>ML681963.1:125080195-125333254 GCA_007922195.1 Podocnemis expansa
ACACACACACACACACACACACACACACACACACACACACACACACAAAAGAACAAGATTGGTAGATGAGAATCAAGGGGCGTGTATTGGGAGTGACATCAACTAGACAATAAAAGGGCTTCTTAGTTACTTAGAAGTTCTATTTTAAAGTTACATTTAAGGGGTCCACTAGACCAATTCAGTAGTCTTTAAATATACTCAACATCAAAAGACAGTCAGCAGCTGACTTAACTGAAGCAGAAGCCTGTTTGAGACATTTTTTGGTAAGTATGCCGTATTTTCTTTTAGGATGCACAAAGTAAGTGGTTTTTAATACCGAATAATTATTTACTGTGTGTACTTTATTTTCTGATTATATTAAGCATAAAACTGAATGAAAGTGAAAATCTGCTGGTTTTAAGGTTGTTCAGCTTTTTAAATTTCAGTGAAATAAATAATGAATGAATGCCCCTAAAGTGGTAGATTAAAAAATATCTCAAAGTGAATCCAACAACTGGACTTAAAAGTCAGTTAGATGACTGCATATTCATGCTGTGATGTAAACATGGTACTGTAAATGCTTTTCTGACCTAAAGTAAAACTGTAAAAAAATCAAACAGGACAGAAAAGTGTAAAAATGGCACTGAGGGGTTCTATAGTTATTCTGCCTCAGTTACTTCAGGTCAGATCTGTTCGGTTTACAATTCAAAAGATGCCTTTTCTAGCTATGGCCCCTAAGAACTCAAATTGGAACCTAAAATTCAAAGTTATTTCTGCCTTTTGTATCATCACCAGAACTAAATATTCTGCAATTGTAATTCAACCGACAATTGTGTTGATATGCAAAGCAAAATAAAATCCATCTGTCTTCCATAGCTATATATGCCATGCAGTAATAACTGTAAAAACTGAGAGTCCAATTCTGATTTTTCTCACATCATTGTAAATATGGACTAATACCACTGACCTCAATAGTTATGTCAGTGTAGAACTAGCATGCAAGCAGAATCAACTTTAGTTCCATCAGTAAAATGAGCAAATTCAGCTTAATAATAGAAGGGTCTGACAAAAAACAATACTTTGCATGTATATAGCTGTATGCAAATATTTCAAGGTGCTTTACAAATATTTCCATTTAACAGAAATTAATTAAAAAATGATAGTTTGCAATTATACACTGCTTTGCATCCAAAGATGTCAAAGTAGTAGAGTATAGTCTATCTGTGGTAATACAGGGGAAGTGAGGCATACAGTGGTTCAGAGATTTGCCCAAGATTATAAAGATTATGAATAGAGTCCAGTTCTTATGATCCCAAATTCCTTGTTCTAACTAATACATGTGAAAGACATTTTTACATAGTCTCTTTTCTAACTATACCCAGCTTTAAAACTTTGTTCTGTGCCTCTACCTAACTGTTCCCCTAGTTCAACTGGTTTGAAATTTTTTGAAACATAGATTTACAAATTTCTTTCTTCCTATCCTTACAGCTAACATGGTTTCTTTCAAAGATATGGCTAAGACTGCAGTCATCATGTATGCAATTTGTTTCTTTGCAAAATCTGATGGGAGACCAGTGACGTAAGTATACTATAATATATTTTGGGAATTTGAGTTTTTTTACTAATATTTTTTATTTTAATTTTGCTGACTGATCACTTGCCTACCATCATCTGAAATCTGATGTCAAGTGAAGAATTAAAATAAACAATGTTGTGGCCAAACCATAGTAGCACAAGACGAAAGAATTTCCCACCTCTAAACCTCCCCCCCAACACTAATAAACCTATGACTGATTAATACATCACCACTTCCCCTTCCACTGGGAAACAGGATCTCCCTTTCTGGGTAAAACTCTAGGTGAATAAATGTGTCTTGCACTGCCTCCCAAACCTGGGTTTCAGTGGCAGTCAAGAATTTAAGGAAGGGCCATTAAGAGGTTGTTACTTTGTTCACCCTTCATACAGGAAGAGGTCTGTGAGTGAGATGCAACTGATGCACAATCTTGGGGAACACCTGCATACCGTGGAGAGACAGGATTGGCTTCAGCTGAAACTGCAGGACGTGCACAGTGCCCCTGAGGCACTGCTGGATGCTAGGAGCCAGAGGCCCCGAAAGAAAGATGACACTGTTCTGGGGGAGATCAGAAGTCGGAGGCTGCTTCCTGAGCATATGCAGGCAGCAGTGCAGAAGAAACCCATTGTTCTGGACAAAGCTTACATGGACATACTCTTCAAAACAAAGTCTCAGTGAAAGAGGCATACATAGCATTGTATCTGTCCAAGTAAGCACATGTCTGTTAATCACTGAGCAACTGGGGCATTTTATTATTATTTATTATTTGCATTACAGTAGTGCCTAGAGGTCCCAACCAAGATTGCAGCTTCATTGAGCTAGGTGCTTTACACAGGCAGACTAGGAAATTGTCCCTACCCATCCATCTAAATGTCAATAATTTCTGAATAGCTATTTCAATTGCTAATGTGTCCCACTTATTTCCAACATTTAAAAAAATTAATATATTTTGAAAAAAACAAACAAGCGTGAGGCTTAAATATAAGCAATTGTAAAATAAGCAAGATTGAAATAATATAAGGGTGGGTTCTACCACTCTTAATCACAGTGAGCAGTGCCTGTACCCAATGGAATCACTGGGACCACCTGCAGAATAAATTGTTAACCAGCATAAATGAGGGTGGTAGAATCTGACCCCATAATAAATAGGGATCACCAATTCCATAAGGATTTAAACAGGTGCTTTCCTTTATGCAGTGACCAGCCCCCATTGATTCAGTACTCACAATGCATGAAGTTAACCTGATGTCTGTTTACAAGATCAGGCCAAGATTTGGTAAGTGTTAATTACGCATAAAAATTAAAAAAGGAGGACTTTAATTTTAAAGACATTAAAAAGTAAGGTAAAATACAAATACAAGAAAAGCAAAAATTACACATTATTAAAAGGAAAGGACTAGCATTAAAACATTCTATAAACAAAAGAAAATCAAGGGTTAAATATAATCTTAAGAGAAAGGTTTAATTACCCAGCAAACGCCAAAAAGATAAGATTTATAACATAAACAATAGAAGGAGAGGTAGTAGTATGCATCTGACTGTGAAGGTAGGTAACAAAAACTGGGAATCATGTATGGGTTAGGCAATGAAAATTAAAATCAAAATCATATAAACTATTTTCATTCACTTTGTTGCCTATAAAATATTCATTTCTATCTAAATTATCTGTACATTGTCTTGGCCTAAATGTCAGTAACTCTGAGCATGTAGGACTAACAATTCATATGTGTAAAGTTACTCGTGTATGTATAAGTATTCATAGGTATGGAGCAATAGTTTCTAAAATTTTTGCAATGGGTTTCCATTAGCCTTTGAAAATCATTGCCACAATATGCCACAGAGGCTGAGAGTTTAGCAGAACTAAAGAAACCCCTGGACATTTTTATGAATAACAAAGGTCTATAAGTGAAGTTGTAAGGATCAATAAAGAATAGCAAACAAAAATCCCAAACTAGAATTTTCGAAGGGATATAAAACCCTCATGCTTTTGGAGCACAGACCAGCTTCTCTTTAATGGCATTTATGAAGAAACTTTCCCTGTAATGCTTGCCAAAATTGTCTACTTTGTCCACTGCACATTCCTTCAAAGCATCTGTTACAGATCACTATCAGAACCAGATACCGAATTAGACGAATCACTCGTCTCAGCAAGCATGGCTTCCCACATTCCCTTGCTATTTTGCCAGCCAGTAAATATTTTCAACACCACCGCTCTCTGCAGTGGCGGAGGGAGAAAAAATATAAAGCGCTGGCCAATCAATGAGACAAATGGAAAATAGCTAACCAGTGAGAGCACAGAGCAAAAGATAAAAGGTCAAGTGGTGCAAAAGAGCAAAGCATTACCTGGAGGTTGGCACCCAGGGCAACTGCTCTGCTTACTTGCCCCTAGAACCTGCTCTGTTCCCATGTAATTTTTATTTGTCTGTTCAGTGCCTAGCACACTTTGGGAACCCAGTGATCAAATAATAAATAATTTCAAAATACAAATACAAATCTTCTGCAAATTAGAAATGTACTTGCAGCTAGTGAACTGTATTTCATTATCTTGACTATACTTTTACTAATGTAAAGGCCCTGATGCTGCAAACAGATGATGCATTAATGCAGGCCCTGCATCTGCAGAAAGTCTGATTACAGTGAATGGTACACAGTGGGTGTGTGGGGTTCCATAGCAGTACATCTCTTTGTAGGACTGGGGCCTTAAAGTGCACTTTCTATTTATTCTTCTGTTGAACGTTTGTGCATAACTTATACAGGAATAAAATTGCATTTTTGTACCTATGTCTCGCTTATGTATTACCAAATAAAATGGACCAAAAGCTCTTGGACATTATTTTAAAGCATAATGAACTCTCATTTTCCTGTCAGTATTTATATCAGTGAATGCATGGATGAAATGATGGTGCAGGGAAGGGAGGTTAGGTTTGTTAGGAACTGTGGGAGATCTTTTAGGAAAGGGGGAGCTTATACAGGAAAGATGGGCCTCATCTAATCAAAACAGAATCAGACTACTTGAATACAAAAGTAAAAAGAATGTAGAAGATTGTCTCCACCCAAATTATGTGCTCCTCCACAACTGCTTGCTTTCCCCCAGCCTTTAGTTTAAAAAACAATCACTAGGGATAAATCTATTAAAGAGGGAACTCTATATCCTAGTAAAGAGCATAAGAAGTTGGTAAGGTACAGGTAGGATCTAGTGAGGAACAGTTAAACATGAAAGAATCCCATCTGAATATAACAGATTAAGGCAGGTAAACGAATATGGATAAAACATACATTACTTATATACAAATGCTAGAGTAAGATGGATGAACTAATGTGTCTGTCATGAAATGAGGCTATTGATCTAACAAGCATTATGGAAACTTGGTGGAATAAGGATAATGGGAAACTGCAATACCAGAGAACAAAATATACAGGACAGAGTAGGTTGTGCTGGTGAGGGAGTGGCCTATACATGAAAGAAAGAATAGTCAAAGTAAAAATCTTAAATGAATCAAACTATATCATAGATTACAAAACGAGAGAGACAATTCCTGATTTAGTTCTACATAGAGCACTGGATCTGGTCTAAGAGGTGAACATAGCTGAGCCAATTGGTAATAGCAACCATAATGTAATTAAACTGAATATTTGTATATGGAAAAAAATGCCAGAGACCCATCAATAATGCCAAAGAGACCCTCCAAAAGTTAAGTAGCATTTAATTTAAAAAGAGAAAACTATACAAAAATGAGGAAGCTAGTTAAACAAAAATTAAAAGCAGTCACCACAAGGGTGAAATGCCTACAAACAGCATGGGGACTATTTAAAAATACCATGTTACAAGCTCAAACAAAATATGTATGCAAAATAAAACCAATCAGCAAGAGGACCTAAAGGAAAAAAATGCCACCATGGCTAAATAGCAGAGTAAAAGAGGAAAAAGGCATCGTCTAAAAATTGAAAGTCAAATCTTAGTGAGGAAAATAGAAAAGGGTATATATAAACTCTTGTAAGTCAAGATAGCATAATAAGTCAGGCCAAGAATTAAGATCAACTAGCTAAGCCACAAAAATTAACAAGTTTTTTTTTTTTGTAAGTACATCAGAAGCCAGAAGTCTGCCTGTAATGGTCCCCCCTTTTGGGTATTGTAGGAAAGCATGGCCTAACGCTTCAGGCCACAAACCATGACTGGCAGGGACCAGGGGGGAGCGGATTACCAGTGCCCACCAATGGGAGAGAGGAAGAGACACTTCCCTTTCTGATTATTTCTGGGGTGAGTCCTCCCTTCTCTTAGGGAGGACCTCGTTGGGGGTGGCTGTGCCAGAGTCTCTACGTTTCCCATTGTGCTGTGCTGCACTGCACTTGCTGGAGATCTGCTTTCTTCCAGCTCTGCCACCCAAATAAGCTGTTTCTCTTGCTTTTAAATGCTTCTTAAAATGGAGCATTTGCTGAAGTGGGGTGGGGGCAGGGCTGGCTAGGTCCAAAATAATCCATTAACCCCTTGTTGCCCAGTTTGGGGTTTGTACACTCCATCATTCTGCCAAACAGTCAGCGTGGGAACTGGATAATCAAGACGCTGAAGAAGCACTCAAGGAAGACAAGGCTGTCGGAGGGTGGGCATTCTTTATCTACCACACTTCAGAGGATATTGGGGACATACCACACCTTTTCTTTTTAGCTGACATCGCTGAGGAACTGTACCAGGTTGCAAAGCAGCAGCCATATTAGTAAAGCAAAAAAAATCAAGGAGTCTTGCGGCACTTAAAGACTAACAGATTTATTTATCGCATGAGCTTTTGTGGGAGAAAATCCCACTTCGTCAGATGTTTTGAAGAGGGGGAATTTACAGAATAGGATGGAAATAAATGCAAGGGGGTGTAAGACATGGGATCAGGTCATACTGCAACAGCAAATCAGAGCATTTGTAAGGATTCAAACTCCAGGAAACAGTACACAAAGGGAGGGTGAAGTCAAATTACCTGTTACAATGTGAAAAGAATCCATAGTCACGATTTATCCCTGCTTTCACACAATCTAATCTGCATATTATTTGAATTTCACCTATTTCTCTTTGAAGTCTTGATGTCCCATTGGTTTTCTTGAGGACCATCATTAACAAATCATCAATGGAATGATTAGGAAGATGGAAGTACTCAGCAACTGGTTTTTTTGTGTTGTAAGTTCTGATGTCAGTTTTGGGTGCATTTACTCTTCCACATAGGGACTGTCCTGTTTGTCCAATGTATAAGGGGTGGGGGCATTTCCGGCACATGGTGGCATAAATCACATAGTGGATGAGCAGAGGAAGGACCCTTTGATGGAGTAGCTGACTTGATTAGGTCCTATGATAGTGTCTTTAGTGCAGATATGTGGACAAAGTTGGCAGCGTGGTTTGTTGCAGGGATATGTGCCTGCTTTAATGTTTCTCTTGTTAGGTCTGTAGTTGCTAGTGAGCATCTGTTTAAGGTTCAGGCATTGTCTGTAGGCAAGGAGAGGTCTGCCTCCCAAGGCTAGAGAGAGGGAGGGGTCATCTTTTAAAATAGACTGGAGATCCTTAATGATCTGTTGTAGAGGTCTGACTTGGGGGTTGTATGTGATGACAAGTGGCATTCTATTGTTTTCTTTTCTGAGCCTTTCCTGTAGTAGTTGACTGTGGGTTACCCATCTGGCTATGTCAATCTGTTTCTTTACTTCTCCAGGTGGATACACAGTTTTAAGAAAGCTTGATAGAGATCCTGAAGATGTCTGTCTCTGTCTGAGGGATCAGAGCAAATGCGGTTATATCTTAGGGGTTGGCTGTAGACAACGGATCGTGTGGTGTTTAGAATGGAAGCTTGAGGGATGTAGATAACTATACTGATCAGTAGTTGAAATGTCAATGGAGGAAGTTTTGGAACAAATTGATAAATTAAACATCAATGACTCATCAAAACCAGATGGTATTCAATCAAGAGTTCTAAAAGAATTCAAATATGAACTTGTGGAATTACTAACTGTGGTATTTAGTGTATCACTTTAATCAGCCTCTGCACTGGATGACTGGAGGTTAGCTGATGTAATGCCAATTTTAAAAGTCTCCAAAGGTGATCCTGGCTCTACAAGCCAGTAAGCCTAACTTCAATAACAAGTTCCAAAGGAATAGATGTGTTAGTTTAGTTCAGCAAAAGAAACAAGGACTCCTGTGGCACTTTTAAAGACTAAGAAATTATTGCATGAGCGTTCATGGGGGAAAACGTCTTCAAAACATCTGACAAAATGGGATTTCCTCCCGTGAAAGCTCATGCGATAACTAAATTTGTTAGTCTTCAAGTGCCACAAGATTCCTTGTTTGTTTTTCAGTAACAAGCAAACTAGTGAAACAGTAAAATTATCAAACACATAGATGAACATGGTATGTTGAGGCAGAGTCTACATCTTTTGTAAAGGTAAATCATGCCTCATCGATCTATTAGAATTCTTTGAGGATGTCAGCACATGGACAAAGATGATCCATTTGACATAATGTACTTGGACATTCAGAAAGCTTTTGATAAGGTCCCTTTTGACAACCTCTTAAGAAAAGTAAGGAGTCATAAGAAAAGATGGAAGGTTCTTTCATGGATCAATAGCCAGTTATAAAACAGAAAACAAGAAGTAGGAATAAATGGTCAGTTTCCAAAATGGAGAAAGATAAGTAGCAGGGTCCCCCAAGGATCTGTACTGGGGTCTATGCTATTCAACATGTTCATAAATGAACTGGAAAAGGGAGTGAACAGTGAAGTGGCAAAATTTAGAGACAATGCAAAATTACTCAAGACAGCTAAATCCAAAGCTGACTGGAAAGAATTAAAAAGGAATCTCACAAAACTGGGTGACTGAGGACCCAAATGATAGTTGGAGTTCTGTGCTGATAAGTGCAAAGCAATGCACATTGGAAAAAAATAATCCCTAGCTATACATACAAGTGATGGGGTCTAAACTAGCTGCTACCATTCAAGAAAGAGATCTTGGAATAGTTTGCTGAAGACATTCACTCAACATGCAGTGGCAGTCAAAAAAGCTGACAGAATGCTAGGAACCATTAGGAAAGGGATAGATAATAACACAAAAAACATTACACCACTATCTAAATGCATGGTACACCCACACCTTGAATACTATGTGTTGTTCTGGCTCAAAGCAGATACATTAAAATGGAAAAGATGCAGAGAAGTGCAATGAAAATGACTGGTGTATAGAACAGGTTCTAGACAAGGAGAAATTAAAATGACTGGACTATTCGATTTACAAAAGAGTTGACCAAGGAAGGACTATAATAGATGTTTATACAACTGTCAATGAAGAAAGTGATAAGGAAGGGTTATTTACACTTTCACATAACCCAAAACTAGAGGTCACCCAAAGAAATGAATAGGTAGCAAGTGTAAATCAACAGGAAGTACTTCTTCACATAATGCTCAGTCAATATGTGGACTTCATACTGCAAAGGTTAAAAGTATAACTGAGTTCAAAAATCAATTAGGTAAATTCATGGAGAATGGTCTCAACAACTGTTTTCCAAGACGGCCAAGGATGGAACGTCATGCTCAAGGCCTCTCTCATGGAGAGTATGTGGAATTAAACTCATAATTTTGACTTTACTATGCTTCCTGCAAACTGAAAGGAAATACTGTATCCTGAATTTATTACACAAACATTCCATACTGAGTGACTACTGAATTATTATTGAAATTATGGGCACACATAAATTAGGAATCATGCCAGATACTGACTCATGCCAGCCTAAACAGGTCATGAATACTCCCAAAAAGGAAATTACAAAAGCTTCACAGAACTAATATCACAATAATTATTTTACTTTCAGGTGAAGCGGAACAATACGACAGTAATGAAAGCATGCAAAATATATTCCCATACAAACTGAAGAAATTGTAAGGTTGGTTGAAAAAACTACCGTACTATTGTATTAACTATTGTTGACTTGTTTTAGCTGTTGCTGGCTTTGTCTGCTGTAAATACTGCAATTGAATATTGTTCAGACTACTGTTAAACAGCATGCAGCATTTGACTTCTTGTCTAGCTAGCACATTCTAATTACTTTGCAGTCTTTTGGGCTGGCTTTGTTGGCATTTTATTGTCCTAATGATAGACTTCCAGAATAGTCTGGTTTACCTCTCTATTGTTAAAGGGCAGAAAGAGAGTGATCTCATTTAACTGATTCACATTTTGCTGCATACAACAGTTAAGCTTCCAGTTTCTCATAATGCCATTTAATGCTGTAAGGAGAAGAGCTTCATGCACGCATCTTACATAAGGTTTAAGACTTATTTGTTAATGATTTCTTATCTTAAAAGTTTAGTTCCAAAACCTCAGCCCTAATAATGCATCAGGTAAGGCCAGAGATGTATTCACTGAAACTTCAGGAAAATTTTAAACTTTAAAGAGCAAACCAGACAAAGACTGTATTGAACGCCAGTCTCTGGAATCTGATAATCAATTTGGTGAACTTTCTCCACTAATGTGGCATCATCCTTTGCAAAGTGAATGCTAGCAATGCTTCCTCATACCTGTGATCATCCAAACTCAGGTTGCCAT
Organism: Podocnemis expansa; assembly: GCA_007922195.1. Lineage (NCBI taxonomy): Eukaryota > Metazoa > Chordata > Testudines > Podocnemididae > Podocnemis > Podocnemis expansa. The sequence goes on from ML681963.1 coordinate 125,090,307, forward strand.
CCATGTTACAGGAACAATTGTATCTCCATTTGATGAGTACTGCCATGATTCATATTACTGTGGTATCTGAGAACAATTATTAAAATATGCAAGATTGTGTCCAAAAAGCACTGTATTATTTTTTTCTCTCTGCATTCCAAATATTTTTCCTTCTCTTGCTTTTTTCTCTTTCTCTATCCTCTTCTTCCAGCTTTCCAAGGGAAAAGATGCCATTGGTTTTAGACAGAAAGTTCTTGCAGGAATTGACTTTTTTTTGGTATGTTTGTGCAATGGTCCGTGAAGTGAGGGCGACTGAGCTGTCAGTCTGGCACTATCCTAATATAAGTATTTAATTAGTAATAATACTATGTATTATCTTTAGAACAGGGGTCTCAAACTCGTGGCTGTATGTGGCCCCTAAAGTTATTTCTTACGGCCTGCAACACTATCACTATCAATATTTGCAATATCATTGTATGAAAAAGTTTCAGTGGTGCGGCCCTTGGGGTACCGCACTAATCCTCATCCACGGAGTGGCCCTCAGGCTAACATACTAGTCCTTATGTGGCCCTCGCGGTGACTTGAGTTTGAAACCCCTGCTTTAGAACAAGGTAGGCATCAATGTTCCCTCTAACAGCCACCGGCAGCTGAGCAACTCCTGTTGCTCGCTGCGTAGGGCCCCCCACCCCCTGCACGGGCCCGATCCTGGCACCCTGCCCCCCCCGTGGGCCTGATCCTGGTGGCCCACCCCCCCGCTCCGCTGCTTACCCTTCATAGCCCTGCCACAGCTCCTGGGCCAGAGAAGCACTAATGGAGCATGATCAGATATTCTGGGCATGCTCCGTTAGAGCTTCTCTGGGCGGGAGTTTTCAAAACTCCCAGCTGTAGAGGAGCTCTGTGCAGGGACTCTGGCTGCCGGCCATGCGCGGCCGGCAGCCTTCCCTGCGCAGGGGGGCTGTGGCGGGCTGCACGGCTGCGCAGCTTACAGGGAACATCGGTAGGCATTGAGTTTCAACCTGACTGCACTCAGCTTTGGGGGGGTCACATTATTCTCCTCCCCCATATGAAGCATATCAGGTTTAGGCTGATCTCCACAGATGGGATACTACTTTCCATATGCACCAAAGAACTGAGCTAGTCAAGTCTGCAGAACATACAATGTGTCTAGGACAGTGTTTCCCAACCAGTGGGCCATGGCACACAGGTGTGCTGCAGGTCTGAGAAGGTGTGCCACAAAAACTTCTTGAAAAACTAAAGAGCTCTCATTGGCTCACTGGCTCATGAATATTCATAAGTTTATTTGGAAACTATATGGTGGTGTGCCTCAAACTAAATAAATGTAGCAAGGTGTGCCACGGCAGAGAAAACGTTGGGAACCACTGGTCTAGGAGAGTCATGGATGGATAGGCGATCCCTGAGATAGCACAATCCAGTCAATTAAAGGATTCTTAAAATGAGTGAACTGGGAGCTGATGGGGGCCCTCTCTTGAACAGACTTCCAAATTTAATCTTAATTGTGTTTAGGATTTACATTAGCCAACTCTTTTCTCAACCATGTGCTAATCTCTGCTAGACACTAAGACAGCTGTGTGATTGTGGTTTGTATTCTAAAAGATTAAAGAAGTCAAGCACTATTTACATATAATTGGCATTTGAACCCATGAAGTGTCAGTTTCTTTCAGCATCTGTATGCAAAGTTTGGAAAAAGTTGTGACAGAAAAGCAGTTGTCCAGTACCACCCCCTCAGCATAGCCTTCAAGGAAAAGTTCAAAGCATATTCCTGGTCTCTTGTCACATCTCTCAAATGTTGTTTTATAACAAAGAGCTCTAAGAGCATGGGAACAGATGTTTTTTAGCCAGACATAGCAGGAGACTAGTCATCTGCACCACCAGCATAACTTCAGATTTATTCCTGGCCAGAATAGAGAACTAAGGTTCCTGGGAAATAGATTTGGTACCAAGCTAGGACTGTTGTGTCTTATAAAGGCTGCTTTGGGAATGGTAAACTATAGGAGGTTTTAAGGTGCAAGGTAGTATCCTTTTTTCGAATGAGATGTTGACAGTTTCTGTTACAAGAATTCCTAGTTACTTTTCTTTCTCTCACCAGTTGCCAAGCGGTGATTTGTTCTTGATCAGTACATCTATGACTTCCTATTGCACGAATGGACCAAATTAGGGGAAGGAAGGTATCATGTTGTTGGACATGTACATGATGTTCAGTGCTAGGTATCTCAAGAAACATTCCTGGATACAAGTGAGCTGGGTGAAAAAGAATGAACATATCACATATCTATACAAGAAATGTGGGTATGTAGGTAGTCTAGGTGATGAAGCATCTCACCCTCCCCATTCCTTTTAAGCATGTTTGGCAGCTCACAGGGAGAAGAATCTATGGACACAGGCTTGCAGAGATTCTTTGTGCTTTGACCTGTATGCCTCAGCTTGGGTTTTCCATCACCAGTAATTTAGTTTCTATGCAGAGGGGTAGCCATGTTAGTCTAATTCAGCAAAACAGAGAGTCCTGGAGCACTTTTAAAGACTAATAAGTTTGTTTTATGCATGAGCTTTCATGGGACATATCCCACTTCCTCAGATGCTAGACGATGGAAAACTTACAGTATGGGAGGAAAATTAAATGGAGTGAAGTATAAGTGACAGGATCAGGTCAGACTATTTTAGCAAATCTAAGCAGTTGTTTAGATTCGAACAGCGAGGAACAACATATTAGAGGTGGGGAGGCAGGGAAAGCCACAGGCAAATTTGATACTATTAACTTGGGTTTGAACAGATATGGGTTGGCTTTCTCATTACGAAAAAGTGATTTTCCCCTCTCTCTACTTCCCCACATTTTAATATGTCAGTCTACGTAGTGCCAGAGGACTTCTTGCTTGTTCTAGTCTCTAGCCATTTCTCTTGCTCTGAGAAACATGAGTATCTGTAGAGATGGTGGAAAGAAAAAAGTAATCCCATAGCTACTGAACTGATGTATCCACTTTTACACTTCCCCATTTACAACTACACTTTGTGAAACGGGACAAAACTGCAACCACACCTTCTCAATTTACCAGGGTATTCAGATCCAAATTCCAGAATCCAAATCTAACAGTATTGGCTACAAAACTACACACCAATGAAAACTCATCAAAGATGGTTGATCTTCTGACACAACCCACAATTCAAGAGCAATGTACCCTATCCCAAAGTCCTGTGCGTATGGCAAAATGACATTGCACTCGCCCATACATTACAGCCGGCATGCCCAAGTGCCACATGAATGCTGGCCACCAGAACTGGTGCAGGGATTTTCCTAACACTCCTCCTGCACTGCCCCCGAATTTCCCAGCACCCCTCAGTTGTCAGCTAGTAACAATGTTATACCAAATTAGTGAGCACCTCCTACCCCCCCAAACCTCCCCCTACGCCCCCTAATTTCAAGTCCTGGGGAGCATACTGACACGTCTTGGGGCCTGTGAAAGAGTCCTTGTCCTCCCCACTGAATGCCTCCCTGTTCTGACCATGGGTGGTGTGACCCAGTACTCTCCCCATGACTTGAAATTGGGGAGGGTGTAGGGGGTATTGGGGGTGCTCACTAAATTGGTATAACACTGTTATTAGCTGACAACTGGGAGGCTGTTGGGAAATTCAGGGACGGTGAAGGGGGGATGTTAGGGAAATCCCTGGTGTGAACTTACTGCAGTCTGGCCACGGGGAGGAGACGCCATCTGCCAGATGAGCAGCAGGAACGGCCAACAGGCGAGCGGTGACTGGCTGCAGCAGCGGGTCGGTCTATAGCACAGGGACGGCCAAACAGCAGTTCATGAGCCGCATATGGCTCTTGAAAGAAAAAGTGCAGCTCATGAAAGAGCATGTTAGGGAGGTGCAGCACGGTCGGGGATGGGGGGAGAAGTGTAGTGTGGTTGGGGATGGCAGGGAAGCAGTGGCATGGTCAGAGGGGGGGGGAGAAGTGCGGTATGGTCAGGGAAGCTGCGGCATGTTTACATTTTCTCATAGGCCCTAATGCAGCTTACTTTGTTTAAAAAAAATGCGTTTTACAAGTCCTAAACATGATGCAGAATACTAAGAAATGAAAATGTGAAGGAGAAAAGCTTAAAACTGAATGTAGATTACTTTTAATTTTTGGCATAACTTATTGCTGTGAAGCATTGTATTCCACGATGAAATCCGTTAAATCAGAAAACCGTGCAATACTTAGAGATCAGCACCCGAGAGAGCTTTTACATACTGCATTGACAAGTTACTGCCGATTTTAAAAAACCTGCCACTAGCCTGCAGTTTTCTCCATCCAGCGACAGCTAAGGTTTTACTGTATAGGCCTAGTTTTCACGGTAACCTTAAGTAATTATTAGAATCCGACATTAGTAGGATCAATATTTGCCCTGTTTTTACAATAACGCTGAAGTGCTCAATGAATTTTAAGCGTAGTCATTTTTGGAGTGGGTAAAAGTCTGTGGCTCTATGCCTCAGTGCGGCTCGCGAAGGTTTAATAATCGACTTGTGCGGCTCTTGCCTGCCAAAAGTTTGGCCACCCCTGGTCTGCAGGCTCCCGTCGCCATGGGAACAAGCTGCACGAGCCCCCCACGCGCGCAGGGAATTTTCCTGCCACGCTCCTCCCCGCACAGCTCGCTCCCTGCCCGCGCCGAGACACGGCCGGCCCCCGCTTCCGGTCCACCCGCCCGGTCGCGCCACTCAGCCCTGGCAGGCGCGCGGCGCCGACCCCGGGCCGGAAAAACCTGCCGGGTGCGGCCAGCCCGGCGTGCCACCCTGTCGCTATGGCAACCCGTGACCTGACCTCGCTGCTTCCGGCCTCGCTTTCAGTTTCACCCCGGAGAGGGGCGGCCCCTACCTCGCATCCCGCGGGACGCCGGGGTGGTTGGCCGAAATCTCGCGAGATCTCCTCCTCCGCCAATCCCAGCTCCGCCCACCCCCGCACCTCTCGCGAGAGCACGAGCTGGGCCGGGGCGGCCTGGGGAGGCGGACGGGCGGTTGGTGCCTGCGGTGCCGGTGCCTGGCGGGGCAGGTGAGAGGCCGGCGGGCCGGGCTGGGTTTGGGGGCGGGAGGCGGGTAAACGACCCCCCTCAGTTTCCTGCTTGCAGCCGTGTGAAGCCGGGGCCATCGCTCCCTCCCCCACCCCGGGCAGCTTTGCCGTGCCAGTCTGGCTCTGCGGTGCTGCTTTGTTATAAATAGCCCGCTGTGCGCCTGAGACCAGGCCTTGCAGGAAAATGGGCCCCAGGTCGGTTTTCTGGCGGCCTTGCTTGGCTCCTCATCCTCGTAGCTTTGGAGAGGTTGGTGGAAATGCCACTGGTGACAGCGGAGGCTTTCTGGTACTTGTCAGAATTGCGTTTCCTGTTGGGGATTGAAAGAGGTCTGTTCTCTCGCCTATTCCCCCAAAACAGCAGCTAAACAGCTGGTTCCTCTGAGATGAACAGGCTTTACTCTTAGGATGGAGACTGAACAGCGAAAGAGGCTTTTGTGTGCACTCACTTAGGACAGGCCCTTAGCTTTTGGGGCTGCTCGCTCAACCCCAGAATGAGCAATTATCGCTAGGTGGCTAGAGGAAAACAGGGAGGAGGTGGGAGTGTTTATAGGACTAGCTTCTCACTTATTCCTGATTTGTTTTTGGCCATGTTCAGTGTGTTAGTGCAGGGGTGTCCAACCTTTCTGGGTGAAGGGCCACATTTAAATTCTTTTCTCACTCGGGGGGCCAGTAAGAAAATTTTTGGTAGCTAAAACAGGTAAATTGATCTTTATTGATAAACTTTAATAAAATAATGATTAGTGTGATATTTGGCATTGCTTTTGCTTGAAGAAATTCTCAGTGTCTGCCTGCACACTTGATGTAGCAATACAAAGTATTCCAGATAGCCCCAGCTGCTAGGCTCTTGTTTCAGCACTTGGTGGGCCAGATAAAAGCCCTTGGCGGCCCAGATTCTGGCCCCGGGCCACATGTTGGACAAGCCCGTGTTAGTGTTTTACATTGTAACCTGAAATCCTGTTATAGTAGTATCATAAAGCAGTGGTTTTCTGTGTTTTCATTTCCAGACTTTTAAATTTGAGTTGGAGGTGCAGGCCTCTTTGGAAATTTTAAGTGGAGTCTGTGGACCCCTAGTGGTCTGCAGACTGGAAATTGAAACATTGCTATAAGGCAAATAATGTGAGCGTACTGACTGGTCAGTGACTCTGTCTTAGCTCACTGAAGTCTCAGTTTTGTTGTTTATTTCAGCAAATCCAGCTTTTTCATCTGACTTGACACTATCAGTAATATTCTTGAAATCTTGCTCTTTTTTTGACTTGCAATGGTTCTGTCCATTTCTGGACCTTCTCTTACCTGAAATTGCTTCTTCAGTGTTTCATTCACAATATACTCCTCATCCCTGCTGCAACAATCATTGGGGGTCCTACCGGGGTCTTGATCCCCTAATCTCCTTTTGCGCTGTGTATCTGGACTATCCATTCAAAAGAAGAGTTTTTATTATCATGATGCAGATTTACCAATTTTCCTTGCTACTTCAGACCTGCTTCCTTCCATCCAAATTAAAGTTTTGCTTGTCTTTCTACATCACTTTAGGTATATACATCTCAGAGAGGCAAGGTGGTTGAAGTAATATCCTTTATTGCACCAACTTCTCTTGGTGGAAGGGGCAAGCTTTTGATCCTTACCTTGTGTGTCTCCATTCTTGGGACCACTAAGCTAAAATAATGATGTGAACAGCAACAGTGTATCCATCTGTCAGTTCAACCAGAATGTAGCCAAAACAGAACTCTCTATCTTGTTCCCCCACTTCGCTAAACCTCTCCCCTTTCTCGGGGGCTGTGGACTATAGCACTATTCATTTGCTCAGGGCTGCAGTTTTGGCTTTATCTCTGATGCACTCTTTTTCCAATCTCTCATACCCAGACTGTCTGAATCTAGTAGTTTTTTTCCTATTTGGCATCTTTAAAATTGGACATTTTCCTCTATCAACACAGCTAAAACTCTTGCCTGAGGACTCCTGTGTATGTCTACAGATTAAAGAAAAACCCATGGCTGGCCAATGCCAGCTGACCCAGGCTTGTGCTAAGATGCTGTTTCATTGTTTTGTATACTTCTGGTTTTGGGCTGGAGCCTGACCTGTGGGACCCTACCACCTGACAGGGTACTAGAGCCTGGACTTCATCCTGAGCCCGGAAGTTCATTCAGTAAGGTAACAGCCCTGTAGCCTGAGGCCTGCGAGCCGGAATTAGCAGGTACATGCCAGCTTGACAGCCCTCATGGTTCTGAGGCAGTGAGTCAGAGTTTGTGCCATGATCCTTGTCACTGGTGCTGACTGCGATTGAGCTAATTATGATTGTGTTGGAATGGGATTCTCATGTATTGAGACAGTTGAATTGTCGATAGCTGTGAGTGGCTTTTTTGAACTGTAGCCCTGTAAATAGGTTTGGAGATGATTAACCCCTGAATTGCTATTCTCTGTGGTCCTGCAGCAAAGAGTAAGATTTTGCTTTTGTGTGTGAGTCTATTATTGCTTTCATTTGTTCAATAGGAGCAGCAGCAGCAGACTGACTGAATTTCACTGAGCTGATTGACTGATACCCTTTGAAAGCAGAAGGGAAAGAAAGCCTTTAGGTTCATGGTGTTGTGAGAATAGACACTTCTGTTCCACTACTCTTCCAGTAGCACTAAAGTAAAACTTACCATACTGTTCTTTCACATCTGATGTTATCCAGATGAGAATTATGTTAGTTCCACTTAGCTGCTTCTGCCACTATTATTTATTCATGGGGAGGAGTTTTCTTAACATCACTGGAGTGTGCCTGGGTGTTAATTGAGAACTTAAAACACTTGTATCTTATCTAATTTAATGATGTAATGCAAGAGATCAGTTAGGTTTTGATAAGTGTCAGTTTGGTAACATTTTATAAGAGGTTATGGTTGATAGCCACATGAAGTAGCTTTTGTATAGCATTTGTGTATTTTGTCTACAGCAGATTTATTCAGCAAACGTGGAACTCCACAGCACTTGGGGTAGGATGTGTGCATGTGACAGTGGCAAATGCCTGCTTGGGCAGCTTACACAGTAGGTTTCTTTGGGACTGCAAGCACACCTGCAGATCTTCTCATCTCATCCAGCTAAGGATATGTAAGGGAGTACAGTTTAACTTTTATTCATGCTGTTCAGACAAACAGTAGCTGATGAACAGCAAATTGAGAAGTTTAGCATTTTAACTTTAGAAATTTGGCATATTTGGTAGTGTGATGTTTGTCAATTTTTTAAGCCCAGTGGACATTCCATTTTCTAGGTTCCATTGAGACATTTATGTGTGATTGTGAGTCTGTTGTTCAGCTTCAAAGTCTGTTCCTCTGTGGTTATTGTCTGTAACAGGTGAATGGGGGTCACAGTAATGGAGAGGGAAGAGGGGAAATCAGCCTTTTTGTTACTTCAAATGAAAGAGGTTGTGAGACAATGAATGAAAGCATCAAGTATGCACTTTTTGTTGGGTCTGTACCTCCCCATAGTTAAGAGCTGACCAGTGTTACTGGGTTACACAGACAGGGTTCAGATTTTCTTACTTACCAAGTCCCCAGCTTCTCAGTTGTGCACGTAGTATGTGATGGGATAAGAAAATCTATTCCTCCCATTACTGATCTCAAGAGACAAAACCAAAAATGTGAGTGCCAAGATAAAATGTAGTGTTCTGTCAAATAAAATATGTATAGTCAGCTATCAGTTACCTTCGCTTTAGCTTCCTTGGTATGGAAGATAATTAGCTATCTATTCTAGAAACTAATTTGCTGTTTAGCACTGAAATGAGAACAGAATTGACCACAGGTGCTGCACACCAGTCATGGCTAAGGTATTCTGATTTACCCAAGGGGGTCTCTAGACTGCAGCAGAAGATCTTTCCCTTTTCTGGACTTACATTATTCAGTGGCAAGACAGAACCCGTTTTACCATCTTGAAGATTAGTGGTATATATGAATGTTTGACCCTTGATGTATGCTGTCATAAATACCTTTGCACACATCACAAATTCTTACAGAAAATGATCCATCATGTAGGTGAGAATCTGCCATCCTTTTTTAATGCTGTTTTTCTCTGAGTCAAGTTTGTCACAAGGGGAGGCTAATTGTTAGATGTAAAGAGGGCGCTAAGCTGTTGTGTAAATGTGACCCCACTATACAACAGCACGCCTAGGTTGTTGGTGTTCAGATACTGGTCAGTCTACTTGAACTGATCAAATGGATCAGGCTCTGTGCACTTTGTTGTTATGATATAATCCTTACTAGTTCATCAAACGTGTTGGAGCACATTGCACTGGTAATAAGGGTTTCAACTGAGTATTACAAATATGCTGAGAAATGTAAGGTTGCTATTTGGGGTCCTAGCAATACCTTACAATGTTACTCCCAGTATTTTCCTCCAGAACAGTTGGTCACCACAGAAAACTCCTCAAAAATCTTCCTTTAGGTCTCTGAATTTACTTATTAGTCATCTGCATTGAGGATCCATGCAGCCAGTGCTTGAAGAAGAAAGAACAGTTACCATAGTTACTGAAATTCTTCAAGATCATGGCTGCATATCTACACGTTACTGTCATGCTATATGAAATCTGTTTATAGCTGCTTGATTTGGGGAAGCAACTGAGTGGTATTGATGAACTGTCTTTTATTTGCTTGGTTAGTGTGGTGCAAGGAGTCGGGCATCATGCATGATAGCTAGATGATTCTGACCTTGTGTGAGAAGGATGCCTGCATCACCTATTGTGTGAAGTTGTGCAAATAACCATCTCAAAGAATCATAGTTACTATTACCTTTCTCTTTACAGCTACAGTAAATGTGGATTTGCTTCAAGGAGATGTTTAAAAACAAATCCATAAGATTAGTTATAATTTCTCAACTGGCAAACATTTCTCATTCAGCCCAGGCTGTTGCACAACTTCTCTCTGTGGAATCAACTTTTTTTAAGCTTTTGATATAGTTCTCTTGTGGCATGGTCTTATTAGAGAGGTGTCAGCTTAAAAAAAAGTCACTTGTACTAGAATAATCTTGAATAAAAAAAGCTGATGTAAAAAGCAATTCAAAAGAATGAATACCATCTGCATTTATACTAGCTATGATTAAAAAATTACAGGGGCACAAATCTTCATTTGTTAGGGCATCATCTGTTTGCTAACTATGGTCAGGTGCTAACTACTTTCCTTGTAGTATAGTAAAGCCACAGGCGTTGTCTAAATTTTGCCTTTCTCTGAACTAAAAAGACAATGCTGGAGGCAGGACCTTGGCAAGAATTGCTGTGCAAGAGACTGTTTGTTGTGTGCTGCACTTATACTGTAATGTTCCATAAAATGTTTATGACTGGGGACATTGGAAGGTGTGGTGCTCTTGGTGACATCATAGCTGCACGCCATCGTCCAATGGGAGACTGATCTAGGACCTCAAACTTATTCACGATCCCATTGCCTGTTATGTTAAATGAAGGGAGAGAGAAGTGTTTTTTGGGAAGAGCAAAGATAAATAGTGGTGAGAGTTAAGGGGGAATATGAGAAGATAAGGGGGAAAAGCAGATTTTAAATTACTCTTTTCTGTCTAGAAGCTTAGCTGCTACTTCAGCCATGTTTTTAGTTAGTTTGGTCACTTTTGCATAAGTTTTTAGAATAGAAGACTGAGAGTAGTTCAATGTTCAGATGTTAATTTTTATAAAAATAACTTGAAATTAGCTGCTGGATGGAGAGTTGGATTAAGGAGGCCCAAGGTCCCTGGCTGCTCACTTCTGTGGGGCCTCTGGTCCCTTCTACCATAAGCGTCTCTTCAGTTTGGGGCCTGGCCCCCCACCACAGTGACCTGTAGGCAGGGAGGGCTGTGATCCTGGAGCCAGAGAGTATGGAGGGCCATGGTGCTCCTGCCTGCAGACTGGCTGGTCTGCCCCAGGAGTAGGTCCAACTGATGCGTAGCCACTGCGCTCTGGGGTGGGGCCAGTTGGCTAGTGCATGGGGCAGCCCCACTTCTCGGAGTACAGCAGACGTACACTGGCCTGCCTCACCCATTGGGTGGACTCATGGCTTCTGGCCCCGGAGCCTGCCCCCTCCAGTGCACAACCCCTGCCAGCACTGTGCTGGTAGGGCTGGGTGAGCAGGGGCTTTATGTGCTGCACTGTGGGGGCCCCCCTTCAGGTTGCAGCCCCTACAGCCCCTGTGTTGATCCAGCCTTGGCTGGATGACGTACTTATTCTGATAGTGTAGCTGTTCTTGAGCTCAAGGGTAGGGTGCCAAGGCTAGAGATGTCTGCTGGCATGGCTGTGGTGGTCAGAACTGAGAAGAGGTGTGATCTCTGACAACACTGCCCCTCAAGAAGCCCCTTGTGTAGAGACACATTGCCATTGAAAGTACAGTGTTACCAGTGTGTGGCTTGTTTTTCTCAGGGGGTGATGTAAATTTACAGTATTCAAACCAGGGTGGACAAAAGTGGTTCACAGCTAGGTGCTAGCAATTTTACTTTTGGTCACCAGAGGGAACTTCTTCACTTATACTTCTGCATGCCTGCCTAAATTCCTTGTACAGTTTCAACTGCAAAATATATTCTTTACTTCCTGTCCTGTACTGCAAAGATAAAACATTGCTAAATGTGCTGCCTATCATTCTAGTGGTGACTGCACTTCAGTAATGGAGTCAGTGATGCTTACAGTTCATATCAGTTCAAGGTAAAATGTGGTACATAAAAGAAGGTCCTTTTTTATCATTAAATACTTTTGGGGGTTGAAAAGGTATGGCATGATTCATCTGTGAATTAAAAATGAATGTTAAACAATTCCAGATTATTACTAAATTGTATCAGCTCATACAAAAACATACAGTATCTTACTCATTTTTTTTCCGAGTTTGAACTACATTGTAGGTTCCATTTATTAAGCACCAAAAACATTGCTGTTTGATAAATGGTAAATACAGTAATGGCATACATAATTATAGATTTGCCATAAAACTGGCACATATACTTCATGTTTTGGCTACCTCATTTTAAGTTAACAAACAATGAATCATTGGGCTCTCTTACTGTTGCAATAACTTAGCATCCCCTAATATCTAGGCAGTTTTAACAGGTTTTTTTCTTCCTGTCTCTAGTTGTGAATGATGAGAGAGAAGTTTCTGCTGCTTCATTAACCCAGTTTGACACTGATACTGTCAAAATGCTTTTTGCTTCCAAAGCCTCAGACATTACTGCTTTTTTATCTTTTTTGTGCATTACACAGAGGCATTTTGTTGATTTGTAGAGTGTGCAGCAATTCTCCTTTAGTTTCACAGAGCCAAAATTTCAAGTCAAACTCTTATGAATACAGAGCAGATTGCACATTAGGCCCCTTGAGCCCTCTCAAGTGCACCACTTAGGTGATGTCCCTGGCTTCCCTGCTCCTCACTCAGGGCAGAGCTGTGCAGTGCAACCACTTCTAGATCAGATTTCTGGGTTTTAGCCCTCCTCGTTCATGACCACTTAGGCACAAGTTGGTTTTGCGACCTACAGTGGTTTCTGTTCAGGAGCCTGTGATGATACATTTGCAGAAACAGAATAGAAACATTGTTTTCAAAGCAAAGCATTATTCAGTCCTTCTTCCAAAGTACGAAGTGTGTAGCACACAGGGTAAAACAATGAGGTTTACATAAGGCCTTTCCTTGCCAGCTTTTGGAAGTTCCCTTCAGCCCAGCTAACTTTCGGGGTACATCTGCATTATCAGCTGTGAAACATTGTTTTTGTGGGAGCTGTGGAGACCTGCTAAGTTGATCCTAAAATCTACTCAACATTGCGAAAAGATTAATGCTGCATTGACGGAGGGCATATCCCATTGGCACACAGTAGTGAGGGCACTGCTAATTAGAATTTAGGAAGCTGACTGGAGGTGCACAAGCTGCTCTATGTAAGCTTACTCTGTGTGGCTTATGCATGTTGTATAGACTGCTGCTGAATTTTGCTGTGAATGTACACTCTGATGGGGGAAACAGCCTGTCCTGAAGCAGCAGGCTGTCTGTCTCTGCATGTGTCAGTTTGTCAGCTTTCACAGATACAAGTTGTGTAGCCTCTGGCTGCTCACTCAAAACCCCGCACCCCACCCCTTTTTTTTTTGAACAGCTGTGAAGTTTGAGGATCATTGTTGATCCTAGGTACAGCCTTGGGAAGGATAAACCATCCAGGAATGGGTGAAGCTAGAAGATTTGATAGCACTCCCTCCTATTGTTTCTTTAAGGAGCCTTGTATTTGTGGTCATTATTTCCTATTGGTTTTCTCCTTTCACAGCAACCTTTGATTTAACTTCTGGTATTCAGGAAGGTTAATGTTAGGCACATGAAGTCTGTTAAAAATTACACATAATTTTTGTCGTCTTCCTACCAGCAATTGATTTTTGTTAGTATGTATGTTGCATGAAGAGTTGTGTGCATGAGTTGTTGCGCTTTTCTTCAAATATTAAGATCACAATCCTATAAATGCTTATACACATGCTTAACTGTATATGTTGAGTGGCCCCGTTCATTTGAATTTAAAAGCTTAAGTTCATATGTAGGTGTTGACAGACTGGGAGCATAATAGTACAGACAAGTTAAACATCTAGGTGAAAAAGATGATTTTACATGTATGAAGGACAAAGATCATTCTAAAACTATTTACTAGAAAATCTATTTGCTATTCTAATTTGTTAGATGTGGATATCACAAATTAAAAAAAAAGTCCACTGATTAATTTTTAAAAGGGTGTTTGCTTTTCCATTCTTCTGCATTAAAAATTTTTACCTTTTAAATCCTTTGCTCTTTGCCTTTATTGGAAAACCTTTTCCAAGTACTAAAGCAGTTTAATTTCTTCTTGGGCATTATAAACTTTTTGGCATTCTCATTAGTTTAGGATAGCAATTTTTTATTGTTGAAAATATGTAAAAACTGAAATTTGTGTAACATTGGACGGCAAGATCACAGAATATTCAACATAATCTGGCCATACCAATGTCGCAGCTTCTCTCTGAAATAACTTTGACTTTTCATATTTATAAAGATCATAAATTATGTCAAAGGCTTATATATGAAATAAAGCTTGTCATTCTTGTAAATGGTGAAGAATTACTTGATGAATTGGAAAACTTTTGCAAATCCTTCTAGAATGTTTTGTCTACTCTAGAAGTAACTTGCTTTATGCCTCTTATTGTCATTAAGTTACTTCTTTTATCAATCATAGGCTGAATGTTTTAGCTAGAAGTGCTCTTAATAGATGAGTCACAAACAAAATAACTTGATCCTTGTTTGAGAAACAGTCTAAGCATGCAGGCTTGTTGTCCTTAATTTATAGATTTCTACATCTAATTCTTATGTATGTTCTAGAAATTGTAGGACTTTTCTATATATTTAAAGAATTCTTTCTGATTGGATTTTGAGGAAGGCTATAATCGCATGACTTGCAAACTATGCAGTTGTTGTTTTTAATTCTGTGTTTTAACCGGATGAACTGTGGGTCCATTAATTGTTAGATTATAACATTTATCCCTAAGAAAATCCAAATCTATTCCTATAGAAGTTAAATGGTTTGTTTCTCAATCATTTAATTTTATTTAGTTAGAAACACTATTCATTATAATTTTATTGGGCCTTTAACATTTAATTAATGAATTTTTGTCTGCATACAATGGATTGAATTGAGTCAGATTTAAAGTTGTTTACTAATAGGATTATACTCTAATGAAAACACAGTTTTAGTGTCATCAGCAGGGCATTTAGGAGGTATAAGCTCTGTCAGAATACAAAATCTAGGACACGTGTTCATGAGTATAAATTAACAAAACACTTGAAATTCTGCATCTTTCTTTCTGTATGGCATTGTTTAAAGGTCAACACTGCTCTTTTAATGTAGGTTGAGTGCTGCATGTGTGCTTTTCAGAGCAGTAATGTGAGGAAGCCTGCAGTGGGATGGCAGGACGGCCTCATCCTTATGACAGTAACTCCAGTGATCCAGAGAATTGGGATCGGAAATTGCATAATAGACCCCGTAAACTTTGTAAACATTCAAGGTAGGTACCATATACAATCTATTGCATCTCAAAGCTACAGTAAATCTCATTCTAAAGACTACTGTATTTGGTTGTGGCAAGACCTGCCATGAATGTGGGAGTGCTCTTTTTAAAGCAACTATAGACAAAAATGTCATGCAAAATAATTCATTTTATTGAAACAATTATCAGTCTTCCTAATCTTTACTTGTATTTGGTGTGCTGTTTTTCTTAGTCTTCTCCAAATTAAATGAATGAAGAATTCAGTTAAATTGGTAGCTTGATATGTGAATACCTGAATAATTGGAATGAGCACCAGGCATTTTATTTCTCTTCTTATACATGTCTATCCAAGGGTTTGAGCCATTATTAAACATTAATTACACCTCAGAACATTCCAGTCAGGTAGATGGGTGTTAGACCACCCATTTTTACAGGTGGAAAAACTGCTGCATTCAGTTGTTAAATATTGAGTCTCTCATTGATTGAGCAGTTGAGCTAGAAATAAAATTCACAACACTGGCTTCCTATATTCCTTTGCCTTCCTCCCTCAATAATGGGATAATGTTGTATCAGCTTAAATTTACAAGTTAAAAGTTTGATAGTATGTCAGGAGATATGGTGGACATGCAAAGGCCTTATTGTATTTCAGCCAGATATGCATCTGGCAAAGTAGATGAATTAAAACTATTGAGCACCAATGTCTATAAAATGAAGCAGAAAATTAGAACACATTCAAGCAAATAATGTCTTCTTTTAAAAACAAATAACTTTACAGTGCTAAATCCTGCGCAGATTATAGATCTGTATAAAGTGGCATAAAAATTCTTGATGTTTATTTTGAAGTGAAAGCATCCAGACTAATGTTTGACCATTGGATAGTATAGGTAGCTTTTGGGAAAGTTTAGACAAGAAACTAATTGTTTTACCAACCATATAACAGACAAACTTTAAATATTCAATTTATTTATTAATCTTTACAGTGAAGCACTGAAATATGTGACAAGTAGTGCATTGCAAATTAATAGAAAACAAAGTTTTTCTGGCTGAGCACTGAAAGAATAGAATTATCTTACTGGATGTTCTTTGCAAAAAGAAGCTGAAATGTGTGATGGTGGTGGAGAAATGTTTTTAAGGACAGGAATTTAAGACCTGCACTCACAAGGCACTGGCTGATTATGGGGATTGAGTACTCCAGCTTCGTTCCTTTTTCACTTATACTGGATACTTGTTAAATCATTGTAGGGAGAACGGTACATTGTTTGAGAAATTGTATGTGATAATATAATTAGTCTGTCTTCTAATTCATCTAAAGAAGGAAGTAAAGTTAAGGTTGCGTGTACAAACTAATTGGCATTTCCTGACTATGTAACCATGCAACCTGAACATTATTAATAAAGTTCTTATATGTGATCTGGAACTATTTGCAAGTTGTCATTCATACAGTTAATAATTGGACAAGGGCTACTTCAAGAGTTCTCTCATTCACTGTTTACCTTGCTAACCGCTTCAAATGACGTGGGGAATGTTGTTGGGTTGTTTTTTGAATGTGGGAATGTAAAAAAAGAAAATGGCTGAACAGACTTTGCTCAAGTTTAAAATATAAAATAAGAGGCCTTCAGGGGAGAACTCCAGACCTGAAAGGTTTCAGCTGAATAAATGAAGTTAATGATTGTGGGTTCCCTCCCTGAGCTCAGAGCTCAATTGTGGTAGCCTTTGTAGGGTAGATCATGTGTCAGGATGAGGGTATGATTTCCACAATCACAAGACATATTTGTGCTGACTCATTGAACTAGCATATGAATAATAAAATATAGTCATGGCAGAAACAAGGGATTTGAAGTTTGGGAGTAAAAATAAATTAGTCATGGAGAGCCTTCTCTGTGAAGAGATAAAGGCATATGATAGATACAGAAAATAATGAATGGTATGCATATAGCTGTTCATGTTTGTTACAATGGCTTCCGTATTAGTTTGAATAATTTTTAAAAATTCTACTACTAAAATAATCAGACAAGACTGAATAATTGTGGGAATCAGCTCTGATTGAAGAGGTGCCATTTGTAGTCACTCTTTGGACTTCAGTTGCACTTTAAGCACTAGTTATCTAAATAGTTATAATTTTGCAGTCGACGGAGTTGTATTTTTAATTTAATTTTTAATTGTTTATGTATTTCTAAATCTGTTCTCCCCTTAGCCTGTTTCACTAAGCACTCTCTCAACTTTGCCTGTTCTTTATGGCTATTTCAAAGCTCATCCTTGACCTTTCCTATTCTACCCTGAAGTGCCAGTATTTGTTTGACAATTGATTATGTTCAGCTGATGCTCATTACTAAACCATCCACATTTCGCTATTGAATTCTGTTATCTCCTAAATGTGTCACGATAGGAGTATTTTGATGGCACTACAATGCCTTGCTATGTCTATCTCTTCAGTAGCTCTCCTTAACTTAGTTCTTTACTCTCAAGCCCATAATTCTTCAACTTTCTTGAATCTTTTTTTTTTTCTTGCCTCTAAGGGCCTGTCTGTACTAGAAGTTGAGTCACAATAGGTTTGGAACATTCATGCTCAAACATGGCTTTTGTTGGTGAATGCGACATGTTTATAGGTGATGAATAAATCTTGTAACTTCATTCACTCAAACAGGGTTATGATGTTTCCTTGACACTACAGCAAGTTAAAATACAAATACCTGTAACTTTCTCAGAAAGGTTACCACCTGCTATCAGCACCAGAACACTATCAGAATTTATCCTTAATTTAACTTTGCTTTTCTTTCAAAGGAGACTTTTCAATGGCTAGCACAAATCTTAGACTGACGAGTCACTGAACCAGCAGAAAACACTTTCTTGAGTGGTAGACACTGACCCCCTTCACCAGTCCTCCTCCCAGAGATGGGATTACGTGAACATTGCTTTCCCTGTGGGTTGCTGCCACCACCACAGTTAAAATTTCTGAATGTGCACTGTGCTGATATAAGACAAGATCCAGAGGGAGGAGTATTGGAAATGGGCTTGTTCATGGGCAAAACAAAACCTCTGATAGTATTCTAAAATACATTTCTGAAAGCGCACATCTTCTAATATGTAGATGTAAAATTTGTGCAAACTATCCTGGATCAAAGGAATCATACTTTCATATCTTTTGGTTCATGAGTGAAGTGATTTCAGGCCCTTAAAGGTCTAGAACTGGAGAATTTGCCACTGACCTTTTAATGACTAAATTCTAACAAACGGACGAGCTCTGCATCTTTTGGATGGATTGATCAGTTGTGTGACAAGATTTATTAGTTTGGAAGTTGGTTTGAGGCATCTGGAAGATTGGAATCTGGATGAAATCCAGGGAAGTCAGTTCTCAGAAGATTTAGCCAAGGAGGCCCCAGGTCTATGGCTTGTCTGAAGGAAACAATGTATTAGGATCAGCCATATCTTTCATATTCCATCCCAGGATATTCCCTCAAAGAAGAGGGCCACAAAATGATGATGTCAGGTGTTGGTAATATCTTCTAGTCAGGCAGTATTGAATTTCCAGGTTTCTGATGAGTTGCTGAATCTATTTTGCTCTCAGAGAAGATGCATAGAGAAAGCATTGATATGCATATCAAAATCTAAGAGGCAATCGATGATGTTTTCTTAAAGTAGGGTGCAAATTTTTGGCCTCGGGGTTTAAGGGGCAAATGATGGTCTGTTAGTGGAAAAGAGGAGAATGCTGCTCAGAATAAGTGGACTCTGTGGAATTTGGGGTGGACTATCACTGTTCTACTGTATGTGAGAAAAAGTTGTAGAGATGAAAAAATTAAGGTATAGATGCTTCCAAGTCTCTGACTATCTTGAAGTTGATGGGGGAAGAAGGGAAGAGTTAATCCTTAAGTCTCATTAGGGAGATGTTCTTTCCTGTCCTCCTGTGAATTTTGTAGCTCCTTTCAACGGTTGGAGTGTTAGTAATGAGCTTGTTAAGGTTTGGGCTGTAGAGACTTGCCTGCTTGAAACTAGGTTGTCAGAATTCAAATGTCTGAGGTCTGGCTCTTCTGAGGAATTTGGAGAGAGCTACACTTAAAGCACTGAAATAAAAATAAATGTTAGTCTTTAAGTACCACAGGACTCCTTGTTAGTTTTACTTCAAACACTGTATCAGCGCATCTACCCCACTGTAGTGCTTCAATGAAGAGACTCGGGCTTGATGGGAGAGACTTCTCCCAGTGGTATAGATAATCTGTCTCTATGAGAGAGAGGTGTTAGCTTTGTCAGAGGAAGAGGTTCTCCTATTAACATAGCGCTGTCTTACTCTGGGACTTAGGTCAGTATAACTACCTTGGCTGCCATGTGGATTATTCAGACCTATATAGTTATACCAAAATAATTTTATAATGTAGATCTGCCCTCTTCCCGTTCCTCTGGGTGAAAAGTCTCTACATATTTGTAGAGATCTCTCTTTTTTGACTTTTCTTAGGCCATGTCTGCACTAGCATTTTTATCAATAAAACTTTTGTTGCTCAGAGGTGTGAAAAAACCACAACTGTAAGCAACATAAGTTTTGCCTACATAAGTGCTCATGTGCACATGTGCTATGTCAGTGGGAGATGCTCTCCCACCAACATAGCTACTGTTGCTCATGGAGCTGGCTTTATTATGTTGATAGTGAGAGCTCTCTCTCATTCACATACTGCAGCTACATGAGTGCCCTGACAATGGTGCCATATGGCTGTGCTGCTGTGAACTTGTAAGTGTAGACATTGCTTTAGCGACTGGATTGGGAGATGGAGGAGAAGCCAGAGGACAAAGAGAGCCAAAAAGCAGCCTTTTATGGATCACTCTACCTCCTGAATATAAGGTTTCAGTATAAATCCACTTCCAGAAAATATTCCTCATACTGGAAAAAATTCCCTTTGTCAGGACTCCCTCTGATGGTATTTTGAAGTGAAGTGGAACTGCAGTTCTGAGAAATATGGTGATAATCCATCTTTTCCTGCAGGCTGCTGCCTTGCACTGGTGGCTTGGAGTCAGCGCTGTTGGTATGCAGGGGTCCCAGGATACTTTTCGGAGCAGCAGTTCTCAACCCCTTCAGTGTCCCAGCGTGGTTGGAAGGGCTCCCAATTGTGCACAACGGTGCGACCCTCCTCCTCTGGAGCCTAGCGCTGCCCAGGCTTCCTCCACTGCCAGGGTTCCCTCCGGGCACCAGCTCTTTTGGTGGTGGCTAAAATTAAAAAGTGACCCCTGCTGCCAGAACAAAACTGTTGTCAGAAGGAAATTTGGTGGCAGGAGACTTGTAAAGCAGCTCCTACTGCTGCAGATAGAAGTCGCTCAGGCCAGTTTCAGAGGTGATTCTTCAGTGGGCAAACTCTTTAAGGGGTCAGCTCTTAAAATGTCAACAGCCTTGGGTGGCAGAGGCCACTTTCAGCAGCCTGATTTCAGCTGACACACTCAGCCACTGTGCCATGACGCTTTTGTGTCCTGACACGGCAGTTGAGAATCACTGCTTTAGTGTTCTGCTTCTTCCAAGTGAGGGAGAAACTTGTTGGATCCCTACGTAGAAATTTAGTAGGTACTTTGGGAGAACTGTTTGTGGGAGCCCTAAAAAGCTGTGGGCTTCTGAATCATACCTTTGGGACATCTTGTGGGATGCACCACCTGGCCATAGAGGCATGTCGGTTCTGGAGACTGACCTCCTAATGTTGACTACCTTATGAGGTGCTACAGGGGATCATTTGCTTTCCACCTGAAACCAAGAAAAAAGGAGTTGGAGTGTGTTGTTTCTTCCATGGATGTTGCTGTGGGAGGCCCTTTTGTTTGGGCTGAGAGAGGGAAGAGACTCAGAGCTTGGACATATTCCATTTAGCATCACCGGGGGTGGGGGTGGGGGGGTGAAAAAAGGGTATTGCAGTTACTGTGTCCTGAGGCTGTGACTGGAGGAATTCGAGTACAACTTCACGTATTTCCTGCCTTTTGACAGCTCCATAATGAAACAGATGACATCTTAAAATAACGAATGAAACTAGCTGAAAAAGGTATGCCAGCTTGTACAGGGCATTGGTCTGAAATGGAGGAGGAGTGATTGACAGGGAATCCCATTGGTGTGCATTTTTAAGTCTGTATGAGCAGAAGTCCTTTTAGCTTTCCACCTTGACTGTTGCTAATCCCTTCTTTATTGTTCTTAAGTTTTTTTGTGTTTTGTTTTTTTTCTTGAAATCCTTTAAGAGATCTGGAATGCTGCTGTTGTCTGCTCTTGTAGTAAACCCATATTGTCTTGTTTCCTATCCTGGTTTTCATTTTGTTTTAGAAATCCAAATTTGCTTTCCTGGCTGCAAGTTCTTTATGAATTCTAAATATATCTTTTATTTAACTTTCATCTGCTCTTTAACTATTTCTCACATTAGGGTGGTCTGTTTCCTATCTGGAATTTACCTCCTCTTTTAAATGTAATGAGACTGTAAAGCAGTAGTCTGATATGGTATAGTATAAATCATGCACTTTTAAAATATTGTGTAGCATCCAGGTCACCAAAAGCTTTAGAAAATTTGGTCCTGAAACTGTTAAATACAAGCTTGGGCTGCTTTTAGTTGATCCAGTTTGCACAGGATACACTGGATTTGCAACCAGAAATTCAGTGATCTCTTTTTGTAAGGATGCACTGTTCAGGAGGCAATGAATTTCAGTTTTTATCACTTATGGTACATACTACCATGCTTAGTGAGAGGGAAAAAAAGTATTACAGTGTGCCATATCATTCTTACATATACTTTTCTAATTTGGGTTTTCCAGAAGAAAGGTTTCCAGGTCAAAGGTGGAGCCTGCTTTCCCTCACCCTTCAAAAGTCAGTTGCAGCATCTTCATGTGATCTTAGCTTAGGGTTATTTTAGCTGAAAATACTAATTAAAGCAGATTGTAAAATACCAAATGAAAATTTTAAACTTGTGCCTTGAATAGCAATCAAATCAAATGTGAAAAATGTGTGCCAAGAGTAAGTTAGCAATAACCTTTTCAGATGTTTTGTTTGTGTGCTGAAACCTGACAGGCTGGCAGGACTAGAAATAGATTCACAGATGGTACTTGGCAATATATCAAACAGCTCTCCTCTCGCGCGCTCTTTATCCTGTCTGTCAATTGCATTATCCAATGGCTGTTCAAAGATGGCAAACTGGTAAGCATGAATTCAGCTCGCAGGAGGCTGCGAGGTCAGACGTCAGCACTGCACTACGTACGGCTGAGTCAGTGACAGTGGGAAAATGAATTGAATTAATATCTGAGGGGCTTGCATTTCTGAACGCTTAATGGACTGAATAGCTGCAGCAGGATTGTTATTCTTTGGGGAGAGAAGAAAATAGAAGAAAAAGTAGAACTGACTAGTGGTGCAGTGGGCTACTTAGGAGAGGATGGAAATATCAAATATGCTGAACTTAGCAAGTAATGCCAAAGGATGCTGAGCTGGCTTCCAGAGCTGCTTTCTTGGAGGGAGCAGAATTCCTTTGTACTCTAATTTCAAAATTAGTTCCATGCTTTTGTGTTTCTTCCCTGGTGTGTGTAACAGGAAGGTGCGTAACCATTTCTAATGGGATAATCTGTGAGCAATACATAACAGGACGAGCAGTACAGAGGGGAGATGTATGTCCTTTGCATATCTTGGTCAGTTTAAATGAGCAGACTTCCGAGTGTGTGTGTGACTGCTTTGTTACTTCTAAGCTAAGTCACTATGATATGGGCAGAGAGGGTGTTCGTTTTTTTGTTGTTTTTTTTTGGGGGGGGGGGGGGGAGATGACTTATAAATGTTGTGGTAACTTTGTATTTAAAGATTGGCATCTCTTTTTCTAAGTGTGTTGATTATGTGAATAAAGTCACAGTTCTCTGCACAAGATTAGTCATAAGTTAATATGTCAGGAAAATTCAGTTAAATAAAAGCCTTAGAGAATGTAGCAAGAAGAGAAATGTGAAAGTTGGTTTTGTTGTTGACTCACTGTCATTCTACTGATTGTAAATTTTTGCTGATCATATACATAAATAATACTTTGATACTATTTAGGTGATGATAAATTGCATAAAATTCTAATGGACATTGCTTGTAAACAATTACATGTGGATAAACATGCCAATTTGAAATCTCTGAACATTGCTTTGATGGTAAAATGAATCCTTTTATGAATTGTTTGGTATCAAATGAATAACATTTTATTCTGAAACTGTTAATTTTTTTAATAGATGCATTCAAGTTTTAAATTTGAGTAGAACTTTAAGCATTTATAGACACCAGCTATTGCCTGAGTGCAAGAATACAAGGCATCCACATCATGACACTGACAAACTTGCCATTTTGACTAATTTTACTCTTTTCTTGCATCCCAGCTCCATTAGCTAGTCATCATGCTTAGGTAAAGGTTTGAGCATGTTAAGTCTTATTTGTAATGTAATTGCTTCTAAAACACTTAAATACTTTATATATTTTAATATTTCTTAGAGGCAAACCAGTAATGAACTAGTGAGTAAACACAAGTAAACTGAGTATCCCCGTGTTTCATTTGGGGATTCTGGTGTTTGGGTTAGTTTACACCCTCTTTTTAAACCACTACACCACTAGGCAAAATATTCTTATCCAGTGATAGAAGGGAACATAGCACTCCAGGAGGTTGGCCCAAAAGTTTTGAATGAATGCATCGATATTGTCACAACATGCATTTTGTAAATAGGAAATGTTGGTGAATGCTGGTATATTTAAGGAGGCTTCAGAGGTTTTCCCTGGAAAAATGTAACTGATAAAATGAGGCAGTAAAGAGTTAAATTTCTTTTTAAACTTCTCCTATGGTAATGTTTTTCTATGTGATGGTTTTTTATATCATAAATAAGCTACAATTCGTGTATTCTTCAAGTGCATAGAAGAGGAAATGAATTTTGCTTCTGAATGGTTTTTGTCCCTTTGTGTTCAAATCGTAATGTAATCATAACAGGTTTTTTATCAAAACTCTTCTCCTGAATGTGTGCAGTATGCTCTTGGTGCTGTCAGTGAGAGCCAGTAGTGCACATTGCAGAGTAAAATTTTACTTCTGCTAGTTCTGAAAACAGTAAAGCAGACTATGCTGCTGCTTTGTTGGTTGGCAGCTTCAGAAAAGACATGTTCATTGTATTTCCTTCTGTAATGCTGTCATTCATTTCATTTTCAGTACTGGGTCAATATAATTTTGATTTGGCTCAAAACCATCAATGCAACAGTTGATTTCAAAATGTTTTGACTTTTATTTGATTTTTTTAAATAGTAAGTTGAGAACTTACATTCCAAATCACACTTTCGAAATTTACTGTATTTCTCTAGAATGTGACTAAAACATGTGAAACCACCAAATCAGATTGATTGACTGATTTTATTTATGTAAAAAATTTTTATGGAGAGCACTTCACAGGTGACTGCTATTATTTCACATTTTCAGACCTGCATTGGACTGAACATTTCTGGGGTGGCTATTTTTTGCAGTGCTGGGGGCCATTTTAATTTGAGCTGCCAAAAAAGTGCTGGCTCCTGAGGGAATCTGTGCAGCAGCGGGCTGTACAAGAGTGGAGCATCCCTGTGTCACACACAGATGGGAGTCTTTTCAATTGTATCAGGACACTAAGGGGTTGAGAACCTCTGCTGTAGTGTAATTTATTACACTGGGGTAGTTGCACGATTACCAGTGCTTTATATAGACATACAAAGTGGTTTTAACTTTAATGTGTGTTGGAACAAGCTTATCCCTGCTTGGAAGGGGGGCTCTGCTGGTGCAGGGCAGTTTGCTGTATCAGTGTAGGTGTACTGCTGCAAAAATCCCCAGTGCACCCCTGCATAGCTTATCTGCTGCAGTGGAGCTGTGCTGGTGATTGTAGTTCCAGTGTGAACAAAGCCTCAGATTTGATTAACAAAACATAAAACAGTGCATTTGGTAGTTCACTTGGAAGTGTTAACATTAGAACAATGCATTTTCTGATGCATTGTCTTTGTCATAAAGCCCTACTTAACTTGCAGTATAGTGGGAATTGTGTATTCTGCAACATTAGGTTTCCGCTGTTATGCTGGAGGCTGACAGTGGGAGCCCCTGTCCTCGGTCCGGGACAGCTGACAGTGAAAATTTGTGGAAAAGTAATAATGGACTTAAGTACTGCAAATTATACGGTCTGTCAGTACTTTTCCATAAGTTTTGTGGCTTTTCTGTGACTCAGAGCAGTTTTTTGACACCCATCCTGCAATTCTAGTAGGAACTTCCTTTGTGATTTTTATTCACATACTAACTGTACAATTCATTAACTCTTAACTGCTGTCAGTTGCTTAGAATGGGTATTCCTTTTTTGGTTTAGTTTGAGCTGATGATCACATTCTGTATTTTAAGATTTTTGCTTAATCAAACTTTTTTTTTTTTTTTTTAGCTGTTGCTGGAGGTTCTGGAGTTTTAAATTCTTTGTTACCAGCTTTTATTTCTATAACAATTTTACACATCAGAATGATCTGAATGACAAGTCATCCTGTTTTGTCTTTTCTATTTTACTCAGCTTTATTTTCCAGAGGCTCTGAGATTAGTCTCATGCTGCAGTGTTCTGACTCACAGCATTGCAGGGTGAAGTCCAGTAAACCATCTTCATTTATTTTTCTCCTAAATCTAACACATTAGGCTTTAAACACTCTTCATTATTTGTAGCCCAAAATGTGGGGCTTCATTCATCACTTTTAACTGTCTTGGTTATTGCTGACTATGCCTGCATTTTAGTAATGATATTCTATTTTGTAGTGTATGTGTTCATATGAATAGAACTTTAAATTTTGTTAGGTATATTAGCTGCTCAAGTAAATGCATTTTCTGAAATTTTCGTGATGTGATTCAACTGTAACATTGATGGTTAAGTGGTTGTAATTAAGATAAGTGTTCATGTTTCCATTGGTGTTGCTTCCATCAGTCTGGCTTGCGTATTTAGAATAAAGTCTTACATTTTATACAGCACCTAAAGGAACAGGCTTCTACGTGTGAGTCAAATCTGTTGCTGTATTAAAAATAGAAACGAGAAACCTTCAGCAACCTATTATAGGTGAGGAATGAAGGAAAAGTAATAACGGTTCAAACTACATGGATAGTGTAGGTGGAATGTAATCAGTGGACTAGGAATTTTGCCCAAAAGTGAATCCTTAATTCTTGCAAAAAGTGCATTGTTACCTTTTAAAAAGATCAGAGTATTGAAGGCCTTGATTTTTTGCAACTTGTCCAGAAGAACACATTCCTAGTAGCATGATGAACACTCTCTCTTTAGTAAGAGTATGATTCAGTACTGACTAAGATAGAAGTATCTTATATATTGAGTCACCAGCACTGCTTCCTGTAGCACTTGTTTTCTTTAGAGATCTCCTATTGGCAGATTAACCAGGTTCAGTCTTGCTTTGCTGTGACGTCTGAAAACACTGCCAGGAAGGTGACAAGGCTATAGGATAGCTTGATTTGTGTTTTGAAGGCCTTTGCCTCAACCTGAAAGTTTGGGTGGTCTTCACAAATACATTTTAATTGGAGAGACTGTAGTAAAATCTATAAATATACCTCCCTCTACAAAATGGACATTGTCCCTTAGCTCATGTGTCTAAAGTGCCAAAGCATGTAATTATGCAGGTACCCATTATAGTCAAATGTATTGTCTCATGTCTCACTAACATATTTTGTGTATCTAAAGAAATTTATATATTTGGAGCACTTCATCCAAAAGAAACATGTCATGATGAATACTGTTACTAAGAAATGAAGCACCTGCATAATGTGTTCTCTCATCATAGGGTTAAACCTGTTGTGCCAGGTCTAAGCTATCACTTGCTTTGGTATAACTCCCATTGATCAGGCCTGTGAATAAGCCAACCCCTTGAGTGAAATAAGTCATAGCAACGTAAGTAATGGTGTGGATAGCACTATGTCAATGGGAGAGCTTTTCCCATGGACATAGCTACTGCCTCTCCTGGAGATGGGTTTATTATGCTCACAGGAGCTTTCTTCTATTCGCATAGAACATTTTCACCATTTACTGCTTTTAATGTAGACTACCCCTTAGCAACTTAGCCCTTGTCTACACTATCACTTATGCTGGCAAAACTTTTGTTACTTGGAAGTGTGAAAAAACCCAGCCCCTGAGTGACAAGTTTTGCCAGCATAAGGGCTTGTGTGAACACTCCCACCAACATAGCTACCACCGCTCAATTATTTGGTTGTAGTATGTTGGTGGAAGTGGTTTCTTCCCTTGTCATAACATGGCTAAATCAGCACTCTAACAGTGACACAGCTGTGCTGCTGTAAGTTTTACATGTAGCTGAGCCTTTAGATAACTACATGTTTCACTTCTGACAGCTGCCAAGTCATGTTTGTAGCATATTCCTTTAATCACTTCAGCACATGGATTTTGAGAGTTGTTTCCACTGCAAGCAGTACCATGGCACCCGCACCTCTCCCAAGCCATGTTCACGTCTCTCCCTCCTTCCAGCTTTTTTTAAAATTGGGACATCCAGACTGTGTGTGCATGCCCTTTGGGCTCTCTTTCCCTGGCTGAGGTCACTGTGGGATGACTGCTAGTACTTTTCCAGAGCGTAGTGAGATATAAACTCAGCTAAACAGCAGATGCACAATGAGATTGCAAGAGAAGTCTCTCTAGGGACACAAACTGAACCGTTTGTCCTGTATTAGAAAGACTCTTTATCAGTGGTATGTTTAAACATGATTTTTTAATATTAGCATATGTTAATTAAGATGATTGCAAAGTCTAATATAGACTGTGCAGACTTTTTGCTGCTAGCAAATTTTTAACCCTATGCTGCAGCTTGTTGCTTTTCATTTTTGAAAATATTTCATAGTGTTCCAATGAAAGTAGCTGAGTTTATAAGTGCAAGTAAAAGAAAAATAAGGTATGTGCATGTTTCCTCCTGACATCTTCACGGAGTTGAAGGGGTGATGTTACAGATTCTAGTTTGCTAATAGTGCTGCAGGTCTCATTTCTTTGAAGGACCAGTCTTATTTTACTTCCATGTTGGGAGAAGCAAGTACAAGAAAATGCATATGCAGTTTTTAAATTTTGACATTCTGTAGTATCAATTTATGGATGTTTTTAAAGTAGGCATGAAATGACTTCTGAAAAACATCATTTCTGCTAAAGAAGCCATTTAAGAGTTTGTTCATTTGCAATGTGTATCTGATGCTTGGTACTGTTAAAAAAAAAAAAAAAAAAAAAAAAAGACTTGCAATTTTTTATCTTATTCAGTAACCTCTTAGCCAACTTTACATCCAGAAAATGTGTCATCTTACTGCAGCCTATTTTAAGCTTGGCAGAAAACGGTACTGCAGCAGTTACTCTCTGCACTGGATTTTTGCCTCACTGGTAGAAATTTCTTCATCGTGGCCTGCACCCAAATAGGTTGCAGAGAAACTTCAGGCTTTTTCAGTTCTCTGTGATGTAGATTTTTGGGATTCTCTTGAATGTCTCTTAACTAACATTAACTCCTGCTCTTGGAGATTCACTGGCACTTTTTTTTTTTAATTTGGTTGGGGTCTACCATCAAAATCAAGCAGTGATGGCCTGAGGCTTGTTCTATTGTATTTTAGGCTCTTAAGTTGCACTATCACTGAAGCTGAAACATCTCATCTGCTGGCTACTTAGCTTTTGTGCAGTCTTGAGTCTCAAACCACTTGACTTCTGATCAACCTTTTTAAAAACAATATTTCAGAAACATGCTTGTCAAGTTTGTGCTTCAATTATAATAGAATGCACTGTTTAGTTTGTTTCAGAGGGGTGGCTGTGTTACTTTAGTTCAGCAAAACAAGCAAGGAGTAAGCTCAGGTGATAAATACATTTGTTAGACTTTGTGTCACTGGACTCCTTGCTTCTTTTGTCTAGTTTGGGAGTTCTTAACTCGATCATAATTTCTACCTCCTTTTCTGGTGAAGGTTGTTCTTGAGTCTTAGCTTTTCTCAAGCAGTCTTTTCTTTAAGCTCTCTTGGTAGATAGCATTGTCAATTGTGGGATGCACAGCTGCCAAGTGTATAGTTCAGGCCCTATTTCTTGGACACAAATAAATAAGAGAATGTTTTTTTTTTTTTTTTAAATCAGATGTAAGCTTTGAAGACTGATTCTTTGTGCCTCAGTAATCCAGGACTTAATTTTGAGAAAGTTGCTTTCATTCTATTACTTGTTACTGAAATCCTATAAAAAGATCAGTTTATGTCTTCTATTATGTCTTGCTGGTAGTCTTCCTAGAACTTGCAATTAAAATGCATCGAAAAAAACCCCATGTGGAATCACTCTTGTGCCGTGCGTGCTACTCTGACAGTGGTAATCTAAAACTCTGGTGCATATAAAGTATTGTACCATATCTTGGTTTAAGTATATTATTAGGTACCTTTATCTACCCTCTAAAATTTTGTAGTTTGAAATCCAATTCATAATACAGAAATGTTTTCACATTTAGCTAGAAATTTGTTTAAACACTAGACGTGTCAGTATTAAGAAAACACATTTTTGTTTAACAAGGAAATGTAACATAACACGACTGACATTTTTATATAACTGGATTTATTTTGATTAAATCTTTGATCTTACACTGTCAAGTTAAAGTATTTTAAAAGGGATTTCCTTGTCTACTAGTACTGTTTTTTTTTGTTAGTAGCTTCTCAGTTTTAGAAAATAGTTTATTACTTTGGTTGCTGGGTTGCTGTGATTTGTCGGTTCTCATATTTCTATTTCTCTCAGCTTGAACAAAAACTGACAAATCATTTTCAGGTTCTCCAGTTTGTAGCATGAGGCTGACCAGTGCAGGGGAATGTTTATTTCTGGGGAAAAATGGAATTTTAAAATAGTATGGCAAAATTTATTAGCTTTATGTTTTATAAAAGCTTTTTTATTTTTTTTACAAAACTCAATTTTTGGGGTCTAAACTTGACTCTTTAATTTCATGAGTTTGAGAATCCATTATGCTGTTGTTCATGTATTTTGTGTACATAAAAATGTTTTTTAACTTTAAAATGTGCTTCAGCTGTAATAGTTGGCACATGAAAGCTCTTCAAGAGATTCTGTAAAATCAGATTTTTGAAACCTTGATGTGATTGATAGCATTTTACTATAGGTTGCTTTGCAATGATATGAGAGTTTTTTGTGTCTTTGTTGCTCTAAATGATATTGCGTAGAGACAGAAGTATGTGAATGATACAGCATTAAACTGGAAGTAAATAAAACTAGTTTTCTGTCTTTGTTGCTCTAAATGATATTGCATAGAGAGTGAAATGTGAATGATATAGCATTGAATTGGAAGTAAATAAAACTGATTTAGTTTTGTGCAGCTTGCATATAAAATATTTAAAATATTTTTATATAGAAACATACTGGGTTATATTTAATCGCTTGTTTGCAAGTCTGAGTGGTGTTCCAGTTCTCTAACACTGTCAAATGCTGAATAGATTTTTGTTTTGTTTTTAGTACCCCATCTCGTGCTGCTACAGGAGTAGACAATAACAGAATGAGCCTCCATGGTGCTAGTGGTGGACATGAGAGATCACGAGACAGACGCAGGTCAAGTGACAGATCACGAGATTCATCCCATGAAAGAGCAGAGTCTCAGCTCACTCCATGTATCAGGAATGTAACATCGCCAACGAGACAACACCATGGTGGTATGTTGGAAACTAAATTTTTCTAACACAAATTAATCTTTTAATTTGTTCTTTTCTCCTTTGTGTAGAGCAGACGAACATTTTTTTCTTAAATGTGATATCAGAAGTGATATGTATTTACCAATACATGCTGCACCTAGTCAGACTATGAAAATCCCTCCCATGGACTAGAAAATAATATTCAATTTTAGTCCAAAACTCATGTTTTTCATTTAGATACTATGTTGCTAATTCATGTTTGGCTTGCCGTTCCTGTTTTGA
Source organism: Podocnemis expansa (assembly GCA_007922195.1). Taxonomy (NCBI): domain Eukaryota; kingdom Metazoa; phylum Chordata; order Testudines; family Podocnemididae; genus Podocnemis; species Podocnemis expansa. The sequence continues at coordinate 125,121,194 of ML681963.1, forward strand.
TATGAATGCCCTAGTATTTGCACTATTCTGTTGAGTCTCAGATAACCACAGAATCTTGCTGAAACTTGGAATTGGCTAATATATTTTCCCCTTCTGTATCACCTTAAATATTTGAAGGTGGGGGGAGTACCAGTTAAACACCTTTCTTTAAGTACAAAGCAATATCTTGCTTCGTGGATTGATGAACTCTTTGAGGTATAAAGTACTAAACTTCAGAGATTGTGCTGTATAGCTAGCCTTTTTTTTAAATAAACAAAAACTCAGAAACCTCTCCTGACTTTTAAAAAACAGACTCCCTGTTTTAACACTGCCTTATTAGCGTGTCATGTAGGAGAAGGAGCTGATGTATCAGGTGGAAATGGACATCATGGAGTGAACAAAATACTAAATGTTTTCTTTGAGTCTGGTATTTGGGGAGCTCTTGTCACATATTGGTACAGCTGATGAAATTTAGCCAGAATGATTTGCTGGTCATGATGGTCAAGGTCAAACAGCTTCATTTTTGTGGACAATAAAATCATCTTGTATAATCTCACATTTACACATGAAACTGAGTTGATTCCAGTTCCAAAGTAAACTACCCTTTTCCAGTTCTAAAAGCAAGCGCAGAAATGAGCATCCAACATGGCAGTTAGTTGTGTATTTAACAATCTACTGTTGTTAAACGTCAAACGTGCATTAACATTTATGAGGCAGTAGTGGAACTACTGTTTCCTAAGTGCTAACTTAGGGACAAGCCTAACCTCTTCTAAGACACGATTTCCTATTAGTTGCCAAGAAATGGAGTGTTTCATACAAACCTTTCATTTCTTTTTCAGTTGGGGCCAGGTGATACATACAGACTATAGGCCTGCATGCAGGGCTGCAGCTTCTGGAGTCATGGGACTACATCAGATCCGAGTTTTTATTTTTTTTAGGGAATACCAAGTATCTGTGTCTCACTGTTGTGAAGAACTTCAATGAAGTGTAACCAAAGCAGTGAGGCCTGCACACTCAGGCAGGCAGACTGAAATGATAGCTCTGAGAGGCGTACACCTCCCTACTTCTCAGTAGGTATTCTAAATACAAAGCCCCCCCCTCTGCCTTTTTAGAGTAGGAGCATAGGGTGGATGGGGCTTGTTGGCATGTTTTTCCTTCTGGTTGGGGAGAGAATACCAGCTACTCCTCCCATCATGTTCCTGAAGATAAGTGTGCCGCCAAGCTTCTGCCTCTAGGAATAGAGTGCAGGTAGCTTGGTTACAGAATAAAGATCCAGAACGTGGTGGGTAAAATCCAAGATGTGTTTGGGTTTTGTTTTTTTTTTCCTTTCTAAGCTGCTTTACTTCCCATTTTGCAGTACATCAGTAAAGTGGATGTTTTATTTTTTCTAATGTTTCCTAATTAGTGTCATTTTAGATTTTACATGAATTCTTTCTAATGAGAAATTTCATACTTAAAATGCTCATCTGTGCTAAAAAAGACAAGTGCAGGGCCTCATTAACATCCTTCCTATGAAAGTGAAACAAAACTGATAAATAAACAGCCTGTGTAACTTCGCAGTTAAAACAACCTTCTGACATATAGAAGTTCCACAGATTAAGAAAGCTGAAATACTTCAACAACGCAGCTCCTTTTTCAGCATGATGTCAGTGAGATTTGTGGTTTTGAATCACTTCAGTACTTTAGTAAATACTATTCTTGGAGTGTGACTTTACATGCCTGTTTTGAAAATTTTGGGTTTTGTATTTAAAAAAAAAAAAAAGTTCACCAACTTTCATATATCAAAGGTTACTAACCTTTGCATTGTTGTTGCTTGCATTGCTTGTCTTGCAATACAATTTGGGGTCACCAAGTGAAATTAATAGACAGCAGGTTTAAAATGAACAGAAGGAAGTATTTCTTCATATAATGCACAGGTCACATGTGAAAATCCTTGCCAAGAGGATGTTGTGAAGGGCAAGACTTCAAGCAAGGACTCAATAAGTTCATGAAAGATAGGTTCATCAAAGGCTATTAGCCAGGATGGGCAAGGATTGGTATTTGTCAAAAGCTGACAGGGTGTATTACTTCATGATTACTTCAGCAAAACAAACAGGGAGTCTTGTTCCAAAGGGCAGCTGTATTAGTCTAGTTCAGTAAAACGAACAAGCACTTAAAGACTAACAAGTTTATTTATCACATGAGCTTTCATTGGAGAAAATCCCACTGTGTCAGATGCTTTGAAGATGGGGGAACTTACAGAATGGGAGGAAATAAATGCAGGGAAGTATAAATCACGACTCCTTGTTTGTTTTGCTGAACTAGACTGACATGGCTACCTCTTTGGAACTTGTCTTCATGATTACTTGTTCTGTTCTTTCCATCTAAAGCAGTGGTTTTCAAACTCAGGGTCAGGACCCAATACTGGGTTGCAGACTGTCAAGTATTGGATTGTGGCAACCCCTGCTGCTGCCACCAAAATACTGGAATGTATCGCTAAAAGATGTAATTGTTGGGTCGTGAGCGTAAGTGATTTTTTTCAACTGGGTTCCAAGAAAAAAGGTTGAAAACCACTGCTCTAAAGCACCTGGCATTGGCCACTGTCAAAAGCCAGGATACTGGGCTGGATGGACCATTGATCTGACCCAGTATGGCTGTTCTTTTGGTTGTTATGAAATAGCAAAGACTTTGTGCTAGGAAAAAAGCTTTTAATAAAAATGTATCACTAGCCCTGGGTGCTACAAACGCTTATGTGGTTGTTCTGTCTTAAATATGCAAATTGTCCTATTTAAATCAATGAGATTTCTGAGAGTAAAGTTGTGTGTCTTCCTGGTGTTTCTAGTATGAGGGTCTTAACTTTCAGTTTTTTGTTCTATATCTAGATTTGTACTGTAATCTCAAATGATATATGCTATCATTTGTGGCACTTAATCAAATATAGTGTTTATAATTGAATTTATTAAAAATTTTAGGCTAAAATTCCATAGCAGAGAGTTTCATATTAATTTTACAAAGCCTCAACCTGATTTAAATCAGATTGACTTTTGAATTACTGTTGCAGGTGGTATAAACAGTTAGTCACAGAATAGTATGCAGAGAACAAGGACTGAGAAAGATTAGAGAGGAAGCAAATGACAAGGGACTTGAGGTATACAGAATTACGACTGGTATATAAAAAGTAAATACGATTTTCCTTTTCCCCCTTCTGATGCTGTGAGAAGTGATAACGATAGTGAAACTGAAAGACACATTTAAATTAATTTCCTTCTCTTCCTCTCCTGTATAAATTTACTCGTTGCAGTGTTTTGTCACAAAATATTATTGCAGCCAAGAGTTGCTTAGAAATCAAGAGATCAAAGGAGGTTTTTTAAATAAATGAGAACATCCACAAAAACATTAGCAAGCATTGAAATCCTTTTTAAAAACAAAGGATATAATTGCTAATACTTCAGGATTTACATCTACACCAGCTGCTGGGATAAGAAAGAAATTTCCTCTAGGGCAGATTATTTCCTTGTTGTCCACTGTAGAGATTCTTGCTGCTTTTTATGCGGTATCTGGTGCTGGCCTCATGCAGGTAATGAGACTGTTGGGTGCTTGTGGTAAGTCCTTTCTGCGGAACAGTGACTCATCAGAGGATAATAATAAAGGGTGAAGCAAATGGTACAGAGCACTGCAAAAGCTTAACTGCTCTTACAAAGCAACACTTTTAAAAGTATGCTGCCTTTGTTTTAATTTGCTGGAAGCTAAATTCCTATAAATACATTGACCTTTTCTGTGTAACAAGGGACCATTACATTTTTTAAGAGCTCTTTGGGGGAGACAAGTATGTTTATATATCCAGGAAATGGAAGCTGTGTGGCTGAAAATGTAGAAGGATTTGAGGTGGTGTCAAATGTAATATTTGGGTTCTTTTATTAGTCTTGTCAATAGGCAAGTTACTGCTCTGCAAAAGCCAGTGTGTGAAATGTACTGTGCACTAGCTTGCTGCTCCATAACTTCCTGTGTGGAAGTATTAGTAAGTTGAACTCCACACCTGGACTTTCACTGTGCTGTAGCAATTTCCACACAGGATGATACTGCATGGCAATGAGTGTGCTTTAGGTTCCTTGCTTGTCATGCAGTCACCTTGCTCTGTAAACACATCCGAAGACTTTTTTTTTCCAGTTGTCAAGTTGTCTTGTTCATGATGTTTGTTTTGCTCTTGTAAACCTAAAATTCTAACTGCCTTTCCCCCCCAATTTCTGCTTTTTAGATCGAGAGAAGGATCACAGTTCATCTAGACCAAGCAGTCCTCGTCCTCAAAAAACTTCTCCAAATGGTTCCTGTAGCAGTGTTGGGAACAGCAGTAGAAACAGTAGCCAGTCAAGTTCAGACGGGAGTTGCAAGACTGCTGGGGAAATGGTGTTTGTCTATGAGAGTGCAAAAGAGGGAGCCCGGAACTTAAGAACCTCTGAACGAGTAACACTCATAGTGGACAACACTAGATTTGTTGTAGATCCTTCGATTTTTACTGCACAGCCTAATACAATGTTGGGCAGGTTGGTATCTTTATTCTGCAGAATAGGGTACTCTAAAAATTTGAATTGCTCTTTTAAACAAATGTTGAACGCTTATTTTTTTCTGCTAATGTTTTAACTTTAATTTATGTAATTTAAAAAAGAAAAACTTACTTTGTAAATTCTACTTCCCTATATTTTATTTTCTTTATGTGAGACTTTGTGACTGATTTAATAACACAATTAGTTGTATCCAAGAGGGAACATCTTTGGGAAATGAATATTTTAAAAGATGGGAATACATCTGTGAAATGGAAAAGCTGGTCATTGCAGGGAAGTTGTTCCTCACAGAGGAAATGAAGCATTCATCTTCTAGTGGGAAGCTTTGCATCTTCTTCTCTTGCCATGTATATAGCTTCAAGACCTGATCTGGGTTCACATTTATCAAAAATACAGTCTTGCACTGTAGGCAGTTTACACAGCAACTGGTTTTGATTTGAACCAGTGAATGCTGGGATTATCTGGAGACTTACTCTTTTTAATGCATTTTTTATTACAGCAAAGTGATGAGCATAGCTAACCTCTGGGTAAGAGAGGGAAGGAAAGCCCCACGCAAGATGTGTGGAAAGTTCTAATGGTACTTAGCACCCATAAATTCCTGTCATCTGAAGCAGCATGTCCTGTTTCTGTGATACTGGGTAACACTGCTGTGCAGTGCAGGTAGTTGGCAGTGTTTATTAGCAAAGAAAATCAAAACACGTAAAGAGGTGATAAATTGATGAAAGGTTAACCCAGAAGCGTGGCTTTAATATTCTGTGTTGGCTTTAACATTTTGTGCATTTTTAATAAATTTAATTGGTCAGAAAAGACCTCTTGGATTGACCAGTCTGGTTCCAGGCACTTTCACTCTTCCCAAATTTAGAGGGTCACTTTTTCCTCTTGATGGGACACTCACAATCTGTCTCTCTCATGCTGAACTATACTACTTGGTAATTAGCTTTCTTTCTCACTTTTTTGTGGGGCATGGCTGTATCTTGGCGTGGTGCACATGCTCTCATTATTTTAAGTATGTTTGACTATTACAGTGTCATTTTTCATAGGTCTAGATGGAGGTTTTTGCCAGAGTGTGGATGGCATAGATGATCTTGTGTTTTGTTTAAATGACTGATGCAAGGATTAAATAGTATCTTAATTGTCTTTTGTGTTATGTGCCAAAAGAGCAAAGAAAATGGAAAGAAAACAGCTGGACTAAAGCAAAAGTAGCATCTTTAACCTTCTTAATTCTTGAGTAGGCTAATGAAGTGGCATAACAGATGAAAGGAATGTTTCTTACATGTGGGAAACAAATCATGTGTCGTAAACCAACTCAGTCTCCTTTGTCATTGACTTAGAGGATAGACAGTTAGTGACAGAAATATTAGGGCTCTTGTGTAGTTGAGTCATCAGTGGATTCTCTTTCCTCCGAGGATTGGTCTGAAGAACAAACTTATTATATAATTGGCTAGTTCAAAAGTAGGTTATTAATAAAAATGTGAAATGTTGGTCTAAAAATAACTTCATGTTGCTCCTCCAGTACCAGTTTGCATGGCATTGAGCAAAAATCACTTAACCATAGTCTATGTAGAGCTGAAAAGTTACTATTGAAGACTTACTCTGCTTCAAGCCTACTAAAGCTTTAGACTCTGTTTCAGAAATTAAATATTGAATTCATTCATCAAATAAGGAAATGGATAGGAATCTAAAGGCTGGCCTCCTGTATTTCACTCATATAACTAATCCCTTTATTTAATACAAAAGTTACTCACATTAGGCATTTGCCTTTGACATGTATATAGCTGCAGAAACTTTTGCAACTGAGTGCATTTTAAAGTAAAATGTGTAATGTAGATTGTAGAAGATGGATAAAAGCAAAACACCTCATGCCTTAAATCCCACTTGTATTTTTTTTTAAAGCAGCCTTTCAGCCAAATGCCTGATATAAAATAATGGATACAGCTTGATAATTAAGAAAAATGTAAAAGCAATAGATAGAGATTTCAAAACTGCTGAAAGTCTGTCTTTTTTCAGTTAAGACTCTGGCTTTCCTCATTAATGATTTTAAGAGGAAGGTCTAACTGGGAAGCACAGACAGGAGAATTTCACAGTGGAGAATTGAGCTTATGTTGCTTCACGCAGAATGCTTTCTTGATTTTGTTAGGTTGCTGCCAGAGGCAGTAATGTGGTGTGAGTATTCCTAACTTTCTCTTTACCACTGCTGGTGCTTGTTAGTGTGCTATGTACAAGCAGTGGCACAAGCAAAATCTTTTGCTGAAAGCACTTTATGAGAGGAAGAGGTAGGAAACAGAAGTGGAGGAAGAATGATACGAACCAATGGATGTTGACGGAGACGGGTGGAACGAAGAGTGTAATAGTAACGCACCCGAGATTGGGGGTGAGCTGGATACTTTTTGGAACTGGGAATGCAGCAGAGTCAGGGCACTCAATCTTCAGGAAGAATGTGTTTCTCACTCTGTAGCAACCACTCTCCAAACCTCCTTATGTACTGAAAAACAAATAGCAATGTGAAAATTTTTGTTTAAAATAAGAGATTTTGAATGCTTTCCCCCTAGAATTTTTTGAAATTGCTTGTTTCATTCCAGTTAGGAGCTAAATCAGACTTGTTTTAACCAGCTTTTCTGAACAGCACACATACCTATACATAGCATCTTATTGTATAGAGTGGATAACTTCTGAGATGAGTTGTGAATTTTTTTGGTCTGAGATCAGTTTGTGTGTGTGTGGTGTGTGTGTTGGTTTTTGTTTTTTTTGGTTTTTTTTTGTCATTCCACTTCCATTTTTAGCATGTTGTACTTCATCTAAGTTACTTGTAAATCTGAAGTGAATTCTAACTGAACTGTTATTCTGTTGAATAGGATGTTTGGATCAGGTAGAGAACATAACTTCACCCGTCCCAATGAAAAGGGAGAGTATGAAGTAGCTGAAGGAATTGGCTCCACTGTGTTTCGTGCTATTCTGGTGAGCTTTTATTTCCAATATCACAAGTAACTAACACGATTCTAAAATCCGTAATCCTCTGAAACTAGAAAAGATGAACACTTTCTGTATTTAAAAACTACACAGGCACCTTATAGAATTTTGACAGTGATCTTGGTGTATTTGTCTATTCTTGATGTGCTGTACTTTTTAAATAGTCTTCTGTAAATCGCGCCCCCCCCCCCCCCCCATGAAGGAATAACTTCATTTGGAAATTCTCCTCTTTTAAGTGCAGTTTTGTTTTCAGCCATCCACGTCAGAGGTTTGCCTAAGCCTCTGGAATCAAGGAATATGAAAGATTTCACTTGTTTTTAAAAAGCGTTTCTTGTAAACTCTGAATTCAAAAAGCCATTTTGGCTTTATTTTATCAGCTCTTGTTCTTCAGGTTTCTGCAGTGGATGAAATAAGTTATTTCAACAGAACATACAGCGGGTGGCATTTGTGTTGGCATTAAGATGCAATGTGCAGTCTCCTAAGAAAAGTAGATTGCCTTTAAGATTATCACAGTTCAGTCTAGTTGCTATACTTCTCTGCTGGCTGAGCTACAGATGACTGGAAGCTGAGTGAAGTGTCAATAGTAAACAGTGTAAATAAATACTTAATTATTCAGTTTCAAGAATTTCAAATTTAAATGGAAAACTTAGTACAGCTAAAATTTTAAAATGCCTTTTCACTTGGTAGTGACACTTCTGTTCTGGAAACTCTAAATCTGAGGCTAAACACAGTTCGAAAATATGAATCATGTGGTTCAGTCTTTGTTCTTGAAGACTGCAGTGCAAAGCACTCCGATATATACATTTGGAAGAGGTCATTCAATAATGAATGAAATGTTTCTCTTGGCAGCTGTTTTGGTTTAATCTAATATTATCTGTGCTTTTTCTACTTTATAAGGATTATTATAAGACTGGGATAATACGTTGCCCTGATGGAATATCTATTCCTGAACTAAGAGAAGCATGTGATTATCTTTGTATCTCCTTTGAATATAGTACTATCAAATGTAGAGATCTCAGTAAGTATGGAATTTACTAAAATAATTTTATCATCTGGGTGTCAAATAAAATGTACAAATAGTTTGTTAAAAAGTCTTAATGTTACTGTTAAAATATTGCAAGAGAATAAAAAGCATAGTCTAGAAGGTGTAAAATGTTGTGGGGACATGAACCGGTCTCTCTTCTATTCCCTCTCTATGTGCCAGATCAGCACAGCCCTTGTAACAGGTGTCTCATTAAAGTCCTTATGTGTTCAAGTATGTCCTTGTGTTGACAAGCTGAGAAGTATCAGCAGTTGGTTGACAGCAGAGATCTTTTGGGAACAAATTCATGAGTTGAAGTTAATGAACAGATCTCCCCATCGTTCGTTGTTTAGCTAAAAAGCAGGTCATTCTGTAATCTGAGGGGTTTCACAGTAAATGTGGCAAGCTGTTTTGATGAGAAATGGATGTATCAACTACGTTTGTTTACTGTCTGTCACTGTATGTTCCAGGCTTGGTGGGGTGAATAATTAAAGAAGTTCTTTTGATACAAGTAAAATAGGCACAAAAATTTTAGTAAATGAAAATATTTCAACCTTTGAAACAAGATACTAAGACACAAATGTTCATGAGTATCTATTTCTGATACCCGTAATCTCATATTATGTAGTGCAGGGCTCAGCAAAATTGCCATGCAACTTCAAACAAAGACACCTAGCTGGGATACCCCCAACCAATGAAAAGCCACTGCCATCACCTTTGGCTGCAGCACAGGGCTCTCCGCTGCCTTATCCACTGAGCGCTGCTGCAGGCGCCAGCGACTCTGTTTTTAGGCACCAGGGGCCAGTTGCCCAGTGCAGTTCTGTGGCTGAGCTTCGTACTGTGCTACAAACGTAGGGTGCCAGGTTGCCATGGCGTCTGGGGCTTGTCGATCCCTGACATAGTATAATATCCGATCTACAGGGCTAACCTTCAGAAATGAGACCTTGGCGTGTGATGGGAGTTGTGCCATTTCCCTTTGGTATTGAGGCATGCTAACTGTTGCTGTAACATCCATACAAGCTTAGAGGAAGGTTTTCATCATTAGGAACTTTTTGAGAGGGTTCTCATAAGCTACCACTTGTATGACTTGATTGCAGTGTCTATATCCACACCGAAATTGGCTCAAATTACTTTTTTGTTTGAGACACAAGGTAGGTTCCTTCCAGTCTGGGGAAAGGAAGCAGTGTGTCCTTTGCCATACGTGAAGAACAGCTCTGTATAGCTTGAAAGCTTGTACTGTCCAGTAACAGTAGTTAACTCAGTAAAGTGTTACCTCACCTGCCTTGTTTTTCTTGGATTCTGAGCTACAGCACTGAAAACTTTTTTTTTTTTTTTTTTTGAGGGAAGTTTTACAAATGACTAGCTTATGCATACCAGAAATAAAAGAAAAAATATTCACTGAATGTAGAAAGACTTCTCATAATTTAGTTTTCAGATTAATCTGTTTGCCCAGGAGAATAGCAAATTGCTGGACAATGTTCAAACCTTATCCATTATTTCTGGGTATTTAAATTGAAAGGCAGTTCTGCTTTTGCTCATATTAATAAACCAAGGAGAATCTCATACCAGTTAAGAGTCAGAGAAATTGACAGATGGCTTGTTTTGTTTTGTTATGGGTGCTGCTGTTAAGTTTAAATTCTAGCCAGCATTTCTCTTGCAAGATTCTCAGTGTCAGTATGCTTTTCATTTCAGGTGCTCTTATGCATGAATTATCAAATGATGGTGCTCGCAGACAGTTTGAATTTTACCTTGAAGAAATGATTTTGCCACTGATGGTAGCTAGTGCCCAAAGTGGTGAGAGAGAGTGCCACATTGTTGTGCTCACGGATGATGATGTGGTTGATTGGGATGAAGAATATCCTCCACAGATGGGAGAGGAATATTCACAAAGTAAGTTTGGTTTTATACGTGGTATTGAGTTTAACTACAGGAGTCTCTGTCAAAGGACTTTATTGACTTTGAATCAGTATTAAATTCAGGCATTTTACTTGAGGAGGCAGTGACCATAGTTTAGATGGAATAATTTTAGATTGCATGTGTCAGCTTTGTAGAATTTGATTTTTTTATGTTTTAATGTCCATGGATACTATCAATGTTTACTCTTAACTATTTTTTGATTTTACCAATTTAAATTTCCACAGCTGGGGGGAAGAATGGTCCGAATGGGGGGGATCAGACCATTATTCATTGATGTGTTGAGATTCAAAAGGCTAAAACAGATTGGCAGCATCCCGTGTCAAAATCACTAAGTTCTCAAGGAGCATTTTTCTCTTTGCCTGTCTGTGCATTTTGATTATTGATGGAAATAGTTTGTCAATTTCTGTACGTTGTGACATTCATGTTCGTCAATATTTACCAAGAAAAATCTCATCCTGCCAAGCTTAAGTATGAAGGTCACTGTTCTAGCAGAGCACAAAGCAGAGAGAGGTCTTCAGATTTCTAGTGATATTAAGGAGACAGTAAGTGCCTCCATTTAAAAAAAAAAAAAAAAAAAAAAATAGCTAGTCATTATGACATCCTCATTTGGTCTTGGAATCTTACACTGCTTGTTAAGGGTTTTTTTTAATATCTTTTATTTTAAGAGAAATAATAGCATGGAAAAAGAAAGGGTCGGGGGTACTAACTTACATTCCTGAGAAGCCACCTCTGTATGTAGCAGACTTCACTTGTCAATGCATTTATGCCCATTTTGGAAACTTTTTCTCTAGAAGAATGACCAAAGCTAACTCTAATCCACTTGCAAGTAAATTGGCAAGAATTTTAACTCAAATGCAGGGAAATCTGCCCTACATCTTAGAGCTTGACTTCTCTTGGGACCCAGCATAGTTTAGTTTGCACTACACTCTGCCATGTTCTGATTTTGAGCACCTTCAAGAAAACATCAGTCTTTAGAAACATGATTGAAATTAGATAGCAGAAGCCATCCATCCAGTTAGTTTGAAAATGTCCTTAAACTGTGTTTGAAAAATATGCCTTTATTTTTTTCATATTTCAATCTTTATTACTTCATAACATTGTATGAGGCTTGTAAAAAGTTTCAACTTGAATTACAGATTTAACTACTTAATTTCCATAGGACAGTGGTTCCCAACCTATGGCCTGGGGGCCAAAGGTGTTGTCTCACAGGTACTTTCAAGGTGGCCTGCAGCTCCCCTCCTGGTAGAGCGTGTTTCCATGGGGCTAAAAGACTGGTGCCGGCTCCTTGCTGCAGCCAATGGGATGGGTGATCCGTGCTCCCCTCCCATCGGCTGTAGCAGGAAACATGGCAGAGTGCTCCACCTGGGTCCATAGGCACTGACCTTCTGTCCCCCTGACTACAGAAGGGAGCCACTGCCTCGGGACACAGGTGGTGCACACAGGGCTACAGGATGTGTGCAGTTTTCCTGCTGCAGCCAGGGGGATGGGAGATCAGCAAGGAGGCAGCCTCCTCACTGAATGCCTTCTGTCTGCCTGCAACGGGGGGCGGCCTGGTGGCCCTTCGGAGCTGTAAGCAATATTTCTGTGGTCCTTGAGCCAAAAAGGTTGGGAACCACTGATGTAAGCTGATGGAATATCAGCTTCTGATTCACTCATATAGTTGAATTCTGAGCAACTTGACACCAGGGGTCTCAAACTCAAATCACCACGAGGGCCACATAAGGACTAGTACATTAGCCCAAGGGCCGCACCACTGAAACCTTTTCATACGATATTGTAAATATTGGTAATGGTAGCATTGTTGCAGGCTGCATGTGGCCTGTGTATTTGAGACCCCTGGATTACACTGTGGTATTTGTCTATCCTCTCTGGCCTCATTTGTAACCACTACTTAAGTAAAGACTTGTAGTGCAACTTTTTATTAATCTCTGAAATGCAACTTTCCCAGTTATTTACAGCACAAAGTTGTATAGATTCTTCAAGTATATTGAAAACAGAGATGTGGCCAAATCGGTTCTAAAGGAAAGGGGGCTAAAGAAGATTCGATTGGGTATTGAAGGTAAGAGTAATTTTCATTGCTTCCAAGCTAATTCTTTGGTAAACTGCATTTCTGTTCTTCTGACCTTCTGTACAGGTTGATGCAGGTGGCACATGCAATGGTTGACTCATAATTTGGGGCTTAAAAAAATAGGTAGAAAAATGTTTCTTTCCTGACAAGATTTTACTCTATCATACTCCAGAACTGGATTCAGGTCTTTAGGGGGAATAACCAGGAAACCACTGTTCCTGCCTTAATATATGAAGTATTGTAAGTCAATTGGTACGAGCCTATTAGTCTGTGTTTATGGTGGAAACTAACTTTTTCACCCTGTTGGTTTATGGTCAGATTCTAACAGACCTTCTTACTGAAGAGTTTGGTTTGAATCATCCACTGATGGTTCTGTATATTGTGTATGTTTTATTTAATGTTTGCAAATACTAAAGGTAACTTTAATTCTGGATTTCTTAACTTGCAAGTGTTTTCTCTGCAACCTAAATAATTTCCTAATGGATCTTCTTAATGTGTATATAAAAATATTGCCCATGACCTAGTCACAAAGACAAAATCACCTGTCTCATAGTGTTCTGTGGAAAGTTTCCATGACAGGGCAGTACGGGAAGAGGTGGGGAGGAATTGGTTCACTCTGAAAGTTGAGAGAGCTTTCAGGAGCTTGTCCTCTGTCCTACTTCATGGATAGAGAAGCTGGTGGAAAAACAGGAAAAAGTCTCTGCTTCTCTTTCACATAGTATGAAATGGGAAATATTTTTCATTTTATTTAATTTTTTCACTTATTGAACACTAGTTTTCCATAAATAAGGATTTTGTGATTCAAAAAAGCAATAAGAGAGATTTTATGGAAGTTGTCAAGGAAATATTATGCCCTTAAAATAGTTTGAACAGTACAGGTAGTCCTCACTTAGTGACCGGGTTCCGTTCCTGAAACCCGGTTGATAAACGAATTGGTCACTAAACGAGGAGCAGCCCTTACCGGTATTTCAGGCATAATGTACTTTACTGGTAGTGGGTTTTTCAACCATCTGTAGATAGTTTTAATGTCACCTTTGCATCATTTATAACATTTTTAATATATATTTTAAATGTTTTAAGCTCTAATGTACTGAACTTAGTTTGCATAGTGTACTGTAAATATAGGTAATCTGAGAGAGTTGATGCGAGTTCTCGTACATCGCCATAATACCAACTCATCAGAGAGCTGGTCATAACTCTGAGGGGTCACTAAACGAGTAGGTCACTAAGTGAGGACTTGCTGTATTGGTCAGCTATATGCATCCTTTTTTCTGCCTTGAAAAGCTGGATTCTGTTCCCTCTGAACCCCATTAATGTACAGCTTTGGTCAGACACAGGACAGCTGAAGTGTTTAATCTTCCTGGATTTTTAGGGCATGAGTGCCGGAACAAGAACTGAGTTAGTCTTGAACTTGGCTATGATCTTAAAATAAATTGTCCCATAAAGGCAGTGTTCCTACTTGCCAGATAGGGTGAAGCAGGTGGATGACGCTAGTTCACTAGTCTAAAACAAATACCTCCTGTTTTATAATTGGTCGTGTTCTTTAAAATATATTGAATTGAATGAGGTGTTAGTTCTGTAGTCCCTTTTTCATTTATAGACTGTTAAGTTTAACTGGTTTCACCTGTACCACTGATGTTTTCAACTCTGGATTCTGAGTTGTGTGAACTTGAGTTGTGTAAATAAAACTGGTGGTAACTTCCTGCACTTAGCAATGATAAACAAAATACCACTTGGTTGCATCTCTCGTCCTCCCCTGCAACAAATATGGAAACCAGTTTTGCTTTGCTGCAGAAGTTCCAATAATGTGTTATCACCCCTATTCTTTGTTTATACATTCTGCGGGGGGGAAATAGGTGGGTGGGAAGGGGATGCTTGGGACCCAACCTGGAAAATCCATGCCAGTTTCTGGTTGTATGATCGCTTTGGGAGTTCACATCTCAGCCTGTGTTCTCCAGGCTATTGCTTTTGCAGGCCCTCTCTCTTCACTAGGTCCGGAAGGAGTTGCTTAGTAGTAATTGACCTTGGTGGTTTTTTCCTCATGGCTTTTGGCTAACGTTCACAAGTTTTTGTGTTTGGTTTGTAAACTGGGGAGTGCGTGATGTTGAAAAACCATCATTCTGCATGCTAACAGGGAAGTGGACCTGTTTATCTTCACTGTCTCTTTAATCTTCTGGTTGGCTGGTTGTGTACCAGCTCTGAAGCCGAGCTGGTGAAGGAGAACTTTGAGCTAAGAAGCACTGGAAACTGTAATTCAGTCATTTGTTCTCATATTTTTTAGGCTACCCCACATACAAAGAAAAAGTGAAGAAACGGCCAGGTGGGAGGCCAGAGGTGATTTACAACTATGTCCAAAGACCCTTCATTCGGATGTCCTGGGAGAAAGAGGAAGGAAAGAGTCGGCATGTTGACTTTCAGTGTGTAAAAAGTAAATCTATTACAAACCTAGCAGCAGCTGCAGCAGATATTCCCCAGGACCAGCTTGTGGTTATGCACCCCACCCCGCAAGTGGATGAGCTGGATATTCTGCCTATTCATCCTCCACCCAGCAACAACGATGTGGATCCGGATGGACAAAACCCAGCACTTTGATTCAGATTCGTATTCTAACGAAAGCATGCTACTTTAAACAGTGACTCCGTCTCATACAACGCTGCAGTTCCAGCTTTTTTCATTGTGTTAACACAGTGTTTAGGAGATTGCAGAATGGGCTTTCTTAAGAGACCAAAGGAGTTATCTAGAGTACAACTAAAACATCCTGAGGTCCCCGTTACATAACGTGTATTTGTTTGACTAGGTTTGTGATGTTGGTCATTTGTATGCTGGACTCTTCTTTCCACTCTAGACCCATCAAAACCAATGGGATCTGCTGGATACTGTACATTCAGTCTTGTTACATGAAGGGCAGAATGCAGATTCAGAATTGATAGTAGCACTTTATGAATGGCTACTTGATAAATGGATTCTCAAAGCCATTTTTTATAAATGTGTTGCACAATGCTAATTTTAACAAAGTGCTTCTATCAGTCTTTCTATTCAGTTACATGTAGCTAGTTAGCTCTGAATAGATTGACTCTTAAACTTACTGTGTATGATTGAGCACAAAAAGATGACCACCGGGGTTTTTGGACTGAGGACATTGTTCAGTTACCCATTTAACATCCTGCCCAACTCAAACTTCTCCAGTGAATTATTTCACTTGTTTGTAATGTGAGCCATGTTCAAGGATTGTGAATAGTTCATAAGGGGATTTCTCTTAAATTTTGCCTTACCTGAACTTGTTGATGGAAATATTTATTTACTAAAAATTTGTAATAAGTGTCATGGAATAGAAAAATGCAGATGGTTCACCTTCATTTATGAAATGATTGTAAATTCAAGTTTTGCATTCAAATAAAATTTCCATTATTTTAATCAGTTTGACTGAATTATCTCTTACCAGATATTATACATACCAGACATACATTCCAGTGACCATCTCTGCACTTTCTTCTCTACTTCTTGTCTGGCAGAAGATATATAATGTATTAATGATGGAAGGAATGGTGTCAGACTTCAATTTTTCTCCTCTTTATCAGTCATCAACTACCAGTTAGATTCCTGGGTGCTGGCACTCGTATCTTCTGAATCAAAATACTAAAAATGGTTTGTCTTCATGCCAGCTAGGAGGTAGCTTGTATTCTGGGGAGGTTACTAAAGAGCAGATTCAACTTTTGGACGCACTTAAAAAAAGCAGAAACACACACACATACACACCCCCCATTCCCCTTCCCTCCAAACCCTGAAGTCATCAGTTGTGAAAACAAGGCACTTTGCTAAACTGAATTACAGAAGAACCAAATTGATAGAAAAGCTAACACTGTAAAAATAGGATGAACTGTAAAGCGTGTATGTGAGATGAGACTGAAGTGGTGGGACTGAATGTTTCACACTTTTTTTTAGCATTTTGAAAGTAGGGCACAATCTATGGCTTCTAGCATGATTCTCAAGCAGGGTTTTATCATTTTTTTATTACCAAAGTAGTAAATGCTGCATTTTAGAACAAGGGAAACATTTATTTTAAAAATATTTGTCTAATACATTACACTTTAACAATATTTATAGTAAAGGATTCTTACAAGAAAGAATCAACAGCTTTTATAATACAATTAGTATAAGAAATATCCACATGGGAGACCTTTTTGTAGTGTAAAAACACATCTGTCTGAAACGACTGTTGCATATAAAAGCTACCAGTGATGATAGGGAGTTGCACAGTGATTTTAAAAAATCCAACAAGAACAGAGTCCCAAAATATACAATTAATGCAAGCTATACACAGCTAATCAAATCAATAATGCAAGAACACGGTAGCATGTTTATCTCACTGTCTGAAATTACATATGGTAGGATGAGTTGTGTTCTGATATGGCTTTTATGAAATTCATACATAAAAGCTATTCTCATAACCCAAGCTTCACAGACTGTAGAACTCCACCAATAATGCACTTTGAGATTCAGATGCTGAATTAATACATAACATTTACAAGGGCCACGGTAAGTCACTAAAATCAACTGGGCCACCAAGGCCTGCATCTGCTTCCAAAAGGCTCATAATAACTGCCATCGCAGCTTCGTCGTTGCTGGGACTGCTCGATCCTTGGTCGTTGTCTATCATATCTATGCCTATGTGAGAGTTCTCCCCTGTGAAAGTATTAAAAAAAAAACAAACCTGCATCAAACAGCACCAAGCATTTAAAATGTGATTTTTACATACAAAAAGGGACTGCTCAGAAAAATGTGTCAATTGAGTTGGGAATGAGCATGCTAAACTGAATTATGACAGGTGAGAGGATGTTTGATTGCAAATACACTCAACTTACAGAATGCAGTGAGGTCCTCCCCCAATGACAAAACAATTCCCAACAGGATATGTGCTAATTCTGGGGTGAATCGGGAAGACAAGGGCTGTGGAAATGTGTGAAGGGGGAGAATGTCTGTGTGAACAGTTTCACGTGACCAATGTGTTCACCTGGTGGGGAAACTTGGTCACTTCCATTTTACTCATATAAAAAAAATTTCAGTTTAGTAGAATGAGTTGAAAATGGCTAAAGGGCTATGACAGTTCAAAAGAAGCCAAGCTTTTAAGGGACAGGAAGTGATGGGCTCAAAACAGGTCAAAGAAACTGTGTTCAAAACAGCCTATGGAAGATAATGATAAAACACTATTTTCTTATTCCGCTAGGAATTTTCCTTGGCAAGGGAAAGGCTTGTTGTATAAAACACCATTGTATGTATTTTAATTTTATGAATGAGCAAGAGATCATGCCAGGGCATGCATAGAGCTGAAGTAGGTCAACAGCCATCCTGTGAACAGGGCTTGCTGCTATAATCAATGAAGCAGTACCTTCAGTACAGAACTTGAAAGGAATTTCTTACTAATTTTTTGAATGGTTTTTGTTCTTCAGTATGTCCTAAAATGCTCTTAAGCCTAATATTATTCTAGATAATGTTTTGTAGAAAGCTGATACTTTGAGGTGGCTAGAGTTGCATTTGTCATAATACTCTCTGAACTGTAGACTGGATTGTATGATTGTGCTTACCAAGAATGGAAGAGTTGTCAGAATACGGATAGCCAGAATTATCCTGGATCTGCCCAGATAGTAAACCAGCAGAGGGAATGTCTGGAGTTCCACCATTCAAAATCTAAAAATAAATGAAAAATGTAAATTTCTAGCCTCCTGTCTTTCTTACGTTGCTCTCAGCTCACGTTGGACATCTGAAGAAAAGAGGACTTGAACATATGAACTTAAACTGATGTCCAGTGAGGCTTTACAGCAGGATATTTGAATATTAATATGATGAAGGCTGAAGACACAAGACAAGCTACTTGAAAACCTATTTTGTTTAACATTAAATACCACCTGCAACTTGAAATTATCTTAAAATGCTTCAGGCTTACTGTTGTATCAATAATTTTAAGCCTCAGTGGGCAATAGGCAGTTTACTTGTCCAGTGAAATTGAGACGTGTCAAAGCAATGTACTACCATGGGAAAGTAAGGAAACAACTAAAAAGCATGGTACCCAATGAGCTTTAGATGCCAGCTTTCTTCAGAAACGCCTGCTTTAATTTTTTTTTTCCCCCCCAACAGACTTCTTGCTATGGAATGTCTAAGTTCCACCACTTGCAGATTTCAAATAGAGCTATTGTTAAAAAATGCATCTGAATCTCCCTCAAACACACTCCAAGACCAATGCTTTCAGAGATTACAATGACTTCTGTCTGCCTCCTGATGCTTAGGAGGTGAGTGTTTATTTGTAAGCTGGATAATGCCTAGAAGCTGTGCAAACACACATAGAGGATAAACATGCAGTTTGCCTCTAGAAAGAGTACACAAGCTCTAGTGCAATCCTCTTGATACAAAGATGCTCTGTTTAGAAATGGAAGTATTTCAGGGGTTTTTTTTTTTTTTGTTCCATGATGTAACATAACAAGCAACAATGAATCAAAACAGATTTGCTTCTAGACAAATTGTGTTTATATTTGAGGTCAATTAGTTTTGAGCTTGCTGTAAGGACAATATTCCCATGACGAAAATTTATGGCAAATGAAGAGCATCACAGTCTGATGTGCGACTGCCTGCAACATGTCTAGTTATTTCCATTGATAAAGCGAGCGCAAAGAGCCTGGAAATGATTACTCTGAGGTGGTAGCATTTTGACAGCCCTTTTGCTCTGCGTGTGGTGACTTAAGGTAGCGCAGAGTCAGGCCCTGTTGACTATGGGGGGGTCTTGAGATGGGAAGGATTTAACTAGTATGATGGTACACTTACACCCCATGAGAAACTCCGTTTCTGCAATGATGTTCCAGCTGAGCCTGCTTGCAACCCACCCGTGCACCTTCCTTCGCTGAAATGGAACCTGCTCTCTTTCTAGAGCCAAAATGCAGTGCTTTTCTTCCAGGTGCATGCTGGTGAGATGCCCTGAATTGCCAGCCAGCCTGAGATATACAGATGGTGGGCTCTTTATACCAGTGTAGGGTACTCTGCGAGATTACTCCCATCAGGAAGGGAGCTGCAAGCTGAAAGGATTTTTGTATTATATGGATCATGCTGGCAGCACATAGAATACTGCAGCAGTACACATCAGCCATAGCTCCTGGGGCATGAGAAACTGCAATTTCTGTTTGTAGTCTTTCCCTGCAGAATTTGAATTCTGTGCTGTGCTCTGTCTGTGAATCCGCCACCCCCTGCACCTCCCAAGTGACTGAAGTTACATCAACCTAAGCACTGGTATGGACAGTGCTACGCTGGCAGGAGAGCTTCTACCAACAAAGCTACCACTGCTCGTGGGAGCTGGAATAATTAAGTTGGCAGGTGGGCTCTCTCAGGTTGACTTAGAGAATCTGCACTAACTGGGCTACAGTGGCAACCCATTAGCCTGATAGACCCCATGCTTCTGATACCCCTTCAGGGTTATTTTTTAAATCTTTGTGTAAACAAGGAAGGGGGAATAGGGCTGGCTGCTGTCACTCAATTTTTTTTTTTCTTCAGAGACTTTCTTCTTTCATGAGCATTTATTGAAAACAAAGCAGCTGACACACCGAATAAATTACCTAGGCCCATGAAATTCCCACCATTCTCTGTAACATTCAGAATTTGAAAGAGCAAAATGCAGTCTCTGAGTCACTTTAAATGTGTAACTAAGTGATCTCACTCCAACCTTTGGAAAAGCAGTGCAATATTGGCTGTACTAGTTCACTCATTCTTGCAATGTGTTGAATGCCAGGCTTACAAATGTCAGTGCCTATGGACTGAAGAGCAGAACTGTGGTTTTATGGTGTATTTTCCTTTTGTAGACCTGTGATCTGCTACAGTTAGTATATTGGTGCCATTGTGGGCGCAGAGAGAACAAATTAAATGAGAAACCATTAAAAGTAAATGTAGGGCACACATCTGTATTGATTCTTGGCAAAGGCCATTTTCACAGTGAAATGTCAATATACTAATTATTCACCTAAGGAGATGCCAATTCACCACCTTGCTGGAGGTCATTTGTAATCTCTAGTAGCTACCCACTCATCATAAAACCATCTCACAGATCAGCAGGGTTTGCTGTCAGTATTCGAGAGCACAGCATGGGCATAGCAAGAATTACGTCCATTAGTTTACAGGTGTGACTCAAACCTCATTACATAAAGCCTATGCTTCTCACAAACCTAGCAAAAAATAAATCAGACTTGTTTGGTACAAGCCCTTGGGGGAAGAAGGAGATTCATGGTCATGCCCACACAACCCTGCATTCTAAGGGGTGGCTCACCCATAGTCAAGCTTATTTGTTGGGATGCAAAATCTAATAAATAGCTAGGTGCCAGGTGATAATGGATTGTAATCGCAACATGTTTCCTGAGGTGACACTAACCAAACACTGAAGTACCTCAAGCTGTTTAAGCACTTCAGTATATGGTTATGGAATTTGCATTTTTCTTTATAAAAAAAAATTTGTCTGGTCACCTGAAGTCAAAGGTGTGTACGTAGCAATGTTAAAGGCTACACATGTAGCTTAATGAAAGACTACAGCTAAACCATAGTTTCAAAGAAGCACAAGGTTACATGCAAACATGGCTGCTTTATTATTTACTTGTAATAGTAGCATTTAGATGACCTCATGAGGTCCCTTCCAACCCTATGATTCATTTAGGGGCCGCCCTATTTATGGATCACAGCTTCCCTGGAGGAGGTGTTTCTATGCATGTATTTGCTTTGCTGTGCTACTGTAAGGGAAACAACAAATTCAAAACTGATCATGCTTTAAGACTGCAGTTTCTTCCATTT
The DNA here is from genome assembly GCA_007922195.1 of Podocnemis expansa. Classification (NCBI taxonomy): domain Eukaryota; kingdom Metazoa; phylum Chordata; order Testudines; family Podocnemididae; genus Podocnemis; species Podocnemis expansa. Next base: position 125,142,498 of record ML681963.1, read on the forward strand.
ACCCACCTACTTCATATCTGAGTAGGCTGAGGGATATTTCATACATTTAAAAAAACAGTAGAATTGACTTATTGTAACAGAGGTTGGTTTGTTACAAATTAAATATCTTCCCTTAACTAATGGGAATTCTTTGACTATTTAACTATTATTCTCCAGTCAGTCTCTCTGGGATCCCCCCAAAATGCTCCCCTGCCTTTTCTGAAGAGTCCTACACCTGGGCTACAGCAACAAAAACCACCTCTCTGGGATCCACTTCTGTTGTCTTAAGACTTAAAATTTGCAAATCTGTACTTGTACAAATACTGCTGTTACTCAAACAGGGCAACTCCTGTGAGCAATGGGCTGTGGGCTCAAGACTCTACCAATCCAGCTACTGTGTATTCAGCTAAATGGACCCGTCTGAGTAACAAACAGTCCACGAAGTTGTCGTGCTCTTGTCTTTTCCAGTACAAAGACACTACTGTGATTTTAGATTAACCTCCTGGAAAGGAAAAGCAAGGTAAGGCGCATGGCACCAGAACTGAAAGTCACAAGTGCATGCAAGTATTTACAATCAATGAGAGCCTTCCTGTTAATTATAGTTTCTTCTACAGCAGTAATATAGTAGAGCAAACAGTTCTTATAAATCTTTTTGGGCTGTAAGGTAATAAGCCCATCATTCTAATAATGGGGGCTCATGACATCTCAAATGAGAAAGCAATGGTTCACTACAGGCCCTCGGGCTACAATTATTACCAGATACACAATGTACATATAAAGGTAATATACTCGGATTCTGTTTGTTGGCAACTTCTCAGTTCTCAGAAAAAAGTTGTCATTGTTTGGAAGTTACCAATGAGCAGAAGACAGGTTTGTAGAGCTGCGGCCAGGAAAAGCAGCAGTAGGACATGCTTTCCTTCGCTGCAAAGCTGTGCAGCCGTATGGGGGTGGGGGCTGTACCCTACAGGTAGCAGGTCCCCTGGTGCCTCCTGGGGCTGCACCATACTTTTCCCTGTACTCTGCAACCCAGTTGAGGCAAATCCCAACACTTCAGTCTCTGGCTGCAGCATGCAGAGCACAGGGAGAGGCATCCTGGATCTCACCAGTACCCCAGGAGTCCCTGTGAAACGCCCCAGCAACCTGGCTGCAGCCTTCCACTGCTCTGCGGCAGCCTGCAGCACGAGGAGTCCAGCAAGGGCTCCCTTAGGCTGTATTCACACAGCACTTTTGTTTTGGAACAACCTCGTTGTTTCGAAACAAAAAAAAAACATGTTCACACGACGCACCATTGTTTCAAAACAACGGGAACCCGTTGTTTCGAAACAAGGGCGTTGTTTTGAAACAAGTTAAACCCCATTTGGGGGCGAAACAACTCGTGTGTTCCGAAACAACAGGTCAAGGGCTGCCCCCCCACACAACTTGTTTCGAAATAACCATGTCTGTGTGAATACAGCCTTATTGTGTGGAAATGCAGATGTGCCATACTTAGCTCCCAAGTAGTGGGCAGGTCCCCTGTGGCTGGGCTGCACCCAGGGAAGGAAGTGCTGGAATGTGCCTGGCACTGGCTACAACCCCTTTTTTAGAGCTGCAGTTTAGGAAGGCACATCCCAGGGCTTCCTTCCAAGCCTATAGCTCCATAAACCCCACTGCACCTGATGCTGTTCTTCCCCAAAAATGTCTCCACAGGTATCATGTTGGTACTAGTACCCAAATCCTATTGACCCTGAAGTCGATGGGATGGGATCTGGCAAAATGCTGCCAACACACGGAAGTTGTTAATACCACAACTGGCATTGAGGAATCTACTGTAATGAGGAAGTTATCTGTAAGCAATAGCCTCATAAAAATGTGGCTGGGGATGTGTGAACTGGCACACAGTGTTCACCAGTAGATGGCGTAAACCAATTTTCCTTGAAAGTTGATAAATCTTCAGCAAGAGAGAAAGATCAGTGTTTATTTTCAGAAAGCATAGAAAACCTTACTCCTAGACCCATATTTTCAAAACTTAATGTCTGAATTTAAATAGCTGGCCTAAGTTTAAAAGCTTACCTGTTACCGGAGAAAACAGAAAATGAAGGTGATCAGAATCTAAAAATCACACCATTGCTTTAGAAGCTTCAATTTCAGCATCCATATTTGAAAATACTGCTCTGTGTGTGTGTGTATATATTTTATGATATTGAGACAAAATGTTTACAATGCCTAGTTTTGTAATAATCTGGGGGCCTGGTTAGTTGATTGTTCTGTTATAAGGTTCAGATAAAATCACTGTACATAAGTTTCTATGTGAGAAAACAAATAGATGGTATGGATAAGAAAACTATTTACGTAATGTGCTGAGCCAAATCAAATGTGGCGGTGACACCCACCATTGATTATCCTGGGTCTTTCAGTTACCTCCACCAACAACCTGTAATCAGGTCAATGTCCTGCTATCAAGGTATTTACTCCTTCATTGTGACTGTTTTTTTTTCATTATTCCCTTCAACTGGTACAAAACTGCAACCTAGCACAGTCCAGCATGCCGTTCACATACAGTAAAGTAAAGGGTCTGTGTTAAAAAATGTTTTTAGAAGGGTACTGGGAATTTTTAATATTCATCATATCTCCCACATATAGTTTGTTTTTCCTATATGGGAGTTTTTATTTTCTGGGGATTCTTAGCCCAGCAAAGTTTTCTATGGGTCTTTTCCTCAATTACCATTTTGATGCTGAATTTTGTTGATATAGCCTTTTTAGTTAGGTTTTCCCATTTTGTTTTGTGCCATAACTGTCAGGTAGTTATCAGCATTCTTGTGTGGATCTCAGAATCCAGTTTTATTCTAGCACACTACCACACTAGTACAAGTGGAAGAATCTGGACTTCAAACTAGTCTATTATACATATGTAGGTCCAGTGGTAAAGAGGCAGAATCAGTCTTGGGACACTGAAGAAATGCATTGTGTTACCACAGAGGGCTGAATTAAAAATTCCTGGGGCCCTGCACACCAAATATCTTTAGTTGCTCTCCTTTTCACCTAATGGCCCACCAGCAAAAAAAAAAAAAAAACAAACAAACCACCTTTAACTATTCCACTATGATTAAAAAGATGTAATTTAAAGAATTAATGGAATAAGGGAACATTGTGTGCACCATAGCCCTAGATATAAAGAATTATGTTTAGCTAGCAATTAGTATTTGGAGCAATTAGGTTCCACAGAAACACTGCCTGCTCAATCACATGCATCAACTTAGAAGCTATTGCTAGACTAAGAGATAAGTTTGCTACCAAAAAGCAGAAAAAAAAATCGATTCAGTTTCAAGTACAGAGTACGACTGAAGCCAGGAGTAATGGAGAACAGATATAGCAATGTTCACTAAACATGAATTTATAATTCCCTAAAACTACCAACACCTACTTTGTGCTGACTTCACTTTGCCAGATCTTCTTCAAAACAGTTTAAAGAAATGTAAAAATAAGGATTGGTATCAAAACAGCTACCGCAGGAGACCTGATGCATCTGACATCTTCTATAAATGTAATATTAACCTTCTATGTTCAACAAACAGAACTAATTATAGTTGGGTTTATTCTTCAAGCTTTTAAGATAAATTAATAGGAATTTTTTTTTGTTTTGAAAGACATAAATAAGTTTCAGAAATATAGCTATTAATGGTAAACGCAAAACAACAAATCTATATGGTAGTTAATGTATCGTAGTGAATGGTGTAACTGAATCTGTATCTAATAGGTGGACAAAACAGTTTCATTAGGGGCATTTTTCCCAAATTGTAAGTAGTACAAAATAATTAAAACTTTTTTAATACAACTGTCTTCTTCCTAGCTTTAAGCAAATTAAAAGGCGGTGATTAGATAATAAAAGTTCATTTTCTTGGACCAACTCTGATTCCATTACACAAGGAACAAAGCATTCAAGCTGTTTTGCTGCATTGCAAATCTGAGTTTAGCTTTTTTTATCGTAGCCATCTTTGCAAATGATTGCTCTCCTTCACAGTAATAGATAGTGCTGCATGAATGTTGACAGTCAGAAATGTAGACTGAAGATGACTGTGCCATAGCATCTAATAAAGCATATATAGTTACGCATCTGTCTCATTTTGTGCAAAAAACTGAAGAGAGGTTTGTCACCCAACTCTTAAAGGTAAACTGCAGCCGGTTCTCGTGCATATTTGCAAAGTTCACTGATATCCAGTTTACACAGGACTCAAAGAATTCATCACATTGTAAACATCCTGTAGGTGATGTATAAAAGTTGTAAGTGTGTCAATTGACAAAAATGTTTTAATGTCTTTCTTCAAGTACTGGCTTTACCTCTTCAGGCTCATGCTAAACCAGTTTTGTATTATGAGGATGAGGCAACTTGTGTTAACAGTACTGAGAAGCATCACTGCACGTTTTCTTTGCACTAAATTAAAAATCTTCAAATGGGTCAGGCAATGTCACAAGTGTTTCTAGGCCATGCAATAAAATAAGAACAGTGCTTTCTACATCCAGTTCTGCTGGCTGGATGTGGGCCAGCATGAACCACTGAAGGAGCGTTCTAAAAGTGTACCATTACGGATGCTGCCAACTGTTCCATTTTTCTTCTGAAGAAACAGCTGCATTTAAAAAACTGGCAGCAGCCTGATTTGCATCTTTTAACAGACCTTCCAGGGCTTGCCCAATGGTGCTATCATTTTGACGCAATGCCCCGGTAGAATCAGGATGACCAGCCCGATCACATTATTTGGCAGACCTTCGAGAGCCCATAAATTATGTCTAGTGTCAGTACTGACATTGGAGAAGAGAGTTTTCTGTCAATACGTTGATGAGAAGCATTAAAGAGTATAGCAGCTCCATAAACACCCCACCTAAAACCCTGACTGCAACTGAGCAACTGTTAGTACTGTGGACTCCAGCAAAAATTAGGGAATGTGCAGTTCAGGGTATATGCTGTTTTAGTGGTTTTTTTCATGTCAGATGGGTGAAATGACTGGCCATAGTACTAACATTATGTTACAACTGTCCATAACAGCTATGCACATCCAAACCTAGGGTATTTATTATAGCCAGGACCATCTCACCCAGTGAATTCCTCAATTATTTGCCTCTCTGAACTGAGAAATCAGAAGATGAATGAGCTGGTCTATGTGTTCTACATCAAGCACTGAATAAACAATTATAGAGAAACACTTGGCTTGCTGATAGTCCTGCTACAGTATTTCTAATTTTCTTTCCCATTAATTCAGTGTATTAATTGCCTATGTTTGAGGACACGTAGGAGGGCTTATCTTTCCCCTTCTATCCAAATTTAGGGGTGTGGTCAAGCCAGAAACAGATCAAACTGTGGTATTAGTTCTAAAATCCCCCCAAAACTTCCACTTCTTCTGGCTCCTAATACTTTATCCTGGCCATAGAAGCAAAGCCCATGATCATATAAAAGCTTTCTAACTGCCACCACATACTGAAGTACGTCTCTCCAATACTGTCATTCTGAATTAAACTGGTGTGTCAGATCAGTGCCAACTCTAACAGCTGATTTTGTGTGTGTTATCCAAGCTAGCAGTTCTGTATCTTTGGCTATGTCTACACTGTCCTAGTTATTTTGGAATAACTATTTTGAAATAATTATTTCAAAATAGCATTATTTCTAATGTATTATTTCAAAATGGGAGTCTAGTGAAGACTATTTCAAAATAAGGCAGGAGTTCTTTTTTTGAAATAGAGAGTCTTCGCTAGACTCTCTTTTTCGAAATAGAGGAAAGAAGTGAAAAGTATAGGGCCATTATTTTGAAAAAAAAACAATTCTACAGCTTGGAATGGCTTTTTTTGAAATAATTATGTCAAAAGAATTGCTCTTTCAAAATAAATGCAGGTTTAGTTAGTTCAAAATAGTGCTTCATTATTTTGAAATAACAAAGTGCTTATTTTGAAATACCAAAATACCTGCATGGACAAGTAAAAAGTTTTTTCAAAATAAGCCTCATTTCAAAAAAACTTTTTGATGTAGACATACCCTTTCTGATGCTCATTGGGTGACTCAGGATGTTTCCAATTGCTAAATCCTTGTGTAAAAGCATGCAATCAAAATTAAAGGGGCCCTAGTCTTTTGGGAATCTGTTCATTAACATGCCACAGCATGTGGCCTTCCTTTCTCACTTAATTGTTTTCTCTTCTTCCTTATCACAGATGAAGAAGTTTACTGTTTGCTCTCCTCTACTTGACCCAGTAATCCCATCCCATCAATTCCCTTGCAGCATACTTCCATTCACTCCTTTATCCTTCTCCTTAATCTCTCATTCTCCTGGCTCTTCCCCTCACAATACAAGTGTGTTTTAGTCTCTGTCATGTTAAAAATAAACAAAATCCGACCTTGACTCCCCTTGCTTCTCTGTTCACCACTCATTTTCCCCGTCATCTCAAAGGCCACAATCACTGCCTGGAGTTCCTCTCCTCCAATTCCCCCCTCTCTAACACAGCTTCCTCCCTTTAAACTCCAGTGAAACAGCTCTCGTTAAAGTCTCTAATGTCCTTTACCAACCCAAACCTCTTTGACCCATCAGAGGCTTTCAACCATGCTCTTCTTGAAATATTGCCCACCCTTGGCTTACGTGACCATCCTCTCCTGGTTCTCCTTGTACCTTTCTAATTGCTCATTCAGCATGTCCTTCTAAAGACCTTCCTTAGCCTCCCCCCACCTCATACCAACTTTTTGAGGGTGTTTCACAGGGCTCTTTCTTTGGACTTCTCCTCTTCTCCTTCTATACCTTATGTTTGAGTAACCTCATCCAAAAACATAGATTCAATCATCAGCTCTATTCTGACAATTCAGAGATCTGCCTCTCTAGTCTACACCTGTTGGCTCCTGTCCAAAAAAAAAAATTCCAGCCTGTCTGACATTAGCTCAGACTCAACATGGCTAAAACAGAGCTCCTCATCTTCCTCCCAAATCCACTACCCTTTCTCCTTTCTCAGCTACTGAGGACACCATCAGCATCCTGGTGTCACTCAGGTCTTAACCTGGACATCATCTTCAACTTAGACTTTTCACTTGGTCTTCACATCCAGGCTATGTCTAAATCTTGCTGATATTTTAAAATTCATAATGTCTTTACAATACAGCCTTTCCTTTCCCTCAACTCAGTTAATCCTCTTCTCTGACCTGGCAAATGCAGCCTTGCACAGTTTTGTGCCATTCAGAATGTTGCTACAAAGATAATTTTCCCAGTTCATTACTTTGACCATGTCACCATCTTTTAAAATCTACCATTGGCTCCTCCCTCTCTACTGTAATCAAACATAAGCTGCTTGTTTTAACTTTCAAAGGCCCTTCAGGTCCTACTTCCACCTTCCCTACCTTCTCTGACACAGTATCAGGGTGTTGACTCCTAGCATCAATTACCTGCTTGCTAAGTTTTCAAGCAAGCACCTTCATGCTCTCTCCCAAATTTCTGCTCACACAGGGAAGACTGCTCCTATACACACCTGCAAAGCTATCTCAACTTCCTTCAAACCCCACTTTAAACAACTCTTTTGTCATGATGCCTACAAAAAGCTTAGTCATGCTCATGCATTGGGACTGTCTTCTGGCCAACTTTATCTCATTGTTTTCTTGTATTTCCCCACTGGTCTGTTGTCTCTTGTCTTAGACTGTAAGCACTTTATGGAAGGCACCATCTTTCTGTATTATGTTTGTATAGCACCTAACACAATGGTGTTCTGATTAATGACTAGGGCTTCTACATGCTACAGAAATATAAATAATTAATAATTGTTATCCTTCTTGCAGTTACAGCAGTTCTGGATAATGGCCTACTTCCTCACTTTTTTCCCCAGTAGTTGTTCTGGTAGGTGGAAACTAATGGTGGCCTGCAGCTATATCATCCCTGATTAAATGTCAAGCGGTTTCACTAACAGTGAGTCCCACAGTTCCTTGCTATAGAGAAAGCAGCAGGTAACCAGCAGCAAAATGAAGCAAAGTTCTGCAGCAGTTTGGTTTCAGTATGGAGGTGTTTAATTATGAAAAAAATACAGTTCAGTAGTTCAATTTTTATATTAAATTTAGTTCACACTATCCATATTTGTAGTTTTCAGTATGTTACATTTTTGTATTGATAATGTATAATTGCATGAGAACAGTCTATGGGAAAGTTGATTATGGAACTGTTGGGGTTTTATCACTCGAGCAGGTATGTTAAACATTTTGAGATGGTGCAATTAATATGTCTGTTTGATGTGTCATTTAAAATGGTAGATGGTATTGACATTCTTAGGTTCGAGTTAATGCCCTGTTTGGATTAATAGAAAGTTCACAGCTCTCGGGGCTTTATTTATTTATTTATTTATTTATTTATAAGATTTTCTGCAGATTTAGGGCTCAACTACACCTGAAGCAATATAACAGGAGGGGTTTCCCCAGTGGTATAGGTAATCCACCTTCCCAAGAGGCATTGACCTTCCACTGACCTAGCACAGTCTTCTACACTGAAGGTTAAGTTGTCTTAACTATATCACTTGTGTGTGTGGATTTTCTTACCCCCATAAGCAACATAACTGGATAGACTTATCTTCTTAATGTAGACCACACCCTAGGATAACCTTACAGCAGTTTACATCCTGTTCCCATTTTCAAAGTTATATTTGCAACTAGGAGCATCAGAAAAAAATTCTACTATATAAATCCATGGTACACCCACATTTTGAATACTGTTAATCTTGGAAAACAGATGACTAAGGGCAAGGATATGATAGGGGTCTATAAAATCATGAATGATGTAGAGAAAGTGCATACGGAAGGGTTACTTACCCCTTCACAAAATGCAAGAACTAGGGGTTACCCAAAGAAATTAATAGGCAGCAAGTTTAAAACAGACTTAAGGAAGTACTTCTTCATGTCACACACAGCCAGCCTGTGTAACCTGCTGCCAGTGGTGTTGTGAAAGCCAAAAATACGTCCAGGTTCAAAAACGAATTAGACAAGTTCATGGAGATAGGTCCATCAATGACTACTAGCCAAGATGGTGAGAGATCCAACTCCATACTGTGAACAGGGCCATCAGGGGAGGTTGGGGGGAAGAGGGGGCAATTGCCCATGAGGCCGCAGTTGTGGGCCCCATGCCATCTTGCTGTGAGCAGAGCAGTGTGGGCCCACACAGCTGCTCCCCCTCCCCACTGCCTTCCCCTGGGCTAGCTATTCCACCCCAGGAACAGGGAGGGCTGGCCCAGAAGCAGAGGCAGGAGAGCAGGGCCCAGCCCCTGGGTCGACCTCCCTGCCCCTAGGGTCAGAGTGGCTGGCTCAGGGGAGGGGCTGGAGTGCAGGCCCCTGCCTCTGGGATGGCCTGCCCCCACAGGCCAGTTGGCCCTGGGGCCTAGCCCTGGCCCCACCGAGGGATGGCCCTGACCGTGGATGAGGCCTTGGTGTGTGGCACCTCCATCTTTAAAAGAAAGCCTAACTTTCTGCCTGCCAGAAGACGAGACCAGAAAACAGGAGGGATTACCTGATAAATTGTCCTGTTCAAAGTATCTGGTGCTGGCCATTGTCAGAAGATGGGACAGTGGGCTAGATGGCCCACTGGTTTCATTAAGTATGGCCATTCTTATGAAATAATTTCATAAAACGAAAATTTAGATGCTGCAGCATAATTCTGAAGCAAGGAGAAGGGGGATTGCATGACCATAGAATTCTTGCACACCATGGGCTCTAGTGCGTCCCTACAGAGGTTTTCAAAGGCCAAGGTAAATGAATCCCATTGAAAATCTATTATGTAGGTGAGAATGACCAAACACTGGTCTCAAATCTCAAGAACTGTAAGGCTGAAATGTATGAAAATCTTCTATTTTAAATTTAAAATAAAGGCCTGAGACACAGCACTAAGTAGATATTTCAGCATCTCCAAATTTTAGGAAACACGTGAATTTAGGTCCCCATGTCACAGATCATCACAAAGTTAGTCTAGTCCTCTCTTGATGCAGCACTGAAAAAGCTGGTGTAGAAGGCCTTCTCCATATACCCGAGAAGAGGAGTCAGAGGAAGAAATGAATTGGTAGCTCATGAAGATCTTGGAGGCCAGAGATAATAGGCTTGCTATAAGAAATGCTGCTTAGCAGCTTTTATCTGTACATAATGAACATTCTTGGAAGGCCTGCTTTTATCTCTCCGAATCTGTCCACACTCCACTCCAGTCCCAATAGATTATACACTATTCTAGACTAATGAACTATGCTCACAGGAGGACGTTTAACATTACGATTAAGCTGATCTGATTGTAACAATATAGGGCTCACTGAACAAACCAACCAACCTTCATTTCTGATCCATCCTAAACTAAAATGCTTTTGGTTTCTCATGAAACAAACAAACAAACAAACAAAAACAGGTATTATGCCAAACAAAACACTGCATTTTGATTCTGGGCATCTTTACCCCCCCCCCCTTTTTTAAAGAAAATTTTGAAATGTTATTTCCAAAACCACAAAAAGGGATTGTGCTCCTTGCCCCCGATATATTATAGCTTTATAGTCAGAGCGCTCACCTGGGCTGTGAAAGGCCCAGAATCAAGTCCCTACTTTGCCTGACCTAGAAGAAGAGATCTGAACTTGGGTCTCCTACAATGGCTAAAAGAGTGGGCTTTGGGATATCCTGGGGTGTGCCTCTTAATCTTTCTTCTTGAAGCTGCTTCACCATGTATAAATACTCATAAAACTTCAGTATGCTATGTTCTGCTACCCCAGACTCCTGCAGCCAAAGGATCAGATAGTCAGATTCATGAAACATGTGACAAAGAATTCAATCACTACTGCTGGTCCCAATTTTAAAAACTTTTGTTCTCACCTTTTTGCCTCCAGGAGAAGAAGTGTCAGGGGGTGGTGTGCTGGTAATGTTCAATGGACTGGAACCACAGCTGGAAGGTGATGACCCTCTTATCCTTTCAAACCAATGTTATTAAAATTAGAAAGAAGCAATGCAAAATGATGCAATTAACATACTACTCATCTTGAAAATAATGAATCATGTTGGTAGATGCTGGAATGTTCACTGATAGCTAGGGACTAAGGGTACAGTGAATCTCCCAAGTGTCAAGGCCTTGAACATCTCAAGACTAACTGCAAAAATGTACTTTGGTGTGATGTGTTCACAGCATTAGCATCAGTTTTATACCTTGTGTTAGTCAGTCCATAAATGAAACATGCTCCACTATTAGCCCCAATTGCCTTTCAACAAATTATAAATAGACTGGCTGTAACCCATCAAAAATGACAGGGGAAAATCACATAGCAAGGCAAGGTGAGAGCGCTCAGCCCAACCTCGGGGCTGGGTGGCCAACCCTCCCTGCCCCCAAGGCAGAGCAGGCAGGCCCAGGGGGGAGGCAGGTCCATGGAGCCCTGTGGCCTGCTCCACATATGGTTGCCTGTAGTTGGGTCCCTGACCGCGGCTGGGGCCAGCCCTCACTGGTAGCTGGCCTCGGCTGGAGCCGGCTTCCAGCGGTGGCCTTGGGTCCCCCGTGGTAGGACACGGGTGGTGGCAGCCTGGAGCCCCAGCCAGGGCAGCAGCGGCCTCGGGTGGGGCTAGCTTGCAGCCGTAGCTGGGGCTGGCTCCCCGCCGGCAGGTGGCCTCAGATTCCTGGCCAGGGCTGGGGCTGGCCCCTCACTGGCAGGCAGCCTCTGTTCCCGGCCAGGAATCTGAGGCCACCCAGGCCCTGCTGGGGCTGGCTCCCAGTCCCTGGGGGGCAACCGGGATTCCTGGAGGGCAGAGTGGGATGGCCCGCCATCCTCCCCTCCCACATAGGCGGGTGGTGGAGGCCATGCCTGCCCTGCACATGCACATGGGAGCCAGTCTGTCACGGGATGCATCTCACATCACGCACGCACGCAGCAAATTAGGAGAGTAGACTGTAGGTCAATAGATTGTAAATAGCTGAATCAATTACTTGAACTTGGCATTTTACAATTTGCTCAGTTATCAGCTTCCGCTCTCCACTAAATATTTTCTTGGACAACCTTCATATGAAATATTTTTAAACTGGACACTGGGCCAGATCCTCAGCTGGTATAAATTTGCTTGTTTACTGAAGCTGAAGTCTTTAGCTCACAAGTCCAAGCAACAAAACTACTTGAAGGAAGACTCAAAAAAGAGCCACACTTATGGACAGTTTTCATACACTTTGAGCTATTAATAGAATACATTTCTTCCTAATATTCTCTTTTTTTTTTTTTCCCAGTAAGTCATCACAACATAGATATAGTGGGCATTTATTTTCATCTGTGTAGTATACTGAGCATGCAGTAAAAAGAGACATTTCAAAGGCATGCTATTTTTACGTAATTCAGGATTTCCCCCAACCTGGTATACTAGCACTGCATGTTTTACACATAAGCAGAAATGCTAGGAAGTTGTAGACTTGTTAGCTGTGCAATTAGAGAAAATAGAGTGGGGGTAATTCCTGTATGGTAATTTGGAAAAAGGATCCTCTTTGCATCAAAAGGTGTCATGAAAAACCTTTAAAAAAGTGGGAATTTCATTCACTATGGGCAGACTCAGTGGGAAGGCTGTGAACAGAAGGTTGTACAGGAAAATAGAAACAAATAGTGAAAGAGCATTGGAACTGAACAAGGCTCCTTCCACTTAAAAGGAAAAATAAGGATGGTCATGTGTGTACACTCTAGAGTACTTCATTTCTGTTAATAAGATAATAATAAAACAAAATGATATTTAAAATTAGCTTCAATAAATTGTTTCACAGCTATTAAATGCAACTGAAACTTTTAAGTCTTTGCTTGGCCTCAGATTTGGCTTTTTTAATTTAAAAAATGTGTGTGGGATCACAAAAGCAACTATGTCAAACTGTTATTTCCAACAAATCTCATTTTGAGTGTTACTGAGGTGACACACTAAAATAGTTCACTGTTTTTTATCCTCTTGTGCCTCCATCATCAAGAATGCTATGGAAGAAGGCACTGGTGTGCTTTCCTGGCTTTTGCATCATCAGGATTATTAACTAAACTAAAGCTGCAGAATCTGTATGGGAGATTCCCCCTCTCCCCCGCCACTGGAGGATTCATTCAGCAAGGAACCTCATGGACCTGTAAACACACTGTAGCAAGTCCCAGGACACACACCATTCCCAGTTGCTAGTGCAAGGGAATTTAGCTTAGTACAGGATATGCAATATGAGCATCTTTTAGGACAGCTAGGGACCAACCATATATACACATCTCCTTTGAGCTGTGAACAGACTTTTAGTGTAAATTAGACCAGCCTCCATGTTTGGGGCTTGACCATTGGCAAGATGACCTTCTGACCTGGGGCGGTGTGTACAAATCACGCTAATCTTTTGTGCACCCTTCTCACCCCAATTGTGACTCAGCAAGCTTTGCTTTCAGATCACATGCCAAGGTTACAGACCTGGCAGATCTAAAATGCATTCAGCTGATCAAATTTGATCAGAACACACACACACACACACACACACACACACACACGGTACCCTGCCATGCCAATTTCATGGAGTTCATTAACATAGCAGTTACATTTCAAACCTGTCTGAGTCTAATCTTTACACTTCAGAAATTAATGACAGAGGGTAAAAAACCCTCTTATTCCTGAAAAGCAAGACACTGAACTATGGTCTTCCATGGAGCACTGATTCGTGCTCTAACTCTATTCCATTTCACTTTTGAACTGATTGCCACAATGACATTGGGTAATCAACTGGAATCCAACCCACAGTGATCTGCAACTTCTAGACCACCAACAATTCACTAAGAAGCCATTTTATCTCACTACGAAATATGCTTGGCCTCTGTGGCACCTGTGGCCACCTACTGGAAATATTTAAGACTGATATTTAAGCATAGTGGGAATTTTCAGTGAACTAAGACACATAGCAGGAATCTGTTCTCCACAGTTCCAAAAACTTTTATCCATTTTGCTGCCTACTGACGTTGCCTGCGTAAACAGAACTATTCTGTATAAACAGAACTGACAAAGGCAGATAGTAATATCTTAAACCAAAAGGAGGAGGATGGTCCAGTGCTTAGGGCTCTAATCTAGGAGACCTGGGTTTAATTTTATTTCCTCTGCCACAGACAGCCTATGTGACCTTGGCCAAATCACTTAGGAGTTACATTCACATGGGATTTTGGTGTCTAATTCCACCATGGGCACTTCTGAATCACTAGCATTCATAGACTGAACTCCTTTTGGGGTGGGGCTTAGGCCACACCCCTCTTGTCAGCATTTCCTACTGGCTAGCTTAAGTGGCTCCAACTTCTATGAATTCAATTTTTAGGCACCTCACTCTGCACATGCTGTACAGAAAGTCTGAATAACCCATTCAGGTTGTTCTACTAGACAGCAGGATGACTAAAAATTAAACACTGCAATGCTCAAGTCTCCTTTGTGAATCTAGCTCTCTTCTCATCTGTGACTCAGTTCCACATTCATAAACTGGGGCAACAGCATTTCCCAATTTCACAGTGGATTTATGAAGATAATTCTATTAAACCGTGTTCAGTGCTCAGATGCTAAGTTAATGGTGGCCATATAAGTACCCTTAGAGAAAGACAGACTATGTTCCATTTTAAAAATACCTTTGAAAAATAAATTGTACATTTTGGATACTATCTGGATGTGAAAGGACAAGAAAAATTCAGGAAAAAACAAATTGCTACCACAGGTTCACTGTTTCTATTCTTGCAGTTTCATATAACTGCCATTTGGAGGTTACATTAACTGTGACCGCATTTACACTTACTCTAGACTAGCCTTTAAATTTGGCTCCAAACTGGTATAATGCAGCAAGGAACCAGAAAAAAGGAATGAAAATTAGTTAACAGAAGAAATACACAACAAGTTGTAGGTTCAAGTTCACTCTACTTTAACGTATCCTTTTCCCAGCTCATTCATGTGTAAGTTACACCAATTTAGGTTTTATTACATACCAGTCAGTGGTGATTGTTAGGTTTAATAGCGTCTAACTAAATGTATAGGATTCTGAGTGTAACTTAAAAAGAACTGGTTAGTCTTCAACACGCTTTGTCCTAGTACTCCTTCTGCTGTGGGTACCCTATGAACCTTATCTCCTTGGTACCTATTTAACAGTCTTTGGTATTTAGGGGCCACACACTTTATGCCCGTGAAACTTATTTCCCAGACTATTTTCTTCACTGATCTCTCACAATAGCTAATCTCTGTCACTGTTAGCTGTTCTCTTTCTGTCTCTGACAAGGTTGCTAAAGTGATTACAATGACTTGTAACTAGATTATCAGAGTAATCACATTCACAGGTTACTCTAAAAGACTAAACCTAAGAATAAACAATTAAACTGAAAAATGAGAGAAAATTATCTTTCTTGGTGATGCTGTCATTTTTGTTTTGACCATGTCAGAGTACCCCTATTACAGATAAAGTTTCATTGTAAAAGAAAATTCCCACTAGACTGCAACTGCATGGTAATTCTTGATGCTTATGAAAGCAAAAAAGGGCATTTCTTACTTTATTCTTTAAAGAAAATTATTATCTATTAAGTTAGAGCAAAATACCAGTTTCTCTCACCTATGAATCTCCATGATTTCCTCAGCAATCATTCTACCTATTTTCCCTGCCCCAGCTCTTGTTCCACCTGGAATACCAGGAACTGTAGGATGGGTCCTTTTTGGGCCACCTAAAATATGGAACAATATTTGTAAGATCAAACACATATAAAGGAACAAGATTATGCATGGTTTTTAAAGGGTATGGGAGAAGGGAGCACCAGGGCTTGCGTTGAGGGCTGGGCCCAGAACATACAGGTGTAAGTCTTGGGAGATGTATCATGGAAGATGCAGTTCAGACCCAGGACTTATGTATCTAATGACACATCCATGACAACCAAGAACTTGCTGAGTGAGTGAGCTGGTCCAGCCCAGCTGGATGCACTTTGCTCAAACTTTTGCTGCTGAACACTTAATCTGGTAATATTAGATATTCATCTGCTATCTATACACACTTCAGTCAGGGGGAGGAAGGGTGGGCATGGTACTAACTTGTCAGCATTTAGCAGGAGAACGCTACCACCACCATGGGATAATTCCTAGATACTTTCAACACCTTTAAATCAAGCCCATCTGAGTAACTGCAAATGTTTGACAAGAGAGTAAAAAGTAACAGTAGCCTTGAACATTATGTTCTTTTGGTTTAAAATTGCTTTATGTTATTCCAGTACAGACTTGGCACTTGAAGACCACTTATGGGGAAGCCAGGAGGAGTTGGCTCTATTCCATGGCACAAGGAAGAAAGGAGAGGAAACACTACAAATAAAATGAACTAAATAATATGGAAGTGATAGAATATTGATTAATAATGCCCTTCTGTGTTAACAGTTTATACCTAGACCTAGTAACCTCCTCAGAAATCCTTTGGGTTGAAGTGAATGGGCATGAGGGAAGCTCAGCTTCTTACAGAATCAGGTCCTTAAAGTCAGCCTTACAAAGAAAAGTGGGGAGAACAGAGACAGCCAAGAATTGTGGAGCCACTATCTTCCCCGTGAGGATTAGCCATGGGACCACTCCCAGTCCTTCCTCTTCCTGAGCTTCCCTCCCACCTCCTGCTGCTGCCAGAAGGAGTGGTATCCTTTGTTCCAATTCTATGTTGCTCTTGATTTTTATGTAAGAAAGACTCTTATCTACTGATTTTCATCTTCAGAGATCCCAAAAACTACCAAGCAAATGCAGACAGAACTACTGCAACATAGCCAAATTCTTGTCTACATATCAGCTACTGTTCTTTTCCATACCATCTGACAAATCATATGTTCTTGGCCCATCCTCTCACCTCAGTGGTCAGTTTCCCCTGTCTCTGACTCTGTGGGCCTCATTTTTCAGCAGTCCTAGGGCAGATTTGTGCTGCTCTACTAGTACAAAACTGTTGTAAAGCCAGCTTAGTCAGCTACTCTAGCCTTTCCCCAGAACAGGGGGATCCTCATGTGGGAAACAGGCACGGTAGCAGCTCTAAAGTCACCAAGCCTCCCACTCCTGCTGCCAGTATAGGAGTGGCCAATAAAATGACCAGGGAATTTCCTGCGTATGGTTGATCCCTAGATGCCCCAACAGCCCCTAAAGGCTGTTGGTAGGTAACAAGCATAAATCAGAGCTTCTTTCGAGTAAGTTAGACAAGTGGCAGAACAGATCTTGGATTGGGAGAAGTTTAAATATGAGATCGGCAATGCTAATGATTAATCTGAGTTGCACCAAGTGTTCCTTGCTCACAGCTGCAACTTAGGATCAGAAGAGGTGTCACAGTTCTTTTAAGTAGCAGCCTCTCCTCCTGCAGGATACACCTTCCCTCTCTTCCAACACTCTCTTTACAGCCCTCCATCACCATCCTCTCTGAGAGCTAGCTCTCTCTTGTACCTCAGTCACTGTCTGCATTGTCTCTACCTAAATTAAATTTAAGTTCATTGGGGCAGAGACCTTGCTCAAATTTATGTATGACAAGTACAGTGTACACCTACTTATTGTCTTCCAAAGAATTATTAATTTCTGGTAGGCAACAGCAACAAACCGAGCACAATGGGTAATTCAGTAACCACAGCAAGTCTACTAATGATTGCTGTCTAACAAGTGCAACTTTCTCACTATACTATAGTTACCTTCTCCAGCTTGGAGTACACTGTCCATGCTGTGCGGAGATGCTGCAAGTTGTGGAAAGGCTGTATCTCCACCATCAAGTACATTGGTGCTGAGGGTTTTAAATCAACAGGAAGAAACAGTGATAAAATAGCTGTACGTGGTAAATATACACAGCATGTTACAAGGGGGAAATTTCTATGTCTGTGATTTATAAGACAAATTTAATCACCACCATAGAGGTAACCATAGTGAACAACACAGCTACTCGGGCTATATAAATCAATAAGTAGGACACATTAGTGAACAATAGCTGCATGCTATGCTAAAAACAATCCTAAAAGACAAATCAAAACCTGTTATGACTCATCAAGCATGCACTGTTGAACCCAAGTGGCTTTTCTCTTAAGGGGAGAACAACTGATCCAGCATCTGACAATACAATTTATTGCACAGGGGCACATCACTCCACCCTCACAAAACTTCAGAGAAAATGCAGGGTCCATGAGGATAAAGCAATGCATCCATGAACAAATAATGAAAAGATTATGGCCCCAATATCATAATCTGTAATTTGATATATTTAGATCTATGCAGACTGTAATAAGAGGTCAGCTATTTTCTAGATTTCATCCCTTTGGTTGTAAGACTAGTAATTACTAAGCTCATATGCTTAATGCAACATAAGATGTGCACACATTTTAGAACAATTCCCACAGTTTAATACTTGAAGCAGGATTACATCCCTGATGTCCCAAGTGCACCTGTTAGAAGAGAATACTTACGAAACAACTGTATTTGTTGAGACAATGTATTCTACTTCTTTGGTCCAAGGGTTCATGAAACTGAACCAGCGACTCCTCAAGGTAATAAAAGAGCCATCTTTTATTTTAAATTTGTAACAGTTAGTTGTAATTTTTTCTCTGGTCTGCAAAACTAAAAAAAGAGAGACACAAGTAATAATCCTAGTTTTTCAAACCTCACACTGCATACATGAAGAATAGAGATCTGATGCAAATCCTCCAAGTTTCATTTCATTTTTTCTATTTTGTGAGAACAGCACTATTTCTAATAGCCTTTTTTAATCTCTGTACCTGAAGTGCAAATTAGAAGACTTCATACTAATTTAACTTTAGATTAGGATATTTACATTGTTCAGTGCCTACAAAAAATTGTTCAGTGCCTTTCTGTAAGTCCACCCATCTTCGAAGCATCTGAGGAAGTGGGATCTTCTCCCACGAAAGCTCATGCAAAAAATAAATCTGTTAGTCTTAAAGTGCCACACAACTCCTTGTTGTTTTTTTTTTTTACAAAATACAGTCCCTCTCATGCAGGAAAAATCTAATGTTTGACAACCTGAAAAAACTTATTATTCTTTAAAGTTTTTTTCTGTGAAATATCATGAAGAAAATATAAATTTTGACTACTTTGACTTGTTGAAACTGAAACCTTAATTCTTAAAACTGAATTATAAATTATTTTACCTTGCCTATGACATTCTGCAAGATGTCCTATATCATCTTGATGAAAATATTCATAACACGAAGTGCCTAGAAGTTCTTGTGGTAAGTATGCCAGAATAGCTGTTGCCCTAAAAAAAAAAAAATCCCAAACAAAACCAACAACATATTTTAAAAAAACAAAACAGTACATTAGTATTATTAAAATGTACCAATGCACTAGTTTATTTATAAAACAGTATATAAAATAAATATATTTTAGGATATATTAGAATATAGATATAGGCACTAATTCAGCTAAGGATTTTAAAGCACATCTCTAATTTAAACCTATGCTTTAACACCAATATGATTACAGTATCTCCCCTTAGATCATTTCATATAGAAATTTCTAAACAGCATCTACAGAAAAGAGCTCATCTTTGAGAAAAAAATTATTACATTTTAAATAAAAATAAATTGATCCTGACGTTTGCATGTAAGGGTCATTTTCTTTTGCATGATTGAACAGAAACTCTGTTGCTCCATCTCTGTGGCACTCAAGCCCTTGTATTATTTTATTTTTAAGAAGTACATTGTAATTTTGCTTCAATTAGTCTCTTAATGAGTTGGTAGTGCATATGAGGGCATAAATAATTTGTAATTGAATCCCACTGGAATTATCTTTATGTGAAAGTAGTTTGTGATTTGTACTATTTATAAAACACACTAGAAGAGTTATAATTTACTATATTATTTTCACACTGGTACAATGACTCTTGAAATGGAGGCTACTCACCTTCGTGCAGTAGCTGAGGTTCCTCGAGATGCGTGTCCTCGACATGCTCCACTGTAGGTGTCTGCGCCGTCAGCTCATCAGAACGGGTTAATTTCTTTAGCAGTTACCTCCGGGCGGGGGAGGAGGTGCACGGAGCCTCTGGTGTTTTCGTGCCAGAGTGACGTGTGCTCCCTCACTCCCCTGCCCTCCCTCCCTCCTTGGTCCTCTTCTAGCGCAGGGACTGTGACATAGACATGGTCACTCTGCGAAGTAGAGGGGAGGAGGGCGGGTAGTGGAGCAAGTCGAGGACACGCATCTCGAGGAACCTTGGCTACTGCACGAAGGTAAGTAACCTCCATTTTCTCAGCGAGCAGTGTCCTTGACTGCTCCACTGTAGGTGAGTATTTAGCAGTTATATGGCAATGGAGGTGGGAACTTCGAGACATGCAGTCGATGCAGTGCTAAGGATTGCTTGCCCTACTGCTGTGTCAATGCTGGATAACCGCTCAAGGGCATAATGTTTTGCAAAAGTGTCTGTCGAGGACCATGTGGCTGCCTTGCAAATATCTATTAGTGGGACTTTCATGAGAAATGCTATTGAGGACCCTATAGCCCTGGTAGCATGGGAGCGTATAGGATCAGATGGCTCCCTGGTAGACGAGGTATATGCCAATCTGATGCAAGAAGAGATCCAATGTGAGAGTCTTTGTTTAGATATTGGTTGTCCCTGAGAACATTCAGTTGTGGAAACAAAAAGCCTAGGTGTTTTTCTGAAGTCCTTAGTTCTTTCGAGGTAGAAGGACAGGGCTCATCTGACATCCAGGGTGTGAACAGCCGCTTGTTGCGGTGAAGTATGCGGCTTTGGGTAGAAAACTGGAAGATGTATTGGTTGATTATTGTGAAAATTAGGAGTTAATTTTTGGGATGAATTTGGGATGTGGTCTGAGTGAAACCTTGTCTTTGTAGAATATCCTATGTGGGGGTCCTGCCATGAGGGCTGCCAGTTCACCTACTCGTCTGATGGATGTGATAGCGACGAAAAATGCGACCTTTACTGAAAGGTATAGCAGTCAGCATGATGCCAGAGGCTCGAATGGTGGTTTCATTATTGCACATAATACAATATTGAGATCCCATGGAGATGTAGGTATTGTGATTTGAGGATATAGGTTCCGTAAGCCTCCCATGAATCTCTTTACAGACTGGTGGGAGAAAATAGAGGAATCTCCTATGGGTTCACGGAATGTGGAGATTGCAGCTAAATGGACTCTGATCGTATTGACTGAGATTTTTGATTTTTTTAGCTCGAATATGTACTCCAGGATGCAAGGGATGTCCGCCGAGTGTGGAACAAGATTATGTTGGACACACCATGCTACGAAGCGATTCCATTTGTACAGGTAAGTTCTTCTTGTTGTCTCCTTCCTGCTATCGAGCAGTACCGACTGCACTTCTTGGGAGCATTGTTGCTCTAGCTCAGTGAACCATCTAGGTTCCATGCTGTAAAGTGGAGTCTGTTTAGGTAGGAGTTGAGGATGCAACCCTTGCTCTGCGAAAGTAGTGCTGGTACTAGCGGTAACGTGATTGGTGGAGTTCTGGACAGTCTGGTAAGTAGAGAGTACCAGGGTTGGCGTGGCCAAGCAGGAGCTATCATGATGGTGGTTGCTCTGTCTCGCTGTATTTTGTGTATGGTTCATGGGATTAATGGGATTGGAGGGAAGACGTAAAGGAGGCCCTTGTCTCATTTGAGGGAGAAAGCATCTCCACAGGAATTTAGCCCTTTACCGGCTCAGGAGCAGTAATTCTTGCATCTCTTGTTTGTGTGTGTGGCGAACAAATCCACTGTGGGTCACCCCCAAAGTCTGAATATTGTCACTAGTACTCCTTTGTGCATCTCTCATTCGTGGTTTTGAGATGTGATTCTGCTGAGGGAAATCTGCGATCATATTGTCCTTGCCCAGGAGTTATCTGGCGGAGAGGTAGATGTCGCAGGGTATGCACCATTGCCACAGCATCATGGCCTTCATTCAGAGTGGGTGTGACTTGGTTCCGCCCTGTCGATTTATGTAATACATGGCGGTCATGTTGTCTGTTTGGACCCTGACATGTTTTCCAGAAATGAGGGGGTGAAAATGGCGACATGCATAGCGAACCGCTCTGAGTTCCAGGATGTTTATGTGAAGGGACATCTCCTGGAAGGACCAATTGCCCCATGCTGTGTTGTTCAAGAGGTGAGCGCCCCACCCTGTGAGTGATGTGTCCGTTGTGATTGTTACCTCGGGGTCTTTTGCGATGAACGGTACCCCTTTTAAGAGGTTGACCTCCTGTGTCCACCACAGGAGGGAGTCCTTGATTAATGCAGGTATGGATAGTGTTCGGTTTGGGGCCACTAAACTGCATCTGGCGTGCTTGAGGAACCATAACTGGAAGGGCCTCATGTGGAGTCTGGCATGCTTGACTAGATGTGCAGTAGCTGCCATTTGGCCAAGAATCTGCATGCAGGAGTGTATGGAAGTTAGAATTGCTGCATGATTGGAGAGGATCAGATGTTTTATGCTGAAGAATCTGTCCACTGGCAGGTATGCCCTTGCTGATATTGAGTGAATTCTGGCCCCTATAAAATGTATCTCCTGTTGTGGTTGTAGGGAAGATTTTTTTGTAGTTTATGTTGAGGCCTAGATCGAGAAATAACTTGACCGTTGTGGTTGTTGCGTGTATCGCCTCCTGTTTCATAGGGGCGGTTATCAGGAAATCGTCTAGATATGGAAATATCGATATTCCTTTCCTGCGAAGAAATGCCATTACAGGTGCCATGAATTTGGAAAACACCCGCGGGGCCACACCAAGTCTAAATGGAAGAACGGTGTATTGGTAGTGATTGTTCTGTACCGAAAATCTTAGAAATTTTCGATGGGCCGGATGTATGGGGATGTGAAAATATGCATCCATGAGGTTGAGGAAAACCATCCATTCTCCGAGGTGCAGCGAGGAAATTATGGTATTGATGGTTATCATCTTGAATCGCTTGGTTTGTACGTGCTTGTTTAGATGATGTAAATCTAGTATTGGTCTCCATCCGCCGGTCTTCTGGGGATGAAGTATGTGGAGTAGAATCCCCTTCCCCGATGCGCATGGGGTACCGTTCTATGGCTCCTATGCATAATAGGTTTTGTACCTCCTCCAATAGGAGCTGTACGTGATGGGGGTCCCTGAAAAGGGACGGGGAAGGGTGTTTGGAAGAAGGGTATCTCATAAAGGGTATGGTATAACCCTTCTGGATGATCTCTAAGACCCACTTGTCGGATGTTATCGCTGCCCATTGATGGAAAAAGGGGCGTAGTTTGTGGGTGAAGACTGGATGTGTTGAAGGAAGTTCTTGATTCGCTGCAGAGATGTGGATTGGCAGTCCCTTGACCTGGCCATCAAAAGTTTTGCTTCAGGTTAGGGGCCTGTAGATTCCGGGTAGGCTGGGTGTTCTGCCTCCTGCGACCTTGTTGATGTGATCTTTGCCGAGGTATATCGTTCCTTCTGGTGTACTGGTTTTGTAGGTATCTGTTACTGGTACTGTGCTGGATGTAAGGCTTCTTGTTATGGTATGGCGTGTATATGCCAAGGGTCCTCAGTGTTGCCCTCGAGTCTTTCAGATTATGCATGACCTCGTTAGTCCATTCCCCAAATAAGTTGTTTTTGTCAAAGGGGAGGTCCTCAATAGTCGCCTGCATTGCTTTTGGCAAATCTGCAGCATGGAGCCATGAAGCACGTCTCATGACTATGGCAGTGGCCATGGATCTAGCTGCAACATCAGCCAAGTCTAAGGCTTCCTGCAACGCTGTTCTGGCAATTAACTGTCCTTCAGATATGAGGTTGTTAAATTGGTTCTGTTGCACGTGAGGGAGATGTTGTACGAATTTTTTATTTCAATCAAATTTTACTATAAATTTCGTGGTCGTAATTAGATAGTGGCACCATGTAATTGGAAATGCGAAGTTGTAGAGCAGCCAATGTGTATATTTGTTTCCCCAAAGTATTGAGCTTCTTGTCATCCTTAGCTCTGGGGTTGTTCCTGCTGTATTATGCTTTGTTTCTTTGCTTAACATGCAGAAGGTCCTGGGTTCAATTCCCAGGGGGTTGGAGTTGATGATCTCACGAGGTCCCTTCCAGCCCTATGATTTGATTTGATTTGATTTGATTTGATTTGATTAGTGGCCTCACCTACTAATGAATTTGGCTGTGGATGCAAAAATAGGAATTCGTTCCCTTTAGGAGAAATTAAATACTTTTTGTCCACTTTTTTATTTGACGGGGAATTGACGCTGGAGTTGCCCAAATGGTGTTAGCTGGCTCCATGATTCCCACATCCATTGGTAGGGCTAATTTATTTGATCCTATTGTTTGTAGAATTCTATATAATTTATGTTTATTTGTAGGGCTGTTGTGCAGAGGAATTTCCAAGTTATCTGCAGCCTGCATAAAAAGGTCTCTAAAGCGTTTGATGTCATCATTCTTAGGAGATATTTCAGATGACATCTCTACGTCCTTCTGTGTCTCTGTGTTGTCATCTTTGGAGGTAAGTATATTTTGTTGTATGGTGCTTGGCACTGGCTGTATGGAATTTGCCATGGGTGTGGCTAGAAAAGGATAAAAACCTGTCCATGCCGGAAAATGTTATGGCATCATTTGAGTTGATGGCTGGCAGAACCACAGATATAGCCAAGTGTATGTGAAAGGCATGTTTTTTGTGGGAGCCTGTGTCATTTGCAAGTTGCATGGCTCAGTGGACTGTGAAGTTGTTGAGGCTGTAGACTCAGAGTGATCTGACATGTGAGATACTTGAGACAGCTCACTGTCAGAAGAGTCTGTCTGAAACAGTGGGAAGGCTGGCAAGGAGTGTATCTGTAACTCAGCTGTCGTTTCAAGGTTTTTTAAATTTCTTTTTGTATTTTCCCGCCCTCACCGTGGAGGGCCGTTTGGCGTGCTCAGATGACCCCTGCAGCAGGGCTGGTGCTGCCGGGGGGGGGGGGTTAGTGGTGCCGCCCCCAGCATCATGGTGGGTGCCTGACAGAGTGGAAGAGGCACCGGAGAGTGCTCAGTGAGTGGCGCAGGGAGCAGCGCCGGCAGCGGGAGCGGTCCCGCTGCCAGAGGGCTTGTTAGCGCCACTTCTGCATCTCCACTCTCGGCGGGGAGCCGCTTTTGTCTTTCAGGCTCCTTGAGCGGCTTGGAGCAGTTGTCTTAGAGGCACCCGAGGAACTTGGAAGTCTCAGGGTGTCCTCATTGATTTGCCTCTCCCTGGCCTTTTTGTGTGGCACAGGAGATGAGGAGGCTGACTTCCTCTTGTGCGCTCCCTCAGCAAGAGGAGAGGCACTTAGATCTGACGAAGGGCACAGGGAGCCCTCTAAAAGGACCAGTTTTAATTTTCTTTGCTGGTCCTTGAGTGTTCTTTTAGTCAGGTTTTTACAATCCTGACATTTATGTGTGAGGTGGCCTTCACCCAGACATTTGATACATGCCTGGTGGCCGTCAGAAGCTGGCATAGGCTCTTTACAAGTAGCACAGTGCTTAAAGCCCGAAGGGCTGGGCATAGAGCTGGTTCTCCACTCGTCAGCTTATTGAATCAACTTGTTCTTGATTATTTGTTGTACTTGTTTTCTTCTTTGTTAGCTGTTTAATTCTTTTATTTGTTTTCTTCTCTTCTCTCCCCCCTCCTTTTTTTTTTTTTTTTTTTTTTTTTTTGGTTCGTTGAGGGATGATGTAGGAGCAGTGAAGAGACCTGTCTGACAGTTGTGGTGGTTGAAGAGAACTGAGGAGGGAGGGAGGGCGAGGAAGCACACATCACTCCGGCACGAAAACGCCAGAGGCTCTGTGCACCTCCTTCCCCGCCCAGAGGTAACTGCTAAAGAAATTAACCTGTTCTGATGAGCTGACAGCACAGACACTTACAGTGGAGCAGTCGAGGACATTGCTCGCTGAGGAACAATAATTTATCAGACTATGTAACACGTATCAGCATATCACAACTATTCTTCATCAGACTCATTAGATTTTACTCATGAAGGCTCATGCAATAAATAAACTGGTTAGTCTTTATATGTGCCACAGGACTCCTTATTTGTTTTGTTGAACTAAACTAACATGGCTACCAGGAACATCATTGCCCTGGGAAAAAACCTGGAGCACAGGCCCCAGCCCGGCCCCCTGACCCCAATCTGGAGTCGTGGCCCTGGACTCCTGCTGCTGCCAGCCTAGCCCCTGAATCCCAACGGGGCAGGGTGAGGCAGTGGCTGCTGTAGGTGGCCGAGCCCGGATCCCAGGCCGGGAGAAGGTACTGCTGCAGCCAGTGCAGCCCTGGATACCCAGCCAGGAGAGGCAAGTGCTGCCGCAGCCAGCCCAACCCCAGATACGCAGCTAGGAGAGCCAGGGACTGCGCTGGGCACTTGGGGCATGTGCCTCCCTGTGCCAAGCGCCAGCAATGCCCCTTATGGTACTCCTCAACAACAATTCTAGCTACCAAGAAAATCATCAAAATTATTCTTACCTCTGATCTACAAAAACAAACTTCCCATCTATTGCATGTCGAGAGACATATTCTGTAGGTTTAACCCTGATCTCACCGTTGACTGGTTGAGGAACTACATGAGGATGCAACCGTCCAATTGCAACAAGACAGCTTAAATTGCAGCCTTCATTATCTGGCTCATTATCTTCATCTAGTCCCATTTTTGTTGGTGGCCAGCTTTTTAGATATCCTGTGCTATGTATAGTGCAAAAACTTTTGCGGTCTGCTGTAAAAGGAAAAAAGGTTAATGTCATCAGAATTGCCTGAAGATACTTTTGGCTCTCAATCAACTCTGCTAATTTTCAGTGCTTCACATTCTGTCACGGAAAACTAAGCTGCCATACACCTTATAAACAAATGCAGGAGAGGTATATCTCTATGCACTCTGCATATGAGAAAAAAGTCAAAGGTTAGTGTGAAATTTACCATTGTGATATCACTGCTAATACTGAAGCCCATTCTGATAGTTCAACAATTGCAGTCAATATCATTTTTGCATTTTCCTGCAAATGATATAAGTTGCAGATTTAAGTCACACTATGAGTTTCTTCACTAATAATTATTAGCTCATATAGAACACAACAAATCAGTGTGCAGATGCATAAACAACAGAGGGAAATAAAATCTGAACTGAAATATTTCTGTTCTAAATTTCCAGAAGTTACAAAAAAAACAAATTACAGAATGGGGGTTTTCAATTAATGGCAATGTCCCTCAGAATATATATCAGCATTCTGCACACAGATTTTTAATTGAAAGCAACATCTGTTACGTTTTGCTTGAGAGAAATTGTCACATCCTTTATAATGTATTAACTGAAGACAGGTATATCTACTGAATAATTTCACTTGATACACTTGGTTGGAGACCACATTCACACTGAGGCAAAATGATCAGTGCATAAGACAGAGTAACAGGATATATGGGTTCTCCTGATTTTGCCATTGGCCCCACTACCTGACCTTGACCAAGGAAAGTATCTGCAAAGCCCTAAGCATACCTCCTGGGGCAGGCCCAAGTGGGGTGCTGGCCAGGGCAACACTTAGTTTGAAAATGTCTCCGAGGTCTAGGCATCAATGAGAGCTCCAACTAGCCTGCTAGCAGATGGACAGCATCAGGACCTATGCAGCTTTGCACATGCCTTTCACAGGACATTTGGGCATCATGAGACTTTAGACACTGGCAGGGTTAGGCAGCTGCTGAGTAGTGCTTTTGAGAATGTCAGTGGTTCCTAAATGCTGGACTTGGACACCCAACCAGGCTGTTAGGCACTGAAATATATTTATGAATCGAGTCCCTAGGTACTTCAGAAGTGTTACCTATGAAGCTTATGGCCTTCAGTCAAATTCAGACCCCCAAATAAATGCACATGGCTACCATCAATTTCAACTAAAGCCAGGCATGTTTCATAGAGCAGGATTTTACCTTATCCACTAGTAAGATTTTTTTTTTTAATCTGCAAATGTAACTGTTCACTCTTACGGAGTTGTAAAGAGAAGAGAGGAGAGTAACAGGCAAACTCTTCATGCAATAACAACAGTGATGACCACAGCTGAACCAGAGCAGCTCTATACATAAATTCTTTAGAGCTAACTGATGGTTATTTCAGTTTTAATCTGACAGTTACTCTTATTGCTCTGGTAGATATTTCATAAGGCAACAGTGCAGAGAAAGTAACTGCAAAGCCATACTGATATTTGGCAAAAGGTACAAGCACTACCTTTCTTCTTTGAGCATGTAGAAGGAAAATCCTTGTCTTCTACTTTCACTGAGGGTCTGTTGCATTTCATCCTACAAAAGAAAGAACGTCTTGCTCCAGAACAAAGTCGAGATGGCCCAGGTGTTATATCTGTTTTAACTGGAAGTCCAGCTGCATGAAACAAAAAATAAAACTCAGTAAACTCGTCTTTATTTAAAATTAATTAAACTACATTTTCAACTCCCCAGTTACTTCAGTAAACTCTCTGTGGGGACAGTGGTATGCTCAGCAAACTCATAAAAATTTTTTTGCTTCTAGACTTGATTTTGCTAGGTTACTGGGACTCACATAGAGATGACCCACACATTTCTTGCTCCTCCAGAAGTTAAAGAAGGGCTATTTTGTTGCCTTGTGTTTCTTATATGTTGGAAGATGTGCCAGCAAAAAGCTAAAACTGACCAAGTGGGTTGTAGCCCACGAAAGCTTATGCTCAAAGAAATCTGTTAGGCTATAAGGTGCCACAGGACTCTCGCTACTTTTGCTAAAAATAAAAATAAAAATCCATAGTTGAATTTACTAATGTGTCCATGGTCAGCTGGATGAAGGAACAGCAATCTAGGATTAATGGGTCCCAAATATAAAAATGAGAGAATTATTGCAAAAACATATAATGTCTTTGCAATAGATTTGGTGATTCCTTTGAACTCAATAACTGTGCAGTTAGCCCAATGAACTATTAGTATGGCCTGTGGTAAACTTACAACACATACACAGCAATTGAGATTCTTTCCTTGAGAGCTTGGCTCAAACAGGAATAACTTTTTAAATGTCACTGGAATTGCATGTGCTTATCCCAAGGTTGAATATGGCTCTTAGATTTCCTGGCACCCTGACATCAAGATAATACTTGGGCCAAGATCCTCATAATGTGACCTGTTAACATCACACATGGTGTTCCAATATTTGCCAGTGCATTTTGTTAATCACAGGTTGTTAGTGACTACCCCAGTAACCTGGGGACTGGACACTTCACAGATGAAGCTTGTTGGTTAACCAGCAAGTTATGAGGCATACTTTGTCATAATTTGCATGTTTATGAACCTATACTTTGTCACAATTTGCATATATTTATGTTTTAAATGGAGTATTAAAGTGGTATATGATTTACAGAGTACTAGATACCTTCAAATGATTTGAAAATTGTAGAATGTTAAGAGGTCCAAAAGCTCTCTCTCACTTTCAAAAGTAAAACACTTAGGATAAATGACACTTTCAATGGGTCAGCATGATCTTGCACACATTTAAGCATGTGAGTATCTTTCTGCCTCACAAAAATCATTGGCCTTGATCCTGCAACCACAGAAGTCATGTATACATGTGCTTGAGAGGAACACAGACTTACTTGGTTAAATTTTCTTAAGTGACTTCTAAATTTATACCTGGAATTTAATTGTGGTGCTTTCCATGCACAAAACACATAAAGATAATTTGCATGCAAGAGATCAAAATAAGACCCCATACTCAGAAATCACCTTAGTAAACTTACATGTGTTGCAAAGACTAGATCACCACTTATAAACATAAAAATTTGTTATTAAAACAGCTTTCTTAAAAAACAGCCAAATTAATGACCATTTTCTTGTAGAATTTTGTAAACTAATTATCCCCGAAAGCCATATGCCTAAGATCGTAGTTCATACTACCCTGCCAAGTGCAAGAAGCCACAGCTTCCTGCCATTCTTCCATTACAAGGATTTCCAATCTGCAAAAGAGGACAGCCAGGGTTAGTAGTAGCTTCCTAATTCACTGGCCAAACTGCTGTATAAACAGACATACTGTTTACCAGCTGCCAACAAAGTTAGATATCTTTAACTGCATAAAATTACACTTTATCTGGACTACACTAAATTGACTGTTATTTATATTGGCAATTTATTACTTTTCCCTAGAAACAACAGTCACAAGCCCTTTAAAAAAAAGATCTAGAAACGCACCATTTTCCCTTACTTCTATCGAAGAGTTGTTGCAGGATTACTCTGGAATACACTCCCTCTAAAAAAGGGTTTCCCATCAACAAGGAACAAAGAAGTCATCCACACTGTTAAATTATACCATCCCAGCCTGACAAATGGTATGCATCTTCAAATGGACTAAGGCCATGTTCCTACCTCCAGGTAACAAACATGAGGTAAAATTTTAGCAAAGACAAGATGGTTTGCCTTTTCACACAAGTTAGCAGGGTCACATGAACCCCACTTTCAACTCAACCTGCCAACTTAAGTGATAACTACTTACTAACTTCAATAGGATTTTACCTCATGTTAGTCAACTCAAGTTTACCAACACGAGGTAAAAAACACATCATTTTTCTTAGCAAAGACAAGACCATAATGGCAGTGATAAACTTTCCTTGAATATGCATTTCTCGCTTCTTCTGGGCAATTATCTGATGCTGTATTTCAATCTGGAATTTAGACCACAAATAGCTTATGTAAACTACTTGGTTAAAGGCTCCTATACTTAATGGGTAATGGGAAAAGATTAACAGAAGGAAAATTTTAGGCGGTATACCATTAAGATCCTCCTGACTGCAAAATCTGTTTTAATAAAGATTGAAGCTAACACTTTCCCAATCACCACATCCTCCGAAGCCATTCGAGAGGTCTGTCACAAAGGTTAATAATGACCTGCGTCCACAATGCTTGTGGAATAATGGTATTGTAGTTAAAACCACATCAAAGGAAGTGACCAAAATGACTTCTTGTATGACCTTGAGCAAGTCACTTGACCTCTGTATTGCAAGATTCTCCATTCATAAAATTGGTACAATATTCATCCAAAGCATCCGTTTTGTAAGAATTAATTCATTTGTATTTGTAAATGTTAATACTTTGAGAACCTGGACTGGAAGATGCTATGGATGTGAACAGTAGTAACCAGCATTTAATTGATATACCTAGTATAACAAAAGGTAAAAAAATATATATTAAATTTGAGCACTAACATTCCAAGGAAACAAATACTCACTTTTTGCATCTATGAGCCTTTCTCTTGGAGCAGTATCAGAAGAAGAGAGCTGCTCCTTAACTTTGGCAATATCTTTAGGATGAAGGTAGTCGAACAAACTCTGACCAATCAGATCATTCTGCAGATAAGGAAAATTGAGTCAGAAGTTAAAGATGCATGTGTTAAAATTTGGGAAACAATATGTAAGTTTTAAAGAGAGTGACTTGCATGATAGTCTGTTTGATCTATCGCAGTCAGAGTTTGGGCCTCTTTTTCCTGAAAAAGTTCATTCCCAATTATATATCAAATATTCACTGTAAAATCACAACTAAAACAGAATCATGACTCCTATGCTTTTAGAACAGGTATTCTGAATGAAAGGGTGGCCAAAACAGTATTATTTATAATTTAAATTTCGAAGTTTATACAATTTTCATGATGAAGACTGACAGAGAAAATTAAGGATGTGGTAGTTACATGACAAGAGTTTTGGTAAAAGTCAAGCCTTGTATTAAAAAGTGTACATTAAATGTACCTTTGGTATGACTACACTGATCATTTTGTAAGTATAACTCGCCCAGTTGATGGTAGCAGAAGAGTAGTTTCTACTTTGGTCAGATTCCACAATGTCAAATCTCACCTATATTTAAATCACTCTCCCCTACACTGCTCCCATGAACATCTACTTATATAATTCTGATATTTTTCTTTTCTCTGTCAAGGTATTATAGAACTCAAATGCATTATGATTTGTTAGTAAACTGATTTAAGTGCAACATTATTCATATAAAGGACTGTTGTTGCCTGGCAAAAGTTAGCTCTTAGTACAAAACTTATGTGATCTTATTTTAATTAACAAGAAGGGGAGGACAATCAAGTTATATAAACTAATAACTCAATGGAAACCTTTTGTAGAACAGGGGTATAAATTTCAAAAAAGTATCTGACTTAAGAGTCAAAGTACCATTTTCAAAATTAACACAGGCACCTAGGTCAGATAGGCGCTTTGATGTCACACCTGTTTTTAGAGGCAAAAAAACAAAACAAAACAAAACAGATAGCTTTGTTAGTGGAAAAGTAAAGTAGATGTTCCTCTGCACTCCTTGGATCCAGCTGAAATCAGAAGCAGTGGTAAAAAAGGAAGATTTTTTCTCATCTAGCAAAACCAAGAAAATATTGTGAATCTGGCAAATTAGCCTGTTTTTGTGGTAATTCCAGATTCAAACAAAACATTTCAGATAAATACTCTAAAGTTTGGATGTCCATCCAAACATAACCTTCCAATCTCTTAAGGTCTGTCCCATTCCCAAGGTACAGAACAATACCTGACTATAGTTCAGGATCTTGAAGACAGATTCTGAAACAAACAGTATCTTCCCTCTGTCACAGCCCACAACAAACAGAAATCCATCTGCTGCCTAATGAGGAAAGATATTTAAATTACTACATTATATTTTAAAAAGACAATTACATCTTTTAGATTTAGTTACCTTTGGACCATTAATACGTTTACATATAAAAAAATAACTGAATAAGCAAAGTATAAAATTATGATAAAAGCTTAAAAATCTTTTTTGCACTATTTTCTTTACCAATAACAAGAATTTAAATACAATTTCAGTAGTAGAAAAAAGCTTCTTGTCATGTAATACAGTTATACATTTAGTAATTCCAAAAATTAATTTGAGAAAAATCAATTACTAATCTTCCTGTGATTGACCTGTATTCCTTTAATTATAAATTTGTTTGATTTCTCTTGGAAACTAAGCATAGCACAGATGCTACAGACATTTCTGCACATGTAAATAGTTCAACTTAGTTCAAGGCGACTCATATACATAAGCATTTGTGTACCAAACTTGGTAAATTCATACAAACCACAAAACTCTAAATAACTCAATCCTAGTCATACTGCATTTGGTCATTTGAATGAGATTTCTGAAGCACTGCAAGTCTATTAAATCAGTTAAAGCCTGTACTTAGGTACTAAAACAAAGAGGCTATAGCTCAGGGGTCTCAAACTCAAATCACCACAAGGGCTGCATCAGGACTAGTACAGGGCCGCATGTGGACTAATACATTAACCTGAGGACCACATCACTGAAACCTTTTCATACAATAATATTGCAAATATCAGTAACAATAGTGTTGTTGCAGGCCACAGGAAACAGCTTTAGGGGCCGTGTGTTTGAGACCCCTGCTATAGCTTATGCTTTTACAGTGCTGAGAAGCACATACATTTTATTTTTGCAGTCAGCTGAAATATATCTGTATGTTGTTTCCTCAGCAACCTTAGTTTTGCCTTTTATGCATCAACTGATTTTGTACTGATGATTGCTGTCTTTTTCCGGTGAAAATGGCAATGAGCTGATAAGAAATGAGCTGAAAACAATGCTGTTCATTTATTTAATAGCAACTTAACTAACTCAACCACTGAAAATCCTGATGAATAAGTGCTGCAATGTTTTTACGTCAAAATGATTTTATGTGAAAATATTTCAAGTGGCCACTTATTTTTGATCCCTTCATTTTTAGATGCCCAATTTGCCGCATGTGGCTTGATTTTTGGATGTGTTGAGAATCCTATAATTCCACTGACTTCAAAGTGATCTTTCAGGTGTTCAATATCTTTGAAAATCAAGACTACCTTTCTTAAGTTGTACCATAGGTCTAGCTATAGACACAACTATTAGGCCTTTCTCTTTGTGAGAAATTAAATAGATAATTTTCTTTTAAACCAAGTTTTAAATTTAGCATTTCTAAATTGAAACATACCCTGAGAATAAGATGTTTCAATTCATCATCTGACAGAAAAGCAGGTTTGTAGTTTGCTTCT
Source organism: Podocnemis expansa (assembly GCA_007922195.1). Classification (NCBI taxonomy): domain Eukaryota; kingdom Metazoa; phylum Chordata; order Testudines; family Podocnemididae; genus Podocnemis; species Podocnemis expansa. The sequence goes on from ML681963.1 coordinate 125,176,375, forward strand.
GTATATGGGTTTGTGGCACCTTATAGAAAAAAAGAAATAAATGAATATACTATTTAAATGAACTTAATATAAATCCACCTAGTACATACAAATATACTCTTTTTTAAACACTTTTTCTTCAGTCCTTTTTTATGTTCCTCATGGTTTTTTTTCAGTTGTGCTCTACTTGCAAGTATCTTTCACATCAAGTGGAACCCAGCTGAAGACAACTCAGGAAAGAATGAACACTGGCTGGAAAAATACCAAAGTACACACTGAACCCAAGAACACACAGTAATTCCAAACATCAATAATCCTTTAAGGAATAAGAATATTCCTCTTAACACAAGTGTTTTCCAAATGTTGTACTCTGCCCTGTCCAAGTCTGCTCCCCACAACAGAACTGAAACTGAGAAATAATTATAGTGACTGGTGTTTTCCATCTTTAAATAATTTTTTGTTTATCGCATGACTTTCATAAGAGAAAATCCTGCTTCGTCAAACACTTTGAAGATGGGGAAACTTACAGAATGGGAGCAGGACAAGCCGCGTCCAGTGAGGAGCGAGTCAGGGGAATCGTAGAGCCTGCGCGGTGGAGGTAATTTGACTTCACCCTCCTCTATGTGCTGTTTCCCATTGTTTGAATCTTAACAACTGCTCTGATTTGCTGTTACTGTATGACCTGATTCCATGTCTTACAGAATGGGATGAAAATAAATGCAAGGGGAGTGTAAGTTTCTCTATCTTCAAAGCATCTGGTGAAGTGGAATTTTCTCCCACTAAAGCTCACACCATAAATAAATCCTAGTCTTTAAGTGCCATGGGACTCCTTGCTTTTTTTACCCATTTCTTAGTGTCCATGTCTCAGCAGAGAGCAAGGATTTGGATAAGCACTGAGAATGAACCACCGTCCACTTGTACAGATGAGACAGCTTACAATGCTGTTGTGTCACCCATGTTGCACCCATTCTAGTATAATTCTGATGCTGTCCTCTGAAATGCAATGCACTCAGTTAAACTGGTTACAAGGGAGCTGATAGAAGATAATAGCCATACAGATTATAAATTGAACAGGAGGTTAGATTCTTTAATAGGGTCAGAAACAACAAATATAATTTAAGAAGTAATGCCTGATAATTTCTAAGACAGAAAAAAATGAATACTTCCTGAGCCACCTTCCCATCTCAACTCTTGAAAATTTTGCTAGCAACCTGCAAAATCATGGTAATATGCTTATATTCATTTGGATTTCAGATATTTAAGTATACATATCTTTTCATTAACTTAGTTTCATCCTATAACATTTCTACAGTAGAACCCATACTAGCTATTTATGTGCAATACTTGACTGCCAAAAGACTTTTTTTCTCCCCATTTTCTGAAAAAAGTAGGTCAACCTTATGAATTAATTAAAAAAAAAATCACCATTATCAGTGTTCATAGACAGCAAATGCTATAGTTAGGGTCTGTAATGAAGTCTTAAGGTTCTGTTATGAAGGTCTTCATGTAATCTTGTTTTAAGGTGTCAAAAATCAACTCCAAAATTCTTCTTCTGGGTTGCAGATATCCATACAACCTCAACCAAAATAAAATTCCTTTGACGCTTTAGCCAAAAAAGTTGGTCAGCAGTCTGAATCAGCACAGCAATAAATTAACATGTAGTTTTCCCGATTAGAAAATATCTAGAACTTGTGTCTGGATAACTCAAACAATTAATCATGTAGACCAACATCACTGAGGAACTGTCTTTAAATTAGTTTTTCAAAATAAAAAAAAAAATCACCTATAAATTGCTTTTGTGCACTTAATACTAAATTTCTGGGGACTTATTCTTTGTAGTTGTTTATATGTCCATATTACTTAGTAAATACATTAGCACCCATAGTTACTTAGGTGTGGTTTGGGGAACCTACTCCACTGAAAAGCTTGCTAGTTTATATGTTCCAAAGGGGTAGCCATGTCAGTCTAGTTCAGCAAAACCAAGCAGCAGTCCTGTGGTACTTTCAAAGACTAAATCCCACTTCAGACACTTTGAAGATGGGGAACTTACAGAATGGGAGGAAAATACATGCAGGGAAGTGTAAGTCATAGGATCCGGTCAGATTGTTACAGCAAATCAGTGTAGTAGTTTAGATTCCATATGTACTTTTTATACAATATGTACTTTTCCTGATCAGGTGATTTGCCCTCACCTTCCTCTGAATGCTGTTCCCCCATGTTCGAATCTAAACTACTGCACTGATTTGCTGCAACAGTCTGACCTGATCCTATGACTTACCCTTTCCTGCATTTATTTTCTCCCCATTCTCTAAGTTCCTCATCTTCAAAGCATGTGACTAAGTGGGATCTCTCCCACAAAAGCTCATGTGATAAATAAATTTGATAGTCCTTAAAAGTGCCATAGGACTCCTTATTTATTCTAACGTACATGGTTTCCCTTTTACAGAACTGCAGCAAAATGAGCATTTTTTCCTTCTTTCACTCTCCAGGTCTTTTTTTTCCTTAACAAAATAGAGAGGTTAGATATTAAATACTTGTGCTGATAAAATTAGAAAGTTAAAAAGTTAACTACACAAATTTGGAAACTGAAAAGGTAATGCTCCTACAGAAGCCTTACATCTGCCACATTTTATACTTGTAGCATTTTGTAGTTCTGTTTTTCTGGTTAAACACATACAATAACATAAATATTGTAGCTGAAATTCATCCGGGTGTAGCAAGCTGTCATAAGATCTTCAGTGACAAATAAATCCTTTAGCGCACAGCCTATACATCACAAAAGGGTCTTAGTTCTAGCCTGCATAAACAAGAATGGGCTGGGCTGAGTGAAGATCTACTAGATCCATAATTAAACAGATCCAGAGATCCTAACAGCCCAGTTCTACGATATGGAAGCACCAGAACTGGCAATAATCAGCTTACAGATGATGCTGTTCTATACATACACTAGCCCTAAATTTTAGGGATGGATTCTGCCTCCCTGCTCTATGCATTATATATCACACAGGTGAGTTACCTTTCTGGTAGAAAACTTGACTTTTTGTTTCCTATCTTCTCCATTATTTAACTACACTCTTTACATTGCCTTTAATTAAAATAACCTAATTTCAGACTCTGTTTCTGGCTTCAAATCTGGTTGAAATGAATGCCGTCAAATCAGAGTCAATTCTGGCTGGGGAGCGATCAGCTAAGTAGCAGCAATGTAGAAAAGGACCTGCGGGTCCTGGTGGATGGGAAGCTGGATATGAGTCAACAGTGTGCTCTGGCTGTCAAAAAGGCCAATGGCATACTGGGCTGCATCAGAAGAAGCATTGCCAGCAGATCAAGGGATGTGATCATTCCCCTTTATTTGGCACTGGTGAGGCCGCATCTGGAATGCTGTGTCCAGTTCTGGGCTCCCCACTACAAAAAGGATGTGGACAAATCAGAAAGAGTCCAGCGGAGGGCAACAAAAATGATCAAGGGGCTGGAGCACAAGACCTACGAAGAAAGACAGAAGGAACTAGGATTATTTAGCCCGCAGAAGAGAAGGCTGAGGGGGGATTTGATAGCAACCATCAACTACCTCAAGGGATGCTCCAAGGAGGATGGAGCTCGGCTGTTCTCAGTAGTAACAGAGGATAGAACAAGGAGCACTGGTTTCAAGTTGCAGCTGGGGAGGTCGAGGCTGGAGATTTGGAGAAACTTTCTTACTAGGAGGGTGGTAAAGCATTGGAATGGGCTACCTAGGAAGGTGGTGGAATCTCTGTCCTTGGAGATGTTTAAGGCCCAGCTGGATAAAACTCAAGCTGGGATAATGTAGTCGGAGTGGTCCTGCTTTTTTGGCAGGGGGTTGGACTAGATGACCTCACGAGGTCCCTTCTAACCCTATGGTTCTATGATTCTAATTCATGGCAGGATTCTAGTACTCTATCATCTTCCATACAGATTATTTCTGCCGAGACCTTGAGTATTCCAATATAAATACAGGAGTTTGTGGGAGGTATAGTGATGTCCATGCTAACACATATGGACTAACCTCCTAATTCAATAGCTCTAAACCAGACCATGCCTCACAACTCAGCACAGAACAGTTACAAGAATTTTTGTAACTCACCTCGTAATGTTTTCATATGCTGAACAGCCATTCTCAGTACAGTAAGTTTATCTAGCTTTCGGGACATAGCATTGCACGTTGGTACCAAAGAAGCCAATTCATCGATAAAACTGTTCATCTTATCTCGGCGTCTTTTTTCAATCTGGCTATGAGCCTCTCTAAGCAGTAACAAAAATTTAAGATTGAATGCATAACGAAATTTCAAACTGTCAGAAAAAATAAAAAACAAACTAATTTTACAGTAGTAGACTATAAGGCCCATCTTGCAACTCGTTTTCATTAGGTCCCCCAGACAAAAGTAATCCCACTGAAGTGCTTATTAAAAGTTCATTACTTATGTAAATAATGGTTATTCACAGCAGTAAAGGTGGCAGGATGGGACCTTAATTTAGTATCAGATACTTGTATCACAGGCAGCACTGTATGTTTGCTTATTTACAGTTAGTACTGAACTGCATCTGCCAAGCAGCTTTTACTTATCTATCTTAGAGCTGCCTCAGTACCCGAGCACATCTACGGAGGTACTACAGGAATTATGTAAAAATCAAGATCACAGATGCATAAATATCAGTATATAAAAGTCATGGATGAGATAATTCATGCCAACGAATAGCATTCAAAAGTACAAATATGGTAATTCACTATAACATACAAATTATTAATTGAAATAGGTGCTTGTATAAACTTTCCCTTGTAGCAGTAAGCAATTAAGTTTCCTGTTCATTCTATAAGTTACTGTTAAAAGTATTTTGGAAAACAGTTTTCAATTAGCCTCTTCATATTGCTTAGAGAAACTAGAGTATCATGTCATCAATTTGACACTGCACATTCAAATTCAAAGAGGCTTTTCTTTTTTTGCCTTTTTGTGTATTATATTTTCTGGAGCACTTTAGAGCCTGATAATGCTGTAACACCGTGAGCATGCACTGTTTTCAGTTCAGTTTAAAAGGAGTTAGCCAGGCTATTTCTATTTAATGTTAACATGTAGTTTTTAACTACACATTTCCCATAAAAATCTCCTATATTGGTATTTATAGTATTATTATATTAGTATTTTCATAAAATTCCATGCTGTTTATATAAGAACAAATCTTTAAAACTGAAAACAGATGGGAAGGCCAAACAGGAAAAAAAGCCATAACATAAGCTTGTACTTGAGTCTCAGGCACTAGGTGCCTAGATCCCTAACATGACAAGATAACTAGAATGTTTTCTTTCTTCAGTAAATTGGTTAAGAAACAAAACAGCTTACCTTGCATTTTTTATTCTGCCTTGTTGGTCTGTATATTCCAACCTGGTCAGAAGGAAGTCACATTACAAAGTCACAGGTATATTACCACTATTTTTACATAATTTTCTAATAATTCCTTTTGTATACAGTAAGTAGCTGTTGGACTTCAGTTACAATATTTTGGGGGGCATACTAAAAAAACTTGAGTTTAGAAAGGGCTTCTATTCACCACAGATTCTCCCACTAAGTTTTGCGTTACCTTCTATTCTAACCATAACATTAGACTCTGATCCTGCATTCTCAGCTCCACATGGAGCCCCAGTGGCTTCACTGATAATCCAAACAAAAAAAAGAGTTCAATCACAGGGATCAAGTCTCCAATAAAATCTCTCAAAATTTCGTAATAGTACCTGCTGTGTTGGTCATCTTTATCCGTATCCATACCTTCGCTACAAAAATCAAAACAAAACAGCACGTCAGAAACAGTAGCGTTAGTGAATGTAAACTTTTTTTTGAAATAAGCATTTATTCATCCTCCTCAAAAGGAAGTCAGATATAGTTATTGTAAAGAATCAAAATGAAATGCTCTTTTTGTCTTTAAATATTTAAGTACAAAAACAATTCACTAAATTATTCAAAGAGAACATAAAAATGGTTCTGTGAAAGACTATGACAGGATCACATTAGTGGCATAAACCAAGATGTTCAAGTGATTGTACCAGGCAGCAAAATGGGCTTCTATTCAGAGAAGGCACCAGTGTGATTGAAATATCCGTTAGACTACTGATATATCCTTTTAAGGTCTTCTGCAAAGTAGAAATACTTTTAATTTGTTAACAATAAATTTGCATTGACAAACTGGAAGCAAAAGATTCAGAGTTCTTCACGTTCAGTGTCATTTTTACTTCAAGTCACTCTTTAACTTAGGGGTCTCAAAGACATGGCCCTTGGAACTACCTCCTACCACCCGTGATGATCCTCCAGAATCCAGGGGCACCCAACCTCTATGCCCCACAGGTCAGAAATGACCCACGGGGCTTCTAAACTGCCGAGCTCCTCTGCTGGCTAGGAGCTCGGCATCAGCAGTGCTTCCAAGGCGGGGACAGGGACAGGCAGCTGCAGGGGACAGGCTGTAAGGGCAGGGAGGGCAGTCACCCCTTGAGAACGTGGCGAGCTGGTGGTGTGCTTTCCCTACCACACAGCATGGCAACCAGAGCCCAACAGGGGGGTTCCTTCCCTGCTGTTTCTGGCCATAGCATGGCCAGCAGGGCTGGGCGGGGGATACTTTCCCTGCCACTGCTGGCCAGACAGGGCCCTCCCTGGACAGGGCAATCGCCCTGGGCCCCACACTGTCCCACCAAGCAGGGCAGCACGGGGCCCACACTGCTGTCCCCCCATACGAGGGACCGGGCAAGCTGGTGAAAAGTGGCACCTGGCTCAGTTCTCCCAGTCTCCACTGCCCTCACACCCCAAGCTTGCGCTGCTTCTGGCTCAGTGCCAGGGCAGTGGGGAGGGAGCAGGAGACAGCGCAGGGACCATATGGCTACCCCCTACCCAGGCCACATTGCTTCCCATCCCCTCCCCGCTGCTCTGGCACAGAACCAGAAGCAATGCGCTTTTGGGGAGGGGTACAGTGGAGACCGGGAGAGCTGAGCTGGGCACCGCTTTTCACCAGCTCACCCGTTCCCAGGCATGGGATGGCCCCTTCTCTGGGCCGGCCGGCCCCGCCCCGCACTGCCAGGGGGGCTGAGGGGGAGCACCATAAAGGGCAATTCACCCAGGGCCTCATACACTCTTAGAGATGGCCCTGTGACCAGAGTGAGGGGGTGAGAGTTCCCACCGCTGGCACCGTTGGGGGGGGGTAGTTTCCCTGCCATACAGCACGGCCACCAGGGCTGGGCAGTGGGGAGGGGCGTGCTTTCCTCACTGCTGGTGGCCAGAGCAGGGCTGGGCACGGGGGAGGAGTTTACTGGAGGTGCTTTCCCTGTGTATCGAGCAGGGCCTGGTGGAGGGGGTGCTTCCCCCCCCCCCCCCCGATCGGGGACTGAAGGAGTGCTGGGAGCTGGTTGTAGTTGGAGGGATGGGGAGCTGACAGCAGCTGGGGGGGGTAGGAAAAGGCTCCGGGTGACTCACAGGAAGCCAGTGGGGGGGCGGGGGGGGAGCAGGATCCATCCAGCAGTAGGGTCCAGATCTATCCCTAGCCACTGCAGGAAGGCAGCTGGGGATAGATCCAACCCCTGGCTGCAGACGGATTGGGTCCCAGGCTGGTGGGAGACACTTTTTGGGGTGTGGCCCTCAGGCCAGTTTCCTAGTCCTCAAGCAGCCCTTGTGGTGATTTGAGTTTGAAACCCCTGCTTTAACTGAACATGCTTAAACTACTTAGACCTCCTGTTCTATTTAACACTCCTTTCTTAGCAATCACAATCTTGCACAGAGTTTGCAGGGGCAGATCAATGAAACAGAAAAAATCCTCTCTTTATAGTCCCTTCTACCCATAGTTATTTAAAGATTTCTTCTTGATCTATTATTTCAGAGCATCACAATTTCCTACTTTTTGATCTTTTTACTGTATCAGTTCCAATGGGCATCTGCAAGCACCTCTGAAAATAAAGGTATGCTTTGAAATTCAACTGTGAGACAGTATTCAGAGGACTGAATATATTGATGTTAGGCATCTCCTACCAGTGGATTCTAACTTAGGAGTCTAAGGATCTGAGGATGAAGGTTCTCATTTTCAATAGCTCTTGGTCCCCGACAATCCTGCATCTCCACCAAAGGAGACAGATGAAATACCACTTAACCAAACCTGGAAAGTCAGACACACACAGGAAGTCATATCAGAATGCCAAGGCATGAAGTTGCCCAATAGGCTCTTGCCCACTATATATGCCAGGAAGTGAGCAAGGTGGGCTGACCAAGCAACCAAGTAGATTTCATGTTGCTGCACTCTCAGATTCTCTCTGGCCTGTCTCCTAAGATTTGCATCCAATCCTTGTTCTTGGGTCCTGCCCTGCTTCATGACTTGTTTCATAGATTCGCAGACTCTAAGGTCGGAAGGGACCAATATGAGCATCTAGTCAGATCTCCTGCACAATGCAGGACACTAAACCTCACCCGCTCACTCCTGTAAGGAACCTCTAATCTGTCTCTGGCTCCTGTTCCTACATTCTGTTCCTAACCATTGGTTATCAGTCCCAGCTCTGACCCTGGCTCATCTTCTGACTACCAATCCCTGACTCTGAATCTGGCTCTACCACTTGGCTTGCTTCCTGACTCCTGTTCTGATCTCTAGATCTGACTGCCTATGCCTCAGTTCCTACCAAATTGCTTGGACCCTCTTGGAGATGCCCTTCTCACAATGCAGGAATGGAGGAGGTACACATGCTGCTACCCATCAATACCTCTGTGACATTAGATCAAAAAGAACAAGTTAACATGCTCCAGACTTAAACTCTAGCAGTGCATACCCAAATGGCTCAGACTGTAGTAGAAGTATGGTCTCTCCATGAACTACATGCTTGCTTTCAGAAAGAGGAGGCCATCACCAGACTCATGGAGAGCCTCCCTCATCCAAGCAGGGTCCTACAGTCCCTGTACTCATGCACTTCAATGGCAAATGCTGGAAGTTTAGATCCACAGGGGCAGCTGTGTTAGTCTAGTTCAGTAAAACAAACAAGGAGTCCTGTGGCACTTAAAGTTTAGAGGATTTTTGAATCAGTTACATTTGCTTTTCTTACTCACGCACACCACGTAAGCCAGTAAGTGACCAGAGTGGACTGTCTGAGCAACGTAGCAAACTTTACACTGTTTGTGCATCATATCCTTAATTTACTTGTACCCTGTGATCTGCATCCAACACATTCCCAGTTCTTGTACCACGGTCACCCTGTTCCTGATTCTTGGTCTTACTCTGTGAAGTCAATTTTTGTAGAATGCCTCAGGTTTACCATCTCATAAGGCAATACTATTACGCAGCCCTACTGTGTGATAAGAAATTCTTGTCTTTTAACGTTAGCACCTCTCTGTTACTGCTGCTAAGAAGGTTACCTGGCTATTTCACATTGGACATGGAAGCATATATGTACATTCTAAAATATAATGTATATCTTAGCAGCCAGAAGTCAGCTAAGAAACACTAAATAAAACGTTCCGCAGGGGTACCCATGTTAGTCTATTTCAGTGAAACAAACAAGGAGTCTTGTGGCACTTTTAAATACTAACAAATTTATTTATTGCATGAGCTTTCATGGGAGAAAATCCCACTTGTCAGACACTTGAAGAAACAAGTTTTGAAGAAAAAGACACTTCAAAGCGTCTGACAAAGTGGGATTTTTCTACCATGAATGCTCATGTGATAAATAAATTTGTTAGTCTTTAGAAGAGCCACAGGACTCTTTGTTTGTTTTACTAAATAAAAAGTCAGTGTTGGAGGTGCAGGCTACAATCCTTAGAAAAACTTTTCATAGAATATTGGGGTTGGAAGGGACCTCAGAAGATGATTTCATCCAAAACCCTACTAAAAGCAGAACTGACTCCAACTAAATCATCCCAGACAGGGCTTTGTCAGGCCAGGCCTTAAAAACCTCTAAGGATGGAGGTTGCACCATCTGCCTAGGCAACACACTTCAGTGCTTTACCTCCCTCCTAGTGAGAAAGTTTTATCTAACCAAGACCGCTTCCCTTACAATTTGAGGCAACTGCTCCTTATTCTGTTATTTGCTACCACTGAACAGTCAAGCTCCATCCTCACTGGAACCCCCCTTCTGGTGGCTGAATGCCACTGTCAAATCCCCCCTCACTCTTCTCTTCTGCAGAGTGAACAAGCCCAGTTCCCTCAGCCTCTCCTAACAAATTATGTGCTCCACCTCTCAATCATTTCTGTTGCCCTGTTTGACTCTCTCCAATTTGTCTACATCCTTCCTTTAGCTGGGGACCCAAAACCAGACTTTGAATGTGGCCTCATCAAAGCTGAATAAAGGAGAGTAATTACATCCCTCAATCTGCTGGCAATGCTCCTACTATTGCAGCCAAATATGCCATTAGCCTTCTTGTCAAGTAAAGGCACACTGTTGACTCATATCCAGCTTACTGTCCACTGTAATGCCAACATCCTTTTCTGCTGATCTGCTGACTAGTTAGTCAGTCCCTATTCTATAGGAGTGCTTGGGAATCTTCCATCCTAAGCACAAGACTCTGCACTTGTCCTTGTTGAACCTCACCAGATTTCTTTTGGCTCAATTCTCCAATTTCTCAAGGTCACTCTGTATCCTATGCCCTACCATTCAGCACATCTATTAGTCCCCCCAGGTTAATGTCATCAGTAAATGTTGATGGTACAACCCACCCCATTCTCCAGATCATTAATGAAGATGTACAAAAATGGCCCCAGCACTGACCCCTAGGATATTCCACTTGTTACCAGCTGTTAACGAGACAATGAGCTGTTGGTCTCATTGAGCCTGATGACCTAGCCTGGTTACCCATTGAACCTGATGATCTAGCTAGTTTTCTATCCACCTTATGGTCCATTCATCCAACCCATACTTCTTTAACTTGCTGGCAAGAATACTGTGGAAAAGCATAAAAGCTTGCTAATGTCAAGATACGAAAGTCTTTTCTTTTAGTTCTACAATTTTAGAATTACTTTTTCTTTGCTCTGCTCTTGCAGTTTGGCATAACTAGTTTTTTTTGTTGTTGTTGTTCCATTTTATGGATATTTTTACCATATTAAAGCATTTCCATTTGTTTGTTGCAAATTCAGCAAATCACACTGATCCTGGGATTTTCTCAGCGATGGCCCTCCATCTTGGATCACCTGTCCTGCCTATACTGAACTTTAAATGACACACGTCACTTACTCAAACATATGAATTTATGTTTTTACGCTATAACAGGAGAGTTTGGATTAATTTAAATCAAAACAGGGCTACTGGATATGTAGAATTTAGAATTTTTTTTTCTCCTTTCCATGAATTCTTACACAGAAGAGGAAAGACTAACCCAAAGACAATTACACTCACATTTTCAAAAGTGATTAATAATTTTGGTGGCCTAGTTTGTGACAACTTACAGGGCTGGTTTTTAGTGGCTGATTGCCCACATTTGGTGAAAAATCACTCCCTTTTAAGGCATCTCAGATTGGATACCCAGAACCGCTTTTGAAAAATCTGACCTTAAAAATAAGTGCCAGATTCTGATCCCCATTGAAGGACCTTTAATGCTGCTGTAACAACTTCCAAACCATTCTTCAAGTTCCTTGCTCCGTTACATGGCAGACATAATATTCAATTTGTACAATTTAGTTTCAATGACTATCTAATAAGCATATTTATAGCAAAAGGAGTGGAGCATTCCAAACTGTACATTAAAAAACATTCTAGTATCATCAAAAAAGGGGAGAACTTTAGTAGTTTGTTGAGATCATCGGAGTCTCAATCAGAAATAAAAAATTTATTGCAGATATTCTTTGGTGAGATTACATATACATACTGACATGATTATACTTACTCAAAAGAAAAGCCATCGAGTCTAGAAAGATAAAGAAACATGTATGAGTCAATGTACAAACGTTCTTAGTACTCATTAGTCCACATTCTGTTAATTGATATTGTTTATCAGAACTTCCATTCCCCCTTCTCCCTTCAGATACACTAATATTCTGTAGTCTGGAAAAGGAAAGAATTTTCATCTTCTGAAGTGACAGACTTGCTTCCAAAGAGAGAAACTCTATTTTTTATGGAAAGATAATGTTATAGTTTACACCAGCAGTTCTTACCCACTGTGTCAGGACACATTGCTATGTCACCACACCACGGTGAGTGAGTCATGGAGAGCCAGGGAGATGGCTTGATTTGGCCTCGTGGAGTGGGCTGGTATGCCCTGTAGGGTTGCAGTACACTGCCAAGTGTTTCACGATCCACAAAATGTTGAGAACTACTGGTTTACATAACTAATTTGAAAAGACACCAAAGCTGAGCAGCCAAACATTAAGCCTATCATGTGCCTTTTCTTTCTTAGACATGTTTGGTCAATCTCTGCTTCTACTTGTATGCATTTTTCCTGTTAACAGATGTCTCACAAAGTGGGTTGGAGCCCATGAAATCTTATGCCTGAAGAAATTTGGTAGCCTTTAAGGTGCCATAAGACTCTTGTTCTTTTTCCTGTTATCAGAATATTCCAGTACACAGCACTTAAAGAGATGATGTAGTATGCATCTCCCAGGTTTCTTGTTTTGAGGTTTTGCCCAGTAGGAATGATGGATTTTTTCTGAAAGTTAGTTTTGCAGTCTTTATTTTGAAGATCAGACAAGCTTTCACTTAATATCAGGGAAGTTTCAGTAAAACATAAATATAGTTCAATTGTTACACTTCCAATTAATTAAAGAGACTTTTAGCACCCTTCTAGGCTAAACTATCTTCCTGTAACTTTTTTTTAAAAGCTCTACAATATACTTGAATACATGGATTATATTTGTAAATCTATTTCCATAGTAACCATTATACCGTTACTGTAACCACAGAAGTAAGGTGCACCTAACTGAAGTGTTATTTCAGTTTGAAATTTGATACTGGTAGTTTTAAACAGAAACAGATATGATCATCTTTATTATATCATTATTTATACCTGCTAAAGCTAATTAAAGCTAATTTTAAAAAAATCCAAAATAATGTCATGTTTTCTAACCTTCTGAATCAGTCAGTGAGTTCCGCATATACTATAATAATCACTGGCCCTACACTACTTCTAGTAAACATATTTATTGACACCACACAAAAATAACATAAAACTTAAGGAGCTTAAGTGAGGTGCCAGCATTCAAACACTTGTTTAGATAGTTGAACAACTATCACAAGAAGATTTTCACAATGTATTAAGTGATATCCCAGATACAGGATCCATTTGCCTCTGCTGACTGATTAGTCATCAGTGGATTCCCCGGGACCTTCCAAATAGAAGCTGCTATTTTTCAGTTGGAGATTCAGAAATCTACTGGAAATAGATGTGTCCAATCTATACTTAGGTCGCTACTTCCAGTTGTCACCTTCTGGTGGCAGGCCCCAGAACCTTCTAGAGTGAGAGTGAAATCATGGGAGACTCAGAATACGTTCAGAGCAAAGTGAAGATCCCTTTTGACTTTAAGAGATTCTTGAATCCTTGTATTTAAGGCAAGATTGTAAGAGAACCTTGATGCAAGTGCTGGAGCTAGGAAGCTAGCTGGGAACAAAAGCTCTCTGACCCCTTTGATAGGCTAAAAGGAGGAACACACCCTCAGGTTTCACCAGTCACCTGAGTAATTCACATGTGCTTCACTCCATTTTCATAAAGTGATTACAGTTGTATTATTTTAACTTTATACTTTTGCTAGCAATTGTGTTAAAAAGTACCTACACATGTAAGAGTATGACTTCACGAAAGTTATTCCACTGGAAAAGTAGCATGCTATGATCTGGAAGTTAAGAGGACTCAGATGGGGCCATTAGGCTCAAGATTTATGTAGGAGAGCAGGGATTCCTTTGAGAGGTCTCACTTTGCTATAGTCTTGGAAGCAAACATCTGTTAGTATGTATTGTAGTGGAATGGGGAAGACCTGCTGCAATGATAGCAGAGGACTGTGTGGGAGCTAATCTGCTAGACTGGAATCAGAAAGAAACACTGAAAAGAAGAAGGCATTGTGAACCAAAGACGACCTGATTGATGGGTTGGTTTGTACATGGCAAAAGGCAGATCAAAGCAGTGAAGCCCAGGGGAGCTCTCTCCTCTGCTCCCCCAGTTGCACCCACTTGACCAATACAGAACAAAACTGGATCCTAGAGACTGTCTTCTTAGTTCAAGAGTACAGGAAGAGTAACTTGGGATAGAGGAGTTCCAAAGGGGCAGCCATGTTAGTCTAGTAAAGCAAAAAAAGCAAGGAGTCTTGTGGCACTTAAAGACTAACAGATTTATTTATCGCATGAGCTTTCATGGGAGACTATCCCACAGTCTCCCACGAAAGCTCATGCGATAAATAAATCTGTTAGTCTTTAAGTGCCACAAGACTCCTCGCTTTTTGGGGGGGATAGACAGAAGCCTAACATGACTACTTCTGAGTAACTCATTACAGTTACATCTGCATAGAAGAGGAGTCAGGGAGTCAACTCTGAACCCTCTCCAAATATAAAACAGGGATTTTTGGTGGCAGTGTATGTGTTTTTACCCTTCAGATGTAACCAACATTTCTTTGGTTTGAGTGTGTCTCACTCTCCTAGTCAGGAGAAGGGAGCTGTGAAAGATTTTTAAACTTGGTATTTAAGGAACCGGTATGTTTATCATTTATTTAACTCAAGTACAAATTCTACTCTTGAGATTAGCATGAGCACATACAAAAAACAGACTTTGTCTTTCTGAAAGCAAGGAGGAATTCAATAGTGCTAGCCATTCAGAGGATATATATGGGAAAATGCTTTCCTGAGGTAGCAGAAATTGATAAATTCAGCTAAATCTGGTAAAATGCATTTAAATTAGACCAGTAACCTTATTCTAAAAAGCCCAAATGAATATTGCAAATGGAAACATATATAGTACATATGTCCATAGCCTCCAAAGACTACTAGAACTCTGAATCTGGATTCTCCTAAAGTAGAAACTGTATCCCCAGGGAGCCTAGTCAAAGAATCTTAATGTACTTCATACCTGACATACTCAATAGGAATTCAAAAAAGTTCAGAGAACATGGAATATTCCAATAATAGATTCTAGGCCTAGGATGACAGAATTTGTACAGACACAGGTGAAAATGAGCTATACCCCAACAGCAAGTAATTGCACTAAATAATCAATAAGAGCTTTCTGTAAATTATTCTGCTGCTAACCTCTGAATACCACAGATACACAAACTGATTTTTACATTTTTACATAGTGATTTAAAGACTTGGGCTGGTTTTGAGGTGCGTACAGCAGAATAAGGATTATCAATTCTGAAATCTGGCAGAAATAACTAAAATCATCACTTTCCTAAAAATAAATGAGTCTGTGATTTCCTGGGGCAAATATGGGACATTTATAAACCAGTGCATGCTATAACTTGGACTGTAGCTCTTTGACAAAAGACAAAAACAAAAACAAAAACAAAAAACCCTCTTACTGACCAGCTTTTCGCTAGAAAGAGAGAGGTTATTTTTAGAGGATTTTAAAGGAATTTCACTTGTACAACCATTCTCCTGATTTGAAGAAAAGAGATCCTTGTATTTTGGCAGGACCAATCATTTGGAACTATGGACCAACATAAGATTATAGATATTGATTAAGCAATAAGTAAGAGACCTACTGCAAAATCACCATTCTTACCACCATCATTGATTCTTGGTCTCTGAGGCTAATCAATAACAATCAAACAAGGCTCTCTGGGATACACTGTGGGTAGTGAAAAAGGACTGAAGTAAAAGGCGATATATACCTAGATGTACAACTGATTTTCAAGCCACCCTTATTTCTTCCTGCTAGTTAGGTTACCTTATGGTTTAATTATCTCCATTCATTCTGTTTCCCAGTCTCATATCTACTATAGGTATCCCTACAACATTGACAAAGTCAGTAAAAAAGAAACATAATAGAATTTTTCATTTAAAACGAACAGTTGAGGCCTGATCCAACTGTTTCTGGATCAGGTGCTTGGCTCAGCCTTGTTTTATCTAGGCATTATAGCAAATCACAGAATGCCGATTAGAGCAAAGAACCAGGCAACAGGACATCAGAGGTCCACTCTCAATTCTGACACGTGACCTTACCTTTTATTTATAGCATTATGAAGCTAAGTACTATTTTTCATATTTCTTTCCTGTAAAGCCAGAGGTACTTAGTACCATGAACCCAATTATATAAGCCTCACAGAGAGAGAAAAGGACATTTCAGAAACTGCAAAAAGTTAGCTAAAAAATAGTCTATAAATAATCCTGCCGTTTGATATACCTTGCTTTAAACAAGGCTAGAAAGAAAAGAGTATTTCTAAAGATAAAAGAAAGCAAATGTGCCTACTTTCCTGTGCATAATATGTACATACACTTTCCAAGCATAAACACTGCAGACATGCAGTGGTGACAGTCATGTGAAAATATCGAGTCATTTGATAACCAATCAAGCTCTCTGATCACTGATCCCTCTCCACCAGCATGACTACTTACTCTCCAAATCTCTGAGCAGTTTTCAAATGGTTTCACGAAAAAAAACAACAAACTACCAGAAAAATGTTTGCCTTTTCCTAACAACCTCACCCCAGTGTGTGGAACTGCTCTCCAAATGCCATCACCAAAAATACATGGCTCTGTGGTCCAGGAGGGAAAATACTGTAGTCTGGAAGTTACACGTTCATGTTCTGATATCTCTCTAACCCATGAGCACTAAAACTAAAAGCTTTATTTTACTATAAAATCAGGATTACACCCTTTCTTCTTGTATAAACTTTTCATTTAAAATGGTTCCAATATTCACATAAACATGAGTTATAAAATGTGTTCCAGAAAGTGTGCCAAAATATATTAACTCTTCATAGCAAAATTGCAATAATATAGAAAAGAGAAGTATTCCTCTCAACCAAGTTAAAATTAATAGATATCAGACTTACTGATAATCAGTAGAACTTCCTTTCCTTTTCCTATTGCAATCCATTCCTGAAGTGCTAAGGGAACTGGAGATTAGGTCAGTGGGTCCTGGTGACATAAAATCACTAATTGTAGAGGAAATGTCCATCCTTTGGTCAGCCATTGGAGGATCGTCTGGAATTATCAAAAAGGAGCATGTAGGTTCATTGCTTTTCCATTAAATTTTAAAAAGAAACAAATACATATTTTGTTTTAAAGAATACAACTCTTCTTCATCCAATTAAACTACAAGAATTTGCTAACGATGAATTATCATAATTTGCTTTTGTTATAAAACCAACACACTTATTAAATTTTGAAGATAAATTACATATTTTTTAGTCAACAGTGTTGAACACCACATCTGTTAAATACTTAACAGGATATAACTAAGACAGTTTTCTCTAAACATTGTATGACTTTAAGTAAAGCAATGTTTCATACAGCTGCCAGTAAATAATAAAATATGATCGATTTCTTAAAATGTTGTACCATACTACATTATTAACTGCAATCTGCTAAACACAAAACACACACAAGCAGTAAATGTGTAGTACCTAGATATCAGGGTAGATTTAAAAAAAACAAAAAACAAAAACCCCAAAACAAAAGCAAAAACCCAGAACAAAGCATTATAATAGTTCTATAAAGAAAAAGAAACAAGGCAGAAGATGTGGTGGAGAATGGATCAATTGGATTAAAGGTACCAATGAAGGGACTAAGGAAAAAATAAAGGTGTGAGATAGTAAAAAACTGAAGTGGGAAGAAAACCAACAAAAACAAACAAGCAGACTATTGTGAGATTATGCAAAAGTGTAAAAGAAATCAGTCATTAATAATGTTTTAGTGTACTATAGACCAAACAACCAACTTAAATATATTTCAAAAGGAACAGTGCCAGAATATGTATTAAAATATTAGATACCAAAGTAACTGCATCAGCAGCAAGTAATTAACCATGTTCTCACCTTTAAAAAAAAACAAAAACAAACAAAAAAAACCCCAAAACTTACTTTCTGGAAGTTTAGATTCAACCTAAAAAAAAAAAAGATCTTCATTCAATCTGCGGGTTGATTCTGCCTCAACAATCACCTTAAAACTTCTTTCATGCCCTACAATTTTTTAGTTGCGCTCTTTCAAAAAATCTGAATGGGAAGAAAACAAAAAAAAAAAAGAAAGTCAGATAACTTTTGAAAGATTTCTGGTTTGTCCAGCCAACTCCCTAAGGAGTCAAATAAAGGCTTACTTCAAACTAATAGGCGGCTCTTATTAATTCGAACCAAGCTTTCATTAAGTTGAACAAAGGAATTTCTTAATTCAACTTAATGAAAGTCCACTGTAGACTAGGACTAATTTAGTGTGAATTAAGCCTCCTTAATTCACACTAAATTGCCCGTGCAGATATAGCCTTTAATACTAGGAAAACATGATTAAGTCATTGAAATTTCTCCTTATAATACTGAATTTGTCCATATTATTTCTAAATGAAAACCTGCTCTGTGCTGCCAAACAACTGGGAACAGAGCGGAGGAACTGTTGGTTCACGTAGCTAGAGGAAATTAATGGGAGCAAGACTTTTAATAGTGTTCTGTTTAGTTAGGGAATGAGGAGGTGTAGGGCAGGAATGCAATGCCCTCCAAATACCCATAGGAATTACCTTGGCTTCTTTTGAGAAATCTGTTGATTAGGAAAGCTATACTCCATGTTCACTCAAGGCTGCCTGGGGACAAGTACTGCACTATACTGATGACATGACTAACAGGAAAGTCATTGGACCTTGTAATTATTATACCAATGCACAGTAAGTGCGACACATAACCAAATCAGGATGGTAGCACTTTGCACTAACTTTCCACTTGTTACAAGACTATACAAGGTACAATGATTAATGAGGTCCTTGAATTCCTGGGTGCCCCTCACCATTTACAGAAAGGCTGATTTGGGCCTGTCATCTCAAACAAGTAATGGAAAGATATATTTTAATCTTCATGTGATTAAATCCTGCCATAATATTCTTAATAACATGACATGTTTCAAAAAAGGCAAAGACTGTAAGAAAGTGGCAACACAATCAGAAACTACAACTATACTGAAACCATTACTAGGTAGAGAATGGACTACAAAACAAGGCTCTGATTCTGCAATAAGGTCCCTATGTGAATCAGACTGCAGCATCTGAGATTAAATTTGTAAAGTTTCCTCATTCCCTTCACATAAAACAGAAAAGATTCTTAAACTTTGTAAATTAAGTTGTGTCACTTATCAAGCATCCTAAACTTTACAGAGCTCTTACACCAAAACACTTCTAACTCTGCTCTCAAAATGAAGACTATTTAGGCAAATAGCATATAATCCATTAACATAGTTTCTCCCCACTTTCAGACAAAAAGCACCCATTGGCAATCAAAATCCTTCCAGAGTTTCATACAATGGCTAGTCAAATTTTAACAGCATATTCATGTAAGGTAACAGGCCTTCCATAATCCAGTAATAATTCCAAATGCTATAGACAAAGGGGGAGGAGGGAATGACAGAAATGGCATTGTACTGCATATGTCAGATTAACAGAAGAAAATAAAAAACTAGGAATCTCAAGCTGTTATGAAACACATCATACATCCGTCATGAAGGACTGAGAGTGCTTTTAGCAGAAATAAATTATGAGAAAAATTATGACAAAACATTTATATGGGAAATAGCGTCGTCGCCCCCCCCCCCCCCGAATCATTTACCATCATTCCACAAAACTATTGCTTTAAAGCAGGCCTGACAATTTATTAGCTTGTCTCTGCCAAAAACTGAAAGAAGCAGACTAGGATGCACCAGATCATAAATATTTTCTATTTTATTTTCTTATTCTGGTGTGATTAATATTTAGGAGGGCTTACTTGTACATAAATGAAGGTTTGTACAGTTCTGCAGACACTACAAGTCCACACAACACAAAATCTTGCAGTGATAAAATCTGGCAGGTTGCAACATCATGTTCCGTAATTTTATCTCAAAATTAGAAATATTCATATCGGGAGTGTTAGTAAGGACACAGCGAGATCATCCTCTGCTTGACGCTGTTAGTAAAAGTGAGATTTTTTTTTCACCTTTAAGATGCATCATTAGAAAAGTGACCGTGTTTAATACTTGTATATGGTAATCTGCAAACACATTTGGTTATTTATAGAGTAACTTGTTTATGAGTACTATACCTTGTGGCTGTATGGACTCATATAAATGAGCTTTTGGATGGGATGTCTTACCGCAAGACTTAGTGAACTGCTCATTTATCAGACTTAAGCATATTTGAATGCTTAAATACAACCCAGCTGGGCAGCAAGTGAGAAACTACTACTGCTTAGGAAGCATCATTACAGAAGATGAAAGATCAGGTGCTGAAGTCAGCACCAGAATAACAAGGGTGAGAAAGACAAAATCTGAAGACTAAATTCCAACCCTAAAAGCTTGCACTGGGTCAGTGTTAAATTATGCCTGTAAAAAACTGACATTCAAACAAATGATAATAAAGAATTATGTTGTTTAGTGGTTAAAGCATAATTTGAGGGGCCCCAGGACCTTCCTAATCTCTGGGCCCCTTCCTGTATTGTCCAGGCCCCCTACATGCATACATGGGTCTGATTTTTCTAGATTCTGGAATCTGGGCCCAGAACTCTAGCCATTTGTGGGCCTTTTCGGCTTACTTTAACTTCTGGCTGGTTTAGAAGAATTTTGAAAATATCATGACTAGGAACACACACCCAATGAAAAAGTATTGGAAATAACTGAAATTCAACAAATGCAAGTCAAGAGATCTTATGAAAAAAAAAAGAAAGATAGATAAGATTTACAGGGGCATTTTACGGGGTCGGCAAGTATATTTTATGAGAACTGGACAGAAAAGATGATAGCAGAAAACAAAGCAGACAAAGATCTTCAATGGACAATGTGGTATCCTATGCAGATCTAAAAGACTATTCATCCACAAAGAGACTGGGAGATGATTGTTCAAAAATGAGCTCTCAGAGTTGCAAATTTCCAGTAATAGAGAAGTCACATAGGAAGAATATTGACAGCTTTTTTTTACAGCACCACCTCACACACTGTTGATATTTCTTCCTACAAAATCATTAGGTAGGTAACATCACAGTTGAAGAGATACAATTTTGCTTTCTAAATATTTAAATTGCTGGATTTTTTAAGGAGATATGGAAAATGATTTTTGACATTAGCTCCCTAGTGCCTATATCACTTTTGAAAATGACATTTAGAAGCCTAAGTCAGAAAATGCTTCTGGAAATTTTACCACAAATCATTAACAGTAAACATTGACTTCATTCTTACTTGTATGGTCCATAAATAAAATCCCCACACAGTTTACCACAGTTCAGCATTCTCCACTCCAGAAGGTGGTCCTATTCTAGACAGAAATGTGATTAATTCAGTACTGCCAACCTCAACAGTTCAACAATGATGAGTCAGACCAAAAATAATTATGAGATTCATCTAAAAATAATGTGATTTTTTTTAAAAGAGTAAGTGTTGTGTTTTCATATGTCTTCTGGTTTTTGAGCCTTTAAAGTCAATGTTTTCAAGCCTTTCTCTGGAACCATCTAGAAACTATTCTTTTTACTAGAAAGCTGAGATATTCACATTATCACATGATTCCAGGAGCTAGGGCTCTGAGACAAAACATTAAATACCATGACGTTCAGGACCAAGTCTCACTTCCAACGTGACTCAGAGCATTGCATACCAAGAAGATACACGCTTATTAGTGGACTCATTTATCAGTGTACCTTAAGACTGGTTTCTGCTAATGTGCTTTTAAAAATGGTTTGTTTAGCCAGAAGAGGCTAAACACAACTTTTTAAATGTAGTTTTAAAAAAAATTACAGTTAATTTGAGCAATATGACTAAGTACAACAAATTATATTTAAGCCACACAAAGGTAGTTACAAACTAGTAAAAATCAGAACCTAAAGTCAAGGCTGACATTCTCTCCTGAATATGTCCAGCTGTGCCAAGAATTAAACTCAGGATTTATTTTATAGTATGACAGAAAAAGAGATTTAAAGTTTAAGAATAAGAGTTATGGCCACATTGTCAGTAGAGTAGTAGACCATTCCTTTTGTATCCTCTACCACTTCCTAGCTACTGAATTAAGATTTCTATAGATGTTTCTAGTCTACTTTAATGACGCACTTTCTCTTCTTCCCCAGTTGTGTGATCTCTTCTCTATGGTGTTGTTTCAACAATGAAATTGCACCTGTTCATAATATGACATAGATGCACTAATACAAACCCTTGTGTTGATATGTACCAGTTTAAAATGAGTTATATTTGCTGGGTAGCTTGCATTTGTAAGTTTTTCAACACAAGCTAAGCCAACAGAATCTGGCTTAAATCAAATTCAGCATTAAGATAGGGTTTTGTACTGCTTTAACTAAGACTGATTTAAAGTTGTACCGTTATTTAAACTTGCACAACTTTGTATACACAGATCAGACCTTAGTCTCTTCTCATCTTTCCCTTTACATCATTCTCCTTACCACCTTACTTTGCCTCCCTTCCCTAGGTAACACAGCTGAGGATCTAATGCCAGAAGTATCATCTCGTCTAGCAATCCTGGACCAATTGTCACTATGTTGCTTGAGTACTATACATCCGTAGCACAATCCTCTCACCTGAGATATGCTCTGGACATTGCACATGGCAAATAAACCAATTTAAAAGAGTCCAGCAGTATTTAGGAACAAAAGATTGTGTTAGGGATGGAATGTTTTCATTCTGCATGAGTAAGTCCCAACAAAAAGCTTCTTTTGGAAATTCATTTAAAAATACTTCTATACATCTTACTGATAATAAATAACTGTTCTAGCAAATTTGTTCATTTAACTACGCTGCTATTAAAATATTTGTAATTATACAAAAAACAAAAGCATCCACTAGAAGGATTAAACATCTTTCTAAAAGCAAACTATTTCAAGGGCTCTGGAAAATTAAATGGAAAAACAAAAGGAAAAAAACTCTCTACAAGTAAAACCTCACCACATGGATTTATAACAAACTTTATAATAAGCTCTCCCTCCCACAATGTTCACATCAGTTCTGAAAACCAGAATCCTACATTTCAGTCTCATGTCAGTTGAAACAGCCATGTTATAAAATCCCTTGAAATGAGCTTTAAAATAGAAACACTGTCAACCCATAATCAGTGCATCAACGCATCATCAGCATGCTCTCCTGAAATCAATTCTTAACTGCCTCGCAATAGCTACTTGTTTATTACAATGCTTTTTTAAAAAAATGTGGTAAAAAGTATTGATTTAGTAACTTTTTTCAGCTTCCAGCTGCTAATTGCCTATCTGCACAAAATATTCTATTAATAATGCAGCACTATTCTACTGTAACACACTATAAACTCCCACAGATGTAAACACCACCAAATTCTTCCAGTTATGACCCCGAGACTGTTGCCAAGATACTTCAAGGGCCTACTTGAAAAAATGCCATATAGGCCACTTCCTGATTAAACTTCCCAGTAGAAAAGAACCAAAGCTTCTTGTCACTGCATTACATTACGCATTTTCTCCCTGCAGTCTCTCTTTATATCTGAACATTTCATTATTTTTCTTGTATCTTATCTTCATTTCTTTTAGCTACACTGAAATTCAACAGAGGCAAATGAGACACTAAAAAACAAATCCTAACTATTCATCTTTGTTTTGTTTTTCATTTTAAGTGCCAGCTGTCACGTGACTGGCTTAATCATGCAGCAAAGCTGATCATGAGTACACTAACACCTCACTGAGCAAATCAAGGTCAGAGAAAAGTAGGTCAACTGACTCTGCCTAGGCACCCATCTGGGAGTCAAGACTTCTTTATGCAAGCACTGCCAGATTCAATAATGGCTAGGGCAACATTCATCTATAGCCATCAACCAACACTTACTTTTTTCAAAGGAAACTTCATTCAGCCTTGTGAATCACAAGCATGTCTTAACATAAAAGCATTCTTTCACAATTACAAAGTAAGTCTGTGGTATGATTTCCATGAAAAATATAACTGCAGGGACACTAGTCTTGTTTATGCAAAGTGTCTGAACCAAAAATAGTCAGATAACTGCATCTATACAGGAAATTCTTCATTTCCTTTTCAGAGTGATCCTTGATGTCTCAGAAGCTAAAAATTGCGAAGTGTGTACTAGCTAGATATACAAGACTATTTAAAACATTGGCTTTATGTAGACTAAGTTGGATCTTGGATTTGTTTTCACTTTCAAAGAAAGCTGTATAATCATTTATCTTTTCAAGTGAGAATGCCTCGGCTCTGATAAATCTCCTGATATGCATGTCCTGAACAACGTCACTTATGATCCACTGCCAATAGCAGGAAAATCTGCTGTATTTTGGCCATGGAGTACCATCAGTTTTGAAGAAAAAGAATCTCTATGTAAATCAATAGGGATTTCTGCTTTAAAACTGATGGTATAATCTGGGCTATAGTTTCTTCCTGGCTGGGAAAAGCATGATTACAGATGATGACAAACTGAAAATCCATGAAACGTATACCTTTCCCTTTACATCTTGCTCTAGTGGTTTCAAATAATATTCCAGCTTAAAAAAAAAACCAAAAACTTACTTTACGTAAGTCAACATTTAGATACAACACATCATCTTATTTTATTTTCAACTCCTGCTCCTTCACTGAGGATAGTTTTGAACACTGAGCATTACACTTTATGAAAATAAAATTCCCTCAGTAGATAACTTACCAGTCACCACAGAACCATATCCCTGGTGGAAAACATAACTTATTTAGCTAGCTTTTGTGTAGAAG
This sequence comes from Podocnemis expansa, assembly GCA_007922195.1. Taxonomy (NCBI): domain Eukaryota; kingdom Metazoa; phylum Chordata; order Testudines; family Podocnemididae; genus Podocnemis; species Podocnemis expansa. The sequence continues at coordinate 125,201,123 of ML681963.1, forward strand.
CTGGAAGAGATATTTACAAATGACATTTATATCCTGATAAAATAAATATGTTTCTCACATACCAAATCCCATACATAATCTAATGAGAATAGATGTCTCATTGATGGTAGAAATTAAATTGATGCATACACTTCTCTAACACCTATAGTGACTCCAAACCTTTTTGAAAATTGGAAACTTTAAGCCACAACTCATTGCCATGCCTTTTTGTTTGAGGCAGGAATTTCAGTTTTCCTTTTATGTGAAGACTGCTGTATATAGTATAAACAAGGCAAAATGTACAAAGATACTCTAAGATTCTACCCATGAAAGCTCATGCCATAAATAAATTTGTTAGTCTTTAAAAGTGTCACAGGATGCCTTGTTTGCTTTGCTCAACTAGACTAACATGGCTACCCCTGTGAAAGAGACACTGAGATTACTGTACATAGCATAAAGAAGGCAAAATGTATACAGATGATGTGTATGGAAATTTGATAAGCAAGAAAACTGTGATATTTGCAGTATATGCTATATTACAGTCTTTCAGGAAAACTGTACAATTGTCTTATTGCAGTACTTTTGCTCATTTATTAGAGAGATACATATCCATTGTTCCTCTTTGCCAAAGCCTTGGTTTACAACAGAGGTTTTCAAACTTTTTTTCTTACGACCCAGTTGAAAAAAAATAATTTATGCCAGTGACCCAACAATTGCATCTTTATGCAATGCATGCCAGTCGTCCAGCAGCAAGAGTAGGGAGTGCCATGACTCAGTGCCTGAGGGTCTGTGACCCAGTACTGGTTCCCGACCCTAAGTTTGAAAAATACTGATTTACAATACATATCCATTTAGTACCACTTATTTGGTGGGTGTTTTTTAAAAAATATTATTCTATGAAGAGATTTGGGTACCACAGTGTCTTTTAAACTTCTGATTTGCCTACTGAGCTACATACAGTATTCAACATTACATTTGTTTTTCATCTTCTTTATAAAGTGCAGGACTAATCTTTAAAGAATCTGTTCCTGCTTATACATTATTTCTGGTAAAGGATCTATCAGAGATTCTTAAGTTTCCTATCAGTCCTTTTTAGGTATGTTGAGTATAATTCTTGAAAAGTTACGTGCATGCACATCTGCTCCCATGCCTAAAGTTGAACAACAACAACAAAAAAAAAAAAGTATGCTGTAATACATGGGGAAGAGAGGGAGTTGGTATATAATAGAGACCTACAACCTAGATTTTACTCTTTCACTCCTCAAACACAACTTCATTTCAATTAAAGACATATCTGGAAGAGCTGAAAATGCGACATTCATATTCAGAGTTGTGCATTCCTTTTCTGATTTGAATGATAATCCCTGAAGGGAGGTTGGAAAGCTTTTTAAAAAGTCTAAAAGAGCTTCCTACTCATTCATATGAGTCAAAAGCCCTCAAGAAGTGTTGCTGCTACTCCCTCAACACCAAATGATCTCTAGTCAAAAACCCTCTACAATATCATTCCAGTTTGTTTTAAATAAAGAGCACAAACATCCACTAGATTTTAACCTTGAGAATAAATTATGTTAAAATGAGGTAACTCAAAGATCAATTTTGATTTATATTCAACACAGCTGGCAATCAAAAACTTGAAGGGCCATTTCAGGTATCAAAATTTATGCCAAAGGAATTCAAATACAACGATCATTCAGTTATAAATAAGACTTAACAACTGGCTAATCATACTCTCCTTTTCTCAAACAGTAGGCTAAAAAGCTTTTTGCTAATTATCCTCAAGAGATGATGGGGGGAACTTTCCATGTTTAATTGCTGAAAGAGACTGAAAATGACTACTAATTTCAAAAAAGTCAGAATATTAGGATATTTAAGAAAAAATCTTTATCTTTTATTACATTTGTTTGTTGTCATCAGCATTCTTCAGTGTCCAGATGTACTGGGAAATGCCCTTTTGTTAAAGATTTCATCTGAAAATATAATGTGGTATTGAGCAAAACAAGACCAACTAACAAACATATTTACATCAGTTAGTGCTCAAAAATTAAGCATGTTACACAATGACATGGAGCTCTCATTATTTATCAGGCAAGCAGCCTTTCATGATTTGCCAGGTCCCATATATATTGGTTATAAAAGTTCTATAGGCAAATCACTTGAAGTCTGCTACCATTAATATGGTGTTTAGACAGAAAATTCCAGAGGGGTAGTCATGTTATTCTGTGTACAGCAAAAACAGAGTCCTGTGGCACCTTATAGATTAACAGATCTCTTCAGGCATAAGCTTTTGTGGGCTCTAACCCACTTCATGCATCTGATGAAATGGGTTGGACCCGTGAAAGCTTATTCCCAAAGAAATCTGTTAGTCTATAAGGTGCCACAGGACTCTCATCATAGAGACAGAAAATTCTCTTACTTCTCAACTGCCTCCTTAGCATTTTAAGCAAGGCTCTTTACAAATTGCTGTTGTATTTCTCATACTTGGCATACCAGCAGGATTTCTCTTTTCAGCAGAGGTTGCTATGCACTGTTTTTTTAAGAAACACCTTTCTACTGTTTTTCACTGCTACCCATTCCCTCTGTAACCCTCCTTCGATCCCCCTGTTAATATTAATAGGCTTTCCTTTGAGATATTCCAAATATCCTACTTTACCTAATAATTCTGGGTTGGCTGTCTTCTTCCCAGTATCTTAAAATGGCCATGTTTAAATTGGGGCAATTGAGTCAAAAATGGTGTAAATCATCCTGGCGGGGTAAATGGAGGTTACTCACCTTCATGCAGTAGCCAAGGTTCTTCGAGGTGCGTGCTCCTGACATGCTCCACCTAAGGTGCTTGCAGCCGTCACAGCTCCGGAGTCGGTAGGTTTTTGCATAGCAGTGGCTCAGGCAGTGGTGAGGTGACAGGCAGTCTGCGTCTCCTGCGCTGGTGATGTCAGCAGTCCCTCTCCCAGTGCTGTTAATCGCCAGTTCCTTTTTACCCCGGAGAAACCCTTTTAGAGAAAAAACAAACACTCCGAAGTAGAGGGAGGAGGGCAGGTCATGGAGCATGTCGGGAGCACGCACCTCAAAGAACCTCGGCTACTGCACGAAGGTGAGTAACCTCCATTTCTTCGTCAGGCAGTGCTCCCGACATGCTCCACCTAAGGTGATTCTGTAGCAGTCACTGAAGTTAGGTGGTGGGTACTTCGGACTATGCATCATCAGCAGTTTTTAATATTGCTTGTCCTAGTGCGGTGTCCATAGATGATATCTGCTCCAATGCATAACGCCTGGCGAAAGTATCAGAGGAGGACCAAGTCGCTGCTTGACAGATAGCTTGTAGAGGAACTCTTGTGAGGAAAGCCACGGAAGAAGCCATCGCTCTTGTGGAGTGTGCATGCACTGTATTAGGCCTAGTTGCGTGGGTGCTAGAATACGCCATATAGATGCAAGATGAAATCCAATTGGACAACCTCTGTTTAGAGACTGGTTGGCCCTTGTTCCGTTCACTGGTAGAAACAAAGACGTACGGACTTCCGAAATGGTTTTGTTCGCTCTATAAAAAGCAAGCGCTTGCCTGACATCAAGGGCGTGAAGTAACCTCTGTCGTGGTGTAGTATGTGGTTTAGGATAAAAGACAGGTAAGTGGATTGTTTGATTAATGTGAAAAGCTGATGTCATTTTAGGAACAAACTTTGGATGCAATCGCAGGGACACATTATCCTTATAGAATATAGTATATTGTGGGTAGACCATTAATGCCGTCATCTCTCTGACTTGCCGTGCGGAGGTGATAGCTACAAGAAAGGTGACCTTCATTGATAAGTGTAATAAAGTGGCCTTGGCTAATGGTTCAAAGGGTTGCTGCATTAGCGCCTTAAGTACTATAGTGAGGTCCCAAGGTGTTGCTGGTGGATTGATGTGGGGGTAAAGGTTATGCATAGCCAACATAAACCTTTTGACGATTTTGTGAGTGAATACTGTATTACCATCTACCTCGTCATGGAACGTCGAGATAGCTGCGAGGTGTACCTTAATTGTGCTAACCATCACCTTCGTCTCTTTTAGGTACAGAAGATAATCAAGGATTGTCGGGATAGAAGCTGTCGTAGGATGCATGGACCTTTGAGAACACCAATGAGAAAATCGCCACCATTTCTGCAGGTAAGTATTTCTCGTGGATGACTTTCTACTATTCAACAGAATATGTCAGACTTTGTTGGGGCACTGGAGTTCTAAACCCTCGAACCATCGAGATTCCAAGCAGTCAGATGTAATCTGTTCAGGTCGGGATGTGTACGAGACCCGAGGCTCTGTAACAGCAGATCTGGTACTAATGGTAGAGAGACTGGAGCTGTTACAGACATTTCTGTCAACAGACTGTACCATGTTTGTCGAGGCCACGCTGGGGCAACCATGATCACTCATGCTCTGTCTTGTCTGATTTTTTGGAGAGTTCGTGCAATCATCAGGATGGGCGGAAATGCATATAATAGTGTGCCGCCCCAGTTGTGGAAAAATGCATCACCCCTCGAGTTGAGGCCTCTCCCGGCTCAGGAGCAGTAATTGCTGCATTTCTTGTTGTGCATTGTTGCGAACAGATCCATCATGGGGGCTCCCCATTTTGCAAAGATCTCTTGAATGATATCGTGCCTGATTTCCCATTCATAGTGGTTGGGAAATAAACGATTGAGAGAATCCACTATTGCATTTTCCTTGCCTGGAAGGTATTCCGCTATCAGCTTTATACCATACTGTAGGCACCAGTACCAAAGTTCCACTGTCTCCAGACAGAGGGGTCGAGACCTGGTTCTTCCCTGATGGTTTATATAGAACATGCATGTCATGTTGCCGGTTCGGATTGTCACTACCTTCCCTGTGATCAAAGGAAGGAAATACTGGCATGTGTTCCTGACCGCTTTTAGCTCGAGTAAGTTTATATGAAGGTGTCTTTTCCATGAGGACCATCTGCCTTGAATTGCTCGATCCTGGCAGTGCGCTCTCCATCCTAAAAGGGAGGCATCTGTTGTTATCACCAGCTCCGGCTGGGGGGGGTAGGAACGGGACACCTTCAGGTAAGTTGGTCCATTTCATCCACCAACTTAGCGAATCCCTGATGTCTCTTGGAAGGATTAAAAATGTTGCGGAGGGGTTGGTATGATGTCCGAAGCATGACAGAAACCCTAACTGACATGGCCTCATATGAAGCCTGGCATTGTTCACCAGAGAGGTTGTTGCCGACATATGGCCTAACATTCTCATTGCTGTATGGGCTGAAATAATTTTTGAGGTTTGTATGGTGGTTGCCAACTGATGTAAATTGTGGAACCTGTCGAATGGGAGAAAGGCTGTTGTCGTGGGTGAATGGATCCTTGCTCCAATGAAATGGATCTTTTGTGATGGGAGCAAAAAGGACTTCTCGTAATTTATAGTGAGGCCTAAAGTGAGGAAGAGTTTGATTGTTGCCTGCACTGCCTGTAAGGCATGTTGATGAGTGGATGCTTTGATTAGGAAATTGTCAAGATATGGAAATATCTGAACTCATCTTCTGCGTAGGAAAGCCATTACCGGTGCCATAAGCTTGGAGAAGACTCTGGGTGCCGTACATAGAGCAAAAGGCAGCACTGTATATTGATAGTGGTGGTGAAGGAACTTGAATCATAGGAATCTTCTGTGGGATGGACGGATAGATATGTGAAAACAGGCATCTTTCAGGTCGAGGGAGGTCAGCCAGTTGTTTTGTTGGAGGGTAGGAAGTATCTTGTTTAGAGTCACCATCTTGAATTTTTTTATCTGAATGTGTTTGTTGAGTCATCGGAGGTCGAGGATTGGTCTCCAACCTCCAGTTTTTTTTCTCTATGAGAAAGTATGGGGAATAAAAGCCCATCCCCTTCTGATGGTCTGAAACATTTTCGATGGCCCCTATGTGAATGAGATGCTGGATTTCTTTTTGTAAAAGTTGCACGTGGTTGGGGTCCCTGAAAAGGGACGGATGGGGAGGTTGGTTGTGTGGTTTTGAAAGGAAGGGGATGGAGTAACCATCTTGGACAATCTCTATAACCCATTTGTCCGATGTTACATGTTTCCAGGCATGGAGAAAAGATGCAATCTGTTGCTGAACATAGGGTTGTGTGGTGACCGTACACGTTGGGAAGGTGAGTGGCTGACCGGTCCCTCGACCTGCCCATCAAAACTGATGTTTGGGGTTTGAAGGTTGTGAAGCTTGGTAGGCATGGGATGTCTGTCTTCCCTTCTGTGATTGCCTGGGTTTGTTCCGGTAGTTATCAGGTCGTCTATTCGGTTGAGTTTGTAAAAACCTATGGTTGTCAAACTGGTTCCTATAAGGTCTTCTCCTTGAGAATGGGGTGAAAATACCTAAAGTTCTCAGGGTGGCTCATGAGTCTTTAAGGCCATGCATGACATCATCTGTGTTTTTAGCAAATAGATCCGCTTTGTCGAATGGCAAATCTTCGATGGTCCTCCACATTTGTTTGGGAAGATCTGCTGCCATCAGCCACGAAGCACATCTCATGGCAATCGCTGTACCCATAGATCTGGCCGCAACATCAGCAACATCCAGCAACGCCTGAAGAGCTGTTCTAGCTATCAGGAGACCTTCTGTAAGCAGAGTATCTATTAACTCCTGTTTCTCCTGCATGGTCGTATTACAGGATTCTTTCAGTTTGCTAAAAATTTCGTGACTATAATTGGCTAGCAGGGCTGTATAATTTGCAATCCTCAGCTGGAGGGCAGCTGAGGTATACACCTTCTTCCCGAGAACATCTAGCTTCTTGTCCTCTCTGCTATTAACAGTAGCTTTCTGGTATGCCTGTCTGCTCCGCTGGTTTGCTGCCTCAACCACTAGGGAGTTAGGCTGGGGATGAGTATATAGAAATTCATTCCCCTTAGGTGCAATAAAGTATTTTTTATCTGCTCTCTTGCTAGATGGAGGTGCAGACGCTGGTGTCTGCCAGATCTCATTGGCAGGCTCTATAATACCCTCATCCATGGGAAGGGCTAGCTTACTGGAGCTAGGTGCTTGGAGAATTCTATACAACTTATGTTGTGATGTTTGATTGTCTTGCAATGAAATCTCCATGACGTCAGCTGCCCACTTAAAAAGGTCACAGAATTGTTTGTTATCATCATTCTTTCCCTGTGTAATGGGCTCCCTGGTAGCGTCAGTTACAGCTGTGATCGAGGACGATACTGTGGTTGGTATCGTTGGGAGAGTCGGAGTGGTTGGTGCCATTATTGGCATATTTCCACCTGTTAATGGCACACTATAGGCTTGCCAAGGTATCTGGTTTAATCCTTGTTGCAGATAAATTAGCCAAGGTGGGTATACCCATGGCCATGGTGGGTTAGTATTGTAAGCTGGAGTATGGTTTATTTGCTGTGAGACCTGAGTCTGTGCGGGACTGGATGCACTGGAAGATATGGTACCCCTTGATGGGGATGGAGAAGGAGTAGAAGTGACTGAGGAATCTGTTTGAAACAGTGGTGATATAGGAGAGGAAGGGATAGTCAAATCCTCCATTTCCACTGTGTGTTTAGACTTTCTTTTATGTTTCTTTGAAACACCTGAGGTAGGCAGTGGATCTTGTGGTGTTTGAGGCTGCAGGCAGGGCGAAACTGATGAGCCTGGAGCCATCAGTGCCGTATTATTTACGAGCGCCAGCATCACTGCGGGTGTCAAAAGCAATGCAGCACTGAGAGGCAGTGTCGGCGCCGACATAACCGAGCCCAAGAGCACCGGTGCGGTATGTGGTGCCGTCAATGGTATCGGCGCCGATTGTCTACCCAGCGTCGTTAGCAGTGCCAGAGCAGAGCAAGTCTTCGGCGCCTTCTTTGCCGAAGGGGCTGCAGAGGCAGTCCCCACATCTGTGGGGATCTGCTGTCTCGGTTGTGGTTTAGGCTCAGTGCTCTTTAGACGTTTAAGAGGCACTGGCAAAGAAGCATTAGACCCACGCTTATGCGCTCCCTCAGAATTATGAGGAGAGGCACCGGGGTTGGAAGTGGCGCGGAGGGAGCCTTCTAGCAACAGGAGCTTTAGTTTGCGCTCTCTGTCTTTCCTCGATCTGGAAGTCAGGCTTCTGCAATGCTGACGTTTATGTGCAGGGCGTTCCTCTCCCAGACATTTTATACATGAGCTGTGGCCATCTGAGGCAGGCACTGCTTCATTACAGTCGGCGCAGCGCTTGAAGCCATTTTTGACGTTTGACATCGCGCTGGCCGCAGTGTGTTCTTTTTGTGCCATTTAGTTAGTCTTCATAGATAATTTTCTGTTTTCTTCTTTTTTAGATTGAAAAAATTCCTGTGATGGTGAGCCACCGCAGACTCCGTCCAGAGTCGTTGAGCGGTAGAAAAGAACTGGCAGTTAACGGCAGCGGGAGAGGGACTGCTGATGTCACCAGCGGGGGAGACGCAGACTGCCTGTCACCTCACTGCTGCTTGAGCCACCACTATGCAAAAATCTACCGACTCCGGAGCTGTGGCAGCTGCAAGCACCTTAGGTGGAGCATGTCGGGAGCACTGCCCGATGAAGAACCACTATGGATGTCTTCAGCCACTCATTCCAAGATGGAAAGTTTGGATAAGTATGAGGCTCTTCCGATCCTCCGAGAGCGGATATTTTTGGAGAACTACAAACTTTGCAACAACATGAAACTACTTCCTTAGCAGACTGAATCCAACTTATGTTTTGTTAATTTATTTTTATGTTTAGTGGTTTGTTCTTTAAAAGATGAAGAAGAGGAACTGGGAATATGAGTAGAGGTAAAGGCAAACATTTTGTCCTACAGGGCCAAGACAGAGCTCAAAGATAATATCGTCTGAAAGATTCTCACCCAGAGGAAGGCTAAGAGAACGGAAACATTTATGGTTTATATTATTACAAATGCAAATCATAACATAGATATGAAACCATGATCTTTTCCACAGCATGTGATTTCCCAGCTATGAATGAAAAAACACAGTGATTGACTAACATGATATTTACTGCCATCACATTGTTCATTCTGCTTCTACGTATCCATTTTCTTTTCTCTCTGTTTGTCTTGTTTGTTTACACTGTATGCTCTTTGGGGCAGGGAATGTGTACTAACTGGTCTTTGCTATACAGTAACTTGCCCGCTGGGACCCAGGTCTCAGCTGGTCTGTAGGCACTTCTGTAAAAAACACGATTAATAATAAATAGTGGGACCAGAATATCATAAAAGAGCAAAACCCGAGTATCTAAAGAAGAGAAAAAACTTCAAACTGTTAAATTTCGGGGCCTTTTTGTCTTTAAGCATCTACTTAACTCAAATACCTGAAACTGTGAAAGGGAAATTTTCTTTGAACAAGATACAAGAGTCACTAGTTATGGACTGCAAATGAATCAAGAGATTGGGACTACAACTCTGTTATATGGTGACGAAACATAGGCACTGAGGAAGGCTGCAAAAAACCATACTGACATTTGCAATTCTCACTGTCTGTGTCAGCTGCTTTGTATAAATGGCAAAAAAAGACCAGAAACAAGGATATTCCAAACTGAAACCAGCTACTACCTCCATCAGTAGAGCCCTGTGCAGATACAGATATGTGACTCTGCATCTTATCTGCATCTGTATGAAATGGTCTAAGGATATTCATGTTGCATCCATGGATGCGGATATCTGCAAATTTGCAGGGCTCCATCCATCAGCAGTTTGATTTCATTGGCTTTTTGATCTATAATAAGTAATGCTGAAAGACCAGAAAATTTGAAAGCCTGTGTTCTAAGGAATGCTGCTACATGGCCAGTGATCACATGGATGCCAAAAACTTCAATGGCATGATATGAGTGAAGTCTAAAAGATAATTGCTAACAGTTCTGAAATTGCTTCAGCTAGTTCCTGAAGTACCTTTGGGTGAATTTCATAAAGTTGCATGACCTTGAATGAACCTAATTTATTTAAACATTCTTTAACCTGTTTTCCCCATTTTGGCTTGCATTCTTTTCCTCTTGTTGTTAATATTGTGTTAAGCAGCAGGTCACAATTTACTTTTTTAAGAGAAGAGTGAAGTAAAATAGGCTTCTTGATGTCCTCCATTATTAGCTTTTCTTCCCCTAGAAGCTGGGGAAGGTTCCTTCATGTTTCTCTTGCTTCTAATGAATGTAAAAGCCTCTCTTCTTACTGCCTTAATGTCCCTCATTAGGTTTACCTCACTTTGTGCTTTACTCTTTCTGATTTTGTTCCTATAAATGTGTGCTATTCTTTTGTGCTCATCCTTAGCCATTTGTCCATGTTTCTAATTTTTGTACCTTTTTTACTTTCAGGTCCTGATGGAGACACACCAGCCTACTGCAGTCTTCTTATATTTTCTTCACTCCAAGATTATTAGTTGTAGCACTTTAAGGGAAAAAGCTAAGGAAAGCTGGCAGAGAAAATATTTATAGAGTTTCTTCCCATGTGACCTGTTCTCCGGAATCATTAAAGAATGTTGTTTTGAAGTCTAGCATCCTCATGCTGCTGCACATTTCTTCCTTTTGTTAGACTCATGGAATCTATCTTTTCATCTCTTTCACCCAAGTTGCGTTCCTCCTGTGGAACCACGTCCATCCTACTGGAGAGAATCAATTCTTAAATGACTGTACTGCTGGTTACTTCCTCCACTTTCTGAAACAAAAAGTTGTTTCCACTACATTCCAAGAGTTTACCAGAAATTTTGTGTTTTGTCTTACCTACCCACCTATGAGCTAGAAAAGTAAAAGCTGCCCATTACCAGGTCTTGTGTTTGGGATATTACTGTTTGAGAAATGACTCATCCACCTCCCTTTTCTTTATTTGGTGGTCTACAACAGACACACACCCCCCCGTCACAATGTCACCCCCTATTTTTTACCCCCTTTATATCTTCAGACACAGACTTTTAACTAGTATGTCTCTCACCTACTTCTGGCCCTCAGAATAAGGGTACATATTTTTCATGGATAATGCAGAACCTCCCCTTTTCTTGCCTGTTTTTCCCTTCTTTATCAATACTGCATTCATAAGACTTCCCACCAAGTCTCTCTAATACAAATTCAGTCATATTTTAGCTTTCATACTGTAATAACTGAGAGTCAAGTAAATCAAAGGGCAGTTCTAATCAGTGACCACAGTTCATACAAGGAGACCAATCACTAGGAGAACTAATCCAAGGCAGGTGATGGGGTCAAGGTGAGCCCATAAGGCAGGACTGGGTGAGGCAGCAGGGCAGCATCAGATGGGGTTGCACTGTCAGTTCAAACAGGATGGCAAGGCAGAAGGTCAGGATTGGGTGAGGAGAGGCAAGGCAAGGTCAGGTGAGTGTGAGTAGCAATTAGTGGCCTTGTTGCTCAGGTAAGACCAGAATGGAAACAAAGTTTATATATATTGGGATTTTCTCCAAAACCTTTTTTCACTCAGGACCACCTGAACTCAGTCCAATGCCAGCCTTCATCACTCGGGTAATTTTATTGGGCATACAGAAATGATATACTGATTCAAACAGAGGAGTGATGAATGCAAAGTACATTACAGCTCCAATATTAAAAGGACATAACTCTTTACAAACACATTACCCATTTCATTGCATTTACCATATCTTGCACCAAACATTTTTGGATTGGCTTTATTACTTTGCAGGAATCAATCCCTTGCAGCATGCACTGTCCTTGGTTCAACTTCCTCTTTGCCTCCTTTGTACATTCCTAACTTATTTTGTCCCTTGTTACCTAGTTCACAATAAACAGAACCCTTTTATATTGTTGGCACACGTTCTCCCTTTTTAGCCTACTGCTCAATTTGCTTATCTTATTGAACACAAATGTCCTGTCTTCAGCAAACAACTCATTTACCTCCTCAATCTATCTTTCAAAGAACAACGGTTCCCACTGGTGTTAATCACTCATGTTGGGCTAGGTCTAAGCTACAATATATTGTCATCAGCCAATCAGTGTTAAGACTGTATGATCAAACCAGGCAGTAGGTTGCAGAACTCTGGAAGCTGGCCTACCCAAATCTGTGAATTCCTTGCTCATATGTGTCAGTGTTCATGACAAGTAAAGTTACTTTCTGAAAATCCCATGGACTTGGATTAGACCCAGGGCCTTGACATGACACCCTCCCCTTGATGCAACCTCAGCACCCCAGAGGTCCAGGCTTATTGGAGTGTTCCTCTTTTCAGGGATATATACATTGTGAGCTCATTCCAAGGTCTGAGGCTCAGGCCCATACCTCTGCCAATCAATATAAATATCAAAACTTTCCCTTTGCACATGTGGAAGTTCAGGCTCTCACGAACAAAATCCTTCTCTTGTCCCTGAATCTGAACTGGCAGGGAAGAAGGTTGCTTGTAGGCAAGGGAGGGTATTATTAGAGAAAGGAAGCATGAAATAGAGAATGCAGCTTTAGGGATAGGGACAGCTGAAGCTCACAGATAGTAGGTTGATTTGGCTGGAGATCTGGTAAAGACCTCTATATTAGTATTCTAGCTGGTGGACAGGTTAGCTTGTTTTGAGGTTTTTGGCCAAAAGTCACACTTTCTGTCACACTGTAAATGAGACCCTACAATGTCACTGTCTTTGCCCGAGTTTGTGAGATATGGTGTATCAGAGGGAACGCTGGCAGGACAGGAGGTGCTGCTGGAAGTAAAGGATGAAAACTATGCTGAAAATCATATGAAGGAGGAAATGGAGGGGGCTATGGAAACAGGCTCACCTGACTTAACACATGGTCAGCATTATTATGTGTGAATTCTGTGCATGGAAATCAGTGAGGCCCCATCATTTTCTTGGAAAAATGTGAAGCACTGTAGGTACAGTTTCATTACCTAGTTTCCCTCTTTCTGATTAGTTATCTGTTTGCAGACAAGAGGCAGGTAAGGTAGGAAGACGCACCATTAATATCACCCTCCAAATCTGTGTGACAAACAGAGATCCCTGATCTGAAGTAATGTCTCAGTGGCCGTGGAGATGGAAAATGTGGGGGATAAGGAGGCAGTGCCCTCAGCAGTGAGATGCTGTAACAGTTGGCAGGATTTGAATCTGCAGCTGCAGCACCAACATTCCCACACTGTTCCACCATAGCAGCTGCAACCAGGCTGCTCTCAGTAACTCACAATCCATAGAGGCTGCAGAGTACAGGAAGTTTTGCCTTAAGTGATCTGACAGTTGTCTTAGTGCTCCCTGACCAGTCCCTTGAGCCTACACAAGTCAGATAGCTCTGAGTAGCAATTAATGGGCAAAGATGTATTGCTCAGACAAGGTCAAAAGGGAAGCAGGAAGTTTATACATAGTCACCAGCCTCTAATGATGTGGGTCACAAAACCCTGGAAGCCAGCTCACTCACATCTGTGAATTCTGTGGTAGTCCAATATGCAAGTGCGGCATAATGGCCAAGGTTGTGTCCCAAAAACATCAGGTGTTGCTTAATTTAGCACTGGTAAAAGGTCATTTATTTTTACATCTGTAGGCTTTTGCACCCATCCCCTGAACCAAGCTTAATACCTCTCTCGCCAGGCTGGTGAGTGAAAATGTTCTCTCCTTTCTTTGTCACATCGGCTCCACCTCTTCCTCGTAGTCCTTTTTCCCAACACAGCAGCTTACAACTGAGGAATCAAAAGCCCTTCCACCAACACCATCTGTGCAGCCATGCTATCATCTCAAGAATATATTGGTCTCTGCCTGGGAGCTTTTCCAGGAGGATGGACAGACCACCACTTTCACCCTTATTCCCCAAGTCCTGCTATCACCACAGATTGTACCTGACCCTATCATTTGTACCCAGACTGAGGAACAGAAGGAGTGGTCAGAGGGAAAATGAGCTTTGACAACATTCCTGTACTGTCTTGGATGAAGGCTCCAAACACAAGCAGCACAGCTCCTGGTGCCTCATGTCATGTCAGCAGATGGAAGCCTCTGTCCTGCTCAAAAGTGAGTCCACAACCCCTTCTACCCTATGTCTCCTCTTCTTGTGCATAGTGAGCAACAGCCTTGCAGACTTGGAGGTAAAATGGCTCCCCTCCGTCTTTTGCCAGTATAAGATATCTTCTATTAATTTCATCTTCCCATACATTACTCACATAATGGGATGTGATTTATAAAACTCAAAAGATGAGGTACCTACTATGAAAATTATGTTAACTGCTATCTCGAAACGTTAACTATTCTTTGACGATGTCACTTTAACAAACTATCAGCTAAATATATCAATTCCCAATGCACACAGTCATCAAGCAAACAAAAGTTTAAGTGAATAGATGAGTATTGCCTAATATCGGGACAAATTTTGCTTTGATGAATTCACCATTCTGTATTTTAGAACTTGACAGATAAATGAACAGTCAGAATAGTTATAAGAAAGAGGGTCTTACAACTGCTCTCTCCTCACTTTGTAATATTTTAAATATATTGAAAAAAAAAAAAAAGAAACAGGCAAAAAAAGTACTGGTAGTGGAGGAAACCATACAGGAAACAAGGACTGAAATGCACATCAGACAGTAACTGACTGCACCTATTGTGAGTGGAAGATCATAGAATCATAGGGTTGGAAGGGACCTCATAGGTCATCTAGTCCAACCCCCTGCCAGAGATGGATGGATGATGGATTACATCAGCCAGAGAAAAGATAATGATAAGTACCTTTTGGCAAAATGTGTAAAAATTACATTTATAGCATAAACAACCATTAATGTGAAGGTTGCTCACTATGGTCATCAAGCAAAAGATTCAGCCAATTTATATCATGGAGAGGCTAATGTGTATTTGAAGGTGGAGAACTACAGCATCCCACCACAAGCCAAAATTAAGTTGTACATATGGGGGGGGGGGGAATATTATAAAATAAGTTTCCTTCTCTGCAGTTCTCTTCACTGAACAGGAAGTCTGCTGTTCCATCAAATTTGAAATCACTGTGTTTACTTCTGCCTTTTCCAGAGTCTTGGAGGTTAGCAAGAAGCTTCCTTAACCCTTCATTGTAGTCTGCTTGTCAGCACCCTATGCAAACCTGTCTGGTGATATTGCTCCTAAGATGTGCTGTCAGAACAAACAAGGAAAAAAAAGATAAAATTTTGAGACAAGAGGCTGAAAACTACCCTCTGTCCTTTCCTCCTCCATAATAAGAACAGTATGAAATAAAAGCAGATACATGATTTCTCTCACTGTGACAAAAAAAGCTGAGGAGAAATCTCACTAGTTACTCAAAGTTCAGAAGCTGTTGAACATAAATCATAATGGTTCCTGACAAATCAGAGCATTTTCTTTCAGAGAAGACAAAAATTATAAGTTAAAGAAAAAAAGTATATTCGTGTCTGTCACAAAAATCCATTGATAGCTCCATTGTGCTTTGAACTACTGGGAGTTAGCAAGCCCTAAGGAATATCCAGCAACTGGAAGACAAAAGAGAAAATGCATTACAGTAAGTGAAAACATACGTCAAACGAGAGAACATTTATTTTTTTAAAAGGGTATTCACAGATGACCACCAATGAACAAATGAAGGATTTTACATTTGAAAGCAACATTAGACAAGCAAAACTACATGAGCTGTGTAGGACTTCATGAATAAGTATATGGAAACACCAGTAGCTGCTCAGCAAATCTCATCTGAGGATGCACAGTATTTTTCTGCTCACAAAGTCGCTGGAAGCCCTGCTGCGTTTATACCTTCAGAAGAATCTCATTTAGATGCCTTGTAAGTTTGGAAAATAATAGACAATCCATTCAGGAATGGTTTTGGATCACTTACTAAGTCTCTAATAAAAATATCATTAGAATGTGTTCTATGTAAATAAAGCATTAGTGACCTGACCTAAATCATATCTTGGCCTTGAAAGAAATAAGACAGTCGAATGGTTTAAATGGAATACACAATTTTGCTGTCCATTCTTTGACTTTAAGTTACCTTATTTGGAAAATAAACTGAAGATAATACTCCAAAGTTTGCTAAATCTTCAAGTCTATGTGACTACCAACAGAAAAGCAAACTTTCAGGTCAAGAAATACAAAGACATTTCTGACAGTGGCACAAAAGAGGATTTAATAAAAGATGCCGATGGTTCCATAGTTGAGCAACCTTTGTACCGGTGTTGCCTTCAGAAAATGAGGCATACAGCTGAAGCAACAACTTAGAAGTGGGAAGGACAGGACACATCTTGCTCAGGGGTAAATGAATTAAACTTTGAAGAAACCAGCACTCAAAGATCTTATGGGAAAAGAAAAAAAAAATAAATGTTTGGTAGAAAGTCCATATCATGGACAATCTTGAGTTGGAGGCCATCTTCCTTCTAATACGCTAGATTTCAGCTCCGCCATAATGCCCTATTAGATCAGTTCATTGAAATTTTTCTAGATAATGTCCACTTTTATAAAAGTAGTTATTCTGACAGTAGGTCCCCAAACTGTGGGGCAGGCCCCCTAAAGAGGCCACAGAGCAGTGGTTCCCAACCTTTTCCTTTATGTGGACCACTACATCTTCACTGAAAACTTTTGTGGACTGCCACGTAAGCAAGCCAATTTAAACATTCCTTTTAACATAGCCTGTGGCTGTATATCAACGGTTATGTAAAACATAGCTATTTCTAATAATTTATTATGCTCACTCACAAACATATTGCATTCATCATGATACATTTACCTGCAGTAATTATCATTCCCCCTCCCTATGGACCATCTGCAGGACCCTCACGGACCACAGGTTGGGAGCCACTTCCATAGAGGAACCTTCAGGAAGGGTGTGGGAGGACCTGGGGTGGGGAGGAAGGGCCACTTACTCCTACTCTGCCCCCATCCCAGCCTCAGCTCCCAGCCCCTGACTGTACCTTTGGCTCCACCCCCAGCCCTATCCACTTAATGGCAGCTCCTGGGAAAGGCTTGGACCAGATGGGGGGAGGGGGTGTACACAACCCCAGAAGTTGGGGAGCCACTGATCCAAGTGGTATGGCTGTTGAGAACTGGGAGCATTCAGCAACCCTGGTGAATAAAGTCCTCAAAAACTGGTAGTATCCACATCTGACATACACACATGTGCATCTGGACCAGGAAGTAAGATTCAAAATTAATAGAATTCAATCCTGGCTGATTTTTCTGGCCACCCTAAATATAAGGGGGAAAGTAGCGGAAAAGCACCTCTTTATAGAGTTAGATAGAGAAAAGACAGCGTGTCTGTTTTTCAGGCCGGTGGGTGCTGGTGCATATGAGGAGGACTTGATAATCTTTGTGGATTTACGGAAGGAACAACTCAATGCAATCTTATCTAAGACTTGTTTGGTATAATCTACCTCTTCACATATCCAGCTTCAACGCTAAGCCAGTCTGCTTGATGGTTGGTCTGGGCAAATTACTAACGTTTCAAGCACAAAAAAAAATTCTTTTTTGCCTCTGGCATTCATTTTTTGGTCCGTCTCAGTTGCTGAGCATGCCCCCGTGGCTCTGCCATTGCTCTTTATGTGAATGACTGAAGTTCTACTGGGACTTTTTGAAGGAGCCTGACAACTCATGAGTTAAATGCAGATCTGGAATTCCAGAGTATACCACCTGTCCTCAACCGTGCAAGGCCCATATCCATCCTATCAGGCATGCAGACCTGGAAAAGGTTTTCCCACACAGAAATAATATTGTGATCACCACCACTGAAGAGGCAACTGGACATCTGGAAATCATCAACAGGCAATCCATATCATAACTTTGGTAGCTGGAGGGTGGATTTTAATAAGTGCAATTATCAGATTTAAAACCTATTTTTGTCAATTTTCCACAATATGAGAAAAGTGAAGTTGAACTGCTTATGCTATTTGTGAGTGGAGTGAATCAATTCAACCAAGACCTTTCATGCTTGCCTTCATTAAGGAAGAGGCACTCCAAGCCATCTGAATTAAAGTAAGAGCTGTCAACCTTCATCACAGAGGACTGGTGAAGACAAATACTTACATCTACCGGAATACTCAGAAGACGACACCCATTTCCATTTTCTGAGGTATGGTAAGTATGGCCCTTATATAGAATCCTGAAAAAAAGAGGAGAACTGTGTCCTCAGTACTAAGTGAAATTAATGGTAGGGGGAGGAATTATTTTTTGAGGTGCAAGGGACTCATGAACAGGGAATCCTATGTGATTTGGATTTTTGAGGAATTAGTCAAAACAGATCAAGGGTGTCTAAGTAAATATAAGATATTAAAGAGTGTAGGTGGGATTGGCCTGATCTTCCTAAAATTCAAAGCTATTGAGGTAATTGGTCTCTTGCATGGGGGGGAGTGTCAAAAAAGGGAGACAAAGAAGACACCACTTGAACGAATCAGATGGCAAACGGAGGGAAAAGCAAAGTAAGGAAGGGAACATGTACCAGGATGTCCTCAAACACTCTTAAGAGCCATCCTCTCTTGCAGTTCAGGAGTGGCCTCTCATTCCTTCCCCTGCTAAATCACTTGAGACTTGATAGCTGCTATAGTGTAAGAGAAACAGAGAAAGCAAAGCCCCAGGCTAGGAACCATGAGTGAAGCATCTGCTGAGGAAAAGCCTCAAAATGATCTTGGAGAGGCTGTGAGTGAAGCTTACTAGTGCACGAAGCTAAACCCTGAAATTAGGAGACTTTTGTTGCCAGCTGAGACCTACTGAGCCATTCAGATAGCTGAGGCTCTATTGCCAGAAAAGAGGAGTCTCCAGCTAGCTTCAAACAGAATTCCTCTCCTGGCAGAGACCAGCTGCAAAGAGATGGAGAAACTGGTTTAAAGACAAAATAAATAAATAACCCTGAGCTAATGCCCTCAGAGACAGTTGCTGAGGAAACCTCAGGAAAAAGACAGGGGCAGCAGGCAACAGTAGGATTCAGCAGGTATGCTCACAGCAGATGTCAACAAGCAGGCTGTATTTCCTACTTAAATCAAATCAAACATCTTTTAACTCTTAACTTGAAAGGGGAAGAAGAAGGAAAGAGAGGAGAGAACCTCAGCTATTTCAAGCCTAATACGGCAACACATTACCCTGGTACAAAAATCAACAGCTCAGACCACAACAAATCAGTTACTCCCACCATATTTCCTCTCTCTCATTACAATCTGTGTAACTAATTGCCAAAAAGATATCACTGAGGCCAAAAGCTAATTGGTACTCTAGTAGGATTAAAAATGAAACCAAACCAAACCACACACTATGCTTCAAAGAATATGCTTATCATTAATTTCCTGGGAAGAATTTTTCCCAATGGTAGAGGGTATCAATTTCATTCTGTAGAGAGGGCTAATTTATTACTATTATTTTATTTCAGGAGCACTAGAAAGCCCCTAGTCAGGATATTGGCACCCAACTCATTTGATATAGTACACAGGGCCAGTTTCTAAAAGGATTTACAATCTAATTTAACTCAAATTTGAACACGAGCATGACAAACAAAAGGCGGAAAAGTGTGGAGAGAGTACAAGAGTAAACATAAGAACACAGTTTAAGGAGGTTAGCAATTGCAAAGCTTCAAGGTTTCAGATAGCTAGCATTTAAAAATTTATTTAAAAACAATAAAAATCAAATCAGCTATCCTCAGCAGATACATAATCAGCCCACCATTGATTGGCTAGGAACAGAGAACGGTGCCCAAGACAAGACCGTAGCAGCCTGATTGATTTATTCAGAGGGATCATTCTGCGCATAGGAATATGACAGAAGACACAAACACAGACGCGGGGAAAAGCTGACAGGAAGAACAAAGGAGTCAAGGTGCAACATGATAAACAACAGCAGTAAGGAGGGGCCTTGAAATGGCCAAGTAAGGAATAGCCTTGAAAGACAGAACAAGCAACTTTGACAACATACTTGTGAAGCAGGAGGAGCTGGACGGATTCTAAAAGAGAAGTGTTCAGTGGCCAGAATGACAGGCAAAGATGACAATCTGAGCAGCTACACTGTGGATGGTCAGTGAGCTACATTTAAAAATAAGGACTAGATATCACCTTCAATCCACACTGAAGCACCCACTCATAACAGAGGTTTACTTTAATATAACTTTTAACCAGAAAAGCTATTGCTCCACTTTGTGGGGAAAAAACAATGCCAGGCACTTTTAGAACCTGCAATTGCTAACAAGGAGGCCTGTGTCACTTTTAAAGACGAACAAATTTATTTATCACATGAGCTTTTGTGGGAGAAAATCCCACTTTGTCAGATGCTTTGAAGATGGGGAACTTACATAATGGCAGCAAAAGAAATGCAGGAAAGCATAAGCCAGTGTAAGTGCTACTGCTGTCCTTTGTTTGGCCATTGCTATGTATGTAGGTATATATTTGATCACACAAAATTTCTGTAACTGAAGAATTAGGCACTCCCTGAATACTTAAATGCTACATGTTCAAACAATTTAATTTTCATTGTTACATTTAAGAGTTATCATCTTATTTAAACAAGATTAGCTACCTGAGCTGTATTTTGGCTGCTGGCAGATACAGAGAGAAAAAGCATTCATTCGTTTACATTCTATTCATATTTGAAAGGTTTGTCTAGCCTAGAAGTGGCCAAACTTAGGGAACTCAAGAGCCACACAAGTTGATTATTAAACCTTCGTGAGCCGCACTGTGGCATATAGCCATATACTTTTACCTACTCCAAAAATGACTAAGTTTAAAATTCATTGCACACTTTCCCTCTTTTTACAATAGAATTAAATATTGATCCTACTAATGTCAGATTCTAATAATTACTTAAGGTTACCATGAAAACTAGGCCTACAGTAAAAATGCCACTGCTTCCCTGCCATCCCTGATCATGCTGCACTTCTCCCTACCGTCCCCAACCATGCCGCCACTTCCCCACCATCTCCGACCATGCCACACTTCTCCCCGCCGTGCACTTCTGCAAGCTGCACTTTTTCTTTCAAGAGCTGCATGTGGCTTGCGAGCCGCAGTTTGGCCATGCCTGGTCTAACCTTTCAGGTTGTCACCAAACATAAACAAACCGAAAAAGAAAAAAAGCTACCACCACCATAGTTTATACTTTCTCCTCTGCATCCCAATGAATTATTAAATTAGGAGGAACCTGGCTATGAGACAGGCAAATCTGGAAGAATCTACCATTGGGGTGAAAATTGGCGGTAGGAACATGAATAACCTTCGATATGCTGATGATACAACATTGCTTGCAGAAAGTAAGAAAGATCTAGAGCGGCTAATCCTAAAAGTTAAAGATAAAAGTGAAGAATTTGGATTGTGCCTTAATATTAAGAAAACAAAGATAATGACGACTGTAGAGAACATGCAAGTTAGAGTAAAGATTAACAATGAAGAAATTGAAGTAGTAAAGGTTTTTAATTTTCTTGGCTCTAAAATCAATCAACATGGTGACTGCAGTCCTGAGATCAGAAGGCGTATAGTGCTTGGAAGAACTGCAATGACTAGTATGAGCAGCATCTGGAAGAGCAAAGATATTAATCTACCAATCAAATGTAGATTAGTTAATGCGATCATATTTCCAATAGCTACGTATGGCTGTGAAACTTGGACTTTGAAGAAGGCAGATAGGAGAAAGATGCATGTATTTGAACTGTGGTGTTGGAGATATTTGTTACGCATTCCATGGATAGCGAGAATGACCAATAAGGAAGTTTTAGACCGAGTTAAACCAGAAATATCGCTGGAAGCCAAGATCACCAAACAAAGACTGTCATATTTTGGTCATGTTATGTGAGCTAACTCATTCGAAAAGTCAGTTATGTTAGGAATGGTCAGCGGAGAAAGAAGGAAAGGCCGCCCAAGGACTTGCTGGCTTGACACCATTAAAAATGATACTGGAATGACTATGGCGGAATTAAAGGAAGTTGTATGAAATAGGACGGCATGGAGAGCATTGATCTATAGAGTAACCGAGAGTCGGATACAACTGAACGGATGGAGAGAGAGAGAAGAAGAGAGGGGAAGCTGGATGTGCCAAGGAGGGCAAACAAATACCATATGATAGCTAGATCTTCTGCACACTGGTTGGTTGAGACCACTGCCGCCTGGGTAGGTTATTCTGCAATGTCAATTTCCAAAGGGATAGCCATGTTAGTCTAGTCCAGCAAAAAAAAACAAGGAGTCATGTGGCACTTTAAGCTAACGGATTTTTTTCGCGTGAGCTTTCGTGGGAGAAAATTTCTCCCACGAAAGCTCACGCGAAAAATAAATCCGTTAGTCTTAAAGTGCCACACGACTCCTTGTTTTTTTAATTCTACAATGGCCTGTAAGACAATGCCTGCATCTTCCTATGAAGCATCTTGTGCACTCCACTGCCTTCGAAGACACTGGATCTGCTAAACCACTGGATTGATCTCATCTGTGGGTTCTGTGTTGCTAAAGTAGGAATTGACAACATTGGCTCATAGTTAGCCACCACCCATTTCACTTTTGGTCACCAGAACGTGTCCCTCCATTATATTTCTGTAGCGAAACTAGGCAACAGCCTACTAAAACTGGTTGCTATGGTGACCAGAAACATAGTTTTGTCAAGGCCTCTCCTAAAGTAAACTGAATATTCAACCCCCAGTTCTCCTGTTATAGTAGCAACTGAAGCAGGAAATCCATTTCATATAAAAGCAATGTTACAAAAACCTAAATTAGGATAGTGTGTGTTAATATCCTTAAAAGTTTCGGTTCACTGACAAATTTCTGTACTATTGTGCAGCTTCTGGGAGGTGCAGCTAACTATCTTCCCACTCCACTTAGATGCATGTAACACTACATACTAGACTACTTAGTGAAAAATCAAGTAAAAGTTATGTCTGTATTTCCTCAAATACATGAGTTTTAAAATCATGAAATAAAGTCACTTTAAATAGTGCAGAGTGTCTGTGTGTAAGAAAAGTAAAAGTGCAAATGGAAATGTAACAGACACACCACAATTTGTGCCACAGAATCTGAAACTGGGAAACTTCACCTTGTTTTCACATTAAATTATTAAAGCTCTGGCATAATCTGCAAAAGCCACAATATACTGAGTAAAAGCTGAAATGGTCATTAACCAACCCTATATTTAATTTCAGTGAAATTACTACCGTCCCTAGCCTTTTAAATAAGAGTGCCATTTAGGAAAACAACATGCAAAACTATCTGCTACATATTTCCGGGGTTCTGAATTAAACCCAAGACCCAGAGATAAAGAGTATAAACCCAAAGAAACAGTGATAATGCAAACAACTTTTTATTTTTTAATTTATTGAAATGTGAGAGACTCCACTGTGTAAACCTACATTTATGGACTGTTTTGAATTGTAGGTTTGGCAACAACAGGAAGCAGCAGAATAAAAGGGATTCATTTTTCCCAGTGAAAGAAAAATAAAGAAGGGATCAAAATTTGTAGTGGTTCTTCTGAGTGTGCCTGGAAAAGGGCCAGGCTGTGCTAGAGAGCCTGAAAAGGAATAGGCTTTGGATCACTATTAAAAAGGAGACAGAAGGCAGAACTTCTTCCTAAATAACTATGCATGAGACTGTCTGACGGTGGCAGATACCTGCTGTGAAGGACTACAGGAAGAAGGCTGAGACAAAGTCAGGACGAGGCCTTAAGAGAAGCAGCATAAGTGGGTAATGAAGTGTAATAGAGCTTGCAGAACCCTTGAGAATGAGATTCCCTTTCCTGTAGGGGCCCAGGATTGGGATTTCTGAGAGAGAAAAAAAAAGGAGGGAAGATATTCCCTGTCACCCAGTCTGTGATCAGATGGAAAGTGATCATAACCCTGGAAGACAGTCTGATACTGTCCAGCAAAAAAAAAAAAAACAAGGAGTTGTGTGACACTTTAAGACTAACAGGTTTATTTTTTGCATGAGCTTTCATGGGAGAAAATCCCACTTCGTCAGATGCTTCAAACCCATCTTCAAAGCATCTGACGAAGTGGGATTTTCTCCCATGAAAGCTCATGCGAAAAATAAACCTGTTAGTCTTAAAGTGCCACATGGCTCCTTGTTTTTTTGCTAGACTAGACTAACACGGCTATCCCTTTGGAACTTGATACTGTCTAGTTTGCACCCTATAAATACAGGGAGGAAAATGTGTGGGGAACCCTATTATAAAAGAGCGTATATCACACAAACTTTAGAGAAGGTTCTGTGGCCAGGAAAGAGTAAAGAATGCATAACAGCAGTTGAAGCCAATGTTTGCTTTGGACTTTTTGTTAGATTCTGACAGCTTTTTGTTAGACCTCAGGAAGGGTGCAGTTTTCCTAAGACTGAGCGCCAAACTACATCATCACTTAAGGACCTAACACCAAAGAGGACCAGAGGAAAAACTGAAACAATGGATGAAATAATGCTGAAGAGAGGTAAGAACCGTGACAAACTTTGCCTTCCCTTAGACCCCCAGAAAAACAAGCCCAGAACAACAGTTATCAGTAATTTGCTATCAAACTGGAAGAGTGTATCTAGTGGAATCCCATACTATTCAATATTTTCATTAATAACTTAGATAACGGACTGGAGTGTGGGTTTATAAAAGTTGCAGATAACACCAAGATAGGAAGAGTTAAAAACCCCATGGAGACATGCATAGAATTCAAAACAACTTTGACGAATTAGAGAATGCATCTAAAAATAAATTTAATAAAAGACAAGTGTAAAGAACTTCACTTAGGAAAGGAAAAAAACAAATGCACAATTACAAAATGGGGAATAACTGTCTTGTTAGAATTACTGCTGAAAAGATCAAGGAGTTAGGTAGATCAAAAATTGAGTATGTATGAGTACTGTGATGCGGGTTAATGTGAAAAAAGGCTAATATTCTGGGATGTATTATCAAAAGTGTTAGATGTAAGGCATGGGAGATAACTGAACCTCTTTACTTGGCAGTGGTGAAGCCTCAATTGGAGTACTGTGTCCTGTTCTGGGTACCAAAGTTTAGGAAAGATGTGGATAAACTGGAGAGAGAGTCCAGAGGAGAACAAACAGAAATTACAGAAGGTTTAGATACACCAATTTATGAGGAAAGGTCAAAAGGTTGGGCATGTTTAGTCTCAATAAAGAAAAAAATTGAAAGGGGAGGGACCCAATAACAATCTTCAAATATATTGAAGTACTGTTACAAAACAGAGTGATCAACTGCTTTTCATGTTCAATGAAAGTAGGACAAGAAGTAAGAGGCTTAATCTTAGGCAAGAGAGATTTAGGTTAGATATTAGTGAAAGATTTTCTAACTGTAAAGATATTAAGCTTTGGAACAGGCTTTCAAGGAAAGTTGTGGAATCGCCATCTCTATCACTGGAAGTTACACAAACACCTGTCAGGCATGGTCTAGGTCAAATTGGTCCTGCCTTAGTGCAGGAGGCTAGACTTGAGGATCTCAGGTGGCCCCTTCCAGTCCTGCATTTCTATGATTCTATGAATGTAATAGAGATGACCTTCAAATTTTTCACTTAGGAGAGCCAATTAAATTATAAGAGATCCAAACATAAATCTGGAACACTTTTATCCTTCTATCTTACAACTATAACTTAAAACAGCAGAAAGGTCTTCCAAAGTGCCCTTCCATTCTTCTGAAAACAGTAAAAAGGTCAACTTAATGCAATTCACGGAGTGAAGTTTTACATTTACAAAAGAAACAGATGTAGTTTAAGGTCAGCTTGCAACACAAAGAGAAAATTATCATCTTTGCATACTTTTAATCAATTGGAAAGAATTACTTACATCATATATGATGGGACATACAGGCCTCTCACTGGCAAGGTGGATAAAGATGGCCTCTGGGCCCAACAAGCCTCACCTCACAGCACCTGCAGCAAATGTCACAATAAAAGAGGATAGCTAATGGAGGAGACCCAGTTCAGTTTGGGACTGCTACTTTGTTTTACATTATGATAAATGACCTTCCAGAAAGTGTGCAGATGGGAACACGTATTTCCTTTCTCTCAGAGAATTGTACCATATGGACTAAGTTTACAAAGTAAAGTATCTGTGGAAAAGACAAATGAAGCACTGCAGAGAATTTCCAAGAGGGAAAATGATCGAGAATTTAAATTCTTATTTATAAAAGCAAGCAAACACAACATTTTTAATGTAGAAGAAAATTAGGGGAAAATGGAACTTAATTTTTTCATAGTGAAAACATTCACCTACAGCTTTGAACTATCCTCCTAAGAGTAGTGTTTGATAATACATTAACTTGGAAACATCACATAGATAATACAATACAAACGTGTAAAAGTAGGCTGAACTTAACAGTGTAGCTGATGCAGACAGGATGCAGACAAGGTACTGATGATGCTGATGACATATAAAGCATTAATAAGATCAGTTTTACAAATGCCAAGCGTTTTGTTCAGTCCCAAAAACGACTCTCAGACATGGAACTGTTCCAGCTCCAATCTCTGAAATTGGTATGAGCCTCAAAAGATATCACCATCAGAGTATGTTTGTTACAAATAATCACTGGAGAAGCACCTATAAATCTAAGGATAAAACTATTAGCTTTAATCTTTTACTCAAAGAGAATCATGAAAACAGAAGTCCACGACAGCTTTATGAGGCTTGATGAGAACTTAGTACACAAAATATGAATTTCCACAGACTTCCTCATATAATCAGTAAGGATAAGATTATGCCCTAGCAGTCATAAATTACTTGATTTCCAGAGACCTCTGTGATATCTTCTACTTTAATGCTGGGGGGCACAACTCCCAGCCACTGATCCCAGAGCTCTCAACCATGGCGGTGGGTGGCAATGGTCCCTGCAGAGCTCCCAGCCACTGTAGGCATAGGTGGAATGAACCTGTAGCTACTTGTTGCTGTGGTGCACCAATAGGTCCCAAACTACTAGCTTCCAGTCCTGCAAGATTGTGGGCTGCCCTGCATATGCAGAGCTCTCAACCCAGGCCCCACAGTTCCAAGCCGCCACAGGCAGTGGGACATTCCCAGAGTCGTCCGCCACAGTAGCAGTGGGAGATGGATCCTCACTCTCAACAGGGCTTGGACTCTCATCCCCCCAAGTCAGCCTCATTGTGTCATAGTTGTTTTCTGTAAATGTCAGAAATAGATCACAGTCTTCTGTGAATTTCTGTTTATGGCCCATTACCTGTTGCTGATGTTTACTAACAATAAATAACAGTGACAGAATCTGTATCTTACAAATCAGAGAAAAAAAAAACAGGTAAAGGAGATACGTTAAATGAAATGAGAAAACTAGAACTTTTCAGTCATAGGAAATCCAATCACAGTAAATGAAATTAATTTCCCCTATGTGTAAATGTTTGATGGTATGAAAAAATTCAACAGGTAGGGAAAAAGCAGACATTATGATCAAAGAAATTTCTGCATTTATTTATGAAAAATGGAGCCAGCTTTGCTAATCCATGCAGATGGATCAAAAGATGACAGCACACGTAGAATGGGAAGACCATTCAGTGCCTCCAGATTTCTGAATTCCAAGACTAAATGGCTGTGTCACATGACATGACCATTCTGAAGGCTGAACTAATAGGGATAATGTCTGCAGTAACCTGGATAAGAGATGAGTAATCAACTGCAGCTGTAATTTTCTCCTATTTCTTGTCAGGCATAATGACAATCAAAACAGGGTCTCTGGAAACTAGAAATGACAGACGTGAAATAATGCTCCCACCTATGGAAATAGCACAGACGAATGTCTGCTTTACAATAGCATGGATTCCAGCACATATTGGAATATCTGGAAATGAGATGACTGACAAACAGCAAAACATACTCTTAAAAAAAAAATGAGAGGATGGATATTAAGCTACTCTTAAGTGGACAAGTTTTAAAAAGTGTAGCACTAAGGAGCCTGCAACAGAATGGCAAGAAATATGAACTAAAGAAACAAAAAGGACTAAGTCCTATAATGTATGTTTAAAAATAAAGCTAGCGCTATACTATACAGTCACGACAAAAGTAAAGCACTCATTTGCAGAGTGTCTACAGGTCACTATGCCTTAAATGGTAAGCTAAACTTATTGAAAAGACATAAAAGGCTGCTCAGTGTGCACACAACAAAAGAAACTGTTGATTATGTGCTACAGTATTGTGAGCAATATTCTATGGAAGGAAAGCTTCTTGGGGAAAATGCTTTGATTCCAAGCTGACTCAATTTTTCCATAAAGAGACTAATGAGATTGTCAGGCAAACAGAGTAGCAGAGGGCTGGGAAAGAGCCTTGCTGCATTTCCTTAAGGACACTAGACTGAGGAAAAGTATATCTTATTAAAAAAATAAAATAGCTTGGCTAACAAAGAATGAATGAAGGAAATGACAACAATAGCCTTGTACAAGCTGCTGCTTCAAAAAACAAAGAAAAGTTTGGGGATGACCTCTATGAGGGAATCCTGGTTTCTAACAAGATTCTCGAGCAGTTTACTTCCTGGGTGGATGAGACAACTTGGCCTAAGAAGACTGACTAAGAGAACTGGTAGCATTGAGACAAGCCCTGAGAAGAAGGGTAGGACCTTCCTGAGACTTCTTGAATGACCCTGGTTTTGAATTCATAGTATTCCTTTGTTTTTGGACACTTAACACCCCAGAAAGGGTGAACTTAAATTGTGACCCAGCTGGAGGGCCAAGTCATAGCAAGAGGTGAACTAGTGGAGGACCAGAGTGGCAATTAGCAGGGAGCATCAAGCAGACAGAGAACTGCCATGTCATGCCCAGTCACAAGGAGGCACTCAAATGATAAGTCCACTTTTTCACAGCATGTGTTAAATAGTTTTTGAATATTAGAAGTGTATATTCAGACACTAAGATAAGCACAGTTCCTTTTACTGTACTTCTGGTAGCTTTACACAGCAAAGAAAACCCATGACTGACCCATCTCAGATGACTCAAGCTTGCATGGCTTGTGCCGCAGGGCTGTTTTATCACTGTGTAGATTTCTGGGTTTGTGCTGGAACCTCGGATCTAGGACCCTGAAGGTGTCCATAACCATTGAAGTCTGAGTCAGCTGGCATGAGTCAGCCACTGTTTTTATTTTGCTGTGTAGATATACCTTTAGATTTTTGTGCTGACCCATGAACATCTGATACTTTGACCCGTAAGTATTTCATGTATCAGTGGCTTCACACTGATTTTTTACTCACTCATGCCCTTTGAAAAGCTTACTGTGAGACCACGAAAGATGAAATTGCTCCACTCCCCCTTCTTTCCTTGTATTCCTCCTCAGTTAATTTTTGTACTGTAGTCTTATTGACAGAAGTGAAACAGTACTGAGGAAACAGAGAAGGCTATAGAAAAAGAGAAGCTGGCTGAAAAATTATTTAAACTTAAGGTGTTCAGACAGTAGAACAGACCCAGGCTTTCTGTAATTTCCTCTCATACAAAATGTTTGTATATTAAAGCTATTCCATGAAAAAGTTATTAAATATTCAATTGGAAAAGCATTTGACTGCACTTTCTGGACATCCAGTTTCTCCTGTGTAGTCAACAGACTTTTCCTGTTTGTGTGGGTCTCTTTCACTACTTAGAAAAGAATCAACTAATATATTAAAACAGGAAAATGTGACTTTTTTTTTTTTTTAATGGTAGCGGTGCTTTGGAGCAGGTTAAGTACCTAAACTTCTTTCAACTCATTTTAAGTTACTTGTATCTCAAGTGGGCAGTGACCCTCCATCCCGCGGGTTCCCAGACTGTGGAATGTGTTTTTCCCCTTGGGGTAGGCAAGACATCTCTAATAGTACACAGGAGAAATTGTGAAATGCTAGATTGTATTTTTTTTTAATTTATTTAGAGAATTTTTATAAATTACTCAGATGAAGCTTTAAAACTCTTTGGGAATCTGTTAAATAAAATATGGTTGTCGATTTACTTCAGGATGTACCAATGAGAACACAGATACACAGAGACACTCACAGACAGAGCCCTTATCTCCTCCCATCATACAGTGCAGGTTCAGTTGCCCAGCAACTGCCTCCTCTTACTGAGTTCAGAACTTAGTGAGGATTAGTTGTCTCCCCCACCCCTAGTGTATGGATCGCGCTATAACTATGATAGCTGTACGTAACAAGGAAACATGGAGAGATGGCTAACACAGGTAGTGTTACGAAAAACACAAAGTATCAGTGGTGAGAAGGGTGGGGGTACACAGACAGTCGGTAGATTTGGAAGAAGGTACACAATAAGAAAAGTTTGGGAACTTCTGCTCCGTTCAACAAGTAGTTTAAAGACTGAGAACGTTTTCAGTTGTCTAATACTGAATTGATGATGTAAGGCTATGTTTGAATGATACTACTACTGTTTAGGTAAGGTCATAACACTAGCATGGAA
Source organism: Podocnemis expansa (assembly GCA_007922195.1). NCBI lineage: Eukaryota > Metazoa > Chordata > Testudines > Podocnemididae > Podocnemis > Podocnemis expansa. The sequence continues at coordinate 125,231,266 of ML681963.1, forward strand.
TAATTACATCAACTGCAGAGTTTTATTTTTCCAGATTGCAGCACAGAACACATTCTGCATAAATAACTAGTTTGTTTCAAAGTCTCTGATCAGAAGAAATACTTCATTTAAAAAAAATACAGCTAATTGTATAACATGTAATGTTAAACAACGTATAACATGTATCATTAGCTGAGTCTTCCTGGACATCTAAATCCTCCAATACATCTCCTGAAGGATTCAAAATAAAGATTGGGGGGGGGGGCACAAATGAATTCATTAACTGCAGCAGAAGCTTTATCAATTTTTCAGCTTTCTATGATACTAAAACCATTGAACAACTGTAGGCAAGGCAAAGGCACAAGTCATGTTGGTGCTCCCTTAATACTCAGGGTTGCATGTACACACACGCGCACACACACACACACAAAGGGAAACCTGCATTAAAAATACTCCAATGCTCAACTACTTCATGGTATTTCTTTGATTCCTAACAAACTGATAAACCATAATATGGTAATTAACTGAAACTGCAAAAAGCACATCTGTCCCAAGGTGACAATACCTCTAACATGGCTTTTCCTTGTAGAATCCTGTGACCAGAAAATATTTAGAATGCAAAAGTACATTAGCCTTTTTAACTAATGATTCATTGAAAAAAATCATAGTTGAAGGCTGTATATTGTGAAATCTGCCATATGTATTTGAAAACCGCAATGGCAGAGGGGTAAATGGATTATTACAAAATGCCATAGAAGATATGATGCCAACACAAACTGTTCAGAAACTACAGAACTACCATTCTTTAACATGACTAGTGTGAGAAATTCTCCCTCACCCCCAACTATACTGTAACTGCTTAATGGGAATTATATTTCAACAGTACCCATATCAAGTGTGCCATTAAATGTTTACCTTAACAGAGTAAGCTTTCAGAAGGCAGTACCTCCTTCAAGTAAACTGCTATTAGAAAGTCACGTATCGATGGACAGCTTGCTAATTTAAAGACAGGCAAAGAAAATGTTAATTTCCAAAGGGATAGCCGTGTTAGTCTAGTCCAGCAAAAAAAACAAAAAACAACCAACCACCAAGGAGTCATGTAGCACTTAAAGACTAACAGATTTATTTTTCGCATGAGCTTTCGTAGGAGAAAATCCCACTTTGTCCAAGTGGGATTTTATCCCATGAAAGCTCATGCAAATAAAAAAAAGAAAATGTTGCCATAAGCAATGACGTTATGAAAAAGAAATCTGTATTTTGTCATGGTTTACACTGTCTGGTAGCCTTCTTTAAAACATTAATAGCAAATTGTGGATCAAGTGGGTTATTTAAAATGGAATATGCCATTCACTGCTTTAACACCTGTGCACAATATTTCTTGCTCTAAAACAGGCCCACTGGCATCCTTCCTACTAGAAACTCCACCCTCCACTCCAAACATAGTGTGGCATCAGCCCAGAATCACAAGTTGTCCTGACTCCAGATAAGCTGCTGGTGTCATCTGGACATCTGAGACACTTAATACCAAGCTTTTCAAACAAGAGCTCAAAAGGTTACACAGAATTTGTATGCTGATCAAGAAATAACCACTGTAATTGCAAATGAGGAAAATATAGAACATGGGCTAAATAAGAGAGGACCTTTCCAGGCATTACTAATATAGTACAGACCTATCTTGTGTCCATAATCGGTGGGAAAAGACAAGATTTTTATTCAGATTCTTGAGTTACAAACATGATCTGTGATGATGCAGTGTTATAATGTAGCTTGAAACCTGTTTTTAAATATTAACCGCTGTCAAAATTAGTGCAAAGAAAATGATGTCAACTTTCTCAAAACCAACAGATGACATATCTTGCTCCAATTTATTTAAATGATACTGAATCTGCCAAGTTGATGAAAGCTACAGGTATCTACTTTGATGTTTTGCATCTATTCTTAAGAATTGATTAAATAGACGAATTAAGCTTACACTGTTGAGCGAAAGATCAGGTTTCCAAGGAGATGGAGTCTAGGCCCTGGATATATAGACTAACATTACACATCTTCTAGCAAATTGAATTAAAACATCAGATAAAATATGTAACCCTTCCTGTTCTCAGATTTATGCATACTGTCTGATTGAAAACATGTTGAAAATATATCCAAGATCGCATCATTTTTATACAATGTGGTATATAACACAGAGTCAATAATTCATAGCTGAGGGTAAAAAAAAAAGTTTACAAGCCATGGTTTAGAATCTAACCTTTTTTATAAAAGAGGTTTCTTTGCAGGCTATATTATACCGCCTGGAAACGCAAGTTACACAATTTCTCCAATCTTTAAAACTAGAATTTTTCAATCAAATATAGCAAAAGTTAAAATCTCCAACAGATTGTTAACTTGTTATTCCCCCCCCCCCCGACATTTTAAATTACTTTATAACGGTGTACATTTCATCAGGAAAATTGGAATACTGTAGGCACAGGTCTACCAAGTTCATATCTTGTGTTAACCTTTTAGAAGTTTATGACTTATGTGCTAAGTTTTTCAATCTTACTATTAGATTTTGTATTTAACTTCCCCTGCTTCTGAGGAAGGAAAAAACTAGGGAGCAGAAGCAGTTATATCTGCAAATATCTCGAAGTGTCACGGTACTTTAGTCATCCCTGGAGAAAGCTGAGTAAAAAATGCTCTAGGCACAAGATTGAAAGTGCCAACTTTAAAAAACAGTCTTGACTTGTTTTTAAAATTATACACCTTTCTCATTAAACTTGTATAGGTTCTTCTTCAGAAAAGCTTACAAAAAACACCAACTGTTTACTCACTCATAACTTAACCCGAATCAAGTGATCAAAATTTAAAAAGTGTTTTGTTTCAGACTAATATTATACTTGAAAACTTCTGCCCAAAAGGATTGTTTCTGATAAAGTTATGAGCAACAGAAGATCACTTTGCCTGAAACTCACTCTTAGCTGTTGCTTTTAGAGCATTCATAGTTAGTGAATGTTATGGGCCAGTAAATGCTACGCTGAGTGACACAGTTCAAGAACCCTGACTCCTAATCTGGACTGGTGTGTTAGTTCTAAGGGACTACTCTAAGTCTACTCAATTCTCTAAATAATGTTGGCACTTCTAGGCCAAAATCAAAGACACTGTTGGGGAGTTGTGACAGTCAGCTTGGTACAATAAGCCATTAAAAAATACCAAGTTAGTATCTTTTCATTTCTCTTACAAAGTCTTCAGAGACACTATTAAGGTGGCAGTTCTCACATTTAAAGATACTGTATGATACTTAGGGCCCTATCAAATTCATGGTCCATTCTGGTCAAGTTCACAGTCATAGGACTTCAAAAAACAAATCACAAAATTTCAGTTTCAGACATTTAAATCTGAAATTTCATGGTGGTATAAACATGGGATCCCAACCCAAAAGGACGTTGGGGGGGGGGGGAACATTGCAAGGCTGTTGGAGGGGAGGCATGGTATTGGCACCCTTACTACAGCCCTGTTGCTCGAAATGGCACTGCCTTCAGAGCTAGGCCTCCCGTCAATAACCATGGAGCTTCCTGCAGCCAGGGAAAGTAGGCCTGAGTCAGCCCTGGGACCAGGCCCTGCAATAGAAGAGAAAGTTCCATCCCTCCCCTGCCTGCCCGGGACTAGCACCTGGAGCCCAGTGCATGGTAAGAGACTCCAGCCCTGTCCTTCTCCTACATTAGCCAGATTTCGTGGTCCGTGACACATTTTTCATGGCTGTTAATTTAGTAAGGACCTAATTCCCATGTCCAGATTAGTTTTACTGACTGGATTTAATTTGTAGCCCCAAAAGCTTGCTTTTTTTTTTTTTTTGCACGGTTATTACAGGCTGAGGGTTAGAGAAACAAAGGTAATATCTTTTACAGGAAACACAGATCTGGGAAACAAGGAAGAGGAGCTCTGTGTGAATTCGGAAGCTTGTCTCTCACCAAAGGAAGTTGGTCCAATAAAAGATACTGTATTACTTTACCCATCTTCTCTCTTTAATAGCCCAAGACTAACATGGTTACAACAGCAGTGCATACAATGGTAGTTTCAGGATTACTGAGTTTGAGAGGAAAGAATTTAGCCTCAATGTCTGTAAAGAAGAAACATGGTTCAGTACTTCAGCTGGAGTTCCATCTTCTCCTGTAGTGTGTCCTGTAGAGTTTTTCGTTATCATTTTTTAAGTTAGTTAGCTAATACTTTTAAACACTACTTAGAACCAATATGGAAAGGTTACGATGATCATGATCAGTTAACCGTTAAAAGATGTTTGAACCCTGTTTACACTAGGTGCTAAGGAGAATCTAAAACTGTTACTTTACCAAAAAAAAAAAAAAAAAAGTGTAGTCTAAACAAAGGTACTGTATAAATCACACAATTAGTGATAAACAGGAATCAAGATTTAGGAAGTTAAGCATCCTAAATCTACACAGGGTTTTTAATTTTGAAATATGAATAACTTACCAGAAAGTGGATGTATTTAAAGATATGAATTTCTGCTCTTCTTATATGGGATGTTTTTAAAAAAGTTTATTTAGCAGTCATAAACCAATTAAAAATCAAAGCTATTGTATTATGAAACCACAGGAATTGTTCTCAGTATACAAATATATTTTATTTAAGTGTTTTCAATCTACTTTCTCAACCTGTGCTTCATTAAATGTCTGCATCAAGAACATCAATGTGATGAACAGAAGACACTATGGATACAAACAACACAGCCACCAATGAACATTCTGAGCAGCAACAATACTAAACAACTTCAAAACAACTAATCATGAGTCAAACCTCTTTTTCTTTACAAAAAGCAAGAACTGAAAAAAAATACGCCAACTAATAAGCCCCTCATTTAAATCACTGAGGCCGGGACACTCTCTTACGTTATAACACAGTGGGATCCCAAATGGAGTCACTGAGTGCTAACATAATACAATTATTTATTACATGTATTTTTGGTTCATCAAACTATTTCATTCTTCATACAGCAAATGCTTCAGCAAATATATGATTTATGGTAGACAGCAAAGGCAGCCAACTGTAGAATAACAAGCCCAAGAGGTGACCTACATAAAAAAGAGCCAATGCGCTTTGGTTCAGTGATTGAATTCAGCTCAACTAACTCATCTTAGTGAGCAAGGCAAATCTGAAAAGACTGCCAACCACTACAGCAACCAAACAGCAAAATTCTCTGGTCTATTACTCTTCGGCCCAGTCCTTCATCTTTCGCCTCTGCTACATGGCAAGAGAGTCAACACAAGACACTCAAAAGAAATTCTCTGTTATTTCTGCTGTCACCAACTCCTTGAATAAGCTAGTTTTGTGAGTGATATTAGAGAAATGACTAGTGTGACATCTGCCAAACCCAATATTTTAGTGTTCCTTCTCCCTTTTCCCAAGGCAGACTGTTTCCCTACCTTTAAATCTGACTCCTCATAAAACGTACACCAATTCCACTCCTGAATAACAAAATCTATTCAAATACCGCTTACAGGAGAGACCTCTTCCTTGGACAGTGCGTGAGAGAACCCAACCACACTTTGCTCCAGCCCAGAATGGATGCATGGCATCTCTACTACATAAACTACAGCCAATGGAGTCCACTTGCATCTTCTCCTCCAGCGCAGCATAAGCCCCGCTCGTTCTCTTGACCTCTTAGCATTTCAGCAGATTCTTGTATAATATGTTTATGGACAACGGCTGTCCTTCCTTATCACTATTCTCCCAGGACTCAAAATTAGGGGTGGTCTAGGGGGTGCTCTCTAAATTGGTATAACATTGTTAATAGCTGATAACTGGCGGGGTGTTGGGAAACTCGGACGGGTGTAGGGGGGTGTTAGGAAAATCCCTCTTTCTTATTATTACACCCTGCAGCAGGGGATTATTCAACAAACCCAAAGTGGGGGGGGGGGAAAAAAGCAAGGATTCTTGTGGCACTCAAAGCCGAACAGATTTATTTAACGCCCGAGCTGTAAATCAATTCATCTTTAAGTGCCACAAGACTCCTTGCCTTTTTTTTTTTTTTTTTTTTTTTTGCTTTACTAGACTAACACGGCTGCCCCTTGGAAACCCAAAGTGGCACCTGTCGAGGTGCCTCAGCCATGGCAGGTGAGGGGATGCTGCTCCCCCTCCCCATTTCCCTCCAGCAGCATTGAGAGCTGTGCCCCGGGGGCTGCAGGGCGAGGGGAGGAAGCTGTAGTGTAGACACACACACACGATTTCCGCCGGGTCTCCATGGACGCACCCCACAGCCCCTCTCGGGCTCCCGAAAGGAACCACATCCCCCCCCCCCCCGGCTCTGCCGCCCCCGCCCTCTCCCCGATCGCTGCCCCGTCCCCCTTCGGGCGGGAGCCTCCTCTTCTCCCCCCCCGCGACCCACCCGGCTCCCCGGCCCCGGGTCCCCACCCCCGCTCCTCACCGTAGGGGGAGGGGGCCGGTGCCCCTGGGCGGCACGGCGAAGGCTGTGAGCGGCGCAGGCACCCCCGTCCCTGACCTACTTTCCGCCTGGCTTGCCACTGAACGTCGCACCACTAACCTACTTTCCAGCCAATGGCTTCTCCCCCCGGCCCGAGCCCTAGCGCCTCGCACCGCCAATCAGCGAGCCGCTCTCAAAGGTCGTCGTCCAATGGCCTGCAAGCGGGCTTCCGGGACCGGCCCCTCAGAACGCCGACCAGTCCGCGCGCGCCTGAGGAGAGCGAACCAATCAGAAAGGGCTTTCGCTGTTTTCCGCCCGCCCCCAAAAGGTCTACCGAGGAAAGGGGAGGGGGCGTGCGCGTTTGGTGACGGGATGGAGCCGGCAGTTGGGTTACGGTTGGTAGCGACGGGGACCCGGATGTAAGGCTGCCGTCGTCATCGGTGGGGCCGGTGCTGGTGTCCGCGAATGCTAGGGCGGGCTGGCGGGGCTCTATGGGCCGGTCACCTCAGTAGCTTCGCTCGGCTTCCGTGACGTCACCCGTCCTGACATCACAATAGGCCTCGACATCGTCACCTGGCGCTGCGGCGTCTGTGCCAGCCTGTGGGGCTGCAGCATTGTCACTGCCATTGTGACATCATCAGCTCGTGCTTCTGTGTCAGCCCCAGCGCCTGCTGCCTCCTGCTCTGTGCTCTCATCTGGGGTTAGCAGATGTCAGGCGGAAGGAGGACGTGTCCTCCTTTTTACCTTCACGTCCTCTGTCTGGCAGGCATTTTAAAAATCCATGATTTTGTCTGGCTTTTTATTTACGGGGGTTAAAGGATGCTGGAATGCCACAGAATGCCTTATTTGTAGGGGGAAGCATTCTAAGGCCTCCTAAGAACAATTTCCAAAGGGATAGCTGTGTTAGTCTAGTGCAGCAAAAAAAGCCAAGGAGTCGTGTGGCACTTAAAGACTAACAGATTGATTTTTCACATGAGCTTTCGCGGGAGAAAATCCAGTTTCATCAGATGCTTCAAAGATGGGGGCACTTACAGAAGACTATTACATTAATACTATATTTTCTCCACGTGTCCTCCAATGTCCTTTTCATACTTCCTTGTCCTACTTTCTAGGCTTTGGTATCTGGTAGCCCTAATCTAGGGTGACCCGTTTCCCCAACCTGCAAATGGGATGTGTGGGGCTGGCCTAAGGGGCCCTGGCATCACCACTTGTTGTCTGTGCTCCCAGTTGAGCCAAGTTGCAGAGGAAAGGGTTGGGTGGAAGTAGAATAGGTACGGGGCAGGATCTGAGCAGCAAGGCAGGTGTGAGTGTGCAAGCTGAGGATTAGTACTTTGGGGCTTAGAGCAGGGCTGTAACTACGGTGGGGCAAATGGGGCAAAGCCCCAGGTACACATTGGAGAGGGCAGCACGCCAGACCCTTCCTGGCCCCAAACAGGAATGTGTCTTAAAGGCACATTCCACTGGGAGCCAGGAGGGCACCCCCCGCCTGGCTTTGGCCATGGCAGGGAAGGGACCCTCCTCCCCTGCCGGCTCTGTAGTGATGCCCGTGCCAGCTCTGGATCAGGGCCCAGCTGGAGGTGGCACCTTTGGGGCTGCTTGCCCCAGGCACCCAAATATGTAGTTACAGCCCTGGCTTAAGAGCCAAGAGGTGAAGCTGTTGGAGTGTGATCCAATTAGCAGTGTGATTCCCCTTTGGGCAGGAAGGAAGGGGCTCAGGGTAACCACCAACACTGAGGAGACTGGAGAGCAACCCAGCAAAGGTGGAGAAAGGCCAGGATGGTGGGCCACCATTTCAGATTTTGGTATGAAGGAAGGCAGCTCTTGGCTCGTGAGGGGATGGGATGAGGGAGAGACGGGAAGGAGTGGGGAGAGGGAGTCACTCTGGCTGGTGAGAGGTGAGAGGAGCGGAAGACAGGACGTGAGTTGCTTCTAACTGGTGATAGGAGGAGGGGGACAGGTTGCTTCCTGTTGATTGTATGAAACTCAGGATGGGCAGGTGCCCCCTTCTGCCAACCCTCAATGGCAGCTGGCAGAAGTAGACAGCTGGAGGTAGACTGGGGCAGGAAATAAGCCAGTTGGGGCAGGAGGGGGCTCAGGGGCCAGACCCCAAAGATAGTGAGTGGAGAGGACATGATGCCAAGGTGGGTACCCTGGAGACTGCTCAGGGGTTTGTCAGTGAAGGTGTGCCATGCTCAGTGCCCCAGCACAAGCGGATGTTATGGCATCTAGTCAGGGACCCCATTGGGAACTTACTATTCAGGTTGCTGAGAAGGGTTCAGGAGCCAGGAGTCACTGCCCTCTGGTCCAGCTGGAGAAGAGTCTGAATTAGGGCCCTGACTGTCATGCCCTCTGATTGGACTGTTGAGAGAACATGACACCTGATTGCTCCCTGACTGGAATGGCTGCACATATGGAGACATATTAGCGAGGCTCCCGTTCCCCCATCCCCAACATTGCTGCTTACCCTCTGAATGTTCTTTCATGCCCCACTTTTTGATAAAACTGGGCATTTATCCTTTTTGCTCTTGCCACAGCATTATTTCCACTACTGCATAATTGCCTTGAGCCATTATGTCATCACAACACCTTCACCAGGAATCCTAGAAATCTTTGCCACAGAAAGACATGGAATTTGTGTTTTCTCAGAGGCTCTTTAGATATCACATTTTGTGAAAAAATAAAACATATACAGTGTAACCCTGGTTATACAATCTAACTGGGACCAGAGCCAGACTGGATAATCAAACATTTGGATAATCAGAAGAATGGACCAGGCTCAGGCTGTCAACCCCACCTGGTGGAGCTTCAGCTTGGGCAAGAGTGCTCAGACTGTCAGCGTAGAAATTGTCAACATGTCAATAAAATGTTGTGTTCAACATGTAGTGTGCCTAGGGAAACTAAAGTTTGCTGTTTCTGTAAAGACACAGATATTTTGTGCTATTTTATTGGAGAATTTTGGGAGTTTTAGGATAGAAAACTAGGTTTTCTAGTTGTCAGCTTGTACTAGAGAATCAGCTTGGTGTTAGTTCCTCAGGCTGCTGCATTATCTGTTTACATCACAACAGTACTGCTTCATACTTATCTTGTAGTGTCTTGCACAACAGTGGCCTTGCAAGATTGCCTCACGCTGTCCATGCAGAATCACAGCAGTGCACGCACAGTATCACCATCTCACAGTAACCCAGCCTTGCTACCAAATACTACAATATTTCACAGTATGATCATATAGTTCCAAAGAAACTACTACCTTAATACAGTATTATTATACAGCTCTTAAAGTGTGCAAGTCACTTTACAGAGCATAGTAAAGCCACTCACTGCCCCAATTTACAGTCTAAGTTTAGCTATATATGCTAATAAGACTTGGAAGAAACAGGGACATTTCAGTACTGGTACACAAAGATGTGTTGCACCATTGCATAATCACAATGTTGTTCCATTCACGTACTATACTATGCCCAAATGTTGCATTGTATTAGTGTCAGGGGCAGATTACTGCATGGGCCTGTGCCCAGGGGCCCATCCCAATGTGAGGGCCCTCTGCCCTGCCAGCACTGGGAGGGGAGCAAGGTGTCTGGGCTCAAAGGCCAGGCTCTGCACTATCACCTCACCCCTGAGCATGTGGAGGCGGGGCAGGCAGGTCACAGCTTGGCTGATCGGCCCCTGGGTGCGGCTGGGCCTACTGGTGCATGCACTATGGCCTTCGCCATGCCCTTCAGACTGCACTAGAACCCACACTGCGTGTATCAGTCAGCCCCATGACCCCCAAGGGCTGACCAACTAGACCTGGCCCCACTGCCCCTGCCCCTCAGCACTGGCCCACTTATGCTAGGACCCTATGCTGGTGGGGGGGTTCAGATGGGCAGGAAGGTTGGAGAGGCCCACTAGTGAGGGAGGATCAGGGGCCCTGCAGTTCCAGACCCACCTCTGATTATAGTTATCCCAACTTGTAAATGACACGTTATCGCATTGCCTCCGAATGACCTATCCTGCCATGTCATGTAACCACGATAAAATTTCATTTAATGTTTATTAGCATCATATTAGCTAATAAGCTCACACTGCAATATTATTTTATCACAACATTGTTGTTGCTTCAGCCCGTTATCACAGAACTTGATCTCATCTCATTGTAGCATCAAGGGCTGCTTACTATTAAATTGATTGTGAAGGTTGCCCACAAGTGGTCCTTGCAGGATACAGAATCTCCCTATTCAAATCAGAAAGATCTTAAGTAGGAATCCTTCAGCAAGTCAAGGTAAACAGCATATTCTGTGTTCAACAGATGAAAATGCACACCATATGGGAAAAAGAGGAAAAGAAAATACATTACTTGACTGGTAAGTTTTAAAATACTTTTTGAACACAGGTCATGTAGGTTGAGAAATTCTATGCCTTCTTATCCATGATTTCTTGCACTTTTCATCACTTCCCTTCTGCCTTAAAGAAGGCTTCTCCATATATGCATGCCTCATAATCTGTATTAGCTAAGGAATGATACCAAGCATATTAATTTGCACCTATTCCTGTGGGAAAGCAGTCATGGTAGGCAGACGGTAAGTCATATGCTTTGCCTTTCTACCTATAGTTGCTTTACATTAGATTGTTTTTGTTACTATGCTTTATGAGATATTAAAGAAAGTGACAACATGATTAATCAAATTTTGGCTTTCGATGGTGCATACCAACCACATAGTACTCTTACACTTATATTTTTTAATTGTTAGATTAGGTTATAAATTGTTCAGAGTAGGAAATGCCTAGCTGTGGTTTGTGAAGAACCTTATAAATGACTTATACATTTAAACTCTAAGGCTATGTCTACACTGGCAATTTATTTTGAATTGAGTCTTAATTCGAACTAAATTAGTCCCCATCCACACTAGCCTTTTATTAGTTCAAATTGAGGGCTTCCTTAGTTTGAACTAATGAGTACTGCCTGTTAGTTTGAACCAACAGTTCAAACTTATTAGTTTGAACTAAACCCAGCGTGGATGTGTTAGTTCGAACTAATTGGCAAGACTGAACTAACAGGCTTCCTGACCTGTCTCCCAGGGTTCTTGGCACCAGGAAGAGCCTGCCCTGAACAAAGCCTTTTCCCACCTTGCTCCTCAGACCTGGACAGGGCAGCCATTTTGGCACCATGGCAGAGGGCAGCAGCAGCAGCAGTCAGGTCAGGAGGAGGGCTGCTGCCTGGATGCATGAGGAGCTCCTCGCCCTCCTTGACATCTGGATGGGACGAGGCAATGCTCTCCCGGTTCTGGACAGCCACCACAACTAGGAGATATACGCCAATATCTCCCAGGCCCTGGCCAAGATGGGGCACACCCGGGACGCCAAACAGGCATGGGTAAAAATAAAAGTCCTCCACCAGCAATACCACAAGGCCTGGGAGGGAAAGCTGTGCCTGGGGGCAGCCCCCACCACCAGCTGCCCCTACTATCAGGAGCTCCACAGGTGAGAGCACCGGGCTCCAGGCCCATACCATGGACAACAGCAAAGCCTCCTCCATGGACAACATGGTAGACTGGGATGTGGTTCTGGAGGCAGCTGAGACTAGCTGACTGGAGGGCAACCCACCAGACCCAGGAGCCAGGCCAGAGCTGATCCTTGGCTCAGCAGAGGAACAGGAGGAGGAACAGGTTCCCCTTGCCGAAGATGACCTGGGCAAGGGGACAGCATGCCAGACACCTGCTGAACCTGCTGGTGAGTGCTCCCTCCCTCCCTCCCTCCCTCCTTGCAGGCAGGGCTGGGCATGCCTGTGGGGCAGGCACTATTGGAGGACATGCCACAGGGACAGGCAGAGACCCAGCCGGGGTGCGAAAGCCTTTCCATGGGGCAGAGGGGCTGGGGACTGTGTAGAGCAGGGGAGCCAGACTCAAGAGATGGAGGGGTGTCTCAGGAGATGGAGTGGAGGGACCATAGGTGGGAACGTCAAGGTCAGACAGCATGTGCCCAACACTGCTGGCACGTGGCCTCAGAAGACACCCCAGGGGCAGGGCTGACTGCTACTCACTATTGTCGGCACCGCACCTGACATGGGCAGCACAGGACAGCGGCATGTTCCTGGGGGGGGCCCTGTCCCAAAGGACAGGGATTGGGAAGCATGGAGATGGTCAGGGGACAGCAGCTCCTCTCAGGCTGCACACCACACTTGCAAGCTAGCTAATGGCAGGGGCGTCACTGGGGCAGGGAGGGACCCGGAGCACAGGCCCAGGCCCCACCCCCTGGTCAGGGATAGGGTCAGGTGGAGCCGGGCCAGAAGTGGCAGCAGGAGGCCAGGCCCCCGATACCCACCCAAGGACGGGGCTGCCGCTGCCGCAGGTGGCCCGCCGAGGCCTGGATCCCCAGCAGGGGATCTGGGGCCTGGCCCCCCGTGGCCGTGGTGGCACAGGGCCCGGCCTCCTGCGGCCGCTTCTGGCCCAGCCCGGCCGTGGCCTAGCCACCCGCAGCAGTGTGGCCCCACCTGGCCCTATCCCTGGCCAGGGGGCAGGGCTGGCCAGGCAGCCAGCTGGGCCCCAGATCCCTGGCCGGGGACGGGCCTGCCACAGCCGCGGGCGGCTGGCTGGGCCCCGGATCCCCAGCCCGATTGGGCCAGAGATCTGGGGCACTGGTGATGGGACTTGGGGCACATGCCCCGGGGTGCCCAGCACCAGTGACACCCCTGGCTAATGGGTGGAACTCTGTTCTCTGCTGCCCTCCAGCAGCTCCAGCACCCTTACCATGTGCCACTCCCAGGACCCCATCAGTGCCTACCAGGAGGTGGATGCAGCACTTATGGGAAAAGCACCTCAAGGACTTCATCTATCTCACTGAGGGGTCGGAGGCGTGCCCTGGTGGAGTACCAGACTGTCGCCCTGGAGCATCAGTGGCGCCACCCTACAGTGGCACCACTACCTTCAATGGGCCAAGGGTGCTACTGCCCCAGTCTCCAGTGTCCCTCCTCACTGGCACCCCAGGACCAGGGTGGCTGCATGCAGGCCCAGGAACTGCCAGCCAGAGCTCAGTAACACTGCCTTCTTACCCACCTCCCCCCTAACCTCCTGCTTCTCCCCACAGCCCCCACCCCTGTACTTCCCCCTCTAAATAAAAACACAATGTTCATTTTCGTCCCAACTCTTGTGTTTTTATTGGTGTGGGGGCAGGGGGTAGGGTGAATGGGAGGCAGGCATGGGCAGGTGGGGGTGCCTGGTAGCAGAGCCACATCTCAGCACTCCTCACCAAGGAAGTGGTCCTTAAGCATGTCCCTGATGATGACTGCTCACTGCTGGGCTCACTGTTTCTGGGGCAGGGCATCAGGCTGCTCAAAGTGCCCAGTGACGTGTTCAGCTTCAGCTTCCCAGAAGTGGGGAACCCTTTCCCCCTGCAGCTCACAAAGGTTATGGAGGACACAGAAGGTGCTGACGACCTCGAGGATGGTGTGCTCAGCGAGATGAGGAATGTCAGGAGGGCCGTCCACTGTGCCTTGAGCAGTCCAAAGGCACACTCCACAGCCTAGTGGCACCTGTTGAACCTTTGGTTGAAGAGCTCTCTGCTGGCATCCAGGTTGGCAGTGTAAGGCTTCATGAGCCAGGGGAGCAAGGGGTTGGTGGCATCTCCCATGATCAGGACAGGCACCTGTACGTACCCGAAGGTGATAGTGTGTTGGAAGAAGAAGAAGATGCCTGCCTGCATGTGCCTGTACAGGGCAGAGTTCCTGAGGACACAGGCATTGTGCACCTTCCCCCACCAGCCCATGTAAATATCCTTGAAGAGCCCTCCGTCAGAGGCAGCCTTAGGCAATTGGGGGCATTAGGGGAAGGCTTATTGTGGGGCCCCCTAAAGGGCCCACTATCGGTCCCCACTGCTACCCTCCCCATGGACCCAGTCCCCCCTGCACCCCTAACTGCCCCACACCAGCCCCCAGGACTCCTTGTTTGTTTTGCTGAACCAAATTAACATGACTATCCTCCTCTGGAACTCATAAATTGTTCTTGGGTATGATATTTTTAAAGATCTTCCCAACATGAAGCTTGTAAGTTGATCATCCTTCACTTAAGATAAATGAGCTAATGCTGAACTACAAAGTTAAAATGAACATTTTAACATTTAAAAAAAATATGAGCATTAATTAATAAATAAAAAGTGGTAACATTAACAATGGCTCAAAAATAACAAAACCACATTTAAAATGTTAGCAGTCAAATCTTACAAATTTTGCATATAGGCTTGAGTTTCTGTGCACTAGACATTTAATACAAATAATTATAATAAGTAAAAATAAGCAAAAAGAAGGTTTCTAGTGTGTAGCTATGAAGGAAAAACACTGAATTTCAATGAAATTTTCTGAAGTACTCAAGTTTATAAGACTCTAGTCCCTTCAAAAATATTAAATACAGAGGAAGCTAACAGTACTGAAGACAGTCCCAATCCTGGCTCACCAGAGGGGGGATTCGGCGACTGAGGCGAATGGTGCCATGGTGGTACCGAAGAGGAAGCAGACTGGGGCTTTGGACTCTATGCCGGATGGCAGTGCCAAGACTCTGGTGCAGGAGTTGCTTGGGGTGCCAGTGGAGCACTTGTGGCTCAGGTGGCATCAGAGGTGGACGCACTGTTCTCGGCAAGAGTATGTAAGCGCTGCTCTCTGTCTTTGTGAGTCCTCCATTTAAAAGACTGGCAAATAGAGCAGTTCGCAGTGAGGTGCAACTCACCCAGGCAGAGATGCATTTCTCATGAGGATCGTCAAGTGGAAAACTTTGGAACACGCTGGACGTGGTTTAAAGCCTGGCATTTTAATTTTGCATGGAGGAAAGACTGGCACTTGCTTCCACAAGTTTTGGCTGATCCGAAACCGTCACTGAGGGCAGAAAAGGGAACTCGGAGGGTCAGGGTCACGGTCACCTATATAGCTGTGGTTGTAGCACAGAGGGGGCATTGGCCGTGTGCCTGGCCTGACAGGCTAAGGCTAACGATTCTCTGAGCTACCGTGTGCTGCAGCACATAGACACCTGTAACTGAATGATGCGAGCGGAGCTCGAAGAAGAAGTTCCTGCTATTGTGCTGTCTATTGCTTGCTGCTGCTTTCTTGGCCTGTCAGTGTGAAGGTGATGGGCAGATAATGGTGAAATCTGCAATTAAGACGAAGCACAGATCCTAAAAATAGCTTGCCTTGATGACCCAAGAGTGAAAAGTGCTTAGGCTTCCAGCTCTGCTAGATGGGAAAAATATTTCTCTATATTTTCATTTCTGTCCAGCAAATTGAGGATGCGGGCCCTTATTGCTTGGGCCCTAGGCAGCTGCTTGCTTCACCTACCCCAAAAGCAACCACTGCCCTCAGTGGTCCACAAGGGCCTGCAGGACTATGGAGCAGTAGCTCTTGCGGTTCGTGGCCCCGCGTTCCAGGGCTTGGAGGGGGATGTGCATGCCATCCAAAATGCCCCCACAGCTGGGGAAGCTGAGTGCGGTGGGGCTGCCAAGGGTGTCCTGCAGGTTGTCCAGCGTGACGAGGTGGGCTAGCAGGACCTGGTTGATGGCCCTGGTGACCTGTAGGAGGGTGGGCCCCATGGTGACCCTGCCGATGTCAAAGTGGTGGGCAATGGAGTGGTAGGAGTCCAGGGTGGCCATCCTCCAGACCGTGACAGCCACTCACTTGTCCACAGGAGGGCAGGTCTGAACAGGGCAGTCCCAAAGGGGGTGCGGGTCCTGGGCATATCGCCCGCTGTGGGGAACCCCCTATCCCCCCTGCATTGGGGGGTGAGGTCGGCTGGCCTAGGGAAGGGGCAGACCACTGCACTGCCTGCCCCATGCCAGGGACGGGGTGAGCGGCTAAAAGGGTGGCCCGGTTCCGCACTGCTGGTCCACCCCACCACCACCACCACTCCCCAGGGCCACATGTGCTGCTCTGGGCTCTGTGCTGGAGCAGCAGGGAGGAGGCAGCACAACCGGGGGGGGGGGGTAGTGATACCGACCCTGTGCTGCCTCTCGCCCCCTCCCTACTGCTCTGGCCTAGAGCCAAGAGCAGCACACGTGGCAGCGGGGATAGATGGCTGACAGCACTGAACGGGGCTGCCCTTTTGACTGGCTCACCCAGTCCCCAGCATGGGGGAGCCAGTGATGCAGCCCTGAGGGGCCCCCTAAAGCACAGGGCCCTGGGCAGCCACCCTGGTCGCTTTACCCTAAGAACAGCCCTGGGTCTGAATCATGCATCTCTGCACTGCAGGCTTGGGATGAGCTCGCAGACCAGCTCAAAGAAGGTCCTCTTGCTCTGCGCAAATTCTGGAGCCATTGGTTTTCATTCCAGATGGTGGTGATGACATGGTCCCACCAGTCACTGCTGGTTTCCCATGCCCAGAAATAACAGGGCACAAAGCACACTGTTTGCACGGCAGTTTGCAGGGTCAGCATGTTGGTGGTGGTGCTGCTGTTTGCCTATGCGCTGTTGGGGTCCAGGAAGAGCATGCTCCAGCGGAAGAGAGCACTGGGCACTGGACAGCAGGTGTTGAGCACCCCCCAGCAAGCAGCAGGAACAGGGTATGGTCTGTGATCGCCTCATGCTGCATGTTGCCAAGCTCAATGGAAGGTGCTCACTTCCTCTTTTTCTAGGATTGGCCAGGGGATTGGGTCTGCCTCAGGGGCCATGTTGGAACACCTCCCAGAACACACCACTCCTAAGCTAACCTAGCAAGTGCCTGCATGGACATACTAGGTTGAATTAGGCTAAATTAATTTGAACTAGTATTTTTAGGTGTAGACATAGCCTTAGAGTTGCAAAGTCAAGGAGTAAAGAACTGTCAGATTTAAGCTTGATGTGACTTGGATCTAGTATGTTAGAGATTCAGGTTCTACTCCCATTTTTGCCAGAACCGACTCTTTTACCTCTCAGATACTGTAAGTGTAAAATGGGGGTTGGGGCAGAAGGGATCTATAAAAATGTATTATACTTGTCCACCTCTCAGGGCTGAGGCATCAGACTATTGTCAGTAATAAAGATTTTGAAGTGTACAGAAATCGACAGAAGACTTGAATTTATGGGCATTGCATCCTTCCTTAGGGTATTCTGAAGGGAAGTCTCTCTCAAACTTCAGTATGTCCTGGGAAGTACAGCACAGGAGAGCACTTTGATCAGAAGTCTATTCAGTATTAGTGGATAATAAGAACTAGGTCATGCCACTCAGTAGTTCCAAACCAAGGTCTAATAGCATTTTTATATTTTAAATTTCAGATGTTATTCTTGGTATTATGCACTATATCTTCTTTTAGAGAAATAACCTTCATTGATATCCTAACCCTCATTTGTTCTCTGTGCATAAAATAAGCAACAGAAGACTTTTGAAACTCAGATCAGCTGATATTTGGGAGTGTTGTATATCTCAGAAAACCCCACTCAACTGGCCTAAACTTTCTCCAACATACTCTCAAACCCCTCCCCTAACTTAACAATTTTCAGGGCTGATGTGGTTTTAGACAAGATGCAAAGTTTAGCTTTGAACAGAAATATTGTTGCAACTGTAAGTGATTGCTCCATAATAAATCAACAGAAGGTACTGCAGTGATTTCTTTTAATTAAAAAAAAGAAGCTAATATCTGAAAAAGGGGACAAAAAAGCTTCTGCATGATAATTGTCTAGACCAGTGTTTCCCAACCAGTGTGCCACAGCACACAGGTGTGCCACAGCACACAGGTGTGCCATCAAACCTGATCAGGTGTGCCACAAAAATTTTTGAAAAACTGCTCAAAGAGCTTTGGATGGGCTCATGAATATTAATGTGTTCATTTGGAAACTATATGGTGGTGTGCCTCAAATTAATTGAAGTTACCAAGGTGTGCTGTGGCAGAGAAAATGTTGGGAACCACTTTCTAGTTCCTTTTCCAGGCTGGGGACCCTGGTTCCTTTTCCAGGCTGGGGACCCTTTGTTATGGGGAAAAAAATCTGCAGCCCCCTCTGGCTGCATTTGTGTGTCAGCAGCATGGCCACTGCACAGCCTTGCTGCTGTGGGACATAATGTGGCCCCTGCTGCTCCAGGGGAGCCTCCACCAGGGGGATCCAACCCCTGCTGCTCCAGGGAGCCTCTGCCGGCAGAATGCAGCCCCCGCCACTCTGGGGAGCATCCCTGTCCCTGCCCCTTCCCCTGAATATTCATCCGCCCCTGCAGTTCTCTGATTCCCCTCCCTGCTTCCCCCATCCCTCCCCAGGGCCTCTTCCTGCACTTCTGTTACCTGGCTGGAGCTGCAGCACTTCGCCTGCCCCCAGGCTACTCTCCTGAGCATGGTCTAAACATGCTCAGGAGGTGGGAGTTTTAAAAAAAACTCTGCTTGGGGGAAGCTCCCTGCTGGCTAGAAACTTGGGTCTACATTGACCCTGCCAGCATCCGGCCCCAGGTCCCTGCAGACACCCCGGAGCCACTCTGTGGCCCCCCAGAGGTCCACAGACTACAGGTTGGGAACCACTGGTCTACACTAGACTATTGATGATGGGGATATTTATGAGAATATTAAAGCTATTTATCTTCATTCTGAAATATTCACTGTGACATTCATTTGGGGTTCAAAAAAGGATTACCAGTAGATAAAGTCATGGAGAATGGGTTCTTCAACAGCTGTTGATCAAAATAGTCAGGTATGCAATCCCATGCTCTACGTGTCGCTAAGCTTCTGATTGCCAGATGCTGGGACTGGACAATGGGATGGATTGCTTGATAATTATCCTGTTCCATTTATTCCTTCTGAAGCATCTGGCATTGGACACTGTTGAAAGACAAGACACTGGGCTAGATGGATTATTGGTCTGAGCCAGCACGGCTGTTCATATGTCAGTCACTATAAGATAAACACAGCAATCACTCTACCATTCTCAGGATTATGACACACTCACAGGATGAGAGGCAGCCTATGTAAATCTATACCATACTAGACACAACCTATCTCACAAGCACATGAATTATTTTAATGAGCCAGAATTTTATAAGGTGACCCTCATGTCTGCACCTGTTCAGGTAATTTTAATATCTAAATATCTGATTCTGTTTTGTGTATGCAGGCCATCTATTGAAAATACAACCCCCAAATGTACTCAGCTTACAGTTTATTGACTGCCTTTTTTCTTTGCCACAAACAGTTCCCTCCAGATGTGTCTCTATGACAACAACAGATGATCAGAAGTTCAGAACTAAGCCGCCAAATTATTTTTTAGATCTTTTAGTTGTGCTTTTTCTGAGACATTCATGTCCTCCATTAAAGACACAGGGAGACACTCTTAATTGCTACTCAAGGTCTTGGGCTAGATTCAAATATCTGGAAGCGTCTCTTTCAATGTTTACTTTTGAAACTGTAAATTTCCATAGGATCTGTGACAAAGTGTGATAATCATAAATGTATGGCATTGTAGTCAAGGCCACCCTCCACAGCCCCACCTCTGCACCTTCTGGCCTGGTTGGGGTTGAGCAAAGCCTGAGAGTGGCACCCTGGCGATCCACCCCAGCACGAGAAGGTGAACGCTCAGTGTCAGTAGATCAGGGCCTTTGACCCCAACAAGGGGCAAGGAAAACACTCCAAGTCAATAGTTCAGGCCTTCAACCCCAGCAAGGAGTAAGTCAAGCACTCTGGTAGCCCAGATGGCAGTAGGGGAGGGAAGGGGAACACAGGCCTGCGCGCTCCACTGAGTTCCAGCCCAGGGCCCTACTAGTGGCACACACAGGGTGCCCCCATGTCAGCAGGGCTCCTGCCAAAACACACCAACTCACCAAACTGCCCCTGGGCTACTTCCTTCCCACCTCTCCCCATAATACCTGGTGTACACAGTCCTCACTGTCCTCCAGGTAGGTTCCCCAGGGCATCCCAGTCAAGCCCTCACTGTCCTCAGGTGGCAATGCACGCAATTCAGCCTCCTTTGCCAGTGGCAGTTCTTCCAGATCACACAGGTCTGTAATATCCAGCTCGCTGCCTTTCCCAGCAGAGGGAAGCTCATCAAGGTCCTCATAGGCATCTGGCTGATCCCCAGGCTCTCCACAGAGGGAAGCTCATCCATGTCTTCCCCTGGGGGAGTTTTCTCCAGGGGCACAGCCTGCTCCCTCCAGCTGTCCCTTTGGTTCGGGCCCATGCTCTTATGCAAGGCCTCTTCAGGCCAGGAGGGGGATTGTGGGTGCTCAGCTACCTCTCAGACCATGGGTAACTGTTCCCTTCTACTACAGGCATACCCCACAAAATCAATAGGTGCATTGCCAGGGTTATATTCATAGATGTGTGGCAAGCATCACACAGTTCCTTACAGGTCCCCAAACTGTGCAGCCAGGTAGCACACAGTACACCACAATGCATTACTGAGGCTCCCTGTGAAAGTGCTCTGTCAAATCCTCCTGAGCTGAATAGGTCTACACTGAACTCTTCTGATAGCTGTTGTGACTAGCAGTTCAAACTCAGCAGATAGCTGTTCCACCCACAGCCATCCTTACAGGTGGGCAAGGCCCTGGGCAAATTGCTCTGTGCAGGCCCTTGGCCTCCCCACTGCTGAAATGCCACTGAGTCATGGTGCCCCCCACTGCTGAAATACCACTGAAGGCAGCACAGGGTTCTTGGGGGCAGCACATGACCCACCAAACCACAGGGCCCAGGGCAGTTGCCTTGCTCACCTCTCTCTCACCCCTCCAAGAAGAGCCCTGGTTCCACTTCTGCCCCACACACCAGTTGCAATTTTTCACCCTTCGCTTCATGGGTGTCATGCAGGACACCGCAGGCAACTATAGCCACTGGGATATTTTTTCACTGAGACCCAGTCTTGTGAGTAAATAACTCCATTGCATAGTCAATCTACCAAAAGCATGCTCAACTGAGTTGGTAGTTGAATCTTTCCTTGCTGCTGTCAAGGTGGCTGGTGTATGGCTTCATAAGCCAGAGAAGCAAGGAATAAGCTGAGTCCCCAGGATCACTGTTGCCATTTTAACATGGCCAGTGGTTGGGAAGGAAAGTAGCTTGCAGCTTTCTGAGCAGTCCCTTGTTCTTAAAGGTGTGAGGGTCATGCATCTTCCCTGATCAGCTAACATTGTGGTCTCCAGGTATACCTCTGTTGAAGGCAGTGGAGTTTCTGGATTTACACGTGTAACTGAAATCAGGACTTGGCCCAAGGAGAAGAATTTTTTTGTATTATCTACTTTTTAAAAATG
Source organism: Podocnemis expansa (assembly GCA_007922195.1). Taxonomy (NCBI): domain Eukaryota; kingdom Metazoa; phylum Chordata; order Testudines; family Podocnemididae; genus Podocnemis; species Podocnemis expansa. The sequence continues at coordinate 125,252,794 of ML681963.1, forward strand.
TATCTATTCAATCATTATATATTCACTACACTTTTGATGAGTCATAATCATAATACAGAACAGTTGATTGTGTATATTTCAGTAATCCCTAGATGCTACAACTGAAATCAGAACTTCATGGTGCTACACACTGTTTATATAGAAAATAAGAATTTAGTTCTTGCTCTCCAAGAGTTTACAACCTTACCAGACAAGAAAGGCAAAGGATGAGAGAAAGGAGAGATTGTGATTTGCTGATGGTCACACAGGAGATACATGGATTTGACTCCAGGTTGCCTGAATCCCACTCTACTGCTTTAGCTACAATAATAGGTTTTGGCATCCAAATGATCACCAGCCATGCAGTGGCATTCCTTGGTACATACACTCTGAAATTTGTTGGCCTTCCATTCTAACAATATGCCTGTACCAAAAAAGCCAGACTTCAAAACCAGTGCTGATTTTGTGTTGTCACTTAATATGGAGCAGCTGACAGAGATAACAAGCATAAAAAAATGTCAATCCAGCATTCTTCAGTCTCTCTCACCACCTGTGTTTACAATCTATTTAGTATACCTGTGGTTCTATAGATTTGCAGCTATAAAGCTTGATGTCACAAATGTAAAAAGGGCACTGAGGGCTTGAAATGGGTCAGCAGCTGCTGCTATGCAAGTGTTCACATCTTTCAATCATCCTCTAGCATGACTATGATGCTGTTCAAATAGTTGACAGTTGCTACTTGCCAGATGTCACATCCAGACAGGTTAATACTGAGCTGGTGGCTGGTTATTGGTAAATGGCCAGAGACTAAGTTTTATCTAGATTAATAACCAGACCGATGTGTGCTGCTTCTTGTCTTGGCCATCGTCTACAATGATTCCCTAACCTTCGTCAGAAAGACAAGAACATGAGGCCACCAACAGCCCTCTCCACTTACATATCCCTTAACCAATCAATGCTAATATTGATAAATGATAGTGACAATACATCACTGCTGAACTCTTGTGGAGATAGAAAACCATGCAGTATATCTGCCATTCACTCAGACTCAGCTTTCCATTCCATTATAGAGCTCTTGTGTTAATGACTCTGCCTTCCAAAGGATGCCAAATTGTCTCATCATGTTCCACAAACTCCCTTGATGCACTGAATAAGAACCTGACAGACTTCTATAAGTGCTACACACTGCTAAACGCAGTCAAAGTTGATATACCACTAGTTGTCCCTCAAACAACAAAACAAAAGAAAACCTATGTGTTTAAGTCTCACAGTAAAAGATGTTTTTCTTGCAGTATACTGACTAAACAAGAACATAAAGTTAACACCTTAGTCTATTAATATTGTTTTGATCCTTGTTAATATTAATCAAATATGTTTCATCTTTTACTAGAGTATATGTACAGCATTTGTAAGTGGAACAAAAGTAAGGATACACAACTTGAAATCATCTAAAATACACCCTTAGGGACACAGATAATTCCATCTATGGGAGTGCCTGAAAGCTAAAGAATGAGGAAGGTAGGAGTATACTATGCCTGTCATCACTTTATGAGGAAAGACCGGAAGTACTTAGGGAAGGGTTGCCTCTTGTTCCCAGTGAGTTCCAAAAAGGTTACTCAGCTGCACTAATGAATCAGATTGGAGACTAAAAGGGTGTTTCCAAAAAGCTGATAATATAAACAAAGCAATCAAACCTGGCATCATGAGGAGACACTTCTTGGAAAACTAGGAAGCTTGAAGTTTAGTATACCTTGGTTCTGCCAGAAACAATCTGAAACAGATTTGCTTGGAAAAAATGACAAAAAAATAGATAATGTTGGGTCTTTATTATGAAAAAAGATAGAAAGGCACTATATTTCCCATCAATTGTTGCATTTTAAGACTTTTGCTCAGGGCAGGAATTATTTCCTATATATCTGAACAGTGATTAACACAAAGGAGTCCATATCTCACTGAGGTCTCTAGAAAATACCACAATATAAATGATAAATAGTATTAATATGCTGATGTGAACTCTATTCTCATGTAATTGTATAGTGAGTTTTTAAATGTCAATGCCCTTTCTGTGTGCAACTTCTGTCCTTATTACTGTTTGTTTTTAAAAACGAATGAGTCAGTCTTTCAGCAACATCAGCTATAGTTCATGGTACCTTTTTTATGATGTGAGCAAATTATACACCTACAAGATAAGCTTTGTGCACACAGCACATACAATAAAATACAGAAAAGAATGTGACAAGATACAGAATGCATTGCCTAAAGAGGCAAAGAAAAGAATGAATAATAATAAAAAAGAAGAGGGAAATCTAGTGAACACAACATACAATAGAAAACCCATTGTGTGTTTTATCTCTTATGTGCAAAGAAAGGCAACATGCATGATTTAGTTCCATTTGGGACATACTAAATTACGTAAGTAGAAAATGGTTGCCAGGATAGTCAAAGTAGTTCAGATATTGCAATCTATTTGTAGAAACAGTTTGTCCGTTGCCATTAATCCATTATATTGCAGAACAGGTCCCAGCCATCCATTCATATAAAAAGGCAACAAAGTCCTTTTTCATCTCTGAAGGTACTAAACCCTTAGCCACTACTAAAAGCTATTTACGTAGTGACCACAGAGGATAATGGCTCTTAGTGAGTGTAGAGGGAAGGGGTAGGAAACAGGTGGTTGAGGGAGAAAGGACTGGACATCTGAAGAGAGTGGAGGAAAGTCACGTTGTCCCTGAGATATCATGTTGATGGGCACGCTGTAAGAACCTAGATGAATTATTTGGCCATATTTGCAACAGAAAAATCTTAGGTAGGAAGGACAATGCAGTATAGGTTCTTTAAATAATTATTGGAAAACTGGTTAATTTCATGCATTTTTTTGTTATTTTATAACAGAAAAGACTACTAGTTGTTTCAAACTTTGAGCTGATATCAGTTGGAAGACACAAGTTACTCCATACAATAATAACTTGAGTACTAGTGACATATGTGAACTGGTTTCTCATCAGGAGTGCAGCCGCTACTAGTTACCATTGTCACAAAAGTGATCAACATGAAGCTGACTGACACCCCAATGCAATCAGAGAGTCAAACCTGTCAGTGTTCACTGTGTGTTTTTGTGAATCTGTCAACAGAGTGAAATTAAATTGGCAATCAGTATTGCCAGATCTATAACAGGATTGTGCCATGTTTCACATTTTGTATGTGAAGTCACATGATAGTAAGTCTTTCCTTCTCCACACCATGTCAGTGTACTACACAGAGGATTACTAGCAGTGTGGATTTTACTGGGAACTCCACTCCACCCCCACCTGATACTTAGCTTTACATTTCAACACATGATTGCAAGTGTTAAAAGGTTTTTCTAGGGGTCTTTGTACCTTTGGAACTATTTCCCATGATTTTCAAGAACAAGTATTTTCCCTAGGTTCATAAATACTTGGAGTCCATAGGCAGAGTGGGAACAAATAGAATGGGGTTCTGCAATCCTGGAGAATCAGATTGTGCACAAAAAGGACGTATTGGATTACTTCCCTCACCCAGACTCCAACATGCCTCTCCACAGACAGACAAGTGCTGGGGACAGGTAAAGAGAAGGAGTGGTAGGGTCAGTGCCAGGTCTGGGGAGGATGCATGTTCTTTCTCTAGCTCCATGGAGAGATCCTGAAAAAGATAAAACTGTAGAGTTTTAGGGGAGATTATAATCCAATACTGAGAGGCAGCATATTCTGAGCTGTGTAAGGAGTCTTTATTGAAAGAGAACTGAGAGAGAGAGAACCCAACAGACAGGTTTCCCTAGCACCTAAACGACCCTCCCATTTATCACCATGACAACCCCAATGACCCTAGGTAGTCCAAAACACCACATATTCCTCCCCTCTAATGAAAAAACCCTCCCCCCTCCCCCAGAAAGAATAAGAACTAAAGTAAGAGATGAGGGTAGACTGCCCCATCTCCGGTGAACCGCCGGGGAATTATTCTGCCCCATGAAGAGGAGGTCACCACTAGCTAAAGATCCAGCCAATTATGAGGCCTTCTGTCTCGAGGTAGATTATGGTGAACTTCTGGTGTGCACACACCACAAGGTGGTATTGGTGGTGGTGTGACCACAGGTACCGGGGAAGTGGCCAGAACTGGAGAGGATGTTGTGTCTGGTTGCTCCAGGGAGGCTGAAGGTGTTGAAGAGGTGGCTGGAGCAGGAGAGACATGAACAGTTGTTTCATGCTCTGATCTTGTGTCATCAGTAAGGGTGAAGTCAGATATGTCTTCTGTAGATGCATCTTTCAGATGGATATGATGGAGAAGCAACTGATCTACCTGCCATCGTCAAACTAGGCCACTCGTTGTCTGGACAGAGTAGGAAATGGGTCCTGTCTGGGCAATGACCTTTGCTGGAACCATTTAGCTCCTGAAGCATAGTTTCAAGTGAGAACTGGCTGTCCAATACTGAAGGAGCGGTCCTTTGTTCTTGGTGAATTTCTGCTGACCTGGTCCTGCTGTTGGCGTTGAGCCACTTGCCGTGTGTCTCATTGTTTCAACAAATCAAGCAAGAGCACAACAGCCGTCCCATCATTAAGAAAAGCTGGAGATGCCTTAGTCGTAGCCTGCAGAGTGTTTCTGTAGGACAACAAGAAGTTGTCCAGACGCTTCTGAAGAGGTGAACGTCCCTTCGCAGATTTTAGAGCTTGCTTCATAGTCGGTACAAACCTTTCAGCAAGTCCATTGGTGGAAGGATTATATGGTGCTGACCTGATGTGATGTATTCCATTGGCCTTCATAAAAGTTTCAAAATCCTGAGAAGTGAATCGTGGTCCATTGTCACTCACCAGCTGTTCTGGAAGACCATAACGACTAAAAAAAGCCATGTAGGGTCTGAATAGTGGTTTCCGTAGTAGTGGACTGCATTACAGAGACTTCTGGCCATTTTGAATGGGCATCCACAGCAATTAAAATCATACATCCTTCAAATGGACCAGGAGAATCAACATGGATACGTTGCCATGGCCTTTCGGGTCAATCCCACGGGTGAAGAGGTGCCAACTGAGGTGCGTTCTGGATGCTCTGGCATGAGGTACAAACTCTAGGTGTTTCTTCAATGGCCCTGTCCAAGCCTGGCCACCAGAAATAGCTCCGTGCAATTTCTTTCATGCACACTATGCCGCAGTGACTTGAATGGAGCTGTTCCAGCAAATGTGGTCTTAATGAAGGTGGGATAATGACACGCATACCCCACAACAAACACCTAGATTGGGTCGATAACTCTGTCCTCCTAGACATGTAAGGGTAGAGGTCAGGAGAGACCTGAGAGTTGGGTAAGAATGTTCCATGCATCATGCAATCCATAACTTGTGAGAGTACTGGGTCCACCTGTGTCACTTTCTTCACCTGAGTAGCCATGATAGGTGTGTTTTCCACCTGTTCGAAGTAAAAGATTCTTTCCTGACTCTGATCTTGATGGTGTGCTGGTAAGGGTAGCATTGAAAGACCATCAGAATTGCAAGGCAAAGAGGATCGCCTATAGTTGATTTCATATGTGTATCCAGAAAGTATCAATGCCCATGGTTGCATCCGACTATCAGCCAAATGTGGGATGCCTGTGTGGGGCCCGAAAATTGATGTCAGAGGTTGATGGTCGGTGTGGGTGCTCGCAAGCGCGTAGTTCGTTTGGCCCACCGGACGGTCGTCCCTGGTGGGCAGTTATGGGAGTTATCGTCTCAAGTGTTCCTGCTGGCCCCTTCTCCTCCCTGGGGGCGGGGGGGACAGGTAGCAGGTAGTCGGTTCCCACCCCACGAGGGGGCGTAACTGTCAGCTCAGAGGCTGGGTCGGACAGTTCACCCAGAGTCCTGTGCCCACAAGCGGGCGTACAGTCCACTAGTCGCAATGCAGTTGGGGTTAAGCAAGCTGGGGTAGTATTGAGGTCAACGTCTCAGGAGAAAAAGGGGAGAGGAGGGGGTAGGACACAGGCCCACCCTACTCCACTGTGTCCCAGCCCAGGGCCCTAACAGCGACCTGGCCTTGGTACCAAGGGGTCAGCGGGGATCTGGCCGCAACACGCTGACCCTGATAGGGGGATGTGCAACTCCCCTGGGCTACTACTCTCCCCCTCTGTCCTTAGTACCTGGTCTGTCATAGCTTCTATGTCCTCGGGGTACTCACTGAGTGATACCAAATAGAAGTCCTCCATAGCTTCCGCTGGTGGCAGGTCTGAAAGTCCCAGGCTGACATCCATCTCCTCAGGGGGTAGCTCGTGTGGTGTCACCGGGTCCAAGGTGCGGGGGAACTCTCCCGGGACTGATCCCTCGGGGGGCTCCAGCTCTGGCAGGGCCAGGGGCAGTTCCTCCAGGTCCTCCCCAGTAGCCTCTGGGGTCCCTCCTCTGGAGCCCGGGGCCTCCCTGGCATCGGGGGGGGGGGCTGCGGTTCCCATTGGGCCCACTGCCTGTCCACTGCAGGTGGGGGAAGGCCCTCCCATGGGACGCCCGCCATGGGAGGTCCCAGCCAGCCCTCCCGGCATGGGGCTGGCGACCAGTGAGTAGGCCCAACCCTCCTCTGCGGGGGCAAAGGCCGGTTCTGAAGAGCCCAGAGGGAGACATCCTTTCCCTCCAGTAGCCAGGGCTGAACTGAGCTCCCTGGCTCTGGTTTTATACTTCCTGTTCCGCCCCCGGCCTTCCGGTGTGAGTGACAGCCCCGCGGTGGCCATCTTCTCTCCTCTGGGGGCAGCCATCTTGTCTCCTTTGGGGGCGGCCGTCTTGTCTCCTCCGGGGCGGCTATCTTGCGGCCTCTTTACAGTCGGTGACAAGTGTGAACTTCTTTCCCCACAGGTACTGGTGAAATTTCTGAATGCCAAAAACGATGCCCAGTGCTTTGTGTTCAATTTGGGCATAGTTAGTTTCTGCCTTGGTCAGGGAGCGTGAAGCAAAAGCAATAGGCTTCTCTTCACCAGAAGGCATAATATGTGACAATACAGCCCCAACTCCATAAGGGGAGGCATCACAAGCCAACTGTAGGGGCAAAGGTGGGTCAAAATGTGTCAGAACTCTAGAGTTTACCAGTGAGTCTTTAGCTTCGTTAAATGCAACATCACAAGCTTCAGTCCAGTTCCAGGCCTTTTTCAGCCCAAGAAGCTCATGTAGGGGTTTCAGGAGCGTCACTAATTGTGGAATAAACTTGCCATAATAGTTCAATAACCCTAAAAAAAGAGTGAAGTTGGCTTACATTCTGAGGTAGTAGAGCATCCACAATAGGCTTAACCTTGGCTGGAGACTTATGGAGACTATCAGCATCAATTATATGTCCTAAATATTCAACTGAGGGCTGGAAAAAACTTACATTTGTCTCTGTGAACATGTAGACCATACTCTTCCAGTCTTTGCAGAGTAGCTCCCAAGTTCGTAAGGTGTTCCTCCTCATTTTTGCCAGTGACCAGGATGTCATCCAGATAGCACTGTACTCCTGATAAACGACTCAAAATCTGATCCATTGCCCTTTGGAACAAAGCTGGGGCTGAAGTAATGCCAAAAGGTAAACGACAGTATCTGTACAACCCCTTATGTGTTACAATTGTCAACAATTCTTGAGATTCTTCTTCAACATGCATCTGTAAGTACATTTGACTCAAATCAATCTTGCTAAATTTTTGTTCTCCAGCCAAACCTGCAAAGATGTCCTCAATGTGGGGAAGAGGATATTGTTCTGCACATAACACTGGGCTGACAGTGACCTTGAAATCTCCACAAATCCGAATGGAGCCATCCTTCTTCACTATTGGGACAATGGGTGTCGCCCACTGGCTGTGAGTAACTGGCACTAAGACTCCCTCCTTGACTAACCGCTCCAAGTTTTCTTCCACCTTGGGTCTGATGGTAAATGGCACCATCCTGGCCTTCAAACATTTTGGTTGGCAATCAGGCTTTATATTTAATTTCACAGTGATTCCCTTCATGCTGCCTAAGTCTTCACTGAAAACAGCAGCGTGTTTCATTAGTACCGCTGCTAGATTCATTTCTTCTTTAGTCAATTTATGCACTTGTGACCAATCGAGTTGGATTTTCCTGATCCAAGATCTTCCCATTACAGCTGGGTAATTCCCCTTCACCACAAACAGTGGTAGCTTTGTGGTCTGTCCACTGAGTTCTGCTTTCACATCAATAGTACCCAACAGAGGAACAGTCTCTCCAGTATATGTCTTCAAAACAACTACTGTTGGCTTAAGTGACAGATGTCTAAAGTCCTCCTCATACACAATGTTAAAAACTAATGAAACTGCTGCGCCAGTGTCCAGTTCCATGCGTACAGGGTTTCCTTCCAACACAGGTGTCACCCAGAATTTACGTGGGCCAGCTGTTATAGACAAAACATGGAGGGAATCTTCATCTTCCAATTGGTTGTCACTATGATCACCTGTATTCTGCTCTACTGCATGCAGAATTTCCCTCTTAGTCCACCAAACCAATGGCCTATTTTTCTCAGGTCTGCCTCTTCTGTTTGGCTCATCCTTCCTTTGTTTGCAGGCACGTTCAATGTGCCCTCTCTTACCATATTGTCGACACAGTAGTTCCTTAAACCGGCACTCTAATGCAAGGTGACCCTGCTTCCCTCACCATTAACATTCCTGTCTCCCTGGTGCCCTGTGGGCAGGTTGTAGGGATACTTTACGTATGCTGACCCCTATCTGTTGCATGTCTTGGGTGATGCATTCCATAGAGACTGCAATTTCCACAGCCTTCTGCAAGGTGAGTTGACCTTCAGTCAATAGGCATTTCCGTGTTGATTCACTGTGCAGGCCACGCACCAGCCTGTCACGCAGCATTTCCTCTAACAGGTTCTTGAAGTCACAGTGTGCTGCCAGCTTCCACAGAGCTGCTACAAACTGTAAAACTGATTCACGTTCACCTTGGTTCCTTTGGTAGAACCTATACCTCTCTGCAATTACTAGTGGCTTCAGGGAAAAATGTGCTCCCAGAACTTCCACTAGGTCCCTGTAAGGTTTCTGCTCTGGCTTCTCCAGATAAAGCAAATCACACAGCAAATTATAAGTCTTAACTCCAATAACCATTAGAAAAACTGGTACCTTTTTCTCATTAGTTATGTCGTTTGCTATTACAAAATTTTGAAATCGGGCTGTATATGTCTGCCATGAATCTGCTGAATGATCAAATGCTTCAAGGGTTATAGTAAGTAAAGCCATGATGCCCTCTTGTGGTTATTGTTTGTCTCTTCACTTAACAGCAGGCAGATCAGCTTTCAGAATAGCCAGCTAGCCCTTAGGCAAACAGATTAGCTTTCACAACTACAACTCAACCCCCTTGCAAGCAGAAAAATAAAGTTTTGCTTCTTACACTGCATTCTGGTTTTCCAGAGTTGCCAGGATTGTTGAGGATAGCCACACCACAAAAACAACCTGGGCTGGACTGGGCTGTGGGTTCAACCACAGTCAGGGGTAGGTCCTAGAAGCATGGCTTCAGTGGAGTGTGTATGCAGAATACTGCAGTGAAAGCAAATAAGTGAGAGGCTTGTTAAGATGGGCCAAAGCCAGTGCAGTCACATGGCTTCCATGTAGATGACTCAGGCCTCTTGTGATTGCTCTGAGCTCCACACAAATCCTTGAGGATCCATGAAGATTTAGAGGAGCCCTCACAATTATTTTTTAGAGGAAGGCAAACCTGCTTGTTTCACAACAAAATGCAGTTGGGGAGCAGGTCCTTCAAAAAAGGGTCCTCACTCAAATTTTATCCTCCAGGATTGGGACGGGTTGGAGATCTAGAAAAAATTGGAGAAATGTAATGGTAAGAATCTTTTGATGTCACAGGTTGTTATGTAATCTAGTTTTCTTAGAGAAAAATCAACATTCTATATTTGCCTCTGTGGCACAGAGTCTTTCTAAACAGAATCCTTTGTTCTTGGCAAACAATTCTCACCTTAGACCTGACAAACTCACTACCCTAGATACATTTTATAGGATATTTATCAATAATCATTAACATGTAAGGTATCTATAAAAGTTCATAATCTCAAGATTCATAATAATTGTGAGATGTATGTATGGGTAACACTGAAGAAATAATTATGTATATTGAAAGTATGGTATGGACTTGAAATAAAAGTTAGTCTCTAGGGCGATGTCTACACTTAGAGTGTTAATTCAAATTGACTGAATTCCAACTAATAATTAGTAGCTGGAATTCAGTCAATTCAAATTGAGGCCACACTAGAAACTCCAATTCAAACTAGCATGTCCATGAACTGGACATGCTAATTCGAATTGGAGGAGGGGCACCATGGGAGGTGTGGCAACATGGCCCCCAAAACGGGCCATGCCACCACCCAATCCCCTGCTGGGCTCCAGCCCTCCGAACCCATCACAGGAAAAAGCATCCCCTGTTCAGCTCTAGCCCCACCACAGTTAGAGCTGGGCAAGGGACGCTTTCCCCCATGCCAGGCTCAGAAGGCAGGAGCCTGGCAGGGGATGTTTTCCCTGGGCACCCCTCCACACACTGTGCAGCGGGAGCAGGGCAGAAAGGATTCCCCCAGCCCTATGTGCTATCAACAAGGGGCCCGGGTAATCCCTTCTCCCCCCCACACTGTTCTATCGTTGGGGATGGGGAAATCTTTTGCCCCTCAACCCTGCTGTGCTGTCAGCATCCAGGTGGGGGAATTCCCCCTGCCCATGCTGACAGTGCAGCAGGGTGGGAGAGAAGGAACCCCCATGCACGGCTGGGCTCCCGCTGGCTGCATGTGGGGAAGGAGCCCCAATGCAGGGCTGGGCCCCTGTTGGCTGCACACAAGGGAGAGACCCCCACGTGCTGATGGAGCTGCATGCTTTGGGGTCCCTTCCCTGGTGCACAGCCAGTGGGGCTCCATCCGCTCTTGGGTGGTCCCTTCCCCGGTGCACAGCCAGCAAGGGCCCAGCCTCACTTGGGGGCTCCTTCCCCACGCACGGCCAGGGGGAGCTCGGCTGCGTGCCCTGGTCCCTTCCCTGGCAGATGGCCAGCAGGGCTGCAGCCTGAGCTCAGGGATTCCGATCCCCACATGAGGCCAGCAGGGGCCCAGCCGCATGTGAGGGCTCCTTCCCCACATCCAGCCAGTGGGAGCCCAGCTGTGCATGGGAGTTCCTTCCCTGCACGTGGCCAGCAGGGGCCCAGCCATACGTGAGTGCTCTTCTCTGCACATGGCCAGCAGCGCTGCAGTGGCACACAGAGGTCCCTCTCACCACGCACATCCAGCAGAGCTGCAGCACACACAGGGGTCCCTGTAGCAATGCACAGGTGTCCCTGTCCCAGTGCACAGCTAGGACGGCTGCAGCACGCATGGGTCCCTGCCCCCCACCCCTGCAGCTAGCAGGGCTGCAGCTGTGCACGGGGGTCCCCTGGACCTGCCTCCTGAGGTCTGAGTCCTGATCCAGGTCCCTGCAGAGCCCTCCTCTGGCCAGCAGGAGGAGTGCTCAACCCCCTGAACAAGTGGTCTGGAGGAGGGAGGTGTGTCCTTACTGCCCTCCCTCCTACACTGGGTGTAAGTGATTTTTTTTCAACTGGGTCCGGAGGAAAAAAGTTTGAAAATCACTGCTCCTGACCAGTGTTCCTCAGTCTTTTTGGTACCAGGAACTGGCTTGCTTCTTTCCTGAACTGAAGATCTGTGCTGGTTAATGGAGTGGTCATTGAGAAAGATTGCTCTAGATCTATTCACTGAGGAAACCCGTTATGGAGCAAGGGTGTTTTCATGAATGTTTCGTATTTATGAAACTGCCCATCTTTGGGGAAGCGGGGGACCTACTTTATTCGATAGGAAAGGTAACTATTAATAAGTGTAGACCAAGGTTTGTGTTTTATTATTTTATTTTGCATGTTAATCAGTTGTTTCCATCACTTTCTCTCATTTCTAGTTAAATCTTCACCTTTCCATAAAGTAACCTACTTTTGTTTATTAGAAGTGCTCACATATGCTGTGAGATTTTACAGGAGTGGAGGTTTAAGGTAAAACTGGTAACCTGGGGAACGTCTGGAATTTCTGTAGGTAACCAGTGTTAAGGGTTAGATTTCACAGGGGAGCACTTCGGAGGAGCTCTGGAACTGGCATATGCCTGAGACTTGAATGTGCCTTTTGTTAACCTGCAAGGAGAAGATTGGACTACCAAAACCCAGAGGAGAGTGCTTGTGTGTCTGAAAGGATGGTGGTGTCAGGGAGCTGACATCTAGCAAGACACAAGCAAGAAGACTACCTTACAGGGCTGGATTAAGGGGCCTTAGGCTGTCCACCACAGTGCCCCCCACCCTGGGGCCCCAGGCTGTCCACCACCATGGGGCTCCACTGCTTAAGGCAGGGGTTGGCAACCCAAAAGATAAGAAGAGCCATTTTTAAAAATGCTTTCACTAATGAAGTGTTTTGAAAGCCACAATGAGTATAGCCTCCTGGTTTGGGCAGCTGGAAGCTGGGCCAGAGTGCCTCATGAAGGCTCCCCGGGTGGACGGAAGCTCAGAACCAGGAGTGAGCCCACCACAGGGCGGTGGGGGTCTGGAACCTGATGCAGGCTGCCCACAGAGACCACTGGTGACAGAAGGGGTGCCCAGAGCCTGGAGCCACGAGGGCGCAGCAAAAGGGCCACATGTGGCTCTGGAGCTGCAGCTTGCAGACCCCTGGGCTAAGGCCCCTGGCCCCCCATCACAGCAGCCTGCAGGCAGGCTGGCACTGGGTGGTGTGTGGGACCCTGGGACGTGAGGCCACTCTCTGTGGTGCTCCCGCCTCAGCCCCAGTCTGACTGGTCTGCCCCAGGGACAGGGCTGGCTGCCACATGATACAACCTCCAGTGCAGCCCTCCCAGGCCCAGGACCTTCCATGAGAGGTTGCACTGCACACCAGCTGGCCCCAGCTGTGGAGCACAGCGAACATGGACTGGCCTGCCCCACCAATGGAGGTGGAACAGTGGTCCTGAGCATGGGGTGGGGTGGGAGCTCCTGGGCTATGCTACACTGGGGAGCTCTTTTAAGTCAACTTAACAAGGTCAAAGTTAAGTCAATTTAAAGTCAAATTTGTTGACTTAAGCACATGTCTACATTGGAGATAGTGCAGACATACCCCAGGAGCGTTACTTGGCCCTTCCCACACCCCCTGCCCTGTCCTGGGGCCCAATCTGGCTCAGGGTGCCTGATCCGGTTCCGGGGACTGATCCGGCTTCTGCTGCTGCCAGCAAGTGGCACAGGACAGTGAGGGCCGAATTAACGCAGGGGCCTTAAAGGTTGGAGGTCAGGGCCCTGTTTTAGGTTGGCCCCGGGCTTCATCTACTGTAACCTTTGTGTTAATCTGGCCCTGCTCCCTTTCTATGGACGCAGGGGGTGTTAGGGTGTCTCACAGTCCTGGGTGCCTGTAGAATCATCATAGCCTCCTCTCTAATGTCTTTAGAAAATGTCATCTTCTTATTGTGCACTTTCTTATGGCCATCTATAGATATTTCATTATTTGACATTGTAATTAATGTAACTTCATAAGTGGCAGCTTCAGGTATACAATAATTTTGGATTTCTGTAGGTTTCCTCTTATGGAATCATCATACTTTCATCATTATCCTGTGTCACTCATAATTATACTGATGGCACATGATGTGGGTAAATACAGTACAAACTTTTCAAGAGAATTCTTCTGTTCTATCCTACAAAATGGTATGGCCCAAAGGAGCAGGTCCTGTAAATGATGGCAAAAAGGGCTAAGAGGCATAATGTCATGATATATGGGTGCACATCTGCCATTATCTGAATAACCAAGAATCATAAAACATTATTTAATTATAGCCATAATTTTACTTAAACAAAAACTTAATTACTAAGTATAGATAGCTTCATCACAATGGGTTTTATGATGTGTGCTATAAAAAAAGAAAAAATCCACAAGTGCTAGAAAACAATATTAAACATCTGAATACATTTGACATACAGTATGCCATGAATCATACCTGATATCAGGTGTTTTAGTTGGAATGAGAGTGTATGATCACATTGTGCTTTCTAGTCCACTTAGCTAAGTATTAGAGTATTAGTATTTGTTTGTGGGAAATTTTGAAATTAGCTTCCATTCTGAATTGGAAAAAAAAATTGAAATGCTAACATTTTTGTAGAACAAAAAATTCTGGAAATTTTTATATTGAAATGTCAAAATCCCCCTTTTTCTTTTCTTCTTCTTTTTTTTTTTTTTTTTTTTACATTTTCAATTGAAATGAAACAATCTGGACATTTTAAAATAAAAACAACATTTCAAAACAAAAAATGTCATTTTGTTTAAAAAAATGTAGACTCAAAACAATGTTTTTTAAATTGCATTCTCCCAATCAGAAATTTGAATTTTTTTTCTAAATAGACATTTTCTAGCAGAAAACCACATTTTTAACAGGAAAATTTTCATGCTAAAAGTTTGAAGAGTCCCAGTAAATATGAACTAGTTAGAACAAACTTACACCTGATATCATTAACATCAGTGGAGTTACATTTGGGGTGGATTTAGCCTTGTTGGCTTCAATCATGCCTGTTTTTTTTATTCACAGAGAGAGAGAAAGAGAAAAAACCCGCAGTGAGTTGTGCAGAAATAGTCACAACTACTAAGTTCAAAACAGTATCTGAAATTTAGGAAAACTCAGAGTCTTTAAATCTGAGGTTTTAATTCATCCCGTTATAGGTATGTAGATTAACTGCTAAATTCAGGTCTAAATCTTAGCTTTTCCACAGTTCAGAGATGTTCAATACCAGAATTTTTGTTAGGGTCTCATTTCTAATTTTGTAACCAGTCTAAGAAAGTAGGCAGAACACAGTCATCTTCCTCTGGCTGAATCTTAGTGAATGTGTCATGGATTGTCTAATAGTCGATACTCTTCCTTCTTTGGCTCTTATTTGAGTAACTGATGCAACTTTTGCAGTTCTGACTGATGACTGAGATACTTCCTTTTCATTCTTTGTATCAGGGGTTGGCAACCTTTACTGACCCCCTGTGTCAGCCCCTCTAACCTGACCTTCAGCCAGTGCTGGTGGCCCCCTCTGCAAAAAAAGCAGTAGCTGCCTGAAAATTTGGTGGCTTTCAAGGCTGGGGGAGTAGTTTCTAGGTATGCCCTGAAAAGAAGCCACCTGTAGCTGCTCCTTTCTGTGGCATGCCCAGGGAAGAGTCCCCAAGCATGCCTTGGAAAAAAGCTTCCCCAATGTGGCTCCTCTCTGCAGTATGCCTGGGGCAGGGGTCCTAGGCATATCATGGGAGGATCCTGCTGCAGGTTTGGGCAGCTTCTTTCTGTGGCATGCCTGGGGAATCTTGAGGTGCTTGGGGCACTGCTACTTGTTTTTCTGGGGCAGGAGTGGCAGTTTCACCAGAAGGTGCCACATGCCAGTCCAAATGGGCTTATGTGACACTGCCAGCACAAGTGCCTGGGGTTGTTGGGTTTATATGAATGAAAATTGCAGCAAAATGAATAATAATATAAAAAATCACTGGACCAAATTTTGAAGGCCTTATATTCTGTCATACATCACATCTCTCCAACCACTCCAAATCATATAAACCTAACCAATCACATAGCACTGCAAGAACAAGAGAAAAGGAAAAGAAAAGATTTCATCCTCTCTTAATTTCCATACACAATCTGAGGAAAGCTCATAGTGGGAGCAGATCTTGACTAGATGATACAAAATACCCTTCTTTAAAAGTCACTTCCTCTCAATCCTTGGCCAGTCTATCACAGTCTCCCTCCATCCATCCCAGCTCAAAGTCTCAGTTTCCCTCTCCTTGTTGCCAGTGTTCAATTACACTTGCGTGTATCCTCTCCTTCCATCATCTTTAACCTAATCTACTTCCCTCACTCCCATACAGGTCCAGTTTTTCTCCCTTCTGCATTTGAATTAGGTAGCTTCTTCCTCCATTTTTCCCTGGGCATCATTGAAAGCACAAGTGAAAAAGGATCCCTGCTTTCAGTTCCAGTGGCTAACCCAAAGTGGGCCACAACAGCCCAACCCTGCAACTTCAGGTAAAGTCATGCTTAGTCCCTGTCTGGAAAATGCTTAGACAAATAGCAGTTTTTGAAGAAAACCTGAGGCAGCAAACCTGTAGCAAGTTTCTACTGAGTGGGTACAAAATGACATTTTCAAAAGCCTTTAGTGGCAACATTTAGACAGATTTTCATGCGGAAGACAAAAGGTACATTGCTTACACAATAGCCAATCCACTCCTATATTTCAAATCTCTACTGCACACCAAAGGGGGTGGCGGGGGGGGGGGGTGCTAGAACTTCTCAGAAGGTCCCCAGAATTTTTTAAAATGAACAAATCCATGTTTTTTGCACTAGCCCCATTCTTGAAATGACTGAATTGTTTTTACCAACATTTTCCTAATCAAATTCCACCTGAGGCAGAAACTGTGTGGAAAATTCTGTGTGGAAATTTTCAACCTAAACAATTAAGGTTGGCAAAGTTGTAAGCAACTGAAAATGGCTTATAATGGAAAAGGAACCTTTATAGTAGGTGGTACTGCCAACGCCACCAATGAGGACAGTATTTTCACTCATGTCATAGTACATATTGAGCCTTAGTTTTCCTAACCAGAAAGGCCAATAAACAGCTGTTTTTTCTGCAAGTCCTCACAATAGCACCTTTTCTGATTCTGAAAAGATTCTACCTGTGAGTTGTTTTAAACAAAGGCCAGATCCTCAGCTCCAACTCTCTACCCTTTGAGCTCCTTCTGTGGTGCAAAGGGTAAGGAGAGCTACCCAACTAGCCTATTTTGTGTCACCAGTTCCTGAGCCACTTGGTATTGTTGGTGTACTGAAAGCACAGCCATCAAACATCGACAAATAAAATGGATCTATGACAGTACTCTGAGCAGGAACTACTGAGTCTACACCCTGCTATACAAGCTCCCATTTAGGAGAAATTGCTGGAGAAAACTAGCACCTAATTGGATGATTAGAGGCAGCTGCCAGACCAATTAACTGGGGCTGTATAAAGGATTGAAAGGCCAGCACCAGAGAGCTAGGTGTGAAAGTAGAGCAGGGGTGATCTAGACTGGTTTCTAGCTAGCATGCTGGGGCAATACCCAAAGTGTGCTGTGAGCATCCCTGAGTGCTGGAGTTAAAGTTCCCTCTCTGCTCAGCCAGGAGTTAAAGTAAAGTGGAAGGCCCTGGAACATGGTTCCAGGACTCCCTGTTTTTAGGCAGGCTGTATTCCGACCCCCTAAAAATAGAGGAAGGCACTAGAATGCAGAGTTTCAGGGGTCCCCCTAAAAATAGCACAAGCAGCTGGAAAGCAGTGTTTTGGTGGCTCCACCTTAAGCCCAGACAGCTGTGGGAGGCTGAGAGTGTGTAAATCTCCCCCTGCAGGGCAGAGCAGCTCCTGTCAGGCAGCCTGCAAACAACCCAGGTAAGGGTTTGGGGGGGGGGGGGCAGGAGGGCTGCTGGGGGTTGTGTGGGGCAGCTGTGTGTGGATGTGTAGCTGGAGTTGTGGGGTGGCTGGGGTGCCTGGGGGGGTGTAGCTAGGGGCTGGAGGCCTAGTTCTGGCCCCTGCAGTGATGGGAGGGTCCATCACAGGCACCAGGGGGCTGGGGGAGGGGAGGACAGGACCCACTGGGGTGGGAGGGAGCAACAGTGGGGTGAGGATTTACCCTGTGTAGCAGGGAGCCACTGTGGAGAAGGGGGAATTGGGGCTCCCCTGCCCTACCTTCCAACTCCCCAGGTTCCCCTCTGCCCCCTGCCCCGACAAAGTCAATCGTGTTCTCCCTTCCACTCTCTTCTCTTGCCACCCTTGTGCTGTTCCCCACGTGGCTGCCCTTGTCCTCTTTTGTCACCCTGGCCTGCTCTCTCCCCACACTCACTTCTGCCACTGCACATGACTCCTGACCTCCCGTTTTGCCACCTCTCCTCTGCTGCCCCTACTATTCCACACAGCAGCATTTCTGAAACACTGTGCTATGAGTCATGAATATTCATAGTTAAGTTAATTTGAATATTCATGCACTTTTAAAATGGTGGTGTGCCTCAAAAAACTTGAAGGTATTAAGGTGTGCCATGGCAGAGAAAAGGTTGGGAACCACTGGTCTAGACCTTGGCTAAAAGCCTAAAATGGCAAGCTGTATATGAGATGTGGTAGTAGGAGTGCTTGTGAACAAATCTGTATTGAGGTAATTATGGAATTAAGGGTCTTTGACTTTGTGACCAAAGAAGAAGTAGGGCTGGGCCACAGAGCACCTTCATCTGGGATCCCAGAAGACAATTCCAGCTGGTACAAATTAATCCAGCCTTGAAACAACTTTACCTTGTGAAGGCAAACCAATCCTAGGCAGCTTTTAATGGGGGGGAAGGAGCTGAAGAGTTTTGGAAAGCTAGGGTTACAGCAGAGGAAATAATCCAAAATTTTTAGCTTAATAATACTTAACTTTTCCTAGGAAACAAGACAAATTGTGTAGCTTTCAAGGAAATTGTAGGTGAACTTTTTTCTGCAGTGCTATTGGGCACTGAACTGTATTATGAGTATTTGTGCATTAAAGACTTCTGAATGTTAGTGGGAAACTGTGAAACAAAAGCCAAAATTGGTTTCCTTGTTTGTGTGATCTTGACTTATTGGGCATAGTGTAACAGTTAATAGTGTGTATATGTCCTATTACAGACACAGTAAGTAACTGTTTACACTGATACATGCCAGTAAATACTCGTTACTTTCAAGGTGTCCTTTCACTTTCTTTAAACTGAAGTGAGGTTTTATGTATGTTTACAATACTAGGAATTACACATTTGCAGAGAACTGCAATCTTTATCAGCATAAACTATTAAATTAGGTCCCAATCTTGCAAATGTCTACACATGTGCATTTATGGTGTAGTCTGATAAAAACCTGGTACTAGGTATATTGTGTTATTAGTGTGAGTAGAACCCTGCAAAGTTGCAGTTAGCTGTAGTATATCCAGATCTGTGGATACCCCCCAGACCAGTTCTTTGTGGATGCAGGTTAGACAGAGGTTTATTTTTTTTACCTGGGCAGAGCTAGAGCCCTGCAAATATGTAGATGTCAGCACTATACCTGCATCTGCTGATATCCACAGACCACTTCTTGTGGATGCAGAATCACACATTTGCATCCATGCAGGGTTTTAACTGTGAGTATTCCCAGTGATATTAACAATATTAAGCTCTGCCTGACAAGTGTTTATAGGAGCAGGGTCTTACACAGTGGTTAAAGTATAATTTGATGGGCTCCAGAATGTTCCCCAATTTCCTGGCCCCCTTCCCATATTGTATGGGCCCCCTTAATGCATATGCAGGCCTCAGCCTGGGTAGGCGGTGGTAACTACTTCTCAGTACCACTCCCATCCATTATTGCACCATAAAAATATTTGTAATTTTACATGGTATTTATACCAATTATTGTCACAAACTAGTAAACACTGTATAACACAATAAGCAGCATGATTAACAATTGTGGGGTGTGGAATCTGCCAGCAGCCAGGCCAGGGTGAAACATGTGTTGCTGGATCTTCCTATTTTTAGGGGCTCTGGAAAGCCAGCCCCTCAAATTTGTGGGCCTTGGAACTGCATTTGGGGTGCAAATAGTGTAGTGGCTAGCACCTCTGCTTAACATGCAGAAGGTCCTGGGTTCAATTCCCAGGGGGTTGGACTCGATGATCTCACAAGGTCCCTTCCAGCCCTATGACTTGATTTTTCTCCCTTACTTTAACTCCTGCATCTTATATTCCTTCAGCCCCCACTATCCACCCCCTTGCCTCTGGCTGCTGCTTGCTTATGGCCATCCATCTGGAGCTGAGCTGCAGTGCTGGGTGGGATGGGGGAGGATATGTGTGAGTGCACTGCATGGGGCATGCATTGATTGCCCCAGCAGGGGAATGAGGGGGAGGGAGGGATCACAGCTCCTTGTGAGGCAGCTGTGGGTGCAGAGGGAGTCAGGAAGAAGGATGGACCAGCATAGACCAGGATAATTAAAGCCTCCCAGGCAAGACAGTGAGGTGTGGACCAGCCCAGTGGCTGGGGATGTTTCCACCCTGATTGGGGAGATAGGATAGAGAGGAGGGTTTTATTTCAACACAGGTCCCTCCCATGTAAAGTTCAGCCGCCTTCCTCCTCCCTTCACTGATGTGTGTGTCTGCAGTCTGCACCGTGTGTGTGTGTGTGTGTGGGGGGGGGGGGGTAAGCACAGTCATAGGTGGTGGGTTAAAGTAAGGTGGAACTCTGCATTATACCTCACTTTCCTGTTTTTAGTGGCCCCAGACTGCTGGCCCCTCAAATTTATGGGCTCCAGAATGGTGGTCTGGTGCATTCCTGCTTGCTTTAACTCCTGGTCTTACATCATTAGTACAAGTACATATGCTTTTTGTTATAAAAGGTGTTGCAATCAAAGCAAAAAGGCCTCAGACTTCCCACTTCTCTAGTATTGCTGCCTCCACATCATTCTGATTGTGATATAGTATACCTTAAGTACTATTTTTCCATACTCTGTGATCACTAAGATAAGTGATTCTCTCTCCTAAATCAAAATGATGCACAGGAATGCTTCAGGTGACCAAACTTAATGCCATGGCATGCTTTCATAGCTTCAAAAACTGATGGACTGAATAGCTGTCTGGGGCATGCTCAGTGTAGAAAAGGACCTGGGGGTCTTGGTGGGTGGGAAGCTAGATATGAGTCAGCAATGTGCTCTTGCTGCCAAAAAGGCTAATGGCATACTGGGCTGCATCAAAAGAAGTATTACCAGCAGATCAAGGGATGTGATCATTCCCCTCTATTCTGCACTGGTGAGGCCACATCTAGAATACTGTGTTCAGTTTTGGGCTCCCCACTACAAAAAGGACAGGGACATGCTAGAGAGAGTCCAGTGGAGGGCAACCAAAATGATTTAAAGGGCTGGAGCACAAGCCCTATGAGGAAAGACTGAAAGCATTAGGCTTATTTAGTCTGCAGAAGAGAAGATTGAGGGGGGATTTGATAGCAACCTTCAACTACTTGAAGGGATGCTCTAAGGAAGATGGAGCCCGACTGTTCTCGGTAATAACAGAGGACAGAACGAGGAGCAATGGTCTCAAGTTGTGGTTAGGGAGGTCGAGGCTGGATATTAGAAAACTTTTTTTTTACTAGGAGAGTGGTGAAGCCTTGAAATGAGCTGCTGAGGGATGTGGTGAAATCTCCATCTTTGGAGGTGTTTAAGGCCTGGCTGGACAAAACCATGACTGGGATGATTTAGTGGGAGTGGTCCTGCCTCTGGCAGGGGGTTGGACTAGATGACCTATGTTAGAGCACAAAGCTCTGGTAGTCCCCGAGTGGGTCCAGCTGGTCCCAAGACACACAGACAGAGGAGGTAATAAAGCATACATGTGTTTGTGACCTTACAGAGATCTTGTGGAGCTAGCTCCCCGTGGGGTACAGTACAGCTGGTTTTATAGTACAGTTTACAGGAAAAGGGGTAAGGTGGGCACAGAGCCAATCATAATTCAGGGTTGGGGGCTGTATACCTTATATCTGGTCACCTCACCTGGTCAGGGAAGGGTTTTCCTAATATGGTGCATCACCTCATCTGATGCTTCTGGGCCCATGTGACTGACCCAGAGATGGTGAGGACAGGTGAGATGTGACTACCTTCGGTCTCTGAAATGGTGTCTCAGGACCCAAACTGGAGTCTGACGCATGCTAACCCCTTCAATCCCCCCTTTCACAGGGCCTCCACATAGGTCAGTTCGAGGAAGGGGGTGCCCTGTTGTCCGTTTGCACAAGTGAGGTACCTAAGTCTGCGGCGGTGAGAGTGGTGAGGGCTCGCGCCCCTCCGCAAGATGCTGACCGTGTCCCAAAAGAGACCACAGCAGCGCTGGCGGAGGCATAGCCACCCACCAGGAAAAATACAATGCCAAGGAAAGAAAAGAGCAATGTGCGGAGCCAAGCAGTGGATGGCAGCCAGGAAGTAAGCTAGTCCCACCAGTGTTGTTCGATGGTCTCAGTTAGACCCTGCTCCACTCTGCAGAGGTCCTTCAGGCTTGCTTTAATAGCCTGGGAATTATCAGAGAGAGTGAAACAACACAGCCCCTGAAATTCATGGCATCCATGTCCAGTTTAAAGGAGTAAATAGTCCAGAGTGAGGCTGTTCTGTAGTACCGCCTGGCAGAGCTGGGCTTGTTCATAGTTTAGGGCAGCAATCGTGTGAGGTTAGGTTAACAGATTTATCTAAGGCACATGCAATCTTTCATAGGTCTAAATAAGCGGCTTCAGCCAGGGCAGTGGTTCCTACTAGGGAAATAGCTAAAGCAATAACTTCAGAATGAGAAAAGAGATCAACCTAGCTATCACAATCAGTGGGGAGCGACTGCCTGTGTCTCTGCGAAATAGAGCACTGCTCCAATTGTGGGAGGGCATAGAGGGATGTAAGCCTGCCAAAGGCACAAGGCCCTCTAGTGGAATTGGCCGGGATATAAGAAAATGAAAAATTACCACAAATCATAAACCACCCCTGGGGTAATGAAAGGGGAGTATATGTAAAAGACTATTATACTATAAGGGAACCGTTAAGTCCAAAAGGGGAGGGGGAGATGTGCAGGGGGCATGGACCACACCCCTGCCCCCCCCCTTTGTGGTGCTGCAAACAGCAAAAGGAGTCCAGTAAATATCAGGCGTTCTATCATGCTGGTTAACCTGCCAGTTGTTACAGTTCCTTCTACTCCAGTGTTGGGAGTGTTGGTTAGCCCCTCCCTCAGCAGAGGGGTGCCTGTCATCTGCTTCTCATCCTTGTGGAGTGGAACATCCAGTGGTGGGGTTTGCTGACAGATCACTGTTTATTGTTCAGGAATCATGTTTTTCACCTGCAAAACATACTGTGTGCACCAGCTGTAAATGGAGGCTGGGAAAAGGGAAATCTAAAAAACTATTTTGGGGGGGCAAGTCCAATGGAAAACCTGGGCTGATTCTAGGTGTACAGAAGCTCAGTTCACTTAAGGCCTCCATTGCCCACTATTACTATACTGTCAGTCTTCTGTTTGTCCTGCACTCCACCCCTGGGCAAGGGAGGGACTTAAATCTTGAAATAAAGCAAAAAGAATAAGTAAAAAAAAGACCAAACACAATTACAATAGGATAAAATAACAAGCTAACAAATATGGGGGTACTACCAATTTGCAAAATACTAAAGGATGGGATTATAGGCCAACACAAGGCTAAAGAAAATATAATGCTGGCAGACTGTTAATTGGGAAGCCACACATGCTGTTACATAAAGTGTGGTGTTAAAAAACCAAACACCAAAGCAAAAGATAACCCTTCCACATTTTTTCTTTTGTTATATTAAAAAAACCCCCAAAACTGTTAGTGCAAAAACCAAAGCAAAATAACAACAAAAGGAAAAACTGTTAAAAAATGAGACAAAACAAAAAGAGAAACTTAAGAACCAAAAAACAAACTAAAAATAATAGAAAAACTGTTAAAAAACCAAACAATAAAATAATAAAAAACTGTTGGAGGTTTGGGAACTATGTAACACAAATTCAAAACCTGCACAAACTTGTAAAATTATACCATGAAAAGCATGAGGCTGCCTGTGGGATCTTTTCCCACAAAAGCTCATGCAAAAAAATAAATCTTAGTCTTAAAGTGCCACACAACTCCTTGTTGCCTTAGTTTACCCAATTACTATTTTAATACATTTACAAAACCAAGAGTTTACAGCCATTACTGTTAACTACAAAGATTGTTACATTTAATTCTTACCACTTAAGAGGACATCAGTATTAAATTGTCTTGATAGATGGGTGCTTGTGTGTTTATATCACACCCTTTGTTCTGGCAATCTATTTCCAAGGTTGATTTAACCTTTTGCCTTGACCAGAAAGCCTGGACTCTCTGGTAACATGATCCATTCTCTGTCTCTGTCTCTCCCTTGCCAGCAGCTGTAGGTCTGGTGGGCAAATTTTTCCACCCCAATCAGTCAGGTAAATTGCAAGAAACCAGACACTAGCTTGCATAGGAATTTTCAGATTTTTACTCATGGACAATTTCAAGTCTGGACTCTGAGAGTTACACCAAACACTTCAGTTAGCACCTTACAAATAGGATTCTGATATTCAGTTCCCAAAGTTGCTTTCCCCATATTCCCAGTTGTAGTTACCTACATCCTTCGAGCTTCCATCCTAAACACACCACACGATCCATTGTCTACAGCCAAGCCCTAAGATATAACCGCATCTGCTCTGATCCCTCAGACAGAGACAGACATCTTGAGGATCTCTATCAAGCATTCTTGAAACTACAGTACCCAGCTGGGGAAGTAAGAAAACAAATTGACAGAGCTAGACGGGTTCCCCGAAGTCATCTACTACAGGAGAGACCCAAGAAAGAAAGCAACAGAACACCACTAGTCACCACATACAACCCTCAAGTCAGACCTCTGCAACAGATCATTAAGGACCTACAGCCTATTCTAAAAGATGATTCCGGTCTCTCTCAAGCATTAGGAGACAGACCACTCCATGCCTATAGGCAGCCCCCTAATCTTAAACAGATACTCACCAGCAACTACAGATCTAACAACAAGAACATTAAAGCAGGCACACACCCCTGCAAAAAACCAGCTGCCAAGTCTGCCCACATATCTACACAACAAACACCATCATAGGTCCTAATCAAGCCTGCTACTCCATCAAAGGCTCATTTACCTGCTTGTCTACTAATGTGGTCTATACCATCATGTGCAAGAAATGCCCCAACACCTTATATATTGGACAAACAGGACAATCACTCCGTAAGAGATTGAATGAGCACAGAGCTGATATCAGAAATCAAAGAAGAAAGAAACCAGCTGCTGAGCACTTCAATCTTCCTAATCACTCGATATGGATTTGTTAACGACTGTCATTAGAGCTGTACCTGGGACATCAAGACTCCAAAGAGAAACAGCTGAACTCGAATTAATATGCAAACTAAACTCTGTGAAAGCAGGACTCAATCAAGATTATGGGTTCTTTTCACATTACAAAGGGTAATTTGACTTCAGGCTTCCCATTCTTTAAGCCTGTAAACTGCTCTGATTTGCTGTTACTTTATGACCTGATCCTATGTTTTACATCCCCTTGCATTTAGTGTCATTCCTTTCTGTAAGTTCACCCATCTTCAAAGCATCTGAGGAAGTGGGATCTTCTCCCACGAAAGCTCATGCAAAAAATAAATCTGTTAGTCTTAAAGTGCCACACAACTGCTTGTTGTTTTTTTTTTTACTGGACTAGACTAACACGGCTATCCCTTTGGAAACTGCATGAAACTTGCAAAGCATTTAGGAGTAAAAGCTGCTCTGTGTCCCCTTTGCATGTTTGAGACATTATCTGTAGCCTGAGGCACTATCTGTTCACTTACAGGTGTAACTTCATGAATGCAATTGGATTTTATTACCACTGTCTTTTCAAAACACAGATTAAATGCAGGAAACTTTTTGAAGGTATTTGCAGCACTAGACGTTTGAAAAACCAAGTTAGTAAATTCATTTCCATGTAAAACATTTGGAAATCAGAATTGTTTTCACCTTCCTCAACACACAGACTGGTAGATAGGGCTACAGACAGGGATCCCTGCTGAGATGATTCCTTCAGGCTACTTCCACATCTTTTTACTACAGGAATTTGATCACAATAGGCATCATGAGCCTGAGCTCCTGCTGGAAAGCTTTTTCCCTCAGCCAGGAGAGACTGAGACAATGTATTTGAGGCAGATTCTCCCTTCACAGAGTTCTCGTGGGCAAGTGGGGTTGCCTTCTGGGTTTTGCTAAGAGTAACACACCCAGTCTCTGCTGTCTCTGATGCTCCTGTATCAGAGATCAGGAATCCTCCTCCCGGAGCTGGGTTAGGGTCCGCACCAACAGCCCCCTCTGCAGCCAGAGCGTGAGAGAGACTTTTTGTTTGCTCCTGAAACAATGTACTGGAGGTGGACTGTCCCTCCACAGACAAACTGCTATTGTCCTCCCTGAGAGCAGGTGGTAAATGCTTAGACATAGCCTCATACCAGACATAAAAATAATTCAAATGCCCCAGGAATGAATTTAACAATATTTCCCTGAGATAAATCACCTTGTTCATATTGAAAGTGCCCATAGGGGGCAATTGCAAAGCAGAACTTCTACGAGTACAGCTTGGCCACTCAAGAATACACAGCTTAGCAGCCTTTTTCTTGTCCAGTCCCTTTGCTCCCAATTCCTTCCAATGTTTCAAAGTCCTGTCCAACAGACTGTCTGGAATTACCTTAGTTTCCCCCTGACCCATAATGAGATCGTGATACAGACTTCCGAGTTCAGGGGCTCTCACCCATCAGCTCACACTCTTACTTGAAGTTAGAAAATGATCTTCTGCCCCCCCCCCCCCCAGGTTCAGGCTCAAGGGCTTTTGTCCATCAACTCACCCTCTCTTGCTGATACCTCAAAAATCCTCCAGGTTTGGGCTCAAGCGCTCTCGCTCGTCAGCTCACCCCCTCTTGCTTGGAACCACAACAACAAAAAAAACCCCTTCTCAGGTTCAAAGGCTATTTGCTAGTCAGGCTCACCCTGTCTTACCTGTTCACCAGTGATGTCCTCTGCTTGGGAAATTCAGTTTTTCCAGCTGGGACCCTTAGCTACCTGCCAGGAGAAGCAAAAGACCCAGTGGTCCCAAAACAAGACTGTTTGCTGGCAGTGGGTGTTTTGGCTTCTCGCAGCTCTTGCCTTGGAATCCCGGACAAGCCCCCAATTGTTAAAGCACAAAGCTCTGGTAGTCCCCGCGTTGGTCCAAGTGGTCCCAAGACGCACAAAGACAGAGGAGGTCACAAACGCATATATGCTTTATTACCTTACAGAGATCTCGTGGAGCTAGCTCCCCGAGGGGTACAGTACAGCTGGTTTTATAGTACAGTTTACAGGAAAAGGGGTAAGGCGGGCACAGAGCCAATCATAATTCAGGGTTGGGGGCTGTATACCTTATATACCTGGTCAGGGAAGGGTTGCTTCCTAATATGGTGCATCACCTCATCTGATGCTTCTGTGCCCATGTGCCTGACCTGGAGATGGTGAGGACAGGTGAGATGTGACTACCCTGGGTCCCTGAAATGGTGTCTCAGGACCCAAAATGGAGTCTGGTGACTCGTGCTAGCCCCTTCACCTATGAGGTCCCTTCCAACCCTATCATTCATGAGGGCGTTGTGGATCTCATTGACTCAGGTCAGAAGGGACCAATATGATCATCTAGTCTGACCTCCTGCACAGTGCAGGCCACAAAACCTCACCGACCCACTCCTACAATGAACCTCAAACCCATAACTGAGCTATTAAGGTCCTCAAATCATGATTTAAAGACTCTAATACAGAGAATCAACCAGCAAGTGAGCCATGCCCAATACTACAGCAGAAAGCAAAAAAACCTCCAGCGCCCAAGCCAATCTGCGCTCGGGGAAAACTCCTTCCCAATCCCAAATATGGCGACCAGTTAAACCCTGAGCATCAGGGCAAGTCCATAATAGCCAGTCAAGAAGAACTTCTCTGTAATAACTCAGAACCCACTCATCAAATGCCCCATCCCACGTCCCTATCATACCCATCACCCGTAGTAAGACACACAATGGCCAAGCCACAGCCTTCTTTTGAGAAGACTAAACAAACTAAGCTCTTTAAGTCATCTCTCGTAGGGAAGATTTTTCCATTCCATGAATCATCCTTGTAGCCATTCTTTGCACCTGTTCCAGTCTGACTTCATCTTTCTTAAACATGGGTGACCAGAACTGTACACAATACTCCAAGTGAGGTTGCACCAGTGCCTTGCATAACGGCACTAACGCCTCTCTATTTCTATCAGAAATACCCCTTCTGATGCACCCTAGGACTGCATTAGCTTTTCTCACTGCCACATTGCATTGGCTACTCATTGTCATTCTATGATCAACCAGTATGCCTAAGTCCTTCTCTTCCCCTGTCACTTCCAGCTAATGCATTCTGAACTTATAAGAAAAATTCCTGTCATTTGTCCCTAAGTGCATGACTTTGCACTTCCCATTGTTGAACTTCATCCTATTTCTAATGCTCCACTTCACAAGGTCATCCAAATCATTCTATATGCTATCTTGATCCTCCTCTGTATCGGCAATACCTCCCAGCTTGGTGTCGTCTACAAACTTAATTAGCACATTCCCACTTTTTGTGCCAAGGTCAGTAACGAAAGGGTTGAATAAGATGGGTCGCAGGACCGATCCTTGGGGAACTGCACTAGTAACATCCTTCCAGCTAGACAGTTCACCTTTCGCTATAACCCTCTGTAGTCTCCCCTGTAACCAGTTCTTTATCCACCTTTCTATTTTCATATTAATCTCCATCTTCCCCAATTTAACTAATTCCCTGTGTGGAACTGTATCAAATGCCTTGCTGAAATCTTAGTAAATTAGGTCTACTGCATTCCCTTTATCCAAAAAATCTGTTATCTTCTCAAAAAAGGAGATCAGGTTGGTCAGGCATGATCTACCTTTTGTAAAGCTGTGTAGTATTTTATCACAGTTACTATTTTCCTCAATATCCTTAAGTACTTTCTCCTTCAAAATTTTCTCTAAGATCTTGCCTACTGCTGAAGTCAAACTAACAGGCCTGTAGTTACCTGGATCACTTTTACTCCCTTTCTTGAAAACAGGGACCACATTAGCAATTTTCCAGTCATAAGATACAACCCCTGTGTTCACCGATTCTTTAAAAATCTTTGCTAAAGGGCTGGTAACTTCATGTGCATGTTCCTTCAATATTCTCAGATGAAGATTATCTGGACTCTCTGATTTAGTTCCATTAAGCCGCTGAAGCTTGGCTTCCACCTCAGATATGGTAATTTCCACTTCTACATTCTCATTAGCTGCCCTACCTCTGTCCCCAATCTCACCATCACCCTCATTAAAGACAGAGGCAAAGTACTTATTTAGATATTCAGCTATGCCTAGATTATCCTTGATCTCTACCCCATACTTGGTATATAGTGATCCAATCTCCTCCTCCTGTTTTTTCTTTCTATTTATATGGCTGAAGAACTTTTTACTATTGGTTTTGATTCCCTTTGCAAGGTCTAACTCTGCTTGGCTTTCCTCACTTGATCCCTACATGCTCTGACCTCTAAAAGGTAGTCCTCCTTTCCTATCCCTCCCAACTTCCACTCTTTGTAGGCCTTGTGTTTCTTCCTAATCACCTGTTTAAGATGTACATTCATCCAGCTTGGTTTAGAACCCATGCCTGAAAATTTTTTCCTCTTCTTTGGAATGCAGGCTTCAGATAGTTCCTGCAGCTTGGTCTTGAAGCAGTTCCAAGCATCCTCAATGTTCATATCCATGAATTCTTTGGTCCAGTCCATTTCCCTTGCTAATTCCCTTAATTTTTTGAAGTTAGCCGTTGTGAAGTCAAAGACTCTGGTCAAAGATTTATTTTTGTTTGCCCTTCCATTCAGTTTAAATTGAATTAGCTCATGATCACTAGAACCTAGGTTGTCCCCTACAACTAATTCCTCTATGAGGGCCTCACTACTGACTAATACCGTATCTAAGATCACGTCTCCTCTCAATGGTTTGGAAACTGCTTGATAGAGAAATTCATCTGCTATCACCTCCAAGAAAATCTGAGCCCTTTTATTGCTGCTAGCATATATCCTCCAGTCTATATCTGGGAAGTTAAAATCTCCTATAAATGGCACAGTTCCCAGTAGTGCTTGCTTACTTAAAGGACTTAGAGTTCTCTATCCATGTCCAAATCAGATCCAGGCGATCTGTAACACACCCCAAGCACTAATCCAGAAGAAACTCTAGTAGCTTTCTTCTCCAATGTGATTTTGAGCCAGATAGACTCAGTTCTGCTAATTTCATCACCCTGAATTTCTTTGCATTCTATTGCATCATTGATATACAATGCCACACCACCACCTTTGCTATTACACCTGTCTTTCCTAAAGAGCACATAGCCTTTAATGCCCGTACACCAGTTGTGACTACTATTCCACCATGTTTCTGTTATCCCTATAATATCCGGTTTCAATTCCTCTACCAGTAGTTCCAGTTCCTCCATTTTATTACCTAGGCTTCTTGCATTGGTATATAAACATTTTAGCTTTTGCTGCTTGGCTTTGCTCACATTCTGTACCTGACATGGCCTTTTTTTACTGCTGCCAACATCGGCCATCAGACCAATATTCATGCTTCCCTCCTTTCTAGCATCTATATTGCTTCCCACATCTTTGTCTTTTCTGAATACAGTTTCCTGCCTCTCAATGCTAGTATCAGGCATAGAGATTGTTGGGAGATGCTTAGACAATCTCCCCACACTCCTTAGTTTAAAGGTCTCTTAATCAGTTGAGCTAGCCTCCATCCCAGAAGTCTGTTTCCCTCCCTACTCAGGTGAAGTCCCTCCCTAGCAAACAAGGTCAGAAGGTCCTCTAAACAATCTATTTCTTTCCCTACTGATCATGTTTTCATTTCCCCCAAGATTAGTTCAGAATTACATATTTTGTTGGAATAAGGAGGCTGGTAGTGATAATAAATAGGCTCAGAGGCTTTCATTTACACAGTCAGGTCACTCATGGGTACAGAGGAGGCCAGAAACAGTTTAGGAAAAAAAACAACTGGATCATATTCTGCTCTGTTGCAGTTGTTCTGCCATATTAAAATCAATAGGTTGTGTGTAAATGAGGGAAAAATCTGGTTCATTGTTTATTTCACATGCAAACAGTTAAAATGCTGGGTATTTTGCTCATCTGACTCTTTAAATGAATAATATGGCATTTAAATTGTGGCTATGCTGATTCCTGATTTCAAAACTAACTGGGATCTAGTTGTATTTGGTCAAACATGATTCCATAAATTAGTCTGGATACTGGAAATTTGAACTGTCTAGGCACAATCACAGCCCAAACTGCCTCTTTGTCTGATTTCAGTTTGGTTTAGTCACTCTTCAACTTCTTCTTCTTTTTTTTTTTTTTTTTTTTAATATAAAGTTAAGGGGATACATATCACTGCTCTGTATTTGCTGCTACGTGGTCAGGCCTCACCAACACTGGGGATCATCTTCCTGCTTTCTTCTCCTTGATTCGCTGCTGCTTCTATTCCCAGTTCATAGCACATACAGTATTTGAATTAACTGGTACCCAAGCAATCCAAAACCAGTAAATTCATCAAAAACAAAAGGAGAAACTAAGATTTTTCTTGAAACACAATTGTCCATATTCTGCCTCTATTAAAACCCCATGCAGCTTCACTGAGGCCAGTTCCAATTAGGATGCAGGGCCATGTGCTAAATACTGTAAAAGGACAGATGAAGATAGGGGATAACACTTTCATGGCTGCTTAAGTTCCTCAGGAACCTGAGCCCTGTTTTCCAAAAATGATTTTGGTTTTTAGGGGGCTTGAGTTTCAGTGAAAGTCTATGCCCATGTCCACACTATAAAATTATGCTGACCTCACATACAGCCACTGCAGTTATTAAATCATTTGTCAAGTTCCAAAGGGGCAGCTGTGTTAGTCTAGTTCAGTAAAACAAACAAGGAGTCCTGTGGCACTTAAAGACTAATGAATTTATTTATTGCATGAGCTTTTGTGGGAGAAAAATCCCACTTTCAGATGTTTTGAAAATGGGGGAACTTACAGTGTGACCTGACTCCATTATTTACACTTCCCATATTTATTTTTTTCCCATTCTGTAACAGCAAATCAAAGCTGTTGTAAAGATTCAAACACTGGAGAACAGCAGCATCTTTCTCTATATGCTGTTCTCCAGTGTTTGAATCTTTACAACAGCTTTGATTTGCTGTTAGTGTGACCTGACTCCATGATTTACACTTCCCATATTTATTTTCTTCCCATTCTGTAAATTTCCCCCCTCTTCAAGGCATCTGAAATGGGATTTTTCTCCCATGAAAGCTCATATGATACATAAATATTAGCCTTTAAGTGCCACAGGACTCCTTGTTTGTTTTAAATCACTTGTGTGAGTGCACACTTGCTGGTAGTTCCTTGTGTTCATGGTATGCCTCCTCACTAGAAGCACTTACAGCAATTGTTTGTCAAGGTGGTAGGTTGTGGGATGGCTTTTGAAAGCCAGTAACAATGGGGATTAGAACTCAAGTGTAGTCTAGAGCTGGTCCAGAATTTTTCAGTTAAATGGTTTTTGGTGGAATGCACTGATTTTGTCAAAACCAAACCTCCTTCCCCCCCCCCCCCAGTGTAGGTTTCAATAAAATATTTGTTAGCAATGATTCTCATCTCCTGGTTGTAACTGGGGTGTGGGAGAGAAATGACCAATGTCAGTGGTTAGTACACTCACTTCTGATAGGGGAGACACATTTTCAAGACCTTGCTCAGCCTAATTTGGAGCAAGGACTTAAACTCAGGGCTTCTACACCCAGCAGGAGGACCCTGACCCTTTGATTATAGACTCAAGTTTCTTCCTCTCTAACCATGTGCATATAAACAATTATTTACATAAGGTGAAACAGCTCCCCTATGGGAAATTGACTGTGTATCCTGATGATAAGGGCATTCACTTAACTAAGCACTTGAGATGGTAGAGATCCAAATTTGTGTCCCAACACTAAATCAGGCAGAACAAGGACTTGAACCTTTGTCTCCCACTTCCCTGGGATGCATTTTGGCTTTTCTAGAGCTGGCATATCTCTCTCTTCATGGAAAGTTTTTGTAAGATCTCATTTTCATTCTAACACAATGACAGCAATGAAACCTTGAAAAACTTTGCAAGATTGAATTCTTGGGTTTTGGCTATTCCTAAAGAGGAGGTCTTACTTTTCAATCCTGTGCTCATACCACACCTCACTGATTACTGTACTACATCTCGGGAACATTACAATCAAGATTTGCACAAATGATTCTTCCTAAAACATTATGGCAGTTTGAGTATATTTACTTTCTACTGAAAATTAAAAAAAAAAAATAGAATAGAGTGAAGACCTTACTATTCCTTGTGAATAATTATTTTAATGTTGCTGTAGTTCTGTTGTAATGTCTATCAGGCCGCTGGACTTTTTAATAGGCATAAAATAGAAATTTAAAAAATTCACTTTATTATATGTGATTTACATAAACTGGAATTTCTTGTTTGATTCCCAGACATGCAGAAATGAAGTTTTAGATAATGAATGCAACTTCCCAGACTGATGTGCATCAGTAAATACATTATATTTGCAACCACACACTGAGTAGCCCCGCAATTGAAAAACAAATAATTTTCCCGGCACTTGTTGTTTAGTAAAAAAACAACAAGCAGTTGTGTGGCACTTTAAGACTAACAGATTTATTTTTTGCATGAGCTTTCGTGGGAGAAGATCCCACTTCCTCAGATGCTTTGAAGATGGGTGAACTTACAGAAAAGTTCACCCATCTTCGAAGCATCTGAGGAAGTGGGATCTTCTCCCACGAAAGCTCATGCAAAAAATAAATCTGTTTAGTCTTAAAGTGCCACACAACTGCTTGTTGTTTTTTTACTGGACTATTCTAACACGGCTATCCCTTTTGAAATTGACTTGTTGTTTAGTCAGCATCTTCTTTACTGATGGCTCTAACTGGAACAATTTACAAATTCAGCTAAAACTTGAAGAGATTGTAATAAATAAGGAAAAAAAACATGAAACAGATCATAAATTGAAGAGACAGGAACTGTTTTACCCAGTTAGTATTGGCACACAGTCTTAGTAGTTTGTTTTGGGCAGACAATTAGTTCTTATTTTAATTTATTTCCTTGGAAAAAACTTGAAGGAAGGGAAAAGATACTTTAAAAGCTCTATTACGTTAACCTCCTAAAGCTGGAGCTACATCTCTCTTCCCCTTTTCAGCCCTTGGAGTGGAAAGGTGCTGCATAATGCAGGCTTTGTGAACATGAAGGATCCATGAACAGAGAAATGTTCTGTGAATCCCTGGCCATCCTTGAGAATGAAACTTCATCTTAATTCTCTTCTCTGGGATTCCCTCGCTGCATAGCTGTAAAAACTTGTTTTTGTTGGCTGTTCCATCTGTGCCTGCCCAATGCATTCCACTCAGAGGTGGGCAGAAGCCTTAACTGTGGAGTTAATACTTTTTCTAGGAGCATTAACTTCCCTGTAGATTTCCAGTTGGGAATCTATTGGCTGCATGCGGAAGCATTCTACAAAAACAAGCTGCACCGTTATTCTGTCATTTCCTTTGGGACTTATGCTGTGTTAGGAAATAGCATGCTGTGGTGCCCCTTTCCTTGCCACCTATCCTCTTTGCAGTAACAAAAAAATGAAGAAAAAATCATTTTTGTCTCTGCACAAAAACATCAAATTCATTTGAGCTCTGAAAACTCTTCTCACTAACAGAAAATCTCTGTACCACCCAGAAGCCAATTTCCTCTTTGAGGTCCCAGTCTTGGACAAGCGTATGGTTTTACTGCTATTAGGCCTTATGGCTTTGTGCATGCACATGACACAATTTATTAAATTATGGCCAAGGCTTCTGCAAGACTTGGAGGTATACCATCCCCATCTTGATAGCATGGACATCTGTCACAATGTCTTAAGATATTCAGGACTCTGTTACAGGAGATGAAGGGGAAACATACCCAGCAGTGGGTTCACTCCTTGCTTTCCTTGTCTTTCCTGCTAATAGTCACATGTGCCTTGCAGTTGGCTTGAGTACTCATCTGTATTCCCTCCATATTCCAGATTTATGAAGTCTGCAGGACATGGGGCTCACATCAATATGTGCTGGAAGTAGGTGCTATTTGCATGCCTTGAAGTGATTTCACTAATTCCAAACCTATCTAAATTCTGACAGACTACAATAGCGTAATATCACACTAAATGCCGAAGAGGAGGTTGATCTATCAGCTCTGTTATGAAATTATTCTTCTGTGGGAGCACTCCATTCAACATTAAGTAATTCAAATGGATCTTCATCTGCCTGGAAAGGACAGTGTTTTGATAGAGTCCTCAATAGTGGACTCAATAGCACAAAAGGTCCTTTAGGTACTTTTCCATACATGGGGCAAGCTCTAAAATCATCTCCATGCCACCTCAGAGTGCTCATTACCACCAAGAGCAGGTAGCACTATGGGTTACCAAAAGTCACTTTTCTTCTGAAATAAAATCAGGAGTTTCTCTATGCATTCCCTCTAATTCCACTGATCAAGAAGACAGTTTGGAAAGTCACACAGGACAGCACCAATATATTGTTGATAACCCTAGCCCATGTTCACCACTTCTGGTTCTCCAGTCTTCTGCTCCTATTATCAGATCTACAAGTCCTTCCTCCAGATTCACTGGATCTATTGATTCAGGATAAGGACAAGATTCTCCATGTGGATCTTGAGCCTCTTCAACCAGCAACATGGCTTCTGGACTGCCAGGGACAACTAGACTGAGGTGGTTCAGCTGAGCTCTAAATGATTCTAGTAGAAAGCAGGAAGACTTCTTTTAGATAAACCTACTCAGAGTGGAAGAGTTTTTCTGTCTCTGGTGCTTGAAAGGAGGTAGATCTATTTTATTGGTACACTTTAATTTATTCCTTAGAAGAATAATACAAACATCACTTACATTGTCCCCTGAATAGCCACAATCTAGACATAATATGCTAATTTGTATAACACAAGTATATTTAGTCAATAATGTATAATTATTTGTACACTTTTTGATAAACTGTTTTACAAATATTAATAAATTTAGACTCATGGCACAGAGGAGAGGGTAAATGTTACTAACTGCATTTCACTGCTGGGGAAATTGAAGCATGGGTAGATTTAATGACTTGACCCAGGTCACATAGAAAGGTGGTGGCAGGAACAGGATCAAAAAGTGTGGAGTTTTGCAGGATCTTCTGTAAAGTAAAATGTGGAGGAACCATTTGCTTCCTCAGCCACCTGTTACTTGACACCTTTCAATATCCACTCAGCTATGCCATACTAACTTGTGGCCTTCACCTCCAGTTGCTGACACTTCTCCTCCACCTATTTGTGAAAAATGGTATCCTCTGCTGGTATCCTTAAATTGAAATTACCCCTAGCAAGAGCATGAGCATGAACAGGCAGACAAGCAAGCAGAACATGAGGCAAGAAGAGAAATAGAGGGATGCAAACTGGGACTGAGATTAGTAGAGTTAGGCAATAAATACAATTTCTCATACATGTGGACAGGGAGGTTAACAGCAAGATCAGTGCACAAGCTTGCAATAGATTAGTCAAGACTGTTTGAACTTTGATGAAGATAGCCTATGCCCAGCTAGGGCATAATATGTCTTCACTTTGCTGATGCAGATGCCTCCCTGTCACTGATGAAATTGGCACACAAGCTGCCCTAGTGTACTCCAACATCAAGAATCTTTATGCTTAAGCCATTCCTGCGTAGCGCAAAGTCTTCTAGAGCAGGGGTTCTCAAGCCCTTCAGTGTTATGATATGGCTGGGAGGGCTCCTAAGTGGGCAAGTTGGAAGAAGATGGGAAGGTTGGATAGGAATTCCTCTTCTGCTTCTACCTTTGAACTGCAAACAGGGAATAAAGACAAGGAGAAGAGTCTGGATCACTAGAAGTCCTGTGGCACTTTTAAAGGCTAAGAAATTATGCAGTAAATACACTTGTTAGTTTTTAAAAGTGCCACAGGACTCCTTGTTTGTTTTAGATCACCAGAAGTTTGCCTAGTGATGCTAAGACTGGTGACGGTACGGTAGGGCTCTATGTAACCACATAGGGTAGGCTAGCACTGATATGTATGCCCTTTCGAATCACTGTGAACCTACAACTGTAAGTAATGGGCATGTTTTTGCTCTGTTCTAGTGCCATTTCCTAGCAGATGTCATTTATGGGGTGCACAGCTGGAAAGGTTTTTCTGTTAACAATCACAAGCTGCATATTACAGCAGGTGCTGCCTCTTTTTGTTGTTTCTCTCTTCTTTGAAGATATGTACCTTTGAGGATGCATATTTGTGGTCCATCACAAATACAGTAGTCAAATATCCAACATAATTATATGGTTCATAAAATTAGTTAATGACATCATCAGCTGAGGGAAGGCTGTTCCTGGTCTTTCCTATGGCTGTTAAATCCAGGACTCTTTTCAGATGGTGAGCAGTCAGATACCATTTGATATTGACTAAGATGTTAGCTTTGCTACATAAACTCCACAACACCACCTCTAGGCTTAGAGAGAAAACACTCCAACTGTGCCTCTTTATTCTTTTCTTGCATATTATTACTAATCCTTTTCAAAGACTCTGTCCATTTTTACCTCATTTCTTCTCTGTTTTCTTAAACCAGCTCAGATGCCTAACCCCTAGCCTTCAAAGGCCTTTCTTGTATTTTCAATGAGAAGCAAGGACATTCTGTATATCTTAATACACTCAAAAGACTTCCTGGGCTGCTGCTTTTTTTTTTTTGGTCCTCAACATAATGGATACAGCAGCATTCAGCTTTGATGTGTGGAAATTGTATCATATGGCTGGTTTATGTTCTTAAGCACTCTTGTTAGTATGGTGTTGAGCTCTGATTAGTTCTTTTTTCATTTCCATGGTTACTAGTAGTCACCAGAGTTTTGCTAACCCCAAAAGGCATACTGATTATTCCTTTTTCCCCAAGAGCAGCACAAAAGTAATAGATTATATTTAAATGACAATTAGGCTTCTCTCATTATCATATGGATCATAGATTATTTCCATATTGTTTGGCTTCTCACAACAGCTGTAATCAATAAGATATTACTTCCACCTACCCTCCTCAGTATTATACTCTGAGTCAATGTCTTTGTGAAGTTGAATGTCTGTTCCATAACCTTAGAAGGTTATAGTTATTCCGACTCTCGTATTTTATTTCGGAGTTAATTTAACAGCAACTATTCTAGGCACCAGATGCAGAGCAAACAATGTGTGGTCAGATGCATTCTATAATTAAGTATTATCACTATTGTATTTTTTGAATTATAAAACTGGCAAAACCCCTAAGTTGCTGAAGGTGATAGACATGTAAATGGAAAAATTGGGCTTAGAATTTAAGGGTTTCTGTTTCCCTGTCCTGTGCTTAAAGCATTAGGTCACTTTCATATAAGAGACTGTCACATGGTGAGCAGGCCCCTAAGGATTTCAAATTTCCTCTCTTACCAGTGTCTGCATTCCCCTCACAATGGGTCTGCTTGCCAGGGCTGCGCTAAGTGATATAACACCATAGGCAAAGGAGTTACTATGAGAAGACTGATACTGGGAAGTTTTCAGGAGACCAGGGCTGAGGCAGAAGCTGGTAAGGGACTCTATTGAAGGAGTGAGGGGGCGAGTTACAATACAGCAGGGCTGTTTGGATCAGCTCTTAGGGGCAGCTTTGAGACCAAAGGAAGAAGCTTGCTTTAAATCATCCTTGTAATTTTCAGTGGGCCCTCATGGTCTTCAAAATACAATTTGTAGAGAGATGTGTTGTCAAGTGGAAAATCACTTGTGAATGATAAAGTAGTAAATTGGGCACTATAAACCAAAATAAAAAGTAGATTTTTAGCCATTGCACAGTAAAATCATAGAATCATAGGTTTGGAAGGGACCTCATGAGGTCATCTAGTTCAACCCCCTGCAAAAAGCAGGACCACTCCCACTAAATCATCCCAGCCAGTGTTTTGTACTCTGTGTATTCCTTGTAATCAAATTATTTTTTTTCAGTTATCCAAAATTCAGTTCTTACAAACTGAAAACATGGTACATCTTACTGCACAATTGGAACGAAGCTAAACTATTTTTTATGAATAAGGTACCATTACAAGTCTTGCTAACTTAGGAGTACAGTGTATTTATGTATCTTACTAATGCAAAGCAATTTTATTCTTGAAAAACAAGCCATTTGTTTGATTTCTTCCTCTCATTTATTGCAGCTAGCCCTTGTCAAATAGATGTTCCCTGCTCTGAAGAGTGTATGGTTTAATGTTAAGAAAAGACACAAGTGGGTTTAACAAATAATAAGAAACAGATGGGGTGATTGGTAATACGCATATGGAGATTCATGAACCTGGGTTACATTGAGCACCACTTGTTGCATCTGATTCAGTTAACAGTGCATATATATTTTAAAATCCTTTGCCTAGTTTTACAAATTTAACCCCTGCTTGTCACCATTTTTAAACTCTGGGTTTTGCCAGTTTCAAGGTTTTTTTTAAAACTTGGCTTATATGAATTTTTAAAGCTTTTTTCTTAAACCTTTACCTGTGCTTTACCTTAAAGGTAGGCTGAAGTGAAGTTTGCAAGCTGACAAATAGCCAGTGCCTACCACCTGTGAATTTTAATTCTCAAAGAACAAAGTGACAAATGGCTTTGTTAAATATTGCCACTGCTTGAGGTAAAAGAGTCAGACTGGATCTGGCACTTGGGAACCCTAAACTTAGAGGGTCTCCTAAGACCAGTTCCAAAGGGGTAGCCGTGTTAGTCTAGTTCAGTGGTTTTCAAGGGTCCGGGCCCACAACTGGGTCACAGACCTTCATGTACTGTGTTGTGGGGCTCCCTGCTGCCGCCACCAAATCGCTGGAATGCATTGCTCAAAGATGTAATTGTTGGGTCGTGGGCATAAATGGTTTGTGGTGGGTTTTTTTTTTTTTTTTTTCCTCCAGCTGGGTCCTGAGGAAAAAAGTTGAAAACCACAGGTCTAACAGCAAAACAAGCAAGGGAGTCTTGTGGCACTTTTAAAGACTAACAGATTTATTTATCATATGAGCTTCCATGTGAGAAAAATCCAACTTTGTCAGATGCTTGAATATGGGGAACTGCAAAGTGTCATCTGAAGTGGGATTTTCTCCCATGAAAGCTCATGCAGTAAATAAATATGTTAGTTTTTAAGTGCCACAAGAAAGAACAAAGTTCCTTCGGTGGATGATTGGGCATACTGGACCTTCTGTGGTCTGCGGTGAATGGAATAGGTGAGATGGTATTGAACACTTGAATACTTGTGGAACAAGGAGAAACTACAAAAAGTCTTTTAAGTTTAAACTGTCTTTTTTGTTCAATTAGGCAAATTTTCTTTAACACATTAGTCTGGCCTTCTGTATTGTAAGTAGGTCCAGGCAATGCTTACCACAGCACTCCAACACAGAAATCTCTTCTTACCTGAAGATTTCTTGGCTAGAGCCTAGCACTCTTGACTGCAGAGCATATAAGACAAGACTCAGTGGCATTGGTGCCATTGGGTACAGAGCCTGAATATGCCAAAGAGTACCCGGAGCCTTGTTGGGGAGCTGAGGCCAGT
This sequence comes from Podocnemis expansa, assembly GCA_007922195.1. Taxonomy (NCBI): domain Eukaryota; kingdom Metazoa; phylum Chordata; order Testudines; family Podocnemididae; genus Podocnemis; species Podocnemis expansa. The sequence continues at coordinate 125,292,937 of ML681963.1, forward strand.
AGCGCCATTTTAAGTCTCCCACCCTGCTGCACACCCAGGCACGTGGAGCAGGGCAGAAAATCTAAACCAGCGTCAGCCAGTGTGTTTGGAGACTCCCCTGCTTCAGCATAAGTAAGTACTCGGCTGGGCTTGGGGCAGGGTGGCCCAAGGATTTTTGGCATCTTAGGTGAGCCACGACTTTGGTGCCTCCCACCCACATTCATAGAATCATAGGGTTGGAAGGGACCTCATGTGGTCATCTAATCCAACCCCCTACTAAAAACAGGACCACCCCCACTAAATCATCTCAGCCAGGGTTTTGTCTAACCAGGCCTTAAATGTTTCAAAAGATGGAGATTATACCACCTCCCTAGGTAAACCATTTCAATGCTTCACCACGCTCCTAGTGAGAGAGGTTTTTTTTTTTGTTTTTTTTTTTTCCCTAATATCCAACCTTGACTGCCCCAGCTGCAGCTTGGAACCATTGCTCCTTGTTCTGTTCTCTGATACTGCCACTTTTGGCCAGCTTGCCCAGTCCCTGGCATGGGGGGGGGCAGTGGTGTGGCTGTGCAGGCCCTCCCCCCCCCAAAGTGCAGGGCCCTGGGCGGCTGCCCCTCTCGCCCTACCCTAAGGAAGGCCCTGCAGCTGTAGGGCTGGAGGGGCTGCAGCCCCTCCCACATCTCCGGCCCAGCCCCGGCAGTGGCTGGGGCTGGATCTGGCCTGTTTGGGCTTGATCTGGCTCCAGCCCCTGCCTGCCAGTCAGCAGCATGCAGCCCAGGCTCAGATCTGGCTACTGGTGTTGCCAGCCAGTGGCAGCTGGCCTGGACAGGCTAGCAGTGGCAGGAACTGGGCTGGGCCCAGGCACCACATCGGGCCCATGGGGAGTGGTCCAGGACCCTTTCTTCAAGGGGGAAATGCCCCTGTATGAGTCTTATTAAACAGTGGGGAAAAAATTGTCTCAAGATCAAGAGCTGTGGTTGTGTCTGGGTTTTGTCTTATTACCTAAATATCCCTTATGGTAATGTAGAGAAAATTGTTAAATGAGTTATGTACTGTAAATTGTTTAATCATAAATTAAGAAGTAATTGAGAGAGGGGCTTTCTGTCAAAGGTGTGATGCTAACAAAACAGAAAAAACAAAATTTTAATGAGTTGCACAAAGGTATCATTTATATTTCTCTTGCATTTAGAAAGATCCTTTCCTACAGATCATTCCTCAATGGGTAAAAGCCCAGTGGCCAGAGGAGGACAGGCAAATAGTGCCCTGCAAATCTGCAGATATCCACATTATATCTGCAGATACCATGTGGTTATCTACAGAATATTTCTTGTGGATAAAGATTGGATACAGGTCCACATATTTTTATCTGTGCAGGGCTAGAGCCCTACAAATATGTGGATAGCCACATTATATCCATGTTTGGGGATACAACATGGATATCCATGGACCATTTCATGCAGATGCAGATCAGAAACAGATCCACATATTTTTATCCACACAGGACTCTCCAACAAAGCTTTTCATGGTCCTATCAGCATATGCAAAACAAAATTCTCAAATAGGATACAATCAGTGTTAGTTGATTGTGGTTACCTCACTATAATATTCACTTATACAAATTCTTATAAATATGAGGCTTAGAAGGTGAAAAAAGTATGATAGGCCTTAAACTCCTAAGGGGGAATGCAGAAAACTTTGAGGTGAGTTGCTTTATCTTCTAAGCACCTTTTAACATTAAATCTGTAAGATATGTAAACTAACCTTACAACTGGGTCACCTTTCTTATAATACATAAATCTCTCTTGCTTGTGCTAAGTAGGACAGACGGGGGCAGAGTTGTACAAGTATTGTCACTACTACACCTTGTATTTTAAATAATAGGAAACTAGGTTAGGAAAGTAAGTGAAAAATGACTTATGTAAAAGGTTTGATAGCACAAATGCAAGTTAATGTTCAGTTAACTTTTTGGTTTTAGGGCTTTTAACATTTTATTATTTGGCACTTGCTTAATTTTTCTTTTAAGATTTGTTTTCCTTTATTGCTCTGCTACTGATGAACACATGTGAAGAAAATACTTTCTGGGCTCTAGCAGCACTGTTAGAGAAACCTAAGTAATTAAGTAGATTATTCAGTTATTCTCTTGATAAGCACATTGTCATTTTCACTGCTGAGTTTAATCTGTTGACCTGGTAGGTTTGCCTTTAAAATTTGACTTCTAGTTGTAATTCTTACATTCATTCTATAACACTTTTATCTGGTACTTGATTTATTTTCTTTGTGTTGTTAGATTTAAAATAATATGCTACTAATCAGAGGTTCTTGGAACACAAATACATCTAATACATTTAATAATAATACATTGATAATACCAGCAATATTAAAATAATGATAAAACATACATCAGAACTCCTATTATTCATGAAAGCTTTGAAGTAAATTAACATTTATTTATTACTTATAGAGGTCCTGATACAAAGCCAACTGATGTCAATATGAGTCTTTTCACTGACTTCAGTGGACTTTGGATCTGCTGGGTTATATACGTATGGCATACAGGCTATGTTCCCCCTAAGGTGCGCGGCTGTGCGGCCGCACACCTAAAAAGCCTCCCCGCGCAGGGCTGTCCCATTCCTGCACACAGGGAGGGCCAAGCCAGCATCACAGCCCAGGATTGGCTGGGCAGGCCAGCAGAGCGGTGGAGGATCGGCTGGGGGGAGGGAGCAGGGCCAGGGCCAGGCAGGGCGAGGCAGACAAAGCAGCAGAGGATCAGCTGGGGTGGGAGGGAGTGGGGCTGGGTTGGGCCGGGTCAGCTGAGTAGCAGGGGGGAAGGCAGGGTCAAGCAGGGCAAGGCCAGCAAAGCGGCTGAGGACTGGCCAGGCTGTGGGGGGAGAGCGGGGCCGGGGTCAGGGCCAGGGCCAGGCAGAGCCAGGCTGGAAAAGAGTCCGAGGATCAGCCGGGGCGGGGGGTGGAACAGAGCTGGGGTTCAGGCCAGCTGAACAGTGGGGAGGGGTGCTGGGGATGGGCAGAGTGAGGCCGGTATAGTGTGAAAAAGTATGGTCTGGCAGGCTTTGTCACATAGTATGTTCTGAACATGCTCAGATCAACAGAGCATGCTCAGTAACATTCTCTGTGTCTTTTCTGCTGACTTGCTCATGCTCCCTGCCCTTACTTACTGGCAGTTTTTGCTCCTCTTTTTACAGGGCTTCAAGGGGGGGCAAAAGGGATGACTTTGCTGGGAGGGCAGGGCTGGGTGTAGGCCGGAGTGTGACTGGCCTGGGGGTTTGGGCAGTTGGACGCAAGGGGCAGGCGAGGGGTGAGGAGCCAAATCAGCTTGGGGGGGGGGGGGGAGCCAGTGTCCAGCCCTGGGCTGAGAGCTGCCAGCCTTAGAATAAGGGTACAAACTCACCTCAGAGGAGCAGAGGGTGCACTAGTGACCCCAACAGTGAGAATCCTCTCCCCTGACTTCAGAAATGTGCATGGAGGGGCTTTATTGTTTTCCCACTTACAGGAATTTGTATTTTACTAAGACACTGGGCTCTGCCTTCCAGGCTGCCTTGTGAAAGGCACCTGGCTTCTTAAAGGCACAGGCATCCCAGTTTCTAAAGCCAGCAGCTCCTATCTTTCTGATACATCACTCTGTGAGGCTACAGGGGACTTGATTCAAGGAATAATTTTTTAGTCACCCCGTTTTCAATTTACATGTGGACATAAAGTCTCATGAGAACACACACATAAAATTGTCTAATCTGCCGTGATTCCCTGAATCCCACACAGCTACATCTCATTGCGCTATATAGAGGTTACTTTAATAGCAAATATCTTCTGATAAGTAAACAATTATTTTAATCAGGGTTCTAATATTTTTAGTTGGGGAGGTTCTTATTGTGTGTTTTAATTTTAACACTTGAAATTTTATGGCACAAGTGTCTTCTGTTGGATTGCTCCTGATTGCTTGTCCTGCTGTAAAGACTTGTTCTTCTTCGAGTGCTGCTCGGATACATTCAGTAGCAGGTGTATCCATGCCACAGCATACAATTGGTTGGCAATCTTTTTGCCCTAGCCTATCAAAACAGCTGGTGACCACTGCTCCCTGTCCACCCTGTGGCTATATATGTGGCCACAACCCTGTCCCTCCTCAGTTCCATTTTCTGCAAAACCTTGGAGTAAGGAAATTGCTCCCACTCATCACCTGCCAAGCCAGGGTTCAAACCTTGTGCTACTTGCAGCAAGGCCTTCCTGTTGGATGACCCCCATGAGAAGTGCCTCCAATGCATGGGTGAAATCCATTTAGTCACTGAGTGCTGTATCTGTCGGTCCTTCAAACCATGGACCATTAAAGACAGAGAGCAAAGGTGCCAGGCATTGGCCTGGGAGCAAGTGCAGCAGCCTACCTCTGAATCTTCAGGGACTCCTTCGGCACTGTGTGCCAGCTCGACACTGGAGCCTATCCGGTACCGCTCTCCCAGACAGTGAAGGAAGACGGGCTTGGTACCAGTAGTGGTATTGGAGCACCAGTGCCGCTCTATATCCCCTATCAAGGGGTCACCTTGGGACCGCCAGGAGCCGGTACTGCTCCCTTCCACCCCAGAGGCCTTTGAAGCAGTGAAGGCTCTTCTCCTTCTGCCAATACCTCCCACTCTGGTGCCCCCCAAGAAAAGGGGTAAAGTGGCCTTCACATCAGAAGTCTGGTCGCTTCGACAGTGATATCAGATTCTGTCACCGATTTCAGTGCTGAGTTCCCTGCAGCTGAGCTGGCTACCCATGAAGGTCCCAGCTCCATTAAATGCTTCCCTCAGTGCCATGTTACCCTGCCTTCTCCGACATTGCAAACATGGAGTCATGAATCTTCTTGATCCCTGAGCCCTGAGGAGGTCGCCTCGAGAGGGACTAAATGATCTTGTCCACAGTGCTCAGTACCAACAACATAAAGATACCGACCCCATGAATGGTCTCCATTGGAGACCCCAATGGGTTCCTGCAGTACCAGTCAGCTTGGCTCAGCCCCGTGTCCTCCAGCACTGAACAGAACCCTGAACCCCATGCCCTGCTCCTACACTGGGGACCTTATGGTACATTTTGACCACCTGCACAGTGTTTGTGCTCATGTGGGGTTAGAGGCTCGTTCTCCCACAGGGCGTAGCAATACTTTGTTCGGTCCAGTCATCACTTTGGCAGAGCCAAAAACAGTGCCCTTATACCCTAGTGTGAGGGATCTTGCTGTTGCAGGAAAATGTATCTCTCTCCCACAACAATAAGGAAGCTCCTGTTTCAAAAATCTCCCCCTCGGGTATCGGACCCAGCATTAGGCATCTATTAAGTTAAGAGATACAGAATAATACCACCACTTCTCAGGTGAGTTCAAACAAGTAAAAAACACAGGTTTATTAAGGAAGGGGCTAGACCCCAAGCTAAGAGTTTTACACAACAAGTACCTAAACAAACAAGAGTGGTAACTAATGAAACAGAGGAACAGAAAAGCCCTGACCACTGACCCTCCCTCGCCCACAGAGTCCCTTGCGAAGCCTATTCACAATTGTGATTCACCCGTCTGGGCATTGTTCTGGTCCGAAGCACCGACGCGTCCCCATCTACTTCTCGTCCTGGTTCTGTAGCCCGTCTGCTTCAGGTTCCAGGTCTGCAGTCCTCCTACCTTTGGACCATCTGCTTCTGGGCCCAATGGCCAGATCCAAAGTCCTATGCCCCAAATGTCAGTGGTCCACTCCCTGAGATCCTATGTGGAGCCGAGCCAGCACACTGCAGAGCAACCAAGGTGGACTTAGCCACTCTGCAGCTCCCTCTCCAAGCTCCAGGAACTTCAGATACTCAAAAAAATCCCACAAAAGAGTCCTGCCAAAGAACACTCCTGAAGAACAGCACTCACAAAGAACCCTTTCCCTCAGTAGGGTTCTCCTTAAGTTCAGCTGTCCTGTCCAATCAGTGACCAGGATTTCTCCTGTGACAAAAGCTGTCCATTAGCACAGCACTTTCCAGAAACTTGTGTGCATGGCCCACACACACTGTGCACAACACCCAAGTGCTGCCTACAGCACTCAGTATCCAGTCCCCTGGCAGGCAGCCAAGTGCCCAGTCTCATTCTGTCCATCAAAGTATTGTGCAACCGAACTATGTTACATAATTGGGAAAGCTCCCACTTTGGGGGGGGGGGGGGATACATACAAGTATAACAACCCAAACTTCTCCCCAATATTGCTATTTCACATTGGCAAACTCCCAAATCTATTGCCCCATATCAGACATGGCAGGCCACAAATACCAGGTTTCCACAAGTGCCCTCCTCTTCCTCACCCGGCACCATCTTAAGGGGGTGGTGGAAGCAGTACTAGGCCCGGGGCCGGCTCCTCCTGGTATCGAGGGACGCAAGGGACTTGGATCTCCTGGGGCGGAAGGCTTACTCTTCCTCGACCTTTCAGCTCAGAATAGCAAGCTATCAAGCCTTAGTAGCCAGATATGCCATGGATGTGGGGGAGTCCATGAATAAGTTCAGACACTTGCTCCTACAGGAGAACAGGGTGGATTATGATGCCTTTCTTGAAGAGGGCAGATTAACGTCACAGGACTTATTGCTATCTGCCTGGGACACCTCAGACACGGTGAGATGCAGTGTGGCCTCAGCCCTAACCCTGTGGTGAGCAGCATGGCTCCTGGAGGCAAGGGTCTCCCCTTCCTCCCAGTTTGTCATAATGGACCTTCCATTTGAAAGTGGCCCTGTGTTCGCGGCTGGAACGGATGCAATGCTCCGTGATGCCCATGATCCCTGAGGGGGTATCAAGTATGTAGGCATGTTGCCTTCCTGGCCTACGAGCTGCCCCCCCCCCACCTCATAAGGGGCAGTTCATCTTCTATGGTTATAGTCCTCACTCCACTGGCCCTTATCTAGGTTACAGTATACTTAAAACTTTGAAACCTTGCAACCCTTCCCCTTTTCTCCTTCCCTGTAGTGGGATGATTACTACCTGATTTACCTTCAAGTACCAGGGGAAAATACATTATTCTGGTGGGAAGGTGAACCCAAGGCAAGGCCCTAAGTCAGGGCACTCCCCTCCATCTGCAAGAAAAGCCAGTGGTCCCAGTGGAATTCTTAACCTTTCCACTGCGGGGGATGCCCCCTCTTCCGCATGTTTCCAGGCGGTGCCATACCCTTAAATTCCACTGTTCAAGAGTGTAAAGTCCAAGGTAGATGATGGGATATATGAGGGGTTTATAGGATTAGCTACCGCCACACCCCTTGAAATGACACACCAGGACATACCTTCTGATAGTCCCTATTACTCGCTTCATTGCTCCTATGGCGTGCACCTTTTTAGGGCTTGCAGGATGCCAAAGGCTCCCTATGCCTCCCTTCAGTCTGGACAAATATTTTTATCCCTCACATCACTTATGAATTTTGGACACCCAGCACTGTCATGCTTGTGTTCCGACATTGTATACCTTCTCGAACAAGGGATACAGACCCTGTTATTCGGACTACCAATGGGGTGGGCTCTGATCCCCCCCGCCCACAGGCCACTAAGGTTACAGGCTAAGAGCATGAGATCCGGCCAACTTCCCAGGCTGTTTCTTGGATTCGAATCTCCAGCTCCAGAGCTCCCGTTCCACGGAGCACCAAGTTGGCAGCCAATGCGCACCCTAGTGGCTAATTCCCAGGGCATATGCATACTTTTCAGACCAAGTGTAGAAGTGTTCAAGCTGGAAAGCCTCAAGCATAGCCATACCCTCCCGTCCATTGTCAGACCACTCCCGGTCTTCCGTACATCTTGCTACAGGACAACTCAACCTAACAAAACTGCAGTTGTTCCCTCACCTTATGAGGAAAACCTTATGCCTCTTTGTTGGAGTGAAGTTTCTTTCTCCTCCCTGGGTATCTATAAATCCCAAACCACTAGGCACAGGAGGGTGAGACTTGGGGTCATAAACACCCAAGTTCTGAGTTTAAGGGCTCCAATGGTGGGCTAATTGGTACACTCATGGGCATGTCCAGTAGGACAGTAGTGACAGACTACTTCAGGGCATCCAAGTCTACAGTGCTCTGTTCTTCCCTGTTTTCAGATCAATCAATCAAATCATAGGGCTGGAAGGGATCTCGTGAGATCATCGAGTCCAACCCCCTGGGAATTGAACCCAGGACTTTCTGCATGTTAAGCAGAGGTGCTAGCCACTACACTATTTGCAGGTATCAGACAAAGTGGTACAAAGCCCTGCTACAGAGGCCCTACCCAAGGGAGCGCGAGCGCATGGGCAGCAAGCCCAAGCCCCCCCCCTTCCCCGCCCGCTTGAGAAAAAGTGAATGAGGACTGGCTGTGTCAAAGACAAGTCAGTTTCAGTGAATCTCTATGTGGTCACACACATACACAGAGAGAGAGAGAGAAAGAGGGATAATATCCACCGTTGAACTAAGGTGCTGGCCCTCTTTTAATCAAACCCAGAACCACAAAGTGTTCAAGGGATTCATAAGCTCATGTCTGGTGTTACCTTTTTCATCCACTCGTTTCCACAAGGGCCAGTAGTATGCCAGTCATTACTGATATCCTTTCCCCTCGGCTAAGTCCTATGACAGTCAGTGGTCAGCTCCCCCGCCCCTTCTTTTTACAACTGAACTCCTCTTTCCTGGGTTCAGTCTAGTATAGACGGGTGATCAGGAGACCTTGGTCCTCCTCCCTTTCTTTGGGATGAATCCCTCCTCCGCTGATAACTCTCAGCTTCAGGATTATTTCTGCGCTCTTTCCTTCTACGAGGAGATTCATAACAGGGGGAGTAGGTGATCCCTCGTTATACTCTAACACCCTCCACCCCCCTTTGTAGTGAGCGTTCCATTAAGGAAGAAACTCTCTCTCTCACTTTCAATTCATTCCCAGTCAGGGGTGCAGCGACACATACGTGTTGTACATTTCAAAAGAAATTTTACGACTCTAATCAATTATCGGTCTCACCCATCCCCTCCCATTAGTCGTTGCATCTTGGAGATGGAGGAGGGGGCCCACTGAGTCATGAAAACATCGTGACTCAGGCATGTAGAAATATCTCAGTAATATACCCATACTTTTACCCCAATTCCCTATGACACAGATCTGGAGCTTTACACGACCAGATTCTATATGACCTTCTTCCAAGTTTTCTTCTTAAGAGGATACTCCAACTCCTTATCCTTAGCTTCATCTGACCACTTCGGCCTCATTTTCCTGCCTTTCAAGGGCTGGTGAATACACATAAGCAGGGGTTAGAGAAGGTGTTCTGGTATTCACATGGTGTTGCCCACCATGGGACTATGTTCACCAAGTCATCATCCAACTTTCCCCCACACTTCCCTGGGATTTTCTCCTTGAGGTAAACCAGCTGTATATATACATATACAAGAAGATATATAAGGAAAAAGGGGGTTTCTCCCTTTTTCCCCTACCAATTCCTATCTCCTGGTGCTTGCCTGTAGGCTGAGTTCTAGCTTTGGGGACTACTTTGTCTCTCCCCATTAGTAGTTAACTAGGGGTCTAACACCAAAGGAAACTCCCTTATACACTTCCTTGACAGAGATTTACTGCCAACCTCTGACATGCTCTATGTGACTGCTCCTTCCAATCTTTGATTGGTGGCTGTGGGTGTTTCCCTTAATAAGGTGACATTAGGCCACCTGCTGTCCCTGCTAATCGCAGACAGAGTGTGCTCTAGGTTTGTAGACCTTTCAGGCTAGGCCCTACCACTAGTAGGCCTCCCTATGCCTGGGGCATTGGCCTTTATGGGGGTTGCAGTGCTGAAGGAGGAAAAGAATCCAACTCCGCCCACCATCCTCAGCACAGCTAGCAGTCGCCTATTACTGAATGCATCTGAACAGTTCTCGAAGAAGAATGGTAGATTACTTACCAGTAACTGTCCTTCTTCAAGCGCTGCTCAGATGCATTCAGTAATAGGTATCTCCATGCCAGAGCACCAGATTGGTCGGAAAAACTTTTGTCCTAGCCTGTCAGGAGAGGGCAGGCGGCCACCACCCTCCACGCCACCCAGTGGCTATATATATGGCTGCCTCCAGACCCCTCCCCAGTTTCATTTCTTCCGCCTTGCGCATCAGATCTGGAATGTCCGCTCCTTGCGAAAGTGAGCAGCCTGTATGCGATTGTATGAGCTTCACGGCCGACTGGGAGCACCTTTTTGTGGACATAGTTCCACCAAAGAGGACTCTAGCTTTCAGGCCAGAACATCAGAATTCACCTCTCACCATTCCGGGGTTTAAACCCTGCACTGAGTGCGGCAAGGCCTTCCTCCAGGATGACCCCACAGGAAATGCCTCCGGTGACTAGGCAAAGACCACTTGCTCACCACCTGCTCCATATGCCTGTCCTTCAAACCCAGGACAATAAAGGATAGGGAGCAAAGATGCCATGCCCTAGCCTCCGAACAGGATTGGAGCTCCTCACTTGAGGCTTTGGGAGCCCATCCAGTGCAGCGAGCTGGCTCGGCACCAGGATCCACCCGGCACCGTGATGACAGAGGCCATAGGAGGACGAGCTCGGTACCCTCTTCGGTACCTCGGCGCCAACACAGTCCATCGGCACTGGACTCACCCCAGCGCCACTCAAGGTCACCGCCGGCACCACAGGCTTGCGCCAGGCCCACCTCGGCACCAGCCACCCTTGGCACCGCAGGGTCGAATTTCACCCTCTTCCCCAGTGCTACTTCACAAGGGCAGCCCCGTCTCTCCTGGTAGGGGCTCGCCATGGGTTTGTTCGGGGTCACTCCCGATCCCAACGACCCCAGAGGCAGTGGAGGCCACACGGGCACTCCTTTCGTTGCCCATACCTTCTTCCCCAGTACTGGTTAGGAGGGGCAAGCCGGCCTTCATATCAAAGGCCTGGGTGCATCATGAGTGGCGCCACTCTCCTACCCCTCCCCCCCGACCCGGGGCACTCAAGCCCCACCACCCATGACTCCTTCGGGCCCAGGTACCATAGAGCCGTCGCTGCGGCAACATATAACCTTTCCGTCTCTGGTACCACCTCGGGGATCACCTGATGCTTCCCCTTACTCAAGTCCTAAGAAAGGTCCATCAAGGGGCTCCAAGCAGCCTTGGTGCCACGTTTTGGCACTGTCCCCATTCCACTTCTGCCCTCATGAATGGTCTCCACATGAGACGTCTTCGCCATCAGTCCCACCGCGGGCACCGGGTACCACTCTCTCTCCAGTACCAGGCTCTCATGCAGGCGATCTATCAGTGCACTTCAACCTCTTGCGCCATGCCGCAGCCCATCTGGGGATGGAGGTACAATCCTCTGAGCCCCCCTCCGATACCATATTTGGGCTGGTGTTTTCCTCAGCGGAGCCGGCGACAGTTCCCTTCACCCCAGTGTTTGGGACCTCGCCTCCTCTTGATGGCAGAACCCGGGTTCCGTCACCCTGGTGTCAGACATGGCTGGCCTCAAGTATGGAGTCCCAGGATCAGAGTTCCCCTCCCTCATCGACCACCCAATCCGACCCCAGGATGTAATACAAATGGCATTAGACCTGGGTGAACCCCCCAGTGATCTCCTTCCAGCATCAAGGTAGGTAAGAGAGTTAGAACTTCTAGACTATAAGGTCTACTCCTCCTCAGCCTTCCAGTTGCAGGTGGCAAACAACCAGGCCCTAACTAGTAGATACATGCTGGATGTGTGGGAATCCTTTGCAAAGTTCAGACATCTGCTCCCACCAGAGCCAAGGAAGAATATGATGCATTCCTGGAGGAGGGAAGAATAATCTCCCAAGACCTCCTTCTGTCAGCCTGGGACACAGTAGGCATGGCAGCCCGCACCATGGCCTCAGCTGTAACCATTCTTCAGGGCCAGAGGCTGCTCCACCTGCCTGCCTGCCCAGCATCCCTACAGTGAGTGTGGAGCAGGCAGCCCAGCCTACCCCCAGCTGTCTGTGGCTCCCCAGGGGGTAGAAAGAGCTGGCGCTGAGCTACTGTGTGCAGGTGTGGGGCCCTGGAGCAGCTGCTCCAAAGAGTTTTGGCTGTTTCTTCCCCTGACCCTCACCCCCCCAGGCCCTGGATCAGGCCCATTCAGGCCTGGAGTGGCTGGGGGAAAGTGGCCAAAACTCTTTGGAGTGGCTGCTCCAGGGCCCCACACTCCACATGTCAGCACTGGCCCTCTCTGCCCCCTTGGGAGGTGCAGCCAGTGAGGGTAGGCTGGACTGGCAGCTCCATGCTCACTGTAGGGAGGCCGGGCAGGTAGAGCAGCCTCTGGCCCTGATGGTCTGCGGTGCCCCACTCCTGCATGGGGGCAAAGATAGGTGGAGCAGGCCGCTATGGGCCCCCCCTTTCTGCTGGGAGCCTAGGTGGCTGCCTGCTTCACTTACCCCGAAAGCTGCCTCTGGGGGCAGGGTCATCAGGGGAGCCTGAGCAGCTCTGTGTGTCGCTTAGGATCAGCCTGTGTGCCAACTTTGGCACACATGCCAAGGGTTGCCGTTCCCTGACATAAGATTTTGTGGTGGTTAGGGCAGCAGGGGGGACCAGGGCACCAGGTAGGGTGGCAATGGGGGTCTATCAGGGCCCCCATACAGGGTCCCTGCCTAGGGCCCCCAATTGCCAAAGTCTGCCTCCCCCAAGTGTGGAATGGAGGTTGGGGACACAAGAGGCCGGTGGAGCAGCTCCAGGCTTCCCAGGCTGCACTTCTCCAATCCTCCCTGTATGGAGTAGAGACTCCAGTACTTGACTCCACAATGAGATTAAGTGCTGTGGGGGGAGCCTTCAGTTAGGAGTCGGGCAGGGGTAAAAGTGACTTGCAGCAGGGGGGCAGCACAGCCTGACTCAGGGACTCAGCAACCAGTGCAGCTCAGCAGCTGGCGCTGCAGGTGGCTAAGGGGCTGGTAGAATTCAGCTTGGTTGGGCTGTAGGCACAGTGCAAAGTGGTGGGCAGCTCAGACTAATGCAGTGCACTGCAAGTTGGGAGCCAGCCTGGACCTCAGCCAGTGCTAATGCCTGAGGTTTGGCCCAGCCAAGCTGAGCCGTGCTGGTTGCTGCGCCAGTCTGAGCCACCCATCATACTGGCTGGAACCTCAGGCAGCAGTCATGGCAGAGCTGCTGGCCGAGACTCAGGCTGGCTCCCAAGCTGTGCTGCACCACATTGGCCCAAGCTGCCCACCATGCCACGCCTGCAGCCCAGCTGAGTTGAGCCGTGCCGTGCCAGCTGCCGAGCTGTGCTGGCCTCTGTGCCCCTGAGTCAGGCTGTGCCACACAGTGCTACACGTACCCCACAGTTGCACCTGAATGTGGTACTCCAGGCCCTGACTCAACTGCCTTCTGAGCCTATTGACTCACATACCCTTCTAGTTCTGTCCTGGAAGGTGGCCTTTCTAGCTGTGATAACCTCAGCCAGGCAGGTCTCAGAGCTCAGGGCCCTCTTTTCTGAACTGCCATATATGACTTTCCATTTGGACAAGGTGCAGCTGCACTCATATCTGGCCTTCTAACTCCAGGGAGTTTCTCCGTTCCACCTAAACCAGGACACTTGCCTGCCAATTTTCTTCCCTGACCCCCAGGTAATACAGAACCAAAGAAAATGGCATACCTTTGATGTCAGAAGGGCATTATGGACTTATATTAAATGAAGATATCTGTTCTGTAAAATATCCCACCTCTCCATAGCAGTTGTGAAACCCAAAGGAGGCAAGACAGTAACCACACAGTGCATCTTGGCTTCAATAGTGAAATGTGTTAAGGACTGTTATAAAAGACCAAATACTCCCCTCCTTGAGAGGCTCAGGGCACACTCAACAAGAGTGCAAACATTCTCTGTGGCTTTTCTTGCACTGGTCCTGATCCAGGTGATCTGCAGAGAGGTGTCCTGGTCATGAGTCCATATGTTCATGCTACATCACGCGATTGTTCAACAAGGACGAGATGATGCAGTGCTGGAAAGAGTGCTCTGCAGAGCAGGAAGCCAATAACTCCATCCATCATCCTAAGTACTGCTAGCAGTCACCTATATCAGAATGATGTGAGGAGTGCTTGAAGAAAGGGGAAGTTACTAGCCAGTAAGTGTCCTTCTTTGAGATGGGCTGCTCATATACATTCTGTACTCTCCCTCCATCCCTGCTACTTAAAGTTGGGCAAAAGAAGGGACTGGGGAGGAGGCAGGCACAATGTCGTGTGAATAGCTGCACAGCTCTGAGGGGGCATCGACCCTTGACCCTGCGTGGACAAGCTCAGGCTTACTTTTTCATTACAATATATTATTTTATATATTATATTATTTCACAGTATTCAAAAGTTTGTTAGAAATAGACCATGGCATTTCTGCAGGCAACACTTTCTGGTTTTGAGCACTGTAGGTGGCAGAAACTGTGGTTGTGCAGAAAACGTGAGTGCGGACTTCTCAGTCTTCTATATATAAAGATTATGTGCTTTGCTTATAATACATTGCATAATGCAGTAATATTATTAGTCTAGGTTACTACTTATCTCCCAATACACCATTTTACCTGCACCGTTATTCCAAAGTAGGGGCAAGCCTCTTAGCCATAGACCCTGGCGTTTCTGTAGGGAACATTTTCCGGATCTAACACTGTAGGTGGCAGAATCGCAGGGTGTGCAGGAAACATGAGTGCGATACGCAGGCAGAGATGATGTGCCTAGCTTGCAGTGCCTGGCATAATGCCATGTTGTTATCATCAGCCTAGGTTATTTCTTGCCTCCCAATACACTATTTTACAGGGACTGTTACTCAAGGGCAGAGACCAAACTCTTAGGCATAGACCCTGGCATTTCTGCAGCCAAATGCATTGTATAATACTCTGTTTTGCTTTGTTATGTTAAATGGTCTATTGTTAACGTACATTATTATTTTCCTTAAAATATATTATTTTACTTAATATGTTTTTTTCACAGCACGGGCAACTCACACATTAAGCATTTAGCACTTTAAATAGCAAAAACGGTAGGTGCAGCAGTTTCTGCAGCTTAACGGTAATATGTTCCACATTTGACATACTGTATGCCAGAAACAGAGGGAGGCGACAAGTTTTAGATGACCCACTGTTTTGAGGCTGAGGATCGGCCGGGTGAAGGGGGGGAAGCAGGTTTGGAGCTGGGCAGGGCAAGGCTAGAAAAGCAGCCAACGATCAGCTGGGACAGGGGTGCTAGGGCCGTGCAGGGCGAGGCCAACAAAGTGGCTAAGGATCAGCGGGGGCCAGGGCCGGGCCAGGCCAGGCCAGGAGAGCAGAGCAGCTGGGGGGGCCAGGGCCAGGCTGGCAAAGCGGCCGAGGATTGGCGGGGGGGGAGGGGCCTGGAAGGGCCATGCCAGCAGAGCAGCGGAGGTTCAGGCTGGTAAAATGGCCAAGGATTGGAAGGGGGGGGGGCGGCAGGCCTGAACCATGGCTAAGGATCAACTGGGGGAGGGGGCAGCCTGGGAGAGCAGCTGAAGATGGGCAGGTCTGAAGTGCAGCTGAGAATCAGCTGGGGTTGCTGGTTGCTATTCCTGAGCTATCCTTTTTACCTTGATGTCCTTCCTCCCCCAGGCATTCTAAAAATAGGTGATTGTCCAGCTTTATTTCTAATAAGTAGAATGTTTAAAAAACAAAGAACAGTTTATAGGGAGGGGAAAAATATCAGGGGGCAGTGGAGTACATAGTTATAATTTATTCCTAGAAGTGGTGGTGGTGGTGGTGGTACCTTTGTAGCTCAGTTGGTGGCTCAGTAGCTTTATAATATCAATGTCAGGGGTTTGAGTCCTGTGTTGGATTCTTTAGCTTTTGGCATGTTGCTGCTTAGGGAAGGGCTAAACTGGGGGGAAAATATATAGCAACCACTAATAAAATGAAGGAAAATAAAGTGTACCATGATTAAAATTATTAATAGTGACCAATTAAGTAAAACAAACAAAAGGACACATTTGAACTGGCTAGAAACAATTTTGGACAAATTTTTTTAAATTGTAAAATGGGCTGCTGTGCAAAATGAAAAACGAGGCAAGTTAGCTGCTTTCACTTCTTTAACTTTTTTTATATGCTTATCATTTTGGAAAACTGACAAAGGCAGACAAACAGTACTGAAGAACTGATGAGACAATGTCATGTAAGCATAGAATACATTCAAATTATTAATAAAAATTTTAAATAACAATTTTTCATTGTTCTATACTTCTCAATAATTTCCATCACGTGAATTTGCACAAAAATTTTATTCAGAAAAAGTTCTGCACATGGGTTGAAAATTTTGCACACAAGCCAGCAAACCTTAGAGGGAACATTGTATATAAGTGCTTTTCAAAACAAAGATGGACCCACACAGTTTAAAATATAAGTAACAACAAAGAAGGATGACAGAAAAGGACAATAAGATCCTGTGAGTGCTTGGAAGAATGACTTGACAACTGTAGCTTCTTGAAAAGGCAACAACATAACATTCGTAGTAGTTTTTGTATTTTTATTGAATAAAAAATAAATACTGTGTGACCAATCTTCATTTCATTGTACACAAATGTTAGTAATCTAGATGTGCTACTGGTAATTCAAGAGAAACTGTTGATTGATATTGACTAGCAGACCTTAGTCTCCCCCCCCAATACAGTTTCTCAATCTGTGAGATCCATAAAGTACTTTTTGTTTGCAGAATGTAGTGAATCACGTGGTACTTCTCTTTCCTATTTTCAGCTGCTTTTATAGGTCTCCTGGCTTTTCTGTAATGAATAGCTTAGACAATATTAAGAGAAGCCATTCTATCTGCTTCCTTTGAGGACGGCTGCTATGAGGAAGAGAAAATGAAATAGGAGCTGCCTTCAGGAACAGGAGCCACAAGAGGGGCTGGCAGTACCTGCAGAGAAAAAGGGAACCAGGCAAGAGACTTGGGGAAGAGAGAGTTTGGTTACATGTGTATGTGGGTGAGGGACACAGAGACAGGAAAAAGTATGAACAGTTGAGATGGAAATGGATGGTTGGAGCTGAGATGAATATTTCCTTTCCCCTAAAAAGACACAACACTACATTAAAGATCAGTTAAATAATAGCTGGAAACATTACAAAAACTCTTTCAATACAGATAAGATACTAGTATAGTGATTCTCCATTACTGTGCTGACACACAGTGGTAAGTGTATCAGAGAGAGCCAGGGTGATGGCTGGGTTTGGGCTGGGGGAGAAGGGCTGATGCGTTCTGTTGGGTCGCAATATGCCACTAAGCATGTTGCAACCTGCAAAAGGTTGAGAACCACTATTCTAATACATAATTATACACAGTTATATATTATATTTCAATACCACACTCTGAGAAATGGAACGCTTCAAGATACAAGTTACTTATTTATTACTGAAAAGCTGATGATTAACTCTAGAGGCTCCAAAGATAGCATTTCAAAACTATATTCTGAAACTATGAATAATGGACTGGTATTATGTAGATTTTCTAGGCACTTTCACCTAGACCATTTCACTTAGCCATGCTGCCTCTGTTACTAAGTATGATCTCATATCTGTTTTAACTTGGCATGACCTCATTAATTTCTGTAGTTACTCCTGATTTTCACCAAAGTAAGAAAGCATTGTCCTCTTTTGTGTCCAGGGCTGCTGTTGGGGTGGGGGTGGGATCACCCCTGCCCCTGTGATTTCTGGGCCCCTCCATGTCCTGCTGTGAACAGGGCAGTGTGGGGCCTGCACCACTGCCCCCCACTGCCGTGCTGTCCCCTGCCCCCCTCCCACTGCCACTGCCTTTGTTGCAGAGCTGAAGGCAGTAGGGGGGCAGAGCGAGTGTGGAACTGGCTTCTGCTCAGGATCAGCTTGTCCCACCCCCAGGCTGGGGAACAGCAGGCTCACAGGTGCAGCGGGCCATCCCAGAGGCTGGCTCCACCCTCTCGCCCCTCTCCTGGGCCAGTGGTTCCGCCAGGGGTTGGAGAGAGCTGGCATAGAGGTGGGGCAGAAGAGCAGAGCCCAGCCCTTGGACTGGCCTGCTCTGGCTTGCTCTGCCCCTGATGGCAGAATGGCTGGCTCAGGAGAGGGGTGGGAGTATGGGGCCAGCCTCTGGGCTGATTGTCCTGGGTCCCACACCCCTGTAGGCAGGGTTCAAAATAAGCTGGAAAGCACCAGAGTGCAGTTCCAGGGCCCATGAACCTGAGGGGCTAGAGTTCTGGGGCCCCCAAAAAATAGAAAAATCAGGTGGAATGCATGTTCTGCCCTGCCGTGCCCTGCCCCAGGAACTGCAGCCAGGCTGGGGAATTTTTGTCAGTTCCCAAAGGGATAGCCGTGTTAGTCTAGTCCAGCGAAAAAAAGGAGTCGTGTGGCACTTTAAGACTAACAGATTTATTTTTCGCACGAGCTTTCGTGGGAGAAAATCCCACTTTGTCAGATGCTTCGAAGATGGGTGAACTTACAGAATGGAATGAAAATAAATGCAAGGGGGTGTAAAACATAGGATCAGGTCATACAGTAACAGCAAATCAGAGCAGTTGTTAGGTTTAAACCATGGGAAGCCTGAAGTCAAATTTCCTTTTGTAATGGGAAAAGAACCCATAGTCTCAATTCAGTCCTGCTTTCACAGAATTTAGCTTGCATATTAATTTGAGTTCAGCTGTTTCTCTTTGAAGTCTTGATGTTTAAGACTGGGTGGCTGTCTGTAGGCAAGGAGAGGTCTGTCTCCCAAGGCTTGAGAGAGAGAGGGATCATCTTTTAGAATAGGCTGTAGGTCCTTAATGATCTGTTGCAGAGGTCTGACTTGAGGATTGTATGTGGTGACTAGTGGTGTTCTGTTGTTTTCTTTCTTGGGCCTCTCCTGTAGTAGATGACTTCGGGGAACCCGTCTAGCTCTGTCAATTTGTTTTCTTACTTCCCCAGGTGGGTACTGTAGTTTCAAGAATGCTTGATAGAGATCCTTAAGGCGTCTGTCTCTGTCTGAGGGATCAGAGCAAATGCGGTTATATCTCAGGGCCTGGCTGTAGACAATGGATCATGTGGTGTGTTCAGGATGGAAGTTCGAAGGATGTAAGTAATTATACTGATCAGTAGGTTTTCGATACAGGGTAGTGGTGATGTGTATAGATATGACTGCATCTGCCGGGGGCTGCAGCCCCGCCCCCCACCTGGGCAGCAGAGCCTGGGGGTGCCGCAGCTCCCCAAGCCCTCCCCTCCCCACTGGTGGCAACATGGCCCACAAGGGGCCATGTTGCCACACCTCCCAGGGTGCTCTTCCCCTAACGCAAAATAGCAAGTCCACTGTCTGGACATGCTATTTCGATTCCCACTTTTTCTTATGTCGATTTGGTTTTTTTGTTATTTTGAATTAAATTGTTTTGAAATAAGGGCTTTATTTTGAAACAACTTGTTTCGAAATAACTTATTTCGAAAGGACACCTTATGTGTGGATATAGCCAAACACATTTATCACTTCCTGATTGGACTGTTGTAACTTTTCTACCTTCAGCCCCATGTACAACACAATCTTTTAACTTGTAGAGAATGCACAACCTTCTTCCCTTAGTGGCGCAAATCACAGAGTGCATCTCAGAATGATGCTGTTTGACCAGTTTCAGTTCCCAATTCATATTTCATGCCAATTCAAGAGCCTGATTGGGGATGTGGCCTGACTACCCTAGAGATTCTCCCATTTCTCCATTCACAGTACAGTGAGATAGGTATGCTTATTTGGACCAAGGTATCTTTAACAGGTCCAAAGATTAGATGGAGCTCCATCCTTACCATTTTCAGACCATGCTTCAAAGCGTGCTCTCTCTCTTTTTTTTTTTTTAACAGCCTCTTGTTCTAAAGTGCCAAACACTGCTAAACCCACAAACATTTAAGTATTTTAAAAAGCTAATGAACCCAGGAGAGAGCCAGATTGAAGTCTAGTGCCAATATTGCTTTGGAATTCTTAAACTATGGAAGTCTAAATTACTGTATATGATGGTTCACACTGTGACATAGTAGGTGTACCAAACAATCTAATCTTGCACACACTTTTCCTTAGGTGTTTGGGGGAGGAATTGCAAGCACTTAGTTCCTCTTCTGACCATTATTCATGTTTAATTTTTTGTAAACTGAATCCTGGAATTGCAATAAGGTAATGGATAATTAGAGCTATCCACATATAACTCCAGTATCTTTGTCTTATGCTCTAGCATGAAGAACATGATCACAGGTTATATAAAAAACGTATAGTAAAAGTGTTAACCTGTGCAGTTGAGACATTTCCATTTATCTTCTTTTGGAAAAGTTCTAGGTAAAAGGGTTTGATCAGTCAATACAAATTTCTAAGCACTAGGAATTAAAAATAATGTAATATATCTTTGTGCTTTATAGAAAGCAATATAAATCTACTCTTTGACCATCAAGTGACCTAGTTAGTCTTTTCATGTGTGGTAGGAACCTAATATTACTCATTCACATTTCCTAAGGAATAGATTGTTGAATGCATGCTAATAATTATATGTAGCCTTCAGTAACAGTTATGCCTAGAGATGATAATTATGGCTCCCTACCAAGGTACCATGCTGATGACACTGTTCAGTGAACGGTAATGGCAATGAGACTACGCTACCTAGCAAATTTAGCTAATGTGAGCCAGATTTTCAAAGGTCTTTAGGTGTCTGTCTTCATTGTTAGGTACTAAAATACCTTTGAAAATTTGGCCTTTAGTTTTCATTTCAGTTTCCAAAGGGATAGCTGTGTTAGTCTAGTCCAGCAAAAAAAACCAAGGAGTCATGTGGCACTTTAAGACTAACAGATGTATTTTTCGCATGAGCTTTTGTGGGAGAAAATCCCACTTTGTCAGATGCTTCGAAGATGGGTGAACTTACAGAATGGAATGAAAATAAATGCAAGGGGGTGTAAAACATAGGATCAAGTCATACAGTAACAGCTGACGAAGTGGGATTTTCTCCCATGAAATCTCATGTGAAAAATAAATCTGTTAGTCTTAAAGTGCCACATGAGTCCTTGGGGTTTTTTTCGTTAGTTTTCTGCCAGCACGGGATTAAAATTATGCATATTTGCATTCTAGCGAACTAGAGAGAGAGAGAGATTGATTCTTCATACATTGTTATAGAAGATTATTTGAAAGCTAGTATTTTATAATCCACAAAAGGATACATATTTGTAACATTTAAAAGAATTTTTTAATATGTGGTGTTAAAATCAGCTCCTACACATCAAATTTAATCTAACTTCTTCCAGCAATATTTGTCCCAGAGAATATTATTAAACATCTTCTAGAGAGAAATTGAAAATTGTAGTTATGAAACTGAAATTTTTATAATAAATTTAACATTTTTATTACAAGAATCTTTTTTTCTGTGTGCATTATTATAAGGGGTAATTTATAAATTTAGAATTTTTACTGTCTACTTTCCAGTTATCTGGTAGAGTGAGAAAGAGATCATGGAAAGCTTTCGGCTGCTTTAGATTGCATTCTTGAACACACAGATGACTATGGAAGATACAGCAGCTTGAGACTTAGTTGATCTAGCATTATATATTTCCCAAAAGGAAAAAAATGGAAATAAAGAATCCTGGATTTAATAAATATTTCTAGAGTTTATACATTTTAAAAGGGAAAGCTGAATTTCCTAACAAGGATAAATAGTATCATATTGCAATATTTCCAGTCAAGTCTCTTTCCATTTGGGCTCAGTGGTGGTATGGTGCTTCTTAAGTTGGCTTTGCTTGTATTGTGGTGTTGGTCGTCATGTGTTATATGTGTGTATACAAAATTGTACAGAGTTTGCATTTTTTAGGGTAGTGCTGGTTTCCTGTACAGTCAAACTAAGAAGGGATTATGTAGGGAGCTAAGACTGTGGTGTTTGGAGTGAAACATAATGTCCAACTGTCAATGGCTCACAGGATGAAGGGCTATGGGAGTTCCCAATCTTTTTTCTATTTAGCAGTGAAAGCCAGAAGTTGTAATCTTGCATAATGATAGCTTCAAAGTAATAGAAATACAGGTATTAGTCCTATTTTCTTGTCTTTGTTTTTGATGCAACTTCCCCTCCTCCTGAGTTGTTTGCTATTTCCCTCACTTTCCATCCTTTCACTTTGCTTTCCTTCTGTCTTTTCCCCCTCTTTATTTCTCTCTCTCCTTCCATCCTCCCACCCTGTACTATTTTCCTGCTCTTGGGACAACTCCAACTGAGTCTCCATTGTATCTGAACTACAATGAAGGATGGTATGTCAAAGAAAAAACAATTAATTCTGGTAAGTTTTAGTTCCTAAAATTTCTGGAGAAACAAAGTGAAACTTACAAAAGCTGATTGATTTTGTTTTTATACCTCTGCTCTGCTGTCCATTCAGTGTAATAGGGACATTGCTGGAAATGGAGGAATAGAATGGGTATTGGGAAATAGAACTCTTTTTTTCAGACAAATGAAGGCTTATGGAGAAAACTCTTAATGTGAGGCAAGGGGATTGGAGGACATGACTGAACATGCTGTCTTTACCTTGAAAAGTTACTCCTTTTGAGCTCAGTAATCTGCTTAATACACTTAAATTATAATAATTTCTAAAATGCTGAAAATAAAACATAGGTTGTAGAGATTTTATTAAAGTAAATCACAACAAACTTTGAGCTGTTCTCTTCTTTATAAGCCACAGATGGAGGAGAGTATTTTTGTGGCTGAACTAACCCTTATACAAGAATGTTTACATTATAGTTATTTCACTGACAATACATTTGTAAGTCTTGACCCTTGTCCACTTGAAAACTGACTTATCTCTAGCTTAAAACCTGTAGTGCAGCAAAGCTGAAAGCTATCTACATAATTGGGGAAAAAACAGCTTCATATGTCTAACTTTTACCTGGGCTGTTAATTTCCTTAGGGTAGAGTGATTTTTTTTTCTTTCTTTCTTCTCATTTTTCATATTTACTCAGTCAAATCCAATGGCTAACTTTCTGGTTTCTCTTGCAAATACACTCTTGAACTTAGATTCATTCAAATTTGTTTTCAGTAGTTGGAAAAATTGTGGGCAACTGTGATCTCCTACACCTGTATCATAATAGCAGGTTCCTCTTCTGTTTTTTCATCTTCATAAAGGAAACTGTAGAAGAGTGCAACCTTCTCCCTCAGCATTTCAGTTTGCTATAGGAAACAGATATTGTTTCTTGGATACACCTACCCACAGCAACAGTAATGAGAATCTGAGAGACGGAATCTTGCATATCACAGGGGCAGCAGTCAGACAGTGATGTTTCTATGTGTTAAATGTGTGATCTTATAGAAGTTTCTCATATTGAAGCCTAGTTCAATTTTTCTTTCCTACTTTTGTATATTTATTCACAGCCTGAATAGTGTTAGATTTTTTTAAAATACATTGTATTTATTTTTCCTTGCTGTGCTTCATTTTAAACAGTATTCCTCTCAGTAGCTGTATTTTGAAGGATGGAATAACTTTAACATAATTACTTTCAAAGCCGCCTTATCAGTATTTTCAAAGGGATTAGTTGAGACAGCTCTTAGGCTTGGAAAATTTCAACCCTTAGAACAAGAGTAATTTGATAGTAATGAAAATCTAATTTAATTCTCC
Organism: Podocnemis expansa; assembly: GCA_007922195.1. Taxonomy (NCBI): domain Eukaryota; kingdom Metazoa; phylum Chordata; order Testudines; family Podocnemididae; genus Podocnemis; species Podocnemis expansa. Next base: position 125,316,394 of record ML681963.1, read on the forward strand.
CTCTACTGCAGGGCCAGAATTAGGGCCACCCAGATTAAGGCTGCCCACTTTTGTGGGGCCCCCAGCCTCTCCAGAGTGTGCCCCTCCTCTTGGGATCCCAGGTCCCCTCACCAAGGGCCCTGACCCCCACTGCCATGGCCTGGGGACAGAATAGACCATGGTCTTGGGGCCAGAGGCTGCAGCACTCCTGCCCCCGAACCAGCTGGACTGCCCCAGGGAGGCAGGGCTGGCCAGCGCCTGGCTGCTGTGCTCTACAGCTGGCACACAGAGTGGCTCCTGGCCCCGGACACTCAGCTGGCAGGTCCTGGCAGCAGGTGGCAATGCAGGTGCCCCCCTTCAGTCCCACTCTTACCTTGTGGCCTCTGTTGGGGTGCAGATGCCACCAGCGCAAGGCTGGTCCAGTCCCAGAAGAGCCACGCAGCTGCACTGCCCACCACCCCCTTCCCATCTATAGGGCTGAACAGCTGGGCTGGTGAGGTGTGGGAGGGCAGAGCCTGACCTCTGGGCCAGCTTGCTGTGCCCCAAGGGGGTGGGGGGAAACCAGCCCAGGGGCAGAGTAGGCCAGCCCAGAGGCTGGGCTCTGCTCTCCTGTCCCTCTCCTGTGCCAGCTGTTCCTCTCTAGGAGTGGGGAGGGCTGGCACAGGGGCGGGGCAGGGAGGTAGAGCCCAGCCCCTGGACTAGCCTGGGGAGGGGCAGGAGTGTGGGGCCAGCGGGGGGCCCCCCCCATAGGTCAGTTGCCTTGGGCCCTGCATGCCACTAGGGATGGATGGTCCTTGGCCCTGGTAAGGGGGAATGTACACTGTGTGCTGCCCCATTATATTTTATTTTTAGGGGCCCTGGAACTCTGGCCCTTAAAAACTGTGGGCCTTGGAACAGTGTTCTAGTATGTTCCCCCTTACTTTAATCCCTGGCTGTGACTATTAAAAATGACATTTTTCAACTGCAAAGACTAAAGTCTTGACTATTCTCAATTATGAATATTGTTTTCTAATAGGAGGCCCCAAATCTTTCTTGTCTGATGATTAGAAGAAAACATTCCAGCAGCCTTACAGATTTTAAAACTATTTAACTGAGATTTTTGAAAATATCTTTAATAGATATTTACCAGTCAAAATAATTCTTTGCCGATAACCCAAATCAGTAGTCATGATAAAACTAGCTATGTTGTTGGGTAATACATTTTTATAAATCTCTGTATCCAACTTTTGAATCGTTAAGATTTTTGCTATCTCCCTGGTTTGCCCTTTCTTGGATATTTTCCAACAATTTTCCCCGTGATTAGAGTAGAGATTGTTGAATTTTAGTTATTTACAGAGGCCGGAGAATCCCTCCAAGAAGAATATCACACCTCTCTAAATTAACCTTGCAACTGGATTTATTTATTTATTTATAGCAAAACTAAAACACACAATTTAACGTTAAGTCACTTGTTTGAATATGTATACGTCTATAATGGACAAGGCCTGCTTCTGCAGGTAATGCAGTTCCCTGGTGTGGTTCTGCTGCACAAAAATGCCAGGATACCATGAGGATCAATAGGTCCATCAATGGCTATTAGCCAGCATGGACAGGGATTGCTGTGTGCTAGAATTGGGGAATGAGTGATGGGATGGATCACTTGATAATTACCTGTTGTGCTTCAGAGGGAATGAACACCTGCCATTGGCCACTGTCAGAAGACAGGATTCTGAGCTAGGTGGACCATTGTTCTGACCCATTATGGAAGTTCTTATGAGGATGCTGTGAGAAGCTGAGCTCAGCATAGGGCCCTTGTTGCCCTGCATGCAGATTGGGAGGCAGAGCTAACTCAAGAAGACTGAGAGCTGGCGAAGCCAATGCCATGTGGATTACCCATTCTGCCTGGTTAAAGTGGCATATAATAATGCAGAAGCCACTGTAACATTAGCTGTGTCCCAGGTAGGAATCCTCATCCTAAAATTAAGCTGCCTAGTATTTTAGCCCACATTTTACCATGAATGTCCCTGAGTATGGAACTGTTGAAAATCACTTTTCATATTATCAAGGTATACATATATCAGAAAATGAAAAGTAGTGCAGGGTCTTACTACTTCTTAAATTATGGCTTGTTAAAAATTCTTTTCCTCTATTGGGTTGTGCTAGCCTGGAGCCCTGGGCCAGTGAGAGATGATGTGGACTGTAATGGAACTTCATGACCTTGGGCCTCAGTGTTGGCAGTACCAGAGGATAGCTGGCCTAAAACTGTAGAAATATATCAGTATGCTCTATTCATTGAGGTACTTAACAGTTCCACTACTTGTTTTTACTCTATGACCTGCATATAGTAACCGTCTCAAACAATTTGCAGAACATATATGTAACACATTGTTGCAAATAGAATGTTTCAAACTGGTTTGTAACTAATTAAAGAAAAACAATTCTTTCTACTGAAGAACATTTATTTTAATAGCATCTAAAATAAAAATATTTTAGAGCACAATATTTATCTGTCTTCGGGGAAAAAATAAAATGTTGAAGTGTTATAAATTTAGTGATGTCAAACAATTCTCTTACAAACAAAATGGTAATATCCACAAATGAAATCTGATAGAAAATCTGCTCAGAGCCACAAGTCAAAAAATTCTCTACTGTTTGTATCAAGTCACTTTATAAAGCTTGTGATTTTAGTTAGTAGGGTGGGAATGTCATGGTGAAAGTAATGTTCATTTCCCAAAATATAGGCCCTACCTTGGGCAAGCTTATAAAGCCATATGTAAAATGACCTCTTTCCTTTTGCTTACAAGGACCCTTTTCAACTTTCTGCTCTACTGACCACAACTTCATGACTTCACAGCCCAAGAATTAAGTGCAGCATACAAAACAGCTTTACTGGTAATTGTCCACAGATTACATTAAACAACTGTTCTTGAGCAATGTTTCCAAATTGTATTGGAACTCACTTCTCTGTTGACTTCTTTGTCTCTCAGTGAGGTGTAACAGCTGAGAATTGTTGCATTCATTTGGAACCCATCTTTCTGCAGCAATTGTAGGCAAAGGGTTTGGGACTCCCCTGAGTTAAAAACTACTAAATGTTGGCTGTATTTTCATAGTTAGAAAATTAGCTGAGTCTTATAAAGTAGCTGAAGAGATTTTTATTGATTTGAAGTAGCTACTGTTATAGCTTCAATTAAAGGTGTGACTTAAAATTCCTGTTTTCATAAGTTCACAACTTTCTCAAAAATATTCTTTTGTCCTGGAACTTTACATCTTTGATTATTTTTTAAAATTGTGATGTGTGATTAAAATTTAATTCACCAATTTTAATGAGATGAACCAGGAAGAAAATGAAGTGTATCTTTCTGGCTTAAGTTATTCAAGACATTTTAAGATATATTTCAAACTTTGTATGTGGCTAGCCCTCAGAAGAATATAACACTGCTAGTTTTGTTGGAAAGTGTTATGAAACTATATGTTAAGTAGCTAATTTTTTCAACTGTATGCATTAACTAATTTGTTAGATTTTGAGTCTTATGATAGTCATCTGTACTATGGAGATGTGTAACTATTGCAAAACTACTTAATATGCTACAGCAGCTTGTCTTCCATCTATCCATTTTGCTTGTTGCCACATTTAACAAACAAACAAAGGGGGAGATTTTCAAAGACACATGGGAATTCCCTTTTATGTGTTTAAAAATCTCCCTCTAATTCTTCTCATTTTTGTGCAGTAATTAAAATCCTATGGTAATTTGATGGATGACATTCTGTAAATTTGTACCTATGCTGATAGCATGCATAATGAGAAGATTAATGAACTTTTTGAAAAACAGTCTGGGGAACTTAAAAACAGAGTCATCATTGTCATAGGTGTCTTACCGGTTGTTGATCAATCAGGTTTTTTTAGTTTTATCCTACAACTTGTGCTCCACATAGAATGATTTGTTTATTTGTGTAAATGTCAAAGATCACTGCTTTCAGAAAAGAGGTGTAATCTCTGGTAAGTCATTTGTATGACTTGTGTTTTTTTTATCAGGGTTATAATTCTTTTGAGGTTTAACAAATTCTTGTGAGGCAGTTAAATTGATTGGATCATCCTGATCCACTTTGCAGTGTGGTTCAAGAAAAGGTATTTTTTGAATTGCTTACTGCTTTCTGTTTAGAAAAGAAGACAGTGCAGATATTTGAAAGCTAATTGTGTGTTATAGTTTGTCATTTAAGTTTTTAAAAGCAATGTATCTGCATAGTAATATTTGTGACATATGAAATTGCTACAAATATTTTAGTCTCTTAAAACTTGTTTAAAGTGACTTTGTTTGAATTCTGCAATGAGTCTTTTGTGCTAACACTAGAGGGAAGCCTGCCTCAGCATACAGACATCCTCAAACATCTCACCCTTTGTTGTGCTCAGTCCTTCTGGGCATAGCTGCTGAAGAGGCAAGAAGGTGGAGTTGTCTTTCTAAAAGCTTCTACCCTTGATGTCTTGTTGCTCAGACAGGCAGCTGTGTTCCTCTTCATTCCTGAGACACTGAGATCCTTTACTAAGCATTTTTTAGGTTATAAGCTATGCATTTATCTTTTCCCAGCCAGCCTTTCTGAAGGATGTAGTGGGTGAGTCATAATTTCAGCCCTTTAAAGCCATTATCAAAAATTGGAGGGATAAGATCACATCAACCAAATTTTGAACCTGTATGAACTTAGTGACAAATAGATGTGATCATCAGGAGAAGATCATTCTATCTCCAAGAAGAGAACTGAAGATGCAGGAAACTATAAGAATAGTTCTCCTACTAAAAAATCTGGCATCAAAGAGGCTACTTATGAAATTCATGAGAATGTTTCTCTCAAGTATATAGATCACTTCACACAGGTCTCCCACCACACAATCACCTTACAGAAGTCCTATTTATATCTTTAGATCTAACTAGTTAAGGGACCAAAACAGAAAGGAGAAATTACCGAAAGAAACAAGAGCTTCCTAAAATAGTGTTGCCTGAAATTCCATTCTGCCAAAGATGTAAGGAAAACTGCTGGAACTGGAGAAGGGATTAGTTCTTCTGCAAGAAATGTCTCCATAGAGGGTTGGCGTCGTGTGCATGTGCCTCCTGTGCCTTTGATCAGAGAATTTGGTAAGCAATATCCATTCAGCACTGCTCTCTGTGGAAAATATATAGGGTTGCACAGGTGAACTGGCCTCAGTTCATTCTCACCTTTTGACCTGAAATGGGGTATCATGTGTGCCCACTTCACTGTGTTCATCAGAAAGCAGTTAGTTTAGTTTGGTGTTCTCTTTTACCCTTTGGCTATGTCCACACACAGGAGTTAAATTGATTTAACTTGAAGCAATTTAAGTTAAATCAATATAATGATCATTAAATTGATTTAGGTTAAGTCAGTTTAACAGGTCCCCACCAAAAAACCAAATTGAACTAGCAAGTCCAGGGACAGGATGTGGTAGTTCAATATAGGAGAGAGGCACTCTGGGAGGTGTGGTAAGATGGCTCCCTGGCAGGGCCATGTTGCCACCCAATATGCTACCTGGCTCTTCCCAAGAGGGCCAGTGGTAGGAGAAAAAAAGCCCCCAGGGCAGGGATCCCAGTGTGCCCACCAGGGGCAGGAATCCCTGCGTACCGGCTTCCCCCTCCACTTGCTGGGCTGTTGGGGCAGGGATCCCTGTGCGCTGGCATCCCCCGCAGCTTGCTGGGCAGTGGGTGAATGGAGCCCCGTGCACCCAGCATCCCCCGCCACTAGCTAGGTGGTGACAGGGATCTTCATGTGCCTGGCATCCACCACCGTTGGCCAGGTGGTGGGGATCCCTGCCCTGGCTGCCCAGCAGTGGCGGGGGATACTGGGTGCACGGGGCTTCCTTTTCCATGCGCCCAGCAAGTGGTGGGGGATGCTGAGCACACAGGGATCCCTCCCCCCGCCACCTGGACAGCAGTGGGGAATGCTGGGTGCATGGAGTTTCCTTTTCCCCATGTGCAACAAGCAGTGGGGGATGCTGGGAGCACTGGGATCCCTGCCCTTGCCACCCAGCCAGTGGCGGGGGATGCTGGGCACCTGGGGATTCCTTTTCCCCACTCCCAGCTTGTGCAGGAAGCAAAGCACCCCCCTGCATACTCCCTCCCTGGCCAAGGTGCTGGGGGCGGGGGCTTCCTTTCAGGGTACCATGCACTCGGGGAGGAAGAGGGTCAAACAAGGTTGTCTCGAGCCAACCCTTGTTTCAAAACAACACGTCCAAATGGCGTTGTTTCGAAAGGACCATTTCAATTCAACGGTCCTTTCAATTCCCTACCAGGTCTTACTGTTTCACTCTAACGTTCGTTGTTTTGATATGACAGAGCTCATCATATCGAAACAACAGAACATTGTGTGGACCTAAAATTTTAGAGAGAAACAACCAGCATTGTTTCACTTTAAAACCTATGTATGAACATACCCTTTGTGTTCTTCCCCATGTTAGGGATTATTTTGGACTTTATTACTAGAGTATGTTAGGATCTTTATTATAAATTTTTGATTTTCCTGCTGGGAATTTTTCCCAGTTAGTGAAGGACACTCTCAGTGTCTTAAGTGTTTGGGTAAAACCTGCTGTTAAGACCAAATTTTGTAAGACTAGAAAGATAAAATGCAAATTCCTCATGATGGAGGAAGCCCTGAAACTGGCTTCCAACCAGAGCTCTTAGAATTGTTTCTTACATGGTGCCCTCTGTGCCTTTGTGCCATAGTCACCAATAGCTTCTATGGGTAAGACAGTTGCTATCTTATCTGCTGCTGGGTCTTGGTCACTAAAAGATGAAATGGTAAACATGACCACTACCTGTCCTCCTCGAGGTCCCAGGGGGAACTATAATAAATATAATACCTGTTTTGAGCATTCACCAGAAGAACATCAGGAACAATGCAAGGCTATGATTGGACCAGTAGACCACAGTATTCTGACTTGTTCTATGTTTCCATCTGTAGTTACATGTGCATTTATGGTATCTGAAACTGATAGCTAGATATTAAGTAAAAGTATCTGTGAAGGGGAAAAAATCCCTGAGGAACCGATGAGAAACCTTAATGTCTTTACACAGAAAATCAATTTACTTATTGACTCAGAAAAGAAAGCTCAAAGCTCGTGTTAGCTAAAATATCACACACCCTGGAGTAGCTTAACTCAACCTTTAATTTAGACCAAAGCTCAACCTATAAAAGACCATATTAGCAGCAGTAGTCCTAAGAATAAGGATCCAGTTTTATAGATGTATTATTCTTTCAGTCAATGGCTCATAAAAGAAACAAAATATTAATCCACCATAAATCCAAAAAGTGCTTTTTGGAATTTGGTACTCCATGATACTACTCAAACCAAAACATTACAGCCATAACTCAGCCTATTCATAATTTGTATTATTACAATACCTGTGTTTCCTACTGAGTAGTATGGTGGATTGGGCTCAGAGAGGAAATTTTGTTCTTGCATGATAATTTCCTTTTTTATAACAGTCCTGTCTGCTGGTGCTGCCCCACACCAATGCTTTCATTAACTATAAATACCAAGAAATATAATCTTTGGCTTTTGGGCAAAGGGAAAAGAAATTCAGGTCTATTTGTCTTGCATAATAGCACTGAAATGCTTCAGTTCATGTTATTAATTCAAGTTACAGTTGATTTAGAGTTAATCCCATTAATATTTACTATATTTCACAGCTTTGGAAGTGATCACCTGGGAAGCTTTTGGAGTAGGTGAGGAAAAGCTTTTGAGCTGCTCTTTAAAGATTATGCAGTACCTAAAATGTAAGTCAGGGATGAATAACTCCAAAATAAAGGCAGTTAGATGAGACAATGACAAGAAAAGAAACTTAAAAATAAACTCTTCTATTCACAATAAATAAATCAATCACCATAAAACAACAAAATATCAGATTACTATGGCTAAACTACTTTAAGCACTGAAACTGTGCCCTCAGTGGAGGATACATGTTTGTCAGTTGTCAAGGTTTGTTGAGGTTTTATTAGCCTCATTGCTGCACCTGGATTTGCAAGTATTGGCTAAATGCCAGGGCTAACTTCTCATGCACGAACAAGAACTTGTTACTATATCTTTATCTGTGCTTCTTATTACATTATCCATGGCTTTGCCATTTTAAGATCTATTCTAGACTATTATAGTGCACTCTATTGGTGTGCAGCCACCCCTCTTTTAGAGCACATTATACAGTACATTGCACTGCCTACTAATCTGCTTCTGGGTGCAGTTCAAGGTAGTATTTATTTTCTGCAAAATCCTATAGTGGTCTAGGACCCAACTGTCTTGAACTTCTGTCCTTATGCTCTGCTAGAGTACAAGTGATCTGCTTGGCCATGTCTGCTGTACATTTCCAGAGTGAGATGTTTGTGGGCTACCAGGTCATTCTTGGTCAAGGAAGTCATTAGCGTTGGAATTTACTCCTACTGTAGTATATCAGACCAAAGTCATTCCTCTCACTAGGGCACAATGATAGGGATAGCACCTTTTTTGCATAGTAGAATTATTTTAAATTTCAATTATGTGAATACTGTTTGAATACAAATGGTGGTGGGGCTCTTTATATATGAAAGCATTAAATATCTGCCTTCTGGGGCCTGCAGAATTTGACATTGTCACTGCAAAGATTGTTCAATGACCTATAAAAATGTCAATGTATTTTTAGTGATATGCAAAGAAGTGTATATATTTAAACACATTCAAAAAACTTCCTTCAGTTTTTTTTATTGCACTGATACAAATTTTAAACAATTTTTCATCAGAGATGCATCCAAAATTGTTGAGACTTCAAGTCATTTCAGAGGTTCTTCAAGGCAGGGAACACCTCTCACATCATTTGAAAAACTCCTTGTAAGTGTGTGGTTTAGTATGAAATGATCATTACTACTAATCAGTTCTAAACATTCAAGATGCCATTGTTTCAATACAGTAAATCTTAGCTTTTGGGTCAGTTAATTCTGAAGAATGAATTATATGCAATATCTCTTGTGATTTGGTGAAGGTTTCAATATAGTCCATGTAAGATTGTCTTTTGTAGAAACAAAAAATTGTAAAGATAGAATTTCTTGGCTAGCCAATATAGTGAGATAATGAACCCAAAGTAAAATTATTAAACTCACTAAAATATTTGACAGAAGACAATTTTAATGTGTTTAACTGATTTACAAATATGTACAGCAGTATTATAAATAAATTATCCCTGACAATAGCTAGTATTAGGGGAAGGAATACAATTAAAGAGAGTCTCTATAACACCTCTTGTAATTCTATTGTAAAATGTTCTAGATAGTCTTCATCAGTCGCTGGAGAGGTATGGCTTCACTATATGCCATATAACTAGTATATAAAATACATGTGGGAAAGAGACTTGAATTTTTACAGTTTGGATGGGTTTTAGATGAAGCGGTGGGATGGGATTGTAAGAAAAGTGGAAGTTCAATGAGCCTACAATAATTAGAAATACATGAAATTCAAAATTGTCCACGAACACCACTACTTCATAGTGCATACTTGTCATACTTTCACAAATGCTGATACGTGAATAGTCTCCAGCCTTTTGAATGTATTATGTTAAATGTAACCCAAGCATTTCCTATCTATAGATACTTACATTAAATGAATAGTTTAAGTGCCACGAGACTCCTTGCTTTTTTTTTTTTTTTTTTACATTAAGGAATATATACCTTCCCTATATGCTTTCTCTATGCTAGATAATCTTTCAAAACTAAGAGCTCTCTCATGAAATAGCAAAATGGATCCCTCTTAAGCTTGATGAAAACAAAAATCCAATTAAGGTATTGAAAAGATAAAGGAAGGCCATCTGTGAAGGAGTTAGTCACAGCTCAAACTAACAGCCTCTTCTGAAATTAATTTACTGTAATTTCAGAGAGAGAAATTAGGAGTTAGAGCATTTTAAATTGTGTTAGAAAAGACTCTGAACCATCGGTACCAAAACAAAAGGGAATAGGCATTCTTTAAAGCTAAATAAAAAAAGAAGATACAAGTGCATTTCTTAGCTTGATGTAACTGTGTATTCCACCATGTGTATTCTGAGCATGCTTTGGCCAGTAATATGTGTGACACATTTCTTGTGATTTGAGAAAGCCAGCAGTGAAAGCAGACATTGAAGTTTGACTTTTCTCTAGTTTTAGGTGCCAATTTGTGTGTTCTGTGAATAGTGGCTGTATGAGTGCTCCACTTCAGCTGCAGATGTGCTTCTTGGGCACTTGCTTGGACATTTTCAGTTAGCAGCATGCATTCAGCCCACACATGGGCTATGTCTACATCTAAAAATTTGGTTTGGACTTTAAATGGGTCCCCTGGCTTAAGCTGATCTAATAAAGTCAGTTTACCTGAGCCCTATAGTGTAGACGTAGCCATTGGCACAAAGCAAGCAATGGTGCCAGACACCATCAGCATCTACTTCAGTATGCCTATCACTGGCAGCACTGTTGGCTTCATTGACTGAGGCTTTGGCTACCATGTCAGGACCATGCCCCACCTGCATACCACCAGACTTCAGATACACAGAGGCTCTGTCTATAATGGATGAACTAAAGTACCTGCACCTCATTGCTACCCAGAGTCTCTTGGTACCGAGACCATGATCTCTAAACTCTCATCCCCTGGTACCAAAGGATTTTCTACCATTTTCTGCAGGCATTCTTCTGTTGGATGAGGAAGATGAAGGAACCTTCCAGTCAGCCTAGTCTGTTTCTGTTCAGAGACTGTGTTCCTGAAGGGATATGCTGGAGAACTCTGAATGTCACAGGGATGGTCTGGTTCATTATCAAGCATGGTGGGAACTGCGAACCAATCCTGCATGTCATCCCCATTTTCTAACCCTCCCCCCTCCATGGCCATACTAGGACCCTAGGGTGCCTGTCAACAACCGTTTGTCAGATTTTCTCATAAGGAGTTCAGAATTGTACAACTGTCCTCCTTAACCAGCCCAACAGGACAAGGAGATGTTTGACGAGCAGGAGGTTAGAGTAGGTAAGGAAGCCACACCTCAAACAACTATTCATTGTCTCTGGATGAGGCAGTTATGCCCCTGCCTCCATCCATGGCTGATAAGAGTTCAGCAATTTTAAGACTTCATAAAGTGGGTAACCGACACTCTTCAAATTCCTCTCACAGAGGTCCAGGATCACAGCACGAACTGCTGGCTATCTTGCAGTAAGTAAAGTCTTTAAATCATGATCTGAGGACTTTAATAATTCAGTCATAGGTTAGAGGTTTATTACAGGAGTGGGTTGGTGAGGTTTTGTGGCCTATATTGCGCAGCAGGTGAGACTAGATGATCATATTGGTCCCCTCTGGCCTTAGTCTGTGAACATCTTCCAGGATAGTGCTACTCATCAGTGAAATAGTTGAGATCAAGGAAAGATGGCTTAGCAGACACCTGCCACTGTTCTGGCCATGTGGAAATGGGGAGCAAGTATTATATTTCTCTTAAGGATTCTGATTTCTCATTCTTTCATTCTCTACCAAACTCTCTGGTGGTGGGTGTAGTAAATGAGCAGGAGAGACAGCATTTGTCTAAGTATATCACATGTGAAAAGTACCAGAAAAGACTCACTTTCTTTGAGCAAAAGCCCTATTTCACAGCAACCCTATAATTCCAGATTACTAATTATCAGGTGGTCATAGCCAAGTATAATTTTGCAGATTGTAACAAGATGCACAACTTTTACTGACAATCTGCCACAACTTGAAGGGTTGAATCTTCTATTTAAGATTTTCCAAGCTTTCATATTGCATATTTTCTGTATCTGCTTATCTAAGGAGAATCGATTTAAAATGGAAATCATAATGGTTGTTGCTAGAGTGGCAACTGAGAAAAGTATTACTTTGCTATGCATTTTACTGACTTTACTATACTTTACTTTTCTTACTGAAGAGTCATAGTCTGATATGGGAATTTTATAGTCTGATCCAAAGCCATCTGAAGTCAGTAAAAAGATCCTTATTGATTTCAGTTGGATTTTGAGAAAAAACTTAGCTGTTCGGTTTATATTAATATTACAGGTGTTTGGCCAAGACCTCACATAATGAAAATTCACTTCTTAGATAAGGTGTCATTTACAAATAGCCATAAGTAAATAAATGATGTCTTGGGGAAAGAAATACAAAATGTTTTCTTTTCTATGAGGAATCTGAAGTCTTAATAGCTAGAAGTGAAATGAATAGTATTGTTTTAGCCAAGTATAATATAGCTAAATATATATGTATGTTGATACTGCTGTACTCTTTGTATAATATTTTGGATCTGTACATAGAACAGTTCTGTTCTTTCTTTTTGATTGTATATATAATGTAACAAACATTCTATCATTTCTGGTTAGCTAAAAGACCTTCCATGCACTTTATATACTTACGTATATATTTATGTAATTAGATTACATAGGCTTGCATTTTCAGTTCAAGTTTTTTCATTTGCTCATGCATAAATTTGCCAGGGTAATCTGAGCTATGGGTGCCACCTTGCGTGACAAGATTTATAACTAATCTGATAGTCATTGAGCAGGTGAAAAAAATTGGCATTATTGTGAAGTAAGCTGATTAAGTACTTTGTCTCATCCATCTGCTACTTTTTAAATACAGGCTTATCTAGGCATATTGCTACTTTTGAATGTAGCAGGTTTAGTGATTGTTGTTGTTTGACAATAGAGAAGATAGCAGTCACGTTGCATTAATAGGTTCATGTATGCATGCATTCAGTTCGTCCCACCAGGAGGGTGCCCCGGTGGGTAATGTGGGGAATTCTTCACTCAAGTCGTCTAGGAAAAATCCACCCTCCGCCTAATGGGAGGGGTGTGGGTAGTTCATTCTACGCCCACAAGGGGGCAACCAATAATCCAGGGGCCGGGTACAACAGTTCACCCAGGGGCCCCAGAACCCTTACTAGGGTGACCAGTCAATGAGTCTGGTGGCAGTCAGGGGTTCAGTGAGATTGGGGATGAATCAGGGTCACTGTCTCAACGAGAAGGGAGAGGAGGAGGGGGACACAGGCCTGCCCTGCTCCACTGTGTCCCAGCCCAGGGCCCTAGCAGCGCCCAGATGTCCCGGCAGCAGGGTCCTGACTGCAACACGCTGACCCCAGTGCAGAGTAGACTTCCCCTGGGCTACTGCCCTCCCCCTCTCCCATCAGTACCTCGGCTGTACCTTCCTCGGTGGCGTCGGGGTACTTGCTGAGGGGTACTGCATACAGGCCTTCCCAGGCATCGGGTGGCAGCAGGTCTGGAAGTTCCAGGGCAACTACCATCTCCTCCGGTGGCAGTTCCGGGCGCTCCTCCTGGTCGAGGGCAAGGGGTAGCTCCTCCAGGTCTTCTCCTGCGAAGGGGTCAGTGTCGAGCAGGGCCAGGGGCAGTTCCTCCAGGTCCTCACCGGCCAGGGTGGTTGGTGGTTCCTGGCGTTCCGGGCCCTGTGGGTAACCTGGAGGGCGCCGCGGTTCGGGCAGCCACAGTCGGTCCCTTTCCTGTGGCAGGGGGTCTTCCCACTGGGCACCCACCATGGGAGGCCCGAGCCAGCCATCCCGGTAAAAGGTGGGAGGCCGCGGGATACGCCCCGGGCTCCCTGGCCGGAGGAAGGGCCGAGGCTGAGGAGGGCTATCTTTCTCCTCCAGCAGCCAGGGCAGAACTTAGCTCCTCTGCCTGCCTTTTATACTTCCTGCCCTGCCTCTTCCCCTCCTGCTTGATTGGCAGTTCGGTGGAGGCAGCCATCTTGCCGCCTCCTTACAGTTCTATAACTTGGTTCAGTTATTTAGAACATCTTTGGAGGGGGTAAAGAGGTTGGGGGAGCATTTTTATTGTGGGTTTCTCTTATGTTTTCAAACTCATAAGAGAAACACTAATACCTGATCCTGCATTTTTATGTGAAGAGTTCTTACTCATGCAAATGAATAATCAGGGGACTGTTTGAGAAAGAAGTATTCTTCACATGAGTAAAGATATTAGGATGGATTTGAAGTTCAGTTAATTTGGTTTTTTTTAATAATTCATTTTCTTCATCTTGAACATTATTTTATACTAATTATTAGCCAAAATAAACATATATTTAAAATAGCAATGAGGTTTTGACCATTAGGATAAAACTTAAGGATCAGTAAAGCAAAAACGTAAAATCTCTCAGAAGGAATAGGAAGTCAGGACACACTCTCCCTTATCTGTATTTACATATACCATGTGAGAAAAACATAGAAGAATGCTATGTCTATTTTTTATTTCCCTCTTTTAAACATTGATAAACTTTCCTTTTTATGCATTCAAAAGTAGTTTGATATTATTAAAAGTAAAGTTGATGCTTCATTAATAAGTATTTTATACAATGGCATTAGTAACAATATTTCACAACACATTAGCCTTTGTAATTGTTCAGGGTTAATGCACTGTAGTTGTAACTGTGTCTGTTCCAGGATATTAGAGCTTCAAGGAGAATGAGACAATATCTTTTCATGGCTCAACTTCTCATCAACAGAAGCTGGTCCACTAAAAGATGTTCTCTCACTCATCTTGTCTCTCTGTTCAGGGTTTGGACATTGTAGGAATCATACATCTGATTAAACCAATGCTTTTCAATGTGCAACAGAGAGACCCAACATAGTAATGGAGTTTGACTGGCTGTCCAGAATTGGAAATGTTATGTTATCTCAGTGAGGATATTTTATTCAATTACTGCCAAGTTTATGATCATATTACAGTACTATAAAATGGTTTTGAATTTAATCTTATTTAGAATAAAGTACTTTATTTAGAACTTTACAGTAAAAGGTGCCTAGTCTCTTAGGAAATCATGATTTGAGGACTTTAATATGCCAGTCATATGTAGAAGTTTAGTACAGGAGTGGGTGAGTGAGGTTTTGTGGCCTGCATTGTGCAGCAGGTCAGACTAGATGATCATATTGGTCCCTTCTGACCTTAGAGTCTAAGTCTTTTCTTTCTTCATATTTTTGCAGTTTTAAAGTTTGTTTTATTTAACAATACATTATTTCCACCAGAGCTTTTATAACAAGTTTGCAGTGGTGAAATGAAGGCTAATTTTAAAACTGATAATCCAGTTTTTCTTTAAATGCAAGATTATAATTGTGTGACAAGATCAAACCTGGTGGCAGTATAAGAGAATAGTAGATGGTGTATGTATTAGCTCCAGGATCAGAAAATCCTTGTTCCCAGGGTTAATTTACCCAGGGTTACTCCAGGTTAAGTCACCTGAAGCCTGTTAAGGAACCTGCTGCACTGCTTAAAAGCCGCCTCCTCAGGCAGGCAGGGGCAGCTGAAAGGGAATTGGAAGAGGAAGTGGAATGGAGTGGAGCAAAATTGCTGGGAATAATTTCAACAGATTGATTGCTGCATGCCACAACAACCAGGAAGGCGAGAGTGTTAGGGAAAAGCCCTTCCAAGCACGGCTTAGGGCTCTGAGGCACAGAGACCTGAAGAAAGACCCTGTCACTTGGCAGATGGAGCAAGGGAGCTGAGGTAGGGCAACCCCACCAAAACAGGGGGATTGCAAAGGCTGAAAGACTCCAAGCAAGAGGAATATGTGGAAACCCTTCCCAGCTGCAGGGAGCAGACCAGAAGCAGTGGGGCCAAGAGTGATCCAAGGAAGGCAGTAGCTATCCTGAACTCAGTTGTTGGAGATGGGTCCCTGAGCTGGGCTCTGAGGTAGAGGGCATGGCTGTCCCTCCCCCAGTTCTCCTTCTGCTATTTGGCCATGCCCCGGAGTGGCCGAACACAGGACAAACCCCAGTGGGGAGGCCAGCCAGGCTACAACTTGGACTAGTCCCAAAAGGGGACCCATACCTTGAGGAAACAGAGTAAGAAACCAGATTATATTGGACTGCGGAGTAGAAGCTCAGGACCTGCAGAGGCAGCCTAGGCCTCCCTCTGCCACAATTAGTGAAAAGCACAATCTGTTATAAGGGAAGACCACTGTTATTTTATAGCTCAATTATTTTCCCTAATTTCTGCCTAACTTTGCTTCTTCACTTTAGAAAAATGTCAGAAATACTTCTGTCATCACATTGTTTGTTTGCTTGTTCTTACTGAGAGATCATCTGTGCTACAAAAAAGTGTGCTAGGCAGTCCATCTAAAACTGGCATGGTTTAATATATACTATGAATAAGGTATCATTTGGTAAAAATTTTAGAATGCTATTCTCAAGACACAAGAAAGGCCTGATCTCAACCATTTTTTTTTGAAAAACATGCTAATCAGATTATGTACTACATCCAAATTGAGGTCCCAGGGAGAAACTGCAGAATTGGAATTCATATGGCGATTTGACACCATTGCCTTAGGGTTCAGTAGGGACTACAGATTTTTTAGTACAACAGGTGATATGACCTCACCTTTCTCTATGGGTATGTCCACACAGGCTTCTTATTTCGAAACAACAGAGGTTGTTTCAAAATAAGAAGCGGCATGTCCACACGACGCACCGTTATTTCGAAACTGTTAAACATCGTATCTAATTGAAATAGCCATTGTTTCAAAATGGTTGTTTCAAAACAACGGCGTTCAGACACGTTGTTTCAAAGCAATACCGTTGTTTCGAAACAACTGTTTCAAAACAACATGTTCGAACAACCTTGTTTCGAAATAACCATTTCAAAACAATGGCTATTTTGAAAGTAGGCTTTCCCTTAATTCAAATTAACAAACTGTTAATTCAAATTAACTTATTTCAAAATAAGGACTTTATTTTGAAATAACTCATTTTGAAATGGGTTATTTCAAAATAACGATGTATGTGTGGACATAGCCTTTATCCTTTATGGGTATGTTCACACACAGTTCTTATTTCGAAACAACAGGGGTTGTTTCAAAATAAGAACTGCCATGGCCACATGACGTACGGCCATTTTGAAACAAGGAAACCCCTTGTTTCGAAAT
>ML681963.1:125333654-125392239 GCA_007922195.1 Podocnemis expansa
TCCCTGCCCTTCGGGGCTTTTTCCCCTGCCTGGCTCTGCGGGTGAGAGCCAGGCAGGGGATTCAGTGGCAACATGGCCTGCAGGGGGGCCATGTTGCCACACCTCCCGTGGTGCGCTGCCCTGGAACCGAAATAGCATGCCCACAGTGTGGACATGCTATTTCGATTCCCGCTTTTTGCTTATTTCGAGGACACAGTTTTGTTATTTTGAAACAAGGTATTTCGAAATAACGTTATTTCGAAACAAGTTATTTTGAAGTAGCTTGTTTCGAAACAAGCTCTCCTTGTGTGAACATAGCCTAAGACAGTTTATAAGGTTTGATTGGATTTCACTTCTTTCATAGCATTAGAATTTAAGGGTTCTTATTCCAGACCCCAATTCCTTAATATGAAATTGAAGATAAAGCACTGTCATTCTCTAAATCTTTCACTTGACCATTCATTTTAATATTGTCTTCGATTTACAGCCTTAATTATTTACAGTTCCTCTCCTCTTATCTCTTTATGAAAACGTGGCACCCTGACTTTCTCAGTTTTCTTCAGTTGGTCTTACCAAATACAGTAATTTTTTCCTGTATTACATCAATAAAAATCTTCTTGTAACCTCTCAGCTCTTCCCAGTGAAAGACTAGGACAAAAAATGGACCTTGGAATAAGCACATTGGCCAGCACACTGTTAGGTCCATGTGGTGGGAGAGGAACGGGATGAAGGGGCAGGTCCAGGAAGGCTGAACAGCTGCCACCCTCAGCCAGGACCAACTGGAGGGCCTGATGAAAGGCTTCCATGGCAGACTGTAAATAGATTGTTCTTTCTTTCAGGAAAACCAGCCTGTTACTCCTTGATTGCACCTGGTTCAGCATTTGCCAGGATGGCCACATGGTCAAATCTGTCTGTGGTTCTTCTTGGCTCTTTCAGCCACATTTCAATCTGTCCAACATTCAGTAGCTAAAATAATACTCCTGTTTTGCTCCTTTGACAAGAGTCCACTCAACAGCTAATCCCCAAATTGGTTTCCTGTCTCTCTTGCATAAAGTTCAGATTCCTTCTCCTCACTTTTAAGGCTCTGCACTATTTTCCCTCAGTCAGCACATCGTCTATCGTCATTCAGCACCTCATTCTCTACACCTTGCTGCATTCTTAGTCTTCTTCCACTTTGACTTTGTTTCATGATGCTCCTAACATCTCTTCTGATGCCAACAGTCAATACTTTCCTCTCTTGAATCCCTCTTGAAACCCACTTCTTTCACTTTGCTTTCTACCACTGACTTCTAACCCTTTGTGAGAATACTCCTCTCTTTCTGGTTGACCTCTGTCTTTGCCTAAAAGTATATCCAAATTTGTGATTCATTTGATTTTTCTCTACCATTTCCTCTCCTTGTAAGACTGTGTTGCTGTTAAAGAAATTCAAATGATCACTTAAAGAGAACAGAATTTCAGTAAGGTCTCATCTAGATAGTAAAGTTTGCTAGTTATATTGGTATAGTGAAACTGGTGTGGGTGTGTGCATGTACACCTGTGACACTAAGCACCCCTCTAGTCATGCACTACACACTACTATAGTAATCTTTTTGTACAACGTAAGTCTTCTAAGGTATCATTTGAAAACTAACTCAGTGATCATTAATAATCTTGCACCATTATGTGAGTAGTTGGCATGAAGAGTTATGGACATATGGTGGAATGATAACTAAAATGTGTTCAAGTCAGTAATGTCAGAGGGAATTGGTAAAACAGGCCTGTTTAGTCAGAGGAATGTGTATCTGATTTTCTGAGGAGCCTGATTTTCAGGCAAAGACAATGAAGCTAAGAACTGGGGGAGGAAAGAGCATGGAGCTTTCTTTATCCCCAGACACCATGTCTTCTTCCTCACAGCTTGAATAAACTTGATTTTGAAGTGTATCTTTGGAAAAAAAATCCATTTCAATGGTTTATTTGAGAGAGACCTGAACCTCAAGTGAAAAACGAATTCTTTGACTGTATACAATATTGCTGTATTATAAAGGTATATAGAGTGAGGTCTTTTCTGAAAGTTAACATGCTGATGATTAACATCATTGTGAAATGTATGTATTAACACTATGTAAGGAATTATGGATACGCATTGATATTAGGTTGACCGCCTACCCAGACAGGAGAGAACATCATTGATACCTTGTTCCAACGGGGCAGCCATGTTTGTCTAGTCACTGATACCTGACTCCTATGTAAATTAAACATGGTGAAATCAGAAACAATGAAAATCCTATTTCCATAGAAATAATACAGAGGATTGGATGCTCAGAGGAAGGGAAGAACAGCATGAGATCATCCTGCCTCTTGAAACAAGAGACCAGAGCTCTTGCAAGCTAAGACAGATGGGTCCTTCAACCAAGAGACAGTTGAAGTTTCTGGAACTGAATAACTGAGAAATGTTTAGGCAGACATCTTCCACCTGAAATGACAAGGGAAATTAGCACCTTGTACTTTTGTGGAAGGTCCTGACAGAGAGAGTCAATTATGGCTGGGAAGGTGATGGCAGGTAGGAGAACATCTTGAACACAGCCTGTATCTTGCTAGATTAATTTTAGACTATTGGATGTGTTTTCATTGTTTTGGCATGTAACCCTTTTAAACTTTACTCCTTTTGCTTTGCTTAACCTATGTCAACCAAATAAAACATTGGTTTTATTTTGGTGTAAACCTAATTAGTGCAGTTTTTAAAGGGAAAAAATCTGTTCACTCCAGGTGAGTTAAGTTGTGATGTATTTTTTTGTCTTTAGAGGAATAAATAGACCATGCTATTTCTCTAAACTGTCTGGAAGAGGGCTTGTCTTTACAAAGAACATAGTTTTGGGACAATTCAAGGACTTGCAGCATGTTGGCATCATCTCGTAAGTGGTAAATAAGATTGGTGGAAGTGAGAGTGGGGCTGTTGAATCAGGGTTGTCTAACACACACACTCAATGTGATCTGTAGGCTGGTTGTGAGTTGGTCAGGTTGGGAGCTACAACAACAAAACTTTTTAAGATATCCAGAGCTACACAGCAGGCAGCAACACAACTCCTCACAGGTCTGATTTTGCACCATAGAACTGGAAGGGTGAACCCTTTTGTTCTAATATAAGACTAACTTTTTTTGATTTAGCTTAAATCCCTTCTCAAGTGACAAACTAAAATAAAATGGCCACTCATACACTGGAAATGAGGGTCCTCTAAAGAAGTTATATCTAATCATAGAATTGTAGAAGTGTAGGGCTGGATGAGACCTCAAGAGGTCTTCTATTCCAATCCCCTGCATTCAAGGCAACACTAAACATCATATAAATCGAGGGCTATCAATCTTTCCAGACTATTGTACCCCTTCAGGACTTTGATTTGTCTTATGTGCTTCCAAGTTTAATCTCACTTAAAAACTGCTTGCTTACAAAATGGCTATGTCTACACACACATCATTATTTTGAAATAAGGATTTTGAAATGAGTTATTTCGAAATAAAGTCCTTATTTCGAATAAGTTAATTTGAATTAAGGGAAAGCCTACTATTGAAACGGCTGTTATTTCAAAATGGTTATTTTGAAATAAAGCCGTTTGGACATGTTGTTTTGAAACAATGGTGTTGTTTCGAAACAACATGTCCAACTGGCCTTATTTCAAAATAACTATTTCGAAATAACAGCCGTTTCGAAACAATCAGGGTTTAACCTGTTTCGAAACAGCAGTTCTTATTTCGAAAGGATGGGATCTGTCCTTTCGAAATAAGAAAACATCATGCAGACCAAATATCTTTTATTTCGAAATAACCAGTGTTATTTCAAAATAAAAGTGCTGTGTAGACGTACAATCAGATGTGAAAATACAAGTGTCACAGCACAATATTATTGAAAAATTGCTTATTGTTTCCTTTTATGTTATAAAGTAAATTGATTTGAAATATTGTACTGACATTTAGTGTGTATTTACTGTGCTAGTGCTTTTTTACGTCGCCTGTTGTATATGCAGGGAAATGTCTAGATGAGTTGTTGTACTCCTGAGAAGACCTCTGCATACCCACAGGGCTACATGTACCTGTGGTTGAGAACCACTGATCTACACCATCCCTGACAGGTTTTATCTAATCTGCTCTTAAAATTAATGACAGTGATTCCACAACTCCGTAGGCCATTTATTCCAGTACTTAACTTGCAGACAGGAAGCTTTTCCTAAAGTCTAACCTAAACCACCCTTGTTGCAATTTAAGTTCATTGCTGCTTGTCCTATCCTTAGAGATTAAAGAGAATAAATTACCTCCCTCATGCTTGTAACAACCTTTTATGCACTTGAAAACAGTCCACCTGTCCCCCTTCACTCTTCTATTCTCCAGATTAAATAAACACAGTTTTCTCAATCCTCCCTCCTATATTGTGTTTTCCAGATCTTTAATCATTTTTATTGCTCTTCTCTGGACTTTTTCCAGGTTATCCACATCTTTCGTGAAATGTGGCACTTAGAACTCGATGCAAAAAATTGTTGGTTTAAAATAACAATTTAGCTTATGCTGAATTACTTTCATGTATAGAGCAGCCAGAAGAGGCAATCTTTTTAATACTATATTTTCTCCTGATATTTTAAAGTTTTTATAGAAATAGAAATTCAAGTCTAGTCTTCCTTAATGTATATGAAGATCAGCTCAGAATTAGGCTCCCAAAAGTCAGGAGGTTTAGTCAAAGGTATCAAAACTTGTTTGAAGTCCTTTATCTCTTTACCTCCTTGCTTGTTCTTCCAACCTCTAATTCAACCAAGTCTTTTCCTTTCCCTAGCCTCTTACTTTTGCATTTTTATTTTTTTTCTTAGTCATTCACTTTTTTTTTTCATATTGTCCTATTGTCTAAGTCTTTCCCTTTTAAGAGCAAGGAATGCTCAAAACAGCTTAAAGGTAAGGCTACTGTACAATGACTGGCAAAGTTACAATAATTAACTCCCCATAAAAATCATTCATAACTGAAATCTGTATAAACAAAAACACTGAAGATAAACTTTCTCAGATTGAAACAAGCAAGGTGTCCTGTAGCACTTAGAGACCAACAAATTTATTTATTTCATGAGCTTTCATAGGAGAAAAATCCCACTTCATCAGACCATTTGAAGATGGGGGAACTTATGGAGTGGGGAGGAAATAAATGCAGGGGAGTGTGAGTTGTCGACAACAGCTTTTATTTGTTGTTATAGTCTGACCTGATCCCATGACTTACGCTTGCCTGCATCTTCAAAGTTCCCCCACCTTCAAAGCATCTGATGAGGTGGGATTTTCTCCCACAAAAGCTCATGTGCTAAATAAATTTGCTAGTCTCTAAGTGCCACAGGACTCCTTGCTTGTCTTGCTGAACTAGATTAACACGGCTACCCCTTTAGAACTTTCTCAGATTGACTTGGCAAGGCATATTTTGATTCTCTATTCAAATACCTAGTACATTTGTACTAATAATATTTCTCTATGAAATGTAGAAAGTAATTTTCTGTTGAGTATTGCCTGTTTGTTTAATGCATGTCTACCATAGCAAATTATAACAAATCAAGAAAGATAATTGCCATGCTCATTTATACATACTATACTCTTGCCCATTTTACATTTATCTGGGTAACTGAGAACTTGTCCTTAATATCCTAATAAACGCATGTCAATAAATATAGCCTGTTTTAACTAGGTTAGCAGCTATTGAATCTTCATGAATTTGCAAGGGTTACAGATCCAAACTGGGGAACAGCTAAATGCCCAACACTTGGTTTACATGTAATTACCTTACTTGTTTTTAACCCTTCTAAAGGAAAAAAAGAAATGCTTGCATCAGAGCTGCCTGCACCTCTCCTACTGCATTTAAAATGAATTCCATTTCAAGTGCTAGTATGAACTGAGAACTTGTCAATACTCTAGCTGTCACAGAAGTACTCTGTAGCAAGAATTTACACCTTCCTATAGTGGACAAACAAACAGTGCCAAGAAGTGATACTGCAAATATAGTGCCCATCTTCAAGAAAGGCAAAAAGGAGGATCCAGGGAATTACAGACCTGTCAGCCTCACCTCAATCCCTGGAAAAATCATGGAGCAGATTCTCAAAGAATCCATCCTGAAACATTTGGAGAAAAATAGTGATCAGGAACAGTCAGCATGGACTCACCAAGGGTAAATCATGCCTGACCAACCTCATCACCTTCTATGATGAGATGACTGGATTTGTGGATGCGCGAAAAGCCATTGATGCGATATACCTCGACTTTAGCAAGGCTTTTGATACAGTTTCCCACAACATTCTCATTGGCAAGTTAAGGAAGTATGGGCTGGATGTGCGGACTGTAAGGTGCACAGAGAACTGGCTAGATCAACAGTTTCAGTGTAGGAATCAATGGCTTCATGTCTAGTTGGCAACCAGTAATGAGTGGTGTTCCCCCAGGGGTGGTCCTGGGGCCAGTTCTGTTCAACATTTTCATTAATGATCTGGATGATGGGATTGATTGCACACTCAGTAAGTTTGCGGATGACACCAAGCTGCGGGGAATGGTAGACATGCTGGAGGCCAGGGAGAAGATGCAGGAAGACCTTGACAAATTGAAGCAGTGGGCCAATAGAAATCTCATGAGGTTCAACAAGGACAAGTGCAAAGTACTGCACTTGGGACGCAAAAGCCCCATGCACTGCTACAGGCTGGGAGGCAATCGGTTAAGTAGCAGCACTGTAGAAAAGGGCCTGGGGGTCCTGGTGGATGGGAAGCTGAATATGAGTCAGCAGTGTGCTCTTGCTGTCAAAAAGGCCAATGGCATACTGGGCTGCATCAGAAGAAGCGTTGCCAGCAGATCAAGGGATCTGATCATTCCCCTCTATTCAGCACTGGTGAGGCTGCATCTGGAATACTGTGTCCAGCTTTGGGCTCCCCACTACAAAAAGGATGTGGACAAATTAGAAAGAGTCCAGCAGAGGGCAACAAAAATGATCAAGGGGCTGGAGCACAAGACCTATGAAGAAAGACTGAAGGAACTAGGCTTATTTAGCCTGCAGAAGAGAAGAGTGAGGGGGGATTTGATAGTAACCTTCAACTACCTGAAGGGATGCTCCAAGGAGAATGGAGCTCAGCTGTTCTCAGTAGTAACAAAGGACAGAACAAGGAGCAATGGTTTCAAGTTGCAACTGAGGAGGTCGAGGCTGGATATTAGGAAAAACTTTCCTATTAGGAGGGTGGTAAAGCATTGGAATGGGCTGCCGAGGGAGGTGGTGGAATCTCCATCTTTGGAGATGTTTAAGGCCTGGCTGGATAAAACGATGGCTGGGATATTTAGTGGGAGCGGTCCTGCTTTTTTTGGCAGGGGATTGGACTAGATGACCTTATGAGGACCCTCCCAACCCTATGGTTCTAGGATTCTAACCACTGATCTTGAGTGGTTTCTTGCTCAGAAAAAAAACCCTATCTTGTCTAATGTTGGCTTAAAAAGATACCCTGTCTAGGAAACAGAATTCGTTTCTCAAAAGTTCCATATAAAATTTTGCAGTGTAAATAATGAGCTGCAGAGATGCTGAGCTTAGTCCACCTTATAGTTTAGGAATACATAGGTGGCTTAAAATCACTCTTGTATTTTTATGATCTGAGAGCATTAAGTGTTCTATAACTGTTACATTAGCTGTCCATGGGCCATTCTGAAAGCTGGAGATGAGTCAGGTAAAGGAGCACCTTCTCATTGTTTGGAAATGAATTGCTAGGAGAGAGCTAACATATGGGAATTCACATGAGGCTGGCTGTCTTGGTTCACTGGAGCAGGATAAAGCACATTTATTGGGCTGGAGAATCTGACCCTATGTGTTTCAAACAATATGTTAATATACACTGAAACTTTAAGTACACACCAGCAGAGTACACATGAACCAGTTAGTTTATAATACAATAGCATGTGCAAGAATTTTCTGTTCTTTAGTGTGCTCTATTCAATCATGTAAACAAGCACTAGATTATCAAGTATTTGTAAAAATGTAGTAGCTGAACTTTTTTTTTTTTGGTAGGGGAGACTTTTTTGAGGCAAAGTTACAATAAAATAGTAACATACTACAGAAAATATTACTTATTAATTATTCAGGATCAGGTTAATATTCAAGGAACTTGGCTAAAGATTCTGGCTTGCTGGCTGCAGGACTGGATTAAGGGGCCCCAGACCAGCCACGACTGTGGGCACTGCCCACCACCATGAGCTGCTCCCCCAGCCTGAGATCCTGATCTCCCCACCACCATGCCACCTGCATGGGGCTTCAGCCCTCAACCATGGCAGGCTGGGGGCAGGCCAGTGCTGGAGGCCAGAGGCCCTGGGGCCAAAGGCCACACTCCATGGCACTCCCGCTGCCCCCCAGGGCTGGTTGGTCTGTCCCTAGGGGCATGTAGGGTGGCCCTGCCCCTGAAGCTCAGCAGATGCATGCTGTCCTACCCCCAGGGGCAGACCAGCTAGCCCAGAGGTGGGACAGGAGTGCCCCACCTAGTGCCAGCAGGGCCCCTACTGTAGGGACTACAGGGGCTGCAGCCCCAGATCTGGCCAGTGCTGTGCTAGCCTGAGCAGGGTGGTGGGGCTGGATCAATGCACTTGCCTTAAACACTGAGATTGGTTAGGCCAGGGCTGAAGCCCCTGTAGTCCCTATGTTGATCCAGCCCTGGCTGACTGGGGTTCTCTTTAGAGTATGTTTAAAAGGGTGATCAAATTTCTAAATATCTATCCTCTTTTGGACACTTTTTTTGTGTATGTACTTGGTGAGAAAGTTTTTCTTTTAAAGGATAATTTTGTATCTTACTATATACCACAATTCCACAGGAGAAGTCACGTTTGTCTAATAATGCATAATGCAATGTCTTGCTGCTAACAATAAATAAGAAATTTAATTTGTTGTTCTGTTTACAGTGTAGTACCTCTACCAGAGCATTAAAAAAGCAGGTCTGGGGATCTCTACAAAGCCTTCATTTTGTCATAAAATGACTCTTAAAAAATGTGCTCCCAAACCAGTCTAATTCCAGGACACAGACACCATATATACAGGTATGTTCCCCTTCCCCACAACCTTACCAACAGAGTACTACTTTAGTAGCAAAACCAAAAACCTAATAGCAAAATTGATTCTTATGTTGTATCAGCCATGTACCATTTATTTCAACTGTTCCTTGATGATATCTCTAGGAGACTTTCCATTAATTTACTGATTTTTATCTAGAAACATTTAAAGACAGGATTTTACTTTTTTAGCACAATCTTTTTACCATGTTTTTGGACTTAAGCTACTCATTAGCAGGTAGAGTGCCATGTATAGTTCTCTCTAAATGTGATTAAAATCCAACATGAACAATAACAGTAGACTGGATCAGATTCCCTCTTTTCCTTCTCCCCCTTCCAGCATCCTGAATGGCATATAAATGGCAGCATGGCAAGGCTTCGTTGTATTTACTCCCTTACTACTTAATTCGTTTTTTGTTTTGTTTTTGCCTTTGATGGGCTGGTCGGAATGGAAGCAGAAGTCAAAGAAAACTATCAGAAATGTAAAGAAATTGTATAAGTAGCTAGAAAATATCCACTGAAGCTGGTAAAATACTCCAGTTTAATCATGAAGGCCCCGCTGGAGGTTTAATCCTCTTCTGAAGGTCAGGAGAGTTTTGTTCATCTGGTATAAGTGGCTAGAATATGAGGTTTATTACTCTGAGTGAGGATCTGGACAATAATACCTTTGATACACTCAGACTGAAGCTGTGTACATGTAGCTTGCCAGATGATCAGGCTGATAAATACCTTCACTTTAAAAGTTGCATTATTGCAGAAACCTCCAAAAACTTAACAGCTTTGCCTTGACTAGCTGGCCTGTTCTACTTGGTCAGAATTCTTCATGAGATTTCTCATGTCCATAGCTGCTAAATTCCATCTCCTAAATCCTATCATAAATTTTAATATATTGGAAGAAATATTCCAAAGAAAGCATATCATGTTCAGTTTGGAATTGCATTTGTAAGATCTTCCAGGACCTTCATACAAAGGCAGTTAACTAAAATTATCTGCCCTCTTCTATCCTATCATTTCTCCTGAGTGGGTCACCATCTTTC
This sequence comes from Podocnemis expansa, assembly GCA_007922195.1. Taxonomy (NCBI): domain Eukaryota; kingdom Metazoa; phylum Chordata; order Testudines; family Podocnemididae; genus Podocnemis; species Podocnemis expansa. The sequence continues at coordinate 125,343,719 of ML681963.1, forward strand.
CCTGGCACTTTAGTTACTTTGTATAATTAATCTCTCATTAGAAAAATAAATATTCCTTCCCTTATATAAGTTTGTTAGGTTGGTTTTTACAGAGATACTAGAGTCACTGCAGAAGTTAAATCATGGAATTTAAGAACTGTCCCTCATATGCTGCTTCACTGCTAATAACAGGGACTCCTAATGTTAAGGAGCTAAGGTAATACTAGTAATAGTAGAAGTGTACATCTCAGTGCAATATTCCTTATGTGATTTTCCCCATCTGCACACTTACTTCCCTCCATGGTGTAACATGACGATAATCTATTTTAAATCAATTTTCACCTGCTGAATTGTGGAAGTTGCAGGAGCATGATCACACTGCACTCCTTGTGTTGGTGTCTTGTGTCCTTGCTAATAACTGTTGGGTTGACATTCAAGGCAATGCCCTATGGGTAGCTGTCCCACAGTGCAACCACAAGCAGCAGTTTGTGGGAAGGATTTTGTCCTCCCATGATGTAATGTGTGGTCTTCTTGTCACAAACAAACAAGAAACAGTTTTTTGTGCTTTTCTTCTCTGCCATGCATATAAACAGGAATGGAGCCTGCTCAACTCTGCACCATCATTGTGGGCATTAGACACCTCATGTCTTATATCTTGAAGTATTTTCAACAGAAAAACAGGAGCCATGATGTGGGAAATTGCAATGTTACTAAGCCAACGCTGCTATAAACAACTCAGTGAAATAATTCTCAGTTGCTGTAGGCTGTCACACATTATCTTCAACCAGTGGAGTGCCATTTCTGGGCCGAACAAACAAGCACAAACTGGTGGTACCACATCGTGATGACTGTGGGGATGATGAGCAGTGGCTGCAAAGCTTTTTTATGAGGAAGTCCACTTTCCTTTATACTTAGCAAAGAGCTGTCCCCAATACTGAAGCATGTGAATACTCACATGATACCACCTCTGACAGTGGAGAAGTGAGTGGACATCACTCCATGAAAGGTAGCAACCCCAGATGCAAATCAGTTGGAGCAGGGAAATCCACCAGGGGAGCCACTGTGATGTAAACGTACAGGTCCATTAATAGATATCTGCTGTAAATGGCAGTGCCTTTGGGAAATGTGCAAGATATGCTGAATTGAGGCTCCTGCTTGGGGGTTCCACCGCCGGGGGGGGGGATTGTGTGTGTGTAAGGACAGCTATACATGTGATGTATACCCCTATTCTAGCTCCAGCCTGCCTTGCCATAGATTACATAAACCACAAGGGGTACCTATCAATGGTCTTGCAGGCCCCTCTTGCTCACAAAGGATAGTTCACCAACATCAGTTTGGGTTGTGGAAAGGGCATGATTAGAGCCCTGCGCGGACACAAATAAGTGGGTTCATATCCAATCTGCATCTGCAAGAAATGGTCTGCGGATATCCATGTTGTATCCACGGACGCGGATATCCACGGATATCCTCATATTTGCAGGGCTCTAACTCTGTGCAGATAAAAATGTGGATCTGTATCCAATCTGCATCCGCAAGCAATGGTCTGCAGATATCCGTGTTGTATCCATGGATGCAGATATAAGGTGGATATCTGCGGATATCCACGGATTTGCAGGGCTCTAGGCATGATGCTTGCATCTTTAGGAGCTCTGGCCTGTTAAAGATGCATGCAGACAGTTACTTTCTGACCAAAAATGTTTTGAGGTTGTTGAAGTGGTAGTAGTGATCCTGGGGGGATCGTGCCTACCCCTTGCTCCCCTGGCTACTGAAGTCCTACACTGGGCACCTGGACACTGATAAGGAGAGCTTCAGTAATAGGCTCTGTAAATGCAGAGTGGTGGTGGAATGTGTATTTGGGCATTTAGAAGGGAGGTAGAGGAATTTACTCACTAGGCTTGACCTTGATGAAAAACACATATCAACAGTTATCTGTGCTTTCTGTGTGCTCCATAATTTGTGTGAAACACTTGGTGGAAATTTCTCCCAAGACTGGGTTGCAAAGGCCAATAGGCTGGCTGTAAATTTTGAGTAGCCATATGCCACTGCTATGGTTTAAGTAAACTGTAGAGCATTTGTTTTCAGGGAAGCATTAAAAACCCATTTTTGCGATGAGCAGCAGTAATGTGTGTGCTGCTATGTGCTTAATTCGCATCCTCCTGCTATGCACTTACCCATCCACCTATCGTCTTCTACCTCCGCTTCTTTCAATGCTGAAGGAGCCCAAGCTATGAATGAATACAGACAGTCTGTGACCTTTTTTGGGAGGATCCAGGGGAAGGGAGTCAGGGAAGAAAGCAGAAAAGGAATGGGGCAATTCTTAAAGAAGTCGTTACCCCTTACTTCTTGCCTCCACTAGTGTGGAGTGCAGCAACCTGTGCCTGGAGTGCTTGGTTAGAGGTTAATGTCACGAATTGCTGTGTGTTCTGCAAGGGCTGCAGAGGGACTCCGTTTGGTGGCTGTGTACCTGGAGCTCTACCAGCCACTTCAGCATATCAGACTGATTCCTCATAATATGCAACATCTGTTGCATTTCACACACCTTTTCCTGCTTCATTTTTCTATCCTCCATCTCCTGCTGCCATGCTGCTCTTCTGTCCTCCATGCCCCTGTTTTTTTTTCTTGGACAAAGACATCCTCTAGGCTCTGAGCTCTGTATCAGCTGCCTCAGAGACATTTATCAGCTCACTGAAAATGTCATCTTTGGATTTTTTTTTCCCCTCTTCCTAATTTGGGAAAGGTGCTCTGTGGGTGTTGGGTGCCGGGTGCCCCAACATCAAAGAGTCAACTGGAAGGCAATCAAAGCACAATCTCCATTGTTAAATGAGCCCATGTAGTCTGAAATATGATACATTGTTACAAGACCTCCCTGGACTGTACAGAACAGGAGGGCAGAACCACCTTCCAATCTGCACATACTGTAGGGGTTGGATTGCCATTCCAGACATGGCGAACAATGGGCCCCTGCATCCATTACAGAGATTTCCAGCACAGCTCCCCAATAAACAAGTAAGGAGAGGGACCACTGAGTTCCTCCCTATATATCCAAGATTACTGTGGGAAGAGGTGGGCAAAACTGATTACAGGGAGGCTCTGGGCAGCTAGTACTGGGAACCTTCAAGCCCATGTAGACAGTGCCATGGTGCCTTGTGTTCAATGGACACCTTCCGGGGCAAGGGAAGAAGATGGCATTGTTCGGTTACTGTAAAATTGCAACATCCTCCCCGGGAGAGTATGTGCAATAGCAGATTCCTGAGGGTGACACAGAGTAAAAGGGAAGATTTGATGCAAGCATGGGGTTATAGCCCTTGGCCGTATGCTCCTATACTTTGTGCCATGATGATGCCTCCTCCTTAAATAGAAGCATGGCATGGTAAAGTCTCTATTATGGCAAAAGAAATAAGACTGCCATTCCTAGAAATCTAAAATGATTGCAAAGTACCTTCATGACAATTTCCTGGAGCTATCCATGGAGGGTTCTTGTAGCATTCCTGTGCACCTCAACACTGTTCCTGTTATGGTCCTTTGCAAAAATTTGCCTAAACTCAAGAATGCCAGCCCCTCTCAAAAAAAAATATCCTTTTTAAGAAAAAAAAAATAGAAGCATGACTGAGGATATAACCATAGCACTCACCAGATGTGCCTTCTCTGGCATCTTGATCACTGATACACCCAGTGACCAGCTGAGCTGCTCCAGGGTGACAAACAGGTCCTGGTTGTCGGGAGAATGGATATTCTGCTCTTCTGTCCCCTGATCTCCTCAGCCTCATCATTGGAGGCATCATTCTGCATCCTGGACTGTGATTCCTCAGAGGTATCAATGCTGTATGGTGGCACAGTGGTAGAGTCACTGCCAAGAATTGCATGGCATTCCTCATAAAAGCAGCCTGTCTTCAGTAAGAGCCAGAATGACTGTTCATCTCCTTGTCTGCTGATGTGCCTGTTTCAGTTCTTTGATTTTTAACATGACACTGCTTTGCATCCCTATTGTGACACTTCTTAAACATACTCCCTGCTATCTTCTTGTAGATATCATGATTTATTTTGTGTCCCTGGAATTGCATAAGAACAGATGCCTTGCTCTGCAGGCCAATGAGATCCAAGCCCACAGCCTGACTCCCTACTGGGATGCATTTGAAGTGTGTGGTCACCATGAGCTGCAGCTACCAAGCTCTCCCCATGCTGACAAAACAGGAAATGGGAATTCAAAATTTCCCAGAGCTTGAGAGGTGGAGCTTAAGTGGTCAGGGTGCAGCAGGGAGCAAAAATTCAGAGTGGTCAAAACAGAGAATTATGAGAGAGCTCCTGGAGGCCACTGACTTCAACTTACTGTATGTTGTGCTCTATCTGAACTGAAAAAGTCAAGCTCTAGAATTTGACTTCAGCACTATATCACTTGTGGGGTAGATTTTTTAAATTGAAATTTCAGTACAGTTTAGGTTTCTGTGACTGATGTGCTAGTGGAGATGCATGATTTAAGGGGTCGACATAAGCAGCATTATGTTGACCTCCACTGTTAGTGTAGGCCAGTCTCAGAGTCAAAACAGCTTGCATGAAGTTGCTTCCCCTCAAGAGATGAATTCAAGCCTCCTCAGGCATAGAGAGGCAGGCTACAGCCAGGCCTTAGTCATCTGGTCAGTCTTTCTCTGCTAATGCCCTGATAAGCAAAGATTTCACCCTGATGTCCTGGGCCATGTCTACTCAAAGACCCTGCTCATCCATCCCTACCTCAGCATCAATGTCTTCTGATGAGAGCAGCAAGCAGTCACTGCTCAAGGGATGAGCCACAAAACAGATAGTTGCTCCTGTGGCACCTGTGAAATTGAGATTAGTTATTGGACTGCTCTTGAATTAGTCGTCTAAGAGCTAAAAGTCTGAGAATTTTCTTTCCAGTGCCCTAATAATGAATCATAGAATCATAGGGTTGGAAGGGACCTCATGAGGTCATCTAGTCCAACCCCCTGCCAAAAAAAGCAGGATCACTCCCATGAAATTTTCCCAGCCAGAGTTTTCTCCACCTGGGCCTTAAACATCTCTAAAGACGGAAATTCCACCACCTCCCTCGGCAGCCCATTCCAATGCTTTACCGCTTGCCTAGTAAGGAAGTTTTTCCTAATATCCAGCTTTGACCTCCCCAGCTGCAACTTGAAACCATTGCTCCTTGTTCTGTCCTTTGTTACTACTGAGAACAGCTGAGCTCCATTCTCCTTGGAGCATCCCTTCAGGTAGTTGAAGGTTACTATTAAATCCCCCCTCAGTCTTCTCTTCTGCAGGCTAAATAGGCCTAGTTCCTTCAGTCTTTCTTCACAGGGCTTGTGCTCCAGCCCCTTGATCATTTTTGTTGCCCTCTGCTGGACTCTTTCTAATTTGTCCACATCCTTTTTGTAGTGGGGAGCCCAAAGCTGGACACAGTATTCCAGATGCAGCCTCACCAGTGCTGAATAGAGGGGAACGATCAGATCCCTTGATCTGCTGGCAACGCTTCTTCTGATGCAGCCCAGTATGCCATTGGCCTTTTTGACAGCAAGAGCACACTGCTGACTCATATTCAGCTTCCCATCCACCAGGACCCCCAGGCCCTTTTCTACAGTGCTGCTACTTAACCGATTGCCTCCCAGCCTGTAGCAGTGCATGGGGCTTTTGCGTCCCAAGTGCAGTACTTTGCACTTGTCCTTGTTGAACCTCATGAGATTTCTATTGGCCCACTGCTTCAATTTGTCAAGGTCTTCCTGCATCTTCTCCCTGGCCTCCAGCATGTCTACCATTCCCCGCAGCTTGGTGTCATCCGCAAACTTACTGAGTGTGCAATCAATCCCATCATCCAGATCATTAATGAAAATGTTGAACAGAACTGGCCCCAGGACCACCCCTGGGGGAACACCACTCATTACTGGTTGCCAACTAGACATGAAGCCATTGATTCCTACACACTGAAACCGTTGATCTAGCCAGTTCTCTGTGCACCTTACAGTCCACACATCCAGCCCATACTTCCTTAACTTGCCGACAAGAATGTTGTGTGAAACCGTATCAAAAGCCTTGCTAAAGTCGAGGTATATCACATCAATGGCTTTTTGCGCATCCACAAATCCAGTCATCTCATCATAGAAGGTGATGAGGTTGGTCAGGCATGATTTACCCTTGGTGAATCCATGCTGACTGTTCCTGATCACTCTATTTTTCTCCAAATGTTTCAGGATGGATTCTTTGAGAATCTGCTCCATGATTTTTCCAGGGATTGAGGTGAGGCTGACAGGTCTGTAATTCCCTGGATCCTCCTTTTTGCCTTTCTTGAAGATGGACACTATATTTGCTTTTTTTCCAATCCTCCGGCACTTCCTCCATTCACCACGAGTTTTCAGAGATAATGGCCAGCGGTACTGCTACCTCATCAGCCAACTCCCTTAGCACCCTCGGATGCAGGTCGTCTGGCCCCATGGACTTGTGCGCATCCAGCTTCTTTAAGTAGTCCCTAACCTGACCTTCCATCACCAAGGGCCTCTCTTCTTCCTCTCCAATCTGCCATACCCAGTGTAGTGGACTGGGAGCTGGCCCCGCCTGTGAAAACTGATGTAAAAAAAGCATTGAGCAGTTCAGCTTTTTCCTCATCCTCCATCACAAGGATACCCCCTCTATTCAGTAAGGGACATGTACTAGCCCTGATCCTCTTCTTTCTATTGACATACTTGTAGAACCCCTACCTGTTATCCTTCACATCCCTTGCTAGCCGCAACTCCAATTGTCCTTTGGCCTTTCTGATTTTAACTCTGCAGTCCCAAGCAATATCTTTATATGCCTCCTTAGTCATCTGTCCAAGCTTCCACTTCCTGTAAGCTACCTTTTTATGCTTTAGCTCAGTGCAGAGTTCTCTGTTAAGTCACACTGGGCGCCTTCTACATTTGCTGTTCTTTCTGCTCATCAGAATGGTTTCTTCCTGTGCCCTTAGCAGGGTTTCTTTAAAATGCAGCTAGCTCTCTTGGACACCTTTTCCCCTTCAGATCAGCCTCCCAAGGGATCCTGCCCATCAGTGTTCCCTCTAATTTGTCATAGGCTGTGTGCACAAAAAATTTCTTTCATGCAAATTTTTGGAACCAGTGTCCAAATTTGTGTACACTCCAGTGAGTGTGGTCAAACTTGTGAGTGCAACGAAGTAAGTGTTTAGGATGCAAATAATGTCTAAATTTTATTTTTATGTGATGATAGAAATGATTTTATAAGTTAAAAACCTTATTTGAAACATGCTACTTGAAATTGCCTTCTTAAAGTAGCATAAAAATATTAGCACTGTTGAGTTTTTTTGTGCACGCTTTATTTTATTGTGTGCGTGGGCTTCACAACCTGTGTGTGCACACATGTGCACAGCTTAGAGGGAACATAGCTGCCCATCAGCTCCCTGAGGGAGCCAAAATCTGCTTTTCTGAAGTCCAGGGTCTGCGTTTTGCTGCTTTCCTCTTTTCTGTTAATTAGCACCTTGAGCTGTATCATCTCATGGTCACTGCGGCCCAGGTTGCCATTCACTTCTACATCCCCAATCAATTCTTCTGTTTATGAGCAGCAGGTCAAGAGGTGCAAGACCTATAGTTAGTTCCTCCAGCATTTGTACCAGGAAGTTTTCTTCAACACTTCAAAAACTTCCTGGATTGCCTGTGCACTGCTGTATTGGCCTCCCAGCAGATGTCAGGGTAATTGAAGTCCCCCATGAGAACCAGGGCCTGTGATCTGGAAACTTCTGCCACTTGTCCATAGAATGCCTCATCCACCTCCTCCTTCTGGTCTGGAGGTCTATAGCAGACACCCACCATGACATCCCCCTTGTTGCCCTCTCCTCTAAACTTGACCCACAGACTTTCAACTGGCTCGTTTCCACTTCCATAATGGAGCTCTGAGCGGTCATAGAGCTCTTTTACATATAGTGCTACTCCTCCCCCTCTTCTTCCCTGCCTGTCCTTCCTGAACAATTTATACCCATCCATGGCAGAGCTCCCATCATGCAAGCTATCCCACCATGTCTGTTGTTCCAATTATATCATAGTTCCTTGTCTGCACCAGTACTACCAATTCTTCCTGCTTATTTCCCAGGCTCTTTGCGTTCATGTACAGGCATCTAAGATACCAGGCTGATTGCCCTATTTTCCCCGTGTCGATTTTCAATTTTATTGCATCTACCTCCTTGCATTTTTCTCCTGATGTTGTCCTTCCACACTTGCGTCAGGTATTAAAGCTTCATTAGAACATCTGACACAATTATTTGATCCCCCCCCCCATGTTCCAACCACCCTCTCTTTTATCCCTGGTGTTACAGTCCCAGCACCCACCAAGTTCCATCCCTTGCCCTAGGTCTCCCACATTGTCACTTACCTGTGGGCTTTGGTCTCCTTTCCCCTTCAAACCTAGTTGAAAGCCCTCCTTACTAGGTCAGCCAGTCGACGTCCGAATATGCTCTTCCCCTTCCTCAACAGATGCAGTCCATCTCTGCCTAGCAGTCCTTCTTCCTGGAACAGCACTCCATGCTCAAGAAAGCCAAAGCCCTCCTGACGACACCAGTGACTTCCAGTACTGCACATGTGGTATCTACTAAATCAATTGACCATCCAGTCCTTGGTTACAACATTAGTATCAAGTGCTATGGTATCTAGAGTTTCTGAACCAAGTTCCTCAGAACCTGGATCTCTAGCACTATCTCTCTACCTACTATTGTTTGTAGCACTGTTGGCAGTGACTATCTTGGTACCTAAACCAGACATGGTTCCACATTACTAACTGGTGGACCAGTAGCACAGTAATGTCGTCTTGAGAGATTTAAGGTAGTGAGAGCCAAACTACCAGCTGTGGAGTCATCAGTACACCATATTAAGGTGATGTTCTGTGTACTGACTTCATCTATATAGAAACAGGGCACACAATAGAATGACCCCTTTCTTGTGTTTCACACACATGCTATGACGCTCCACCTTTATCCCAATTCATAGGACTCAAGGCATAACCCAGTTAAGGCATCCCCATCCTTTCCCAAACTATAGGGCTTTCAGGGTAAAGGCACCTATCCTTACCTATCCATTCCCAGTCCTTGGCTCTGGGCATAACCTGGTTAATTTAAATACTCACTTTTTCCCAGTTTGTAAGGCTCCTGGCATGATTTTCTGTGGGCATTCATGTCCTTCATCTCTATTAATGATTACAAAACAAAATACAAAATGCTAGGCATTGTGGCGAGGTGAGGTCTCAGGCACCCCTGTAGATCCTGCGCTTTCTATTGTGTGGAGAGATTTGGCCAATCCTTCTGAATGTTTCCTTCCCCTGGTAGTGAGGGGTTGCCTGATGAGAGCGAGTTGGGGGGGCCCAGTCCCGCCCTCTACCCCGGGCCCCAACCCAGGGACCCTATTAAGTAGCATTCTCCACACTTAGACCAGGAGGACTACTACCTTCCCTGCATCGCCACACAGTGGCCCCACTGTTCCTGGTCTGCCTTCAGACCCTGGGAAGTCCCACAGTCTCTAGTTCTAAAGCCTCAGTCTTCAGGCTCTGGAAAGTTCCACAGCCTCCCTCACTTGAGGATAGTCCATTCTCAGGCTGCAGGTCCTAGTGGCCTTGCTTGTAGGGTTTTCTCTCCCAAATTCCCCACTGTACCTCTTGGCGTTGTAGCAAAACTCCAAACTGTCAGTGTCCTCAAAGCAGCTCTACTCTTTTCTAGTCTCCTTTCAGCTGCCCAGTCCTGCCTGAGAATGAGGCTTTAAGTAGCAGGCCTGTTGATTGGGACACCTGGGACCAATTATTCTAGAATATTCCAGGCTAACTTAACCCAGGAAACAAAGCGTTACTAAGCCTAAGACTTCTATCTACCCCTTCCACCAGTCTCCTCTAAGAAGTGGCAGAGGAAGGACACAGCCCGACCACTTCCTGGACCTTGATCTGTTCCCACCCTGTTGTTCCTGTTACTTCCTCTACTATTCCTGCTGCTGCTGCTGCTGTTGGCTGGTCTTTCTCCCTCCCCACCCCCCTGCTCTGTGGGGAGTGGGGGGAGAGTTACAGAAGAAGAACCACCACTACCAAGACCATCTGGAGAAGACCATTTCTCCTGCCAGCCAGCCAGTCCCTGCTGCTGCTGTGCCTGTTACCAGCTGGAGCCTGCTGCCTTCACAAGAAGATACCACCACTGAGGGGAGGCCTTGAAAGACTGAGACTTTGCTACTTGCTACTTGCAACTGGGGGTGAGCTTCTAAGAGACTGAGAAACCTAATATTGTCACCACTACCCCCAGTCGCTGCCTCCCTGGCCTCCCCTCCCACCACCAAGGCAGCAAGCTCCAAAAACTTTTGAACACCTTTGGACTGTTTGTGCAGCAGGAACCACAGAACAACCCCCCAGCAGTAGCAGTTCCCGCTTCCCCATTGCCTCATCCCCCTCTTTTTTCTCCCCCCACCCCTAGTGGCTGGAGGGCTTCCCACCCTTTGTTCTGCCCTCCAGCTGGTTCAGTGCTCCTCTCCCTTCACAGACTCCCCCACAGACCCCTCCCCAATCCATGAGTTTGTTTTAGTTTCCTGCCCCACCCTCACCTTGAAAATTTGTTTTTTGGTTCCCCTGCCCTCATAAACCCCCACTGCCTCCCCACCCCACCCTGGATGTTTAGTAGCCCCATCCCTGCAGCACTCACACTCAGACAGGGTTGGCCAGGGCACACGTATCCCTAATCTCTTGCTCTCCCCCTGTGCACTGCACCCCCTGACAGCTTAGTGACCCATCCTCCCCCGTGCAGCCGGAGGAGCCGGCCCCTTCCTGCCCCCGAAGTTCCCTATTCCCCTACCCTTGGCACCCTCCTCCCTCGCCTGCAGCCTAGCAGGGAGGAATGGATTGCCATCCCCTTGATTTACCCCTCTCCCACTGCCTGGTTTCTTCCCTCTCTTGTTTTCTCATATCCTCCTCCCAAGTCCACTGCCAAGCTGGGAGGAGTGGTCTCCCCTGCCCCCCCCCAGCTGTTGCTTATCCTTGTCCACCCACCCCAGGTCTCCCTTCCTGTTAGTCCCTTTCCGAGGACATAGAGAGTCCCAGTCCCCCCGAACCCTTCCCTGAGCCTGCTCCCCCCTCTATCCCTGCGGCTGTCCCCTTGACCACCATTACTGCTCCTACCATCTCTGGTGCCTCCACTAGGGCACCTGCAGTGGCAGGGATGGGAGGGGCCTCCACTACTGCTGCCCTGACTTCCTCGGCCAGTAAAAAGAGCAAGGGGAAAAAGGCAAGCAAGGGCCCTGCTGTTCCCACAGCCCCACCATTGGCCGCAGCCCCTTCTTCCCCTGCCATTCCCTCCACCAGTTCTGGGGTTTCCTCTGCCCCCAGATCATATGCCCAGGCAGCTGCCACCCCTCCACCCACTGCCATACCATCAGCCAGCACTGCCTCCTTGATTATAATCTCAGGGGGCCGGGGCCCCTTTCCCTCCTTGACCAGGAGGCACGGTGTCCGTTGCCTCCTGGTGGCTGCCTAACCCCATGTGGAAACTTACATGCAGTCGATGGCGAGAGTGGTGGGGCCCTCGGCCATTGTGGCAGCTTCAAAGATGTATGGAAAGACAGTATTCTTCCTAGTATCGGAGGCTGCCATGCAGGAGGTGGCTGTCAGGCCTGGCGGTGGGGGGTGTCCATGTCCCAGTGGAACCCTTGGAGGACCTGGGTGTGTGGGTGGTCCTCACCTCTGTCCCTCCCTTTCTCCCCAATGCTGCCCTCCTTCTCCTCCTTTCCACCCTGGGGAAGCTGATCTCTGTCATCAGCCCTCTCCCACTGGGCTGTAAGGACCCCGCCCTCCGTCACATCTTGTCCTTCCGCCAGCAGGTGCAACTCCAACTGCCACCAGCAGGGGCGCGTGATGGGGTGGTATTTGGTAACTCTGATGGCCTCTCTTTCAGCGGAGAGGCTGGGCCCAGCCTACTGGTATTTTAATAACAGGCTGCTGGAGGACGTGGGCTTCATAGCATCCTTCTGGGAGTTCTGGCTGGCTTGGCGGGGGCAGAGGGCCATTCTTCCCTCTGCGGGGCATTGGTGGGATGTGGGGAAAGCACATGACTGGCTCTTCTGCCGTGACTACACTCGGGGGGGGGGGCCAGCCAGCAGCGGAGTGTGGAAATAGAGCAGCTGGAACGGGAGGTTTTAGAGCTGGAGAGGTGTCTGGCTGCCAGCCCTGAGGATCCATCCCTCTGCAGGGCGCATCAGGAGAAGTGGGAGGAGCTGCGGGCCCTTGAGGACCTTCGGGCCCGGGAAGCCTTTGTTTGGTCCTGCATCCGTCTCCTTCGGGAGATGTATCATGGCTCCCACTTCTATGCCCTGGAGAAATGGAGGGGGGCCACAAAGCACATCACCTGCCTCTTGGCAGAGGATGGCACCCCCCTCGTGGATATAGAGGAGATGCGTGGAAAGGCCAGGGCCTTCTACGCAGCCTTTTCTCCCTGGATCCAACTGAAGCCAACGCCTGCAAGGTGCTCTGGAATGAACTTCCCATGGTCAGCGAGGATGACCAGGACTGGCTAGAGCTGCCTCTCACTCTGGCTGAGTTCTCAGAAGCCCAGCATCATATGCCCACCGATAAATTTCTAGGCCTGGACGGGCTGACCGTGGAGTTCTACCACGTGTTCTGGGAAGTCCTTGGCCCGGACCTTGCCATCGCCTGGGCCAAGTCCAAGGAGAGCGGAGCTCTCCCTTTCTTGTCAGCTGGCAGTGCTGGCCCTGCTGCCCAAGAAGGGGAACCTCTGCAATCTCCGGAATTGTCATCCTGTCTTGCTCCTCAGCACAGACTACAAAACAGTAGCCAAGGCTCTCTTGCTGTACCTAAGCTCCGTGCTGCAGGACGTGATCCATCCTGACCAGACCTTCACTGTCCTGGGCTGCTCCATCTTTAACAATCTCTATTTGGTCTGGGATCTCTTGGAGCTCAGGTGTAGGGATGGTCTGTTGTTCACTCTCCTGGCCCTGGACCAGGGGAAGGCATTTTACAGGATGGACCACGGGTGTCTCCTGGGCACCGTCTGGGCATTTAGCTTTGGACCCCGCTTTGTGGGGTTTCTTCGGGTGCTGTACACCTTTGCAGAATGTCTGGTAAAGCTCAACTGGATCCTGAACAAACCGGTCAGCTTCAGGTGAGGATTGCGTCAAGGCTGTCCACTGTTGGGACAGATGTACACTCTGGCCATTGAGCCCTTCCTCTGTCTCCTCTGTTGAAGGTTGATGGGGTTGGTGCTCCGTGAGCCAGAGCTGAGGCTGGTCTTGTCAGTGTACGCTGACAACATACTCCTAGTGGTCCAGGACCTGGGCGACCTGCTGCGGTTGGAGGCTTGCCTGGCCATCTGTTCAGGGGCCTCCTCCACCTGGGTTAACTGGATCAAGAGCTCTGGCTTGATGGTAGGGGCCGGGTGGCTGGTGAGCTCCCTCCCACCCGTGCTTCAGGCCGTCCAGTGGAGTGCGGGTCCGCTGCTCTGTCTGGGTGTTTTCTTTTCTGTCACCCACTCATCCCTGGATGAGAACTGGCATGAGTTAGAGGGCAGAGTTGTTGACTGGCTACACAGATGGATGGGACTGCTACAGTGCCTCTCCCTTCAGGGATGGGTGCTAGTGATCCTGTTCATGCTCTGGCCCTGGCTCAACACCCTGGCCCCACCCCCAAGGTTCCTGGGCAAGCTCCAGAAGACAATTCTGGAGCTCTTTTGGCCAGGACTGCACTGGGTCTCTGCAGAGATCCTGAGCCCTCCCCTGGAGGAAGAAGGGCAGAGCCGGTGCTGTATCTATAGCCAGGTCCACACCTTCCGCTGCCAGGCCCTGCAGAGACTCCTTTATGGTGCAGGAAGGCCGGCATGGAGCCATTTGGCACGCACAGTCCTCTGCCACTACCGAGGGCTCCGATATGACCGGCAGCTCGTTTATCTTGATCTGAGAGGTGGTCCGTGAGACCTCTCTGAGCTGTGGGCCTTCTACCACGACCTCCTCCTGGCCTGGAGGCTTATTGCAGCTTCCAGGTTGGTTGCACCCACCAAGGGGGAGGACCTCCTTGCAGAGCCCCTGCTACATAACCTCCATCTTGGTGTGCAGGTGGCAGAGGCCCCTTCTGTGAGATGGAGGTTGGTCTTGGCAGGTGTCACCAGGGTTGGAGACCTCCTTGATTATACCTGGGAGGACTGTATGGATCTCCATGAGCTAGCTTGGTGCCTGGGGCTCCACCCCTTGTTCCCCCCGATGCCTACTCCAGGAGGTGAAGGTGGCCTTGCCTCCCACTGTTCAGGCCTACTTCGAGAGGGTCCTGCAAGAGAGCACTCCCTGCCCCCTCTCAGTCCTGGCCCTCCGGAGCTTATGATCGGACCCCAGCCCCATGAGTCCCCCAGCTGCCCCTACCCCACACCCTAAGCTGACTGCTAGACTTGCAGCCAGCTTCTTTCCAAACCACGCCCCGCAAATATCTGTACATGCTTATGCTGCATACCATTCATTTCCTTGCCCTCGCATCCCTCCCCGATACATGGCAGGACTGCATTCCACCCAGCCTGTACTCCACTCTCATCCCATGGCCCACTCGGGACATCAGTTGGCGGCTCCTGCATGGAGCCATGAGCACGGGTGTGTACCTGGCATGGTTCACCCTGCACCCAGATACATGCCCCTTCTGCGGTGAGAGGGAGCCCCTGGCGCATGCCTACCTAGAGTGCGCCAGGTTGCAGTCCCTCTTCCGGCTCCTCCAGAACCTCTTATTGAGGTTCTGGCTGCACTTCTCCCTGCACATACTTTTGTGTTCATTCCCCATCCATGGCCCCATGAAGTCATGGGACCTCCTCGTCAACCTCCTCCTGGCCCTCACCAAGATCACCGTCTACAAGACCAGGGAGAGAAGGTTGGCTGGGGAAGGAGCCTGCAACTGTGGGCCCTATTTACGGTCCCTCATCCATATACACCTTCAGGCAGAGTTCCTCTGGGCAGCATCCGCTGGCTCCCTCGACACCTTCCGGGAGTAGTGGGCACTGTCTGAGGTTCTCTGCTCTGTGTCCCCTTCTGAATCCCTTATTATGAAGCTGTGACCTTCACACCTGTCCCTGTTATGTCGTTAGTTGTCCCCTGGAATTGTTTGGAAAACGGTCCAGTGCTGTCTCCCTTAGGCTGGGGGGAGGGTTTAGAAATGGTGGGCTTGCACCTACCCACCACTGTTCTTCAATAGGACCTCTCTCCTATACCCATCCAGCCTGACCCTGTCACAGCATATAATGTTCACTGTGCCCAATAAGGCAGACAGATTTCTGTAGGCCATTCAGGATTAGATCATCTGGTGATAAACTACAAAAAATCTAGGGAACCTCACCTACATCCCACCAAGAGCTTCAGGCATGACTAGTAAATTTAGGTGCCCCCACTCTTTCTTCTGTACCAAAGACTTGGGGTGAAGGCACATACCCTTACTCATGGGGGTTAGGGAAAAACCCTGGTCAATTTAAGTACGCACCTTTACCCCTTGCAGGGCTTGATGGGTCTACAGAATCTTTTCCCAGTGACAGAGCCTTACACAGCTGTGTTTTAAATGGCTTTTTATTAGCAACAGAGTAAAAATATTTATGACTAGCTAATCTTTTTATGCTCACCACTCCCAATATACAGACAAACTTACTCAATTGCAGGATGCACTTATCTAGGATTGCTTCGGTACATCAAGCTCATACAGAAGGGTAAGAGTTCTAGTAACTTAATGATGAACTGCAGTCCAGAGATGTTTCCCAAAGAGCACTGTTTTGCATTTCCATTAGATAGGTAAAAATTACATAGGATCTACTTCCTTAAATTTACTAAGCTTATCCCATTATCTAATACTCCAAAATAACAAAATGTAACTAGTTATGTACTGGGGCTTATGTTCTCTCCTCCTTGCTTAAGTGTTTTTCCTATTTTATCTTTTATGCCCAATTTGCACCTTATTTGTGGTGTTCTCTATGTAGTTATCAGCATAAACTCGGCTGGTCAGAGCTTATCTTATCTATTTTACCATTCACTCTATCTGCCCTAACTTCCCAGCACCTAGGTGTCTCTACTTCAGTGGGTCCCAACATTTTCTCTGCTGTGCCACACCTTGCTACCTTTAATTAATTAGAGGCATACCAGCATATAGTTTCCAAATGAACTCATGAATATTCATGAGCCAATGAGCCAATCCAGAGCTCTTGGAGTAGTTTTTCAAAGAATTTTGTGGCACACCTGCTCAGATCTGAGAGCACACCTGTGTGCTGTGACACTGGTTGGGAGACACTGCTCTAGTTCACAACCCTTGGTGCTATAACTCTTATTAGGGACATTCTTCAGGTGGAAGATGCATTTTTAGAGGGGAGGGCTTTTTCTTGGTGATTTCTGTAGTTCAGAGCTCATCAACCCCCACAAAGTTACACAAATTCAACTATATTTCAACTATATTAGTATAGTTAAAGCAGTCCAACCTCTCCCTCCCTTCCCCGCCACCCCAGGTATATTATTGATATACCTATTTGCATGTGGGAGAGCAAATAGTGCATCTATAAGAGAGATTTATACCCATACAACTATTTCGGTGAAATGAAAATCACTGTTCTCATCAAAATAGTTCTAATGGTACAAAAACTCTATAGACCTGGCCTCTGGAGCATAATATCATAAAATTCCTTCCCCACCCTAGTCCCAATTATATCTCCCCTTCTATCTTCTCCCACACAACTCAGAAAAGCATGAAATCTTTGAAAAGTGTATTTCTAAATCAGTGTTTCTACTGTAAGGGGTGTGTGTGTGTGTGTGTGTGTGTGTGTACAGATAAGTCTTTTCTTTAAAAAATTAATAATCCGACAGTCCCTCTTCTTAAAATGTTTATTTTTCCCAAGCCACAGATCCCAGGCAGCTATGCATCAACATCTGCTCTGTGTGCATTAAATAAGATTAATGTATACAGAATGCCTGTTCATGCATGCGTTTGGCTTCTCCAATCTACAGAAATAAAAATCCAAATGCATTTTTTGGCAATTACAAACATTGTCATTTCAGTTAAGAGTCAGCAGCAGTTCCACTATTAAACACCTCCAGGATGCTGTGTCAAAAAGCAGTCCAGTCAGGTAATAGTTTTGCTTTTAAAATGCAAAATCTTTTCATTAAGAGAGAAAGTAAATGTACCATTTTAAATAAAAAGATATTTTTATATCTTAAAGGTTTAAGGAGTCCTTTAGTTATAAGCAATCAATAGATACTAATTAACCCATTCAACATTTTTAGGTTAATGCCTGTCTAGCATATAGCAGACATTAAACAAATTCTTTTTTTCACATGCAATAGCAAACAGTGGTGGAAATGTTAAAGTTCCTAACTTGTTGATATCTCTCAAATATCAATACAAGGAGTGCCGGATTCCAGCATATAGAGCTATAGAAAATACTTTAAAAAGTGTGGTTTACACTGGCTGTTAAATAGAGGGTAAGCTTTGTGCTGAAAACAATTCTTTAGGTTAACCACTAATAACCTGAAACAACTGACTGTAGATTGGCTAGACAGAAAATATGATGGTCTGTTTTGTTGAAAATGTCAAACTTTTTAAAAATTTTTGAGACGAATCATTTTTAAAATTGTATGCCATCTTTGTTACAGAGTGCAGGTCACTTTTTGATTACCTAAATTCCTATTTGAATTCAGATCCTACTGAATAATGGCATATGTTATTTGTAAAATAAATAAATAAAAAATTAAGTTGTGGCAATATAATCCCACAAATAAGTAGTTTGTTAGTCTTTAAAAGTGCCACTGGATTCCTTGTTTATAACTGGATAGTATTCTAAACTTTTCTGTTCTGTCCTTCCTTCCTGCCCTGTTAAAAAGGGTTTGATCTCGTGATTAGAGCACAGGCCTAGAATTAGGAGGTCTAGGTTTTAATTAAAAATCTGACACAGGCATGCTGTATGACTGTAGGCACTTTTGATGTGTTGCTCACCTTACTTTGGCATCCTCTGGCCTTTCCAGCAGTTTTTGGCCAGCTTACTTTTCTGTGTTTTTTTTGGTACTCCCCAACAACAATATTTGGCTCATGCTCTTGTATTTTTCATCGTTATGTCTCTTTCCTTCCATTAAAGACACTCAGGCTATGTCTACACTGGGAAATTAACTTGAATAGAATAGAATAGAATTAGGGAGCCGTAATTCATACTAATTTGTTCCCTGTCTACACTAGACTTTGCCTAGCTGCAACTAAAAAGTTTTTTTTATTTCGAACTAAGCAAAGCTTAGTTTGAACGGTAAGTTCAAACTAACTGCTTAGTTTGAACTTATTTCAAACTTTAATTCAAACTAGCATGATATAGTCATGCTAGTTCGAACTAAATAAGTTTGAACTAGTGGTTAGTTTGAACTAACCGTGGCTTTTTTAGTTCAAACTAAAAAGCCAGTTTGAACTAAAAGAATCACAGTCTAAAAAAATGTGGTTAGTTTGAACTAACTTTGAACTGCTTAGTTGGTACTAAGTAAATCTGAACTAAGCTTTCAGATGTAAACATAGCCTCAAGGTCTTGTCACTCTCTGACTTCCTTCCCTGAAGTCTTCCTCTCTCCCTTCCCCTGCAAAGTCTTCCTTCTCACTGCCTTCACTCAGGGTATGTCCACACACAGATTTTAAATCAAAATAACGCTGGGTATTTAGATTTTAAAAAGCTTTGGTCCACACAACATTTTCTTGTTTTGAAATGATGAGCTCCATCAATTCAAAACAAGGAAAGTTAGGTTGATTCAATAAAACCTTGTTTAAAATTGAAGCAATGCTTATATTGTAACTGTTATATCAAAATAGCACAGTGGGACATGTTATTTCGATTTAACAGTTGTTTCAATTTAACACTTTTGCCCTTCTCCTTTCCAGGGTGTAATTCTTAATTCATTTATTGGTTGGTGGCATGGCCCTTCTAGGGGCCCATCTTGCCACACCTCCTGTGGTGCCCCTCTCCTAAATCAAACTATCAAGTCCTGTCCCTGGGCATGCTAGTTTGATTTGACTTTCTGAAGTGGACCTGTTAAATCAATTTAACTTAAATTGATTTAATGATTTTTATAGTGATTTTATTAAATCAGTTTAAGTAACATTGATATAACTGCCTGTGTGTGGACATAGCCTCAGTCTTTTCTTCCTCTCAAAAATTCCTCAGTCCCATTTATTCTGCTAAAATCCTCCTTCTTTCTCCTTTCATCCACCCTCTTCTGTTCTGCCCAAAATATCATTTCCCACTGGTAAGACAAACAAATTATTCTCTTTCCAGTCATCTACCATCTAGCATTCAGATGCTTGAGGGTGAGGAACTGTTATCAGACTGCAAACCTGTAGGTGCGGAATGAAACTTCTTTGCCCGTTTTATAGAAATGTTTGTTCCAGATTACACCTCACCCCATGTTTCTTAGTCCAAGTTTAGTAGTTGCAGTTCTGGTGACTGTACTTTACTACAGGGAGGTCAGGCAATCAGAGAGGCATGGGTGGTTGGTGGAACTTCCCCTGAGGAAGGCAGCTTCATGGCTGATCCAGACCCTGGCCCAACCCCTCCCCATGCACCACCCCCTCATGCCCCCAGTGATGCCCCTTCTCTTCCTCAGGCCCTGCCCTTGCCCCCCCATGCATTGCCCCACCATGCTGTAGTCATGCCCCTTCTCCGTCCTAAGCCCTGCCCCTGCTCTGCTCACCCATCCTGCCCCACGTCTCTCCCCAGCCCTGTTCCCTACCCATCACAGCAGCTGCTGCAGGGCCTTCTGCATGGACCTTTCCCAGTAGGATGGGGGGAGGGCAGAGAAAGGCAGTGGCAGCCCAGTAGGGAGGTGGGGAGAGCAGGGAAAGGCAGGTAGGTACACAAGCAGGCTAGCTGGACCCCAGGAAAAATAAATACTAGACCTTAATGTAAGCAGATGGTAGGACTCAGAATTATTTTCTAAAGCATTGCTATATTTTTTAGAATAATGACACTTAAATGTAATGCAGAACTTCTGATGCCTCAACACTTTCACATGCCTTTATCTGATGAATTCTCTTATCACCTCCAGGCTCCAATCCTCTTTCCGGCCGCTCCCCACCCTGGACCTCTCACGGTCCAGTTCTGTGATTCTACAGTAAATTTTGTGACTGTTCAGTATGAGAAATTCAAGCATTCAATAACTTGAAAGATTCAGAAATACTAATGAGTTGCTCTAGCGCCCCCCCCCCCCCCCCGAGAGCATTGCTGACCCATTAGTGAAATGTTTCACCATTGTTAGGGCCCTGGGCTTGGGCCCAGGGAGTAGGGTGGGGCCAGTTCTCTACCCCCTGCCAGCCCAACCCTGTCATCACAGATTCTTCCCCTTACGCCTGGAGACCTGTGCTTCGGGCTCACTCCTGCCTGTGAGTCCTAGACTGTATAGTCGCCTGGCCCTACCTAAGGGCCTGGGGCTGTACACTGTTCAGGTAATTCCCTGCTTTGAGCATGCCTACATAGGTGCAACAGTGAAGTGGCATGATTTCCATCACAGACCAACAATAAGGAATGGTCACACACTCCTACAGTATGTTATATAACTTGCAAGATAGGATGCAACTTTAGCATGCTCCTTTCTTAATGTTTCAATACTCAGTTCATAGTTCATTTGGTTTGCTGCTCTCTGTTCCTAAAATAGAATTTCTATTAATTGTAGATCCTGGGAGCTCAATATTACATTCTTCAAAAATATGTTACCTCATTGTGTTGGCTTTTATCAAATGCTTTCTCAAAATCCTTGAAACCACATATACCTTTATACATTATATGTGTATACATATAGTCGTATATATACTTATACATTATCTTTTCACTTCCATTGCATGCGTTTATAAAAATCCTCAGGCTAGTTATTGATAACTACTCCTGGGAGGAAGCTGAACTGATTTCTGCTAATTCTTGTCTGCTGCCCCTCCAACACCTGCCCCCATCGGACCTCTCTTTCCCCATGTCCTCCTCAGCCCCAATCCCCATTCCCTAAACTCCTTGCCCCCATGTCCCCACTCCAGCCCTCTCCAGCCCACCATCCCAAGCCCTTCTTCCCACCCTCCCCGCCACGCTAAGCTGCCTGGGTCATGGCCAGGTCCCACGCCACATTTGCTCACCTCCAGCAGCGCGCAGACTCCTGAAGGCTGAGGCGGGGGTGGAGGAGAATCACCCCTTTCTCCCCCTTCAGCCTGCACTCTGAGGCTTCTACCTCAAGTGCAGCCTATGCGTGTGCAGAGGGGCCAGCCAGCACTTCACAGCAGGACAGGCATGCCTCCCCTCTTCCTGTAGAGGTGCCTGCCCTGCCAGAACATGCCACCACCTTTTCTATTTTTAGGAACCTTGGAACGCTGGCCTGCTAAAAATAGTGGGCCCTGGAATGCCATTTTGGTGCATTCCAGTGTACTTTAACCCCTGACTATAAGACTCATATGCCACATACTAAGAAGTTTTTGTTGAAAATTACCGGCACACACATGCATTGATATCTTGAGACAAGTCTCTGGCTCCAATGACCAATTCATAAACTGGCTTTAAAAGTGTACTTGGACAAAGTGCTGCACTTAATGGTACTCAGCACCTCCTAGGCAAAAGAGAGCAGAGAACAAAAACAAATGGACCACCTGATGCTGTGATTGCTCCAAGGTTGCCTGCTGGCAGCCAATTTTTTCCCCTGGAAAAATAATTAATAAAATTTGAACTTACCTTGATTACAAAATTGAGAGTTTTGGTAGAACATTTAAATTCATGTCGCCTTTCTGGATACTTTCTTGTAACGGAATTTGAGATTAAAAAGAAAGCTATGTAGCAAATAAATCATTACTTCACCTGTATTAAAACACACTGTCATGGTGGAAGCAGAATTCAAGGTATTCTCACTAATGTAACTGCCAATGTCATTCTGACCACTTTCACATTGCGTATCTTTTTCTTTGTGCAAGCTATTTGTATAAGCTATTCTGTGTTTGGAAGCAACTGAACTGTACCTTATGTTTTATTTTAACCAGGGTCCACAAAATGGAGCTACAAGGAGTGTACCTTAACAATTTAATTTCCCTCCTTATGGCAGGTTGGTCACTGGAAGTGTACCCCACAAAGTCTTAGTAGTTTATTTTTAAAATGTTTTTTATCTAAAAAATCCTTAAGATCAGTGCAAGTCATTTACAAATGGTTTTGTGATCCTGATGCATGCAAAATATCACAGAAACATCTGAATGGTAAATCAACTCTTTTCATATTTATATTAAACTTAATTAAGTTTGTTGACCTAACAGTTTTCATGTTGCTCTCTGTTACTTAGATTTTGATAGTACTAATGTACATTCACTTTCTATTTATGGAGGATGATATGGTATTTATTTGACAAATATTTATGCCAAACTGCTGAACAGATGCAAATACTGAATATAGCTTACATATATTGATCATTTAAGTAGTAGTAATTTTTAAATATGAGGAGTCATATAATGAAAAAAGTAGAGTTTGAAAATTTGTTTTCCCATGATTTTTGGTAGCAAATCTTCTTAAAAGTTTCTATTGGCAATAGCAGTTTCCTTCAGAAGCTTCTTAATGGCACTATTTACAAGAGGGGAAGTAAGCAAGCAATCAGCAAACTGTTTTGGGTTTTTATTATTCCTATTGACTTTATGAAAATCCCATACATCAATTATATCTTGTATGAAAACTAGAATATGATTGTATTCCAGTATGCAAATCAGTATGTTCTCTAGTGCATTGGAAAGGAACTAATAAGAGAAATTCAGAAAAATAGTAAATCAACATTTTAATTAAACTTAATTTAATTTAAATCTGTCCAATTTAAGAATTGCTGTCTTAGTGGAAATATATTTCTTCTGCATGTATTTTGCAGATTAACTATACATTTATTTAGTGAAAATCAGAATTGTAGATGGTATAACATGAACCATTTTATCTGAATCTAGAAACACATCTATATGAGCTATGTTTCTATCTGTAGTGAAAGAAAATGTAAAATGTATTTTATACATATGTACATTATATACCTATATGGTGCCTTGAGCAATCATTTGCATATATTTTAGGTTGTCTATTGAATAATTCTACTGTGGGCTATAGTGGTTCTAACTTTGATAAACTATGAATTGAACACCTCTTAATATATCTATGTTGTCAGGACTGAACACTGTTAGCTGAATCTAGGACTAGTCAGCTCAGCCTCTAGGAAGATGAATGAACTCAGCTGGATTGAGATAGGACCACCTGATCGACTCTGGCCCTTGGCTCTAGTTTCTGGTTCCTGACTGTGACTATGGCTATGTCTACACTGCCAAAGATATTTCAAAACTGTTATTTCAAAACAACTATTTCAAATTTATTTCACAATAATTATTTTGATTTAACATTATTTCAAAATTACTATTTCGGGAGTTCAGGAGACTATTTTGAAATGAGGCAGGAGTTATTATTTGGAAACAGAAAGTCTTCACTAGACTTTCTATTTCAAAATAGGGGATGGCAGGGAATGGTATTGCAGGGGTCGGCAACCCCCAGCACCTGTGCCAAAAATGGCACGGGGGCCAAGCCTGAGTGGCACGCAGCACCATGCAGGCTCCCCTGCTGGTCCCGCTCCTTGAGGCTCTGCATGCCCAGGCTACAAGAGCCTTGTGCCATGGCAATGCTTCCCTGCTGGCTGCATTTCCCCTCTGGGGCCAGCAGGGACACAGAAGCTGCAGCACATAGCTCTCCTGGCCCCTGCTGACCCGCCCCCCTGCTGGGCAGGGCTGGAGGGGAGCAGGGTGGGCTGGCTCACCTGCTTTCGACTCTGACCCTGGATCTGGAAGCCACCCACCAGCAGGGCCAAGAGCTGGCCACAACCAGGACCCGGAGGCCAATTGCTGGCAGGGTCAAGAGCCGACCCCAGCCCCAAACTAGTGGCCTGGCTCTGCCCCCTTTTTGCCCTGCCCCCAGCACCTGCTGAGTGTGCAGGGGCTGGCAAAGGCTGCTGACCCCTGGTACAGGGCAGTGGTTCGTAACTCTTCGCAGGCTGGGAATGACTTTTTTAGCAAAAAAGACTTTGTGGACCTCCTGGCCATCACTGCTGCAGGCAGAATTTGGCCTATGCAGCCAAAATCTGGCTCGCATGGCCGGAATCCAGGCAGGGAGCAGGAGCTGCTGCAGCCATGGTCTCCTCCCCATCCCCATGCTGGCGAGCGGAGGCACCGCTGTCATGGTCCCGAGCCGGTCTCTAAAGGGAAGCGGGAGCAGGCAGCCCCTGCAAAAGCCAAGACACTGCCGGCATCGGCAGCCGGCGAGTGGTGGCGGCAGGTAGCCCTCTGTGTGTCCCCACCTCTGCGGGGATCCGGCCCCAGCAGGAGCACTGGGGCTGCAGCTAGGTTCTGGCCCCAGGGGGAGCAGCACCACGGCACCGATACTCTTACCAGGGCTGGAGCCCAGCAGGGTGGGGGTGCACAGAGGGCTACCTGCTGCCATTGCTCACCAGCTTGGCTTTGCTCCCCTACAGGGGCTGCCTGCCCCTGCTCCTCTGTAGAGGACGGCTGGGGACAATGGCAGTGGTGCCTCCACTTGCCGGGCTGGGGAGGGATCCATGGCCTCAGCAGCTCCTGCTCCCCTCCTGGATTGTGGCCGTGTGAGCCAGATTTTGGCGACGCAGGCTGAATCCTGCCTGCAGTGGTGATGGCCAGGGGAGTCACAAAATTTTTTGGCTAGAAAAGTGGTCCCCAACCTGTAAAAGATTGGGAACCCACTGGTATAGGGCCATTATTTCAAAAAAAGCCTATTCTGTGGCTTGGAATGGCTTTTTTGGAAATAATTATTTTGAAAGAATCTATCTTTTGAAATAAATCCAGGTTTTAGTATTTCAAAATAATACTTTTTGGTTTTTCAAAAAAAAAAAAAACACAAAAAACCACTTATTTCAAAATACCAAAATACCTGCATGGACAGGGCATAATTTTTTTTTCAAAATAAGCCTCTTTATCTTGAAAAACCTTTGCAGTGTAGACATACATTACAACTCTTAGCTCAATTTCTGATTCCCTCAGCTACATTCTAACCAAGGAGCTGCCCAGGCCTGACATGTGTACCGCTGGGTCACTGTGTAAGTTATTATACAACACTGAAACCTGAAACAACCAGCCAATACAACAAGAAAGCTTTGTAGTTTAATAAATGATTCATTCCCCCCCCACCCATTTAGCCTTAAAATGGAACTCTATAATAGCAGTACAAGATCACTACCCACATTATGCATGATGGCAGAGTCCAATGTAGCAATCTGATTGACTTTTGCATACAGAAGAAAGCTGCCACAGCTTGTTCCATAGCTTAGCAACAAGATGCAAAATCTTATCTCGCTACTTTAACCCTGCTATTATTTACCATTTTGTCAACTTTGTGCTTTAGGAGAACATATCATGCACTTTTCAGCTTCCTCTTCAGGCTCTGAAGACAGATAAGGAAGTTGGTGCCATCTGTTCCCTAGTTTTATGTCCCTGAAATGACACGTCACGTCTCATTTTAAAAACTTTCAATTTTTTTAATATTTATAGTTAGAGTGCATAAATATTTTAAAGTGCATAGTTTCTTTATAGTGGATAAATAGTTTTTCAAGAAATTGATTAACTGACTTTTAAAAACATACAAATAAGTTTTATTGTGTTGCCAAATGGTCATGAATTCTGAGAAAGGAAAGCAGCCACTGTATACCACTGCAAATCTAAAAGCAAAACAGAAAGTGAAGATTTTGCCCACTAAGATTATGAATTTGTATTCTTAAATTCTTAAAAGTG
Source organism: Podocnemis expansa (assembly GCA_007922195.1). Classification (NCBI taxonomy): domain Eukaryota; kingdom Metazoa; phylum Chordata; order Testudines; family Podocnemididae; genus Podocnemis; species Podocnemis expansa. The sequence goes on from ML681963.1 coordinate 125,369,467, forward strand.
GATAGAAAGAAATATACTTCTGTGCTCAATTAAAAAAAATTAATACAACCATAAGTCCTGGGCTGTAAATATTACCATATTTCCATTTCATGAACATAGACAGGTGATATGTCGTGGAGCATTTGCACATGTTCTGTTTCCATATTGGTGTTATTAAGAGTCAGAATATTGTTCTACAGCAGTGGTTACAACCTGTGGCCTGTGGATTAAAAGTGGCCCCTGAGAGCTGTCAATGCAGCCCTCTGCTCCTAGGAACATCACTGCCCCAGGGAAAGATGCGGGGCATGGGCCACAATCCAGTGCCTGGGCCCGATCCTGCATTGGGACCCTGCCATTGCCAGCCAGGCCCCGGATCCCTGGTCGGGGACAGGGCCAGAAGAGGTGGGTGCTGTTGCAAGTGGCTCGGCCTCAATCCCTGGCTGGGAGAGGCAGGGGCTGCTGCGGGCAGCCCAGCCTGGGTCTCCAGCTGGGACATGGCTGAGAAAGTAAGACGCCGCTGCGAGTGGCCTGGCCCTAGATCCTGGGTCAGGGATGGGGCCAAGAGAGGGAGGTGTCACCCCGGGCACTCGGGAACACTGGCGCCAGGACTCGGGGCACGTGCCCTGAAAGCCAGGCACCAGCAACGCCCTTGTCTGCTCCCCTTTCACTGGCTGCAGAAGGGAGCTGCTGCATAAGGATCTAAGTGCAGTGTGTTGCTACGGGGCTAAAAGACCAGTGCAGGCTCTTTGCTGCAGCTGGGGGGATGGGAGACCAGCACTCCCCTCCCCATGTCTGTAGCAGGGAGCAGGGCAAAGTGATCTGCCTGGCTATGTCTACACTATCAATTTAGGTCAACTTAAGAATGCTTAAATTGACCTAAATTACCCCCAGTCCACACTGGAATTTTTATTAAGACAACTTAAGGGTGTCCTTAAATTGACTTAATTACTAGTAGTTAGGTTGACTTAAGGTCTAAGTCAACCTTATGAGGTCGATCGAAACCAGTGTGGACACCCAAGGTCGACTTAGTTGACCTAGGGCTGGCGAGAAGAGGGCCAGGGCTTGGGGGAGCCCTGTCTGGGGGAAGGGAGCCATGGCTCAGGGAGTTAAGGCTCTGCGACAAGGGAACCCAGTGAGGCTCCTGTTGACAAGAGAGCCACCGGGGTTCCCTGTCTGGGAAGCCCCAGGGAAGACAGCTGCCAGGGCTCCCCAGACAGGGGACCCACAGAGAAGCCAGCCTCTGGCCCAGTGGCAGGGGATTCTCTCGCTGCCTGAGCCCTTGCTGGGTGACTGCGGGGGAATCCCTTGCTGCTGTAGCTGGGGCCAGGGAGCTGCACACAGCTTCCTTCCTCCCAGGAGCAACAGCTCCCTTTTGCCAGGGAGAAGGGAGCTGCGTCTCCCTTGTCCTCAGGGGAAGCTGGGGCTCCCTTCTCCATGGGAGATGCAGCTCCTTGGAAGAAAGGAGCCACATGGGGGTCCTCAGCCCCAGCTGCAGTGGCAAGGGATTCCCACACAACCCTCTTGGCCAGGGCTCAAGCAGCGAGGAAATCGCCTGCCACCAGGCCAGTGGCTGACTTCTGCAGGGCTCCTGTGCCCAGAGAGCCCTGGCAGCTCACTTCTCCAGGACTTCCTGGACAGGGGACCCCCATCAGCAACCTTTTCCCAGGGAGCCCTGGCTCCCTGGCAAGAAGGGAGTTGCAGCTCCCTGCCAAAAAGGGAGCCACGGCTTCCAGAAGAGAAGAAAGTGGGGGTCCCGGCAGGTCCCACTGAGAAGGGAGCCATGGGCACATTCTTAGCAGGGAGCCACAGCTCTCCACCATGTCTACTCTTGAAAAAGTTCAGTCAACTTAACAAGGTTGACTTAAAGTCAAGGTTAACTAAACAGAGTTGACTAACAAGGTTGACTTTACTTTTCAAGTGTAGACATAGTCCCTTGGTCCCTAGGCACTGGTGTCCCTGATGGAACCAGAGAGAGAGGAGGCTGCAGAAGGGAGTCACTGCCTAGGTACCTAGATGGGCATACAGGGATGCAGGACATGTACAGTTTCTCTGCTTCTCCCCCAGGGGGAATGGGAGATCAGTGAGGAGAGAGGTGGCCTTCTTGCTGAATTCTAGTCTGACTGCAGTGACTGGATGTGGGGAAACTACTGGTGGAGACTGGTCACCCTTCAGTGCTATAATGATATTGGATGCTTCCATTTATATGTCTCAATGGTTTCAGATCAAATTTATTCCATGTAGAAGTAAAATAATTTTTTGGTACGTGAATCAAGGAAGAAATATAAATAGATAAGATTAAATACCCAACAGAGCTTTACAGTAAGAAGACACTATTTTCATATAATCACCTTTTCTCATTATATGTGCATATCAGTACTGTTTTAGTTGAGGATTAGGGGAGTTTTCATTTAAAAAAAGAATGCCCAAATATACAGAGAATGAGGGAAAAAAATCCCTTGCAGATGCACATCTTGTGCAAAAATAGTTCAGCCCAGCAACTGGGTTGGTTTTCCCTATTTAGCCATTTAATTCGGTCTTCTGTATACAAGGCCCAGGTTTCAGTACGAAACCTTTTGCCATCATATTCATGCAATGCCAAATGGTTGGCAGGAGTAGTGCAGTCCAAACCAGCTGAAGGCAATAGGTCAATAGAACAAATGAATCTAAAACTCATGTGGAAATGGGGGGAATTGTGCATGTAAGTTTCCTGTTAAATTGAAGGAGGGAAATTTTTAATGTGCTTTAGCTAGAGCTGCCTTTAGGGAAAAAGTATTCTCCCCTTTGACTGCTCCGGTTATCACCATAGACCTTAGAACAGGGGTCAGCAACCTTTGCTGACCACTGTTAGTCCTTCCTCCCCAACCCTCAGCTAGTGCCAGCGGCCCCCTCTGTTGAAAAAAATGCGGCAGCTTCCTGAAAACTCAGCAGCGGTCACAGCTGGAGTGAGAGCGCTTCCCAAGCATAGCATGGAAAGAATTGCTCAGAGTGGCTCATCTTGGTGGTGTGCCTGGGGACAAGGAGGCTGTCCAGAGTGGCTTTCAGTGGCAAGAGTGGCAATTTCTGTGGTACCACAGAAGATGCTGCATGCTGCTCTGCATGGGCTCAAGTGCCACTGTTGGCACAAGGGCCAAGGGTTGCTACTCCACCTTAGAAAATAAATAAAAGCTTGTATCCCATACTACACAGTATTGGAGCATGAGATGTAATATAAAGTCTAGTATTATAGCACACAAGGTGTGTTCCACGTATTATTTGAATTGGCCCTTTTTGTTAAAGGTCTGGAATTCCTAAACTATTGGAGATCTTTGTGTTAACAAAAGACATTAAGGAAGCGTAAGACACAATTTAGGTATGGTCCTATGAAAGTTGAGTTGTCTGTGAAAGGCAAAGGTGGTTGAGGTGAAGGACTTTGGCTTCATAATATTCTGCAACATCTATCTTTTGTTGCTTGAGGAGCTGCATAATTTCCTAGTGCACTTCTCAATGCATTTATTGGATCTCCTGACTTTTCTCATGGTCCTTCTGCTTTTCCTTTAGCATGTGGTCCTTCCAGTCCTGGTTCTCTGCCTTGTCTCCAGCAGTTGATCCATTCAATACCAATTATACCCATCAGCAGTCCCTGAGGACTGGAGAAGCACTGAAAACATGTCCACCCCTGTCCAGGTCTGTCTTCTCCTGATCAAAGTCAGTTTTTCTTCAGCAGGTGTGGTGGTGACACAAAGATACAACAGCTGGGAATGCTGATGAACAAAGGATGGAGAAATTTGTAGATTTACAGTATTAGTGTAAAGGAAAAATTACCATAGTCTCATGACACCTTAAAATTTTTCCATAAGACTCTTTCTAAATATAGGCAGAGAGTCAGACTTACTTTGGGACCACTCAGTAGCTCCAGACGAATAGTATGATAGTGTTGCTGAAAGCCTGAAGCTGTAAATGTGTGCATGCCAGGGCAGGTATTGGGTGTCCTTAGTGTGACTGTAGGGATAGTGCAGTAAATATTGCTAAACTTATTACAGTAAATAGTGATTATGGCTGATATATTGCTCTTGAGTGTGACAAAAGGCAGCTGCTCCAGGTGACTTGAGGTTGCCATGGCCCATATGCTGCCAGGCTTTTCACAGTGATGGTAGAATACCACAGAGTCGTACAGGAAGTTCTCCTACTGTTGGGGTAAGAAGGAAGCCCATCCTTCCTAGAAATGATCAAGAGAAACTCCTAGAAAAAAATTTTAAGACTGTTTCAGAAGACAGAAGAGACTTTTGTGTACTGATCAACACAAACTCCACAAAGGGAGGTTTGTAACTGATGCCTAGCATGACAAGCCAGAGGAAAGTGAACCTCTCTACGCTAATACTACTGTCTCTACCTCTTTCCTTTAAGTATGAGTGTGATTTGTTTTGCACTTTCTGGTAGGCATTTGAACTTGAAAAAGTAGTGTGTATAATCAGGTACTTTGACTGGCCAGTTGCTGGATTTCTGGCAAAAGATATTTTAAATTTCTATGTTCTTTATTGTTATGCTGAGGCATTAGTTTCAGCATCTTTCTGTTTCTGTTTGCAATGTACTGATGATTTTCTAATATATAGGTATTTTATAATAGCTAGAATACTATCTTGCTGCCAAAACATGGTGGCTACTAAATTATTCTAAGTATATAGTCAATATATACTTTTAAAATAATTTATAAGTCAGTTCCTTTATTCCTGTATCATCTGTAAATATTCACCATTTTGGAAGGTGGGAGGAAGGAGCAAGATTTCTGGGTACCATCAAAAATAAACTTAAAACACATTCACTAATACATGTACCTGAGTTCTGTACTCCTTCCACACCAGGCTCTGTCTCTGGGTTTATCTGTGTCTGGGTTGGGTCCATCTGGGTATTACAGAGATCTTGACTCTCCATGAGGTCTGCATCCTCTGTGTCACTTTTCCTCATGAAGCTGATCATCACTGAGCACTGCTGAGGTGCCTTCCTCTGTGCCTTGCAAAGTATCCACAGTTACATTTGGGAGACAGTGGTGTCCCCACCAAGCATGGCTAGGAGCTAATCATAGAATTGGCAAGTATGGGAGGTGGCCCTATATTTTCAGGAGCCCTCCTTTGCCTTCTGGTATCACTGCTGCAGCTCTGTGGCCTTCACCTAGCATTGCTTGTCATTGGTATCATATCCAAGCAGTTTCATCCTGGCTGCAATATCTGAAAAGACATCTTTATTCCTACAGTTACCCCATAGCTGGGTTTGCACTTCCCTGTTTTGCCATAGGCTGAGGAAATCTGGGACTTCTTTCCTGGTCCAGGCAGCATCAAGAAGGGAGAGCTAAAGCTCTATCTTTGTGCACAGCCATATCTATCTGATCATAATTATAGGCTACTAAGAAAAGAGGCATTTCAAAAAAGGGGTGGGTGGGTGGAGTGTGTCAGGGAGGTCAGCTTCTTGTCACTCTGGCCCCTGGGCAATGGAATGCAAAATTCTGGCCAGAGTGGTTGCTGTCACTGGAACAAGAATATTGTGGGACTGTTGGAGGACTGTTTTTACTCACAGACTCTAAGGTCAGAAGGGACCAGTATGATCATCTAGTCTGACCTCCTGCACACCGCAGGCACAAAAACCTCACCTACCCATTCCTACAATGAACCTCAAACCCATAACTGAGCTATTAAAGTCCTCAAATCATAATTTAAAGACTTTAATACAGAGAATCAAACAGCAAGTTAGCCATGCCCAATTTTACAGAGGAAGGCAAAAAACCCCCAGTGCCAAAGCCAATCTGCCCTGGGGGAAATTCCTTCCCAACCCCAAATATGGTGATCAGTTAAGCCCTGAGCATGAGGGCAAGTCCACAACAGCCAGTCAAGAATAACTTCTCTGTAATAACTCAGAACCCACTCGATCCAATGCCCCTTCCTAGGTCACTATCGTACCCATCACCAGTAGTAAAAGACAGACAATGACTAAGCTACACTGTCCATCATATCATTCCCTTTATAAATTTATCAAGCTCTGTTTTGAAGGCATCTAAGGTTTTTGCCCCCACCACTTCTCTTGGTAGACTATTTCAGAACTTTACTCCTCTGATGGTTAGGAATCTGCATCTAATTTCAAGCCTAAATTTTCTAAAGGACAGTTTGAATCCATTTGTTCTTGTGTCCACATTAGCGCTGTATTCAAATAATTCCTCTCCCTCCCTTGTACTGATCCCTCTAATGTATTTATAAAGAGCAATCATATCTCCGCTCAGCCTTCTTTTGCTCAGACTAAACAAACCAAGCTCTTTGTCATCTCTCATAGAAAACATTGTCCATTCCACGAATCATCCTTGTAGCCCTTTTGTGCATCAGTTCCAGCTTGACTTTGTCTTTCTTAAACATGGGTGACCAGAACTGTACACAATACTCCAAGTGAGGTTGCACCAGCGCCTTGTATAACGGTACTAACACCTCCCTATCTCTACTGGAAATACCCCTTCTGATGCACCCCAGGACCGCATTAGCTTTTTTCACTGCCACATCGCATTGGCTACTCGTTGTCATTCTGTGATCAACCAGTACGCCCAGGTCCTTCTCCTTCCCCGTCACTTCCTGCTGATGCATTCCCAGCTTATAAGAAAAATTCCTGTCATTTGTCCCTAAGTGCATGACCTTGCACTTCCCATTATTGAATTTCATCCTATTTCTAATGCTCCCTTTACAAGGTCATCCAAATCATTCTTTATGCTATCCTGATTCTCCTCTGTATTAGCAATACCTCCCAGCTTTGTGTCATCTGCAAACTTAACTAGCACATCTCCACTTTTTGTGCCAAGGTCAGTAATGAAAAGGTTGAATAAGATGGGTCCCAGGACCAACCCTTGGAGAACTCCACTAGTAACATCCTTCCAGCTAGACAGTTCACCTTTCACTATGACCCTCTGTAGTCTCCCCTGTAACCAGTTCTTTATCCACCTTTCTATTACTGGTCAAATAATGTGATGTCAACACTGGAATTTTGTCAGTGGAAGTATGTTGTCAGAAGACTTCCGTTGTTCATGGAGGCGGTTTTATTTTGGTGAAAAAAAAATTTGGGTTTGTTGGTGGGGATCAAATTTGGGTATGGATTCATGCAGACCTGTGATGACAAAAAGCTTTTCCCAGCAAAACTGTGTAACGTGAGTGAAGCCTGAATAACGTTATGGATGGCTCATTCCTATGCAGAAGCATAGACACACTTTGTGTTGTGTTACTAGGATAAATGAATCTTTTCATATCTAACTCCTTTTATAATGAAAATTGAGTACCTTATCTCCAAGGTGCAGTTAATCATTTGGGGCAAATTCTGGGGCAGCAGATAAGTTGTAGAGTTTAGAACTTTAGGCTGTGGGGGCTCTGGCTCTATGACCCTCCCTTGGTGTCACCAAAGCAGTCTGGAGGATGTTTAGGACCAAAGGAAGGTCTGTCACATCACCCAAAGCCTGCAATTGCCTGATTGGCTCACACCTGCTAGTTAAGCCAGGAAGTAATCTGTCTGAGCAAAGCTCCTGCTGCTGTTGCCACATTGGGTTTCACCCATATCTGCCTTCTGAAATCCTGATCCAACCCTTTTCTGATACCTGATCTTCACTCCTAGCTCCTGTCTTGGTCCTACTCCATTCCTGATTCTTGCCTCCCTCTGCTTCCCGACCTTTTGCTTTGCTCCTGACTATTGGCTACCAAACCTGACTCTGATTCTGGCTCAGCCCTGGGCTATGGCATTTGGTTTCTGACCCCCATCTCTGATGTTTAGCTTTGATTCCTGGTCCTAACCCCAGCTCTGACCCCCACTGCCATTTTCTGTCTTTCTGCCTGCTCTGCCTACGAGGCTAGACCATCTATGTCCCAGTTCCTAATACAAACCCTCATAAGGACCAAAAGTACTTCAAAAGCAGCATATCACTGAATGGAAATAGCAGCAGGGATGGAAAAACTTTTCATGGAGCCCATGTCTAAGTTCTATATGACAGATACATTTTGATGAGTCTGTTCAACTTCCACTGAAGGAACAAGGCCAGCATGAAAATGCATGGCTAAAACAGCATGTGTACAATCTACTACTCTTCATCATTCATATCTATTTCCACCTTCTCTACACCTCAGTGGTTTATTGTTATCCTTATTTATTATTTATTACTTGTATAGCATGAATGCGTACAGACCTGGGGTCCCATTGTGCTAGGCACTAAACAGACATATAGTAAAGTGACTGTCCCTGTATTAAGGGATTGAGTTTTTTGGCAGTGGCTGGTAGGTCCATAGGCAGTGGGACCTAAATTACAGTCCTCATTGCACAATCAATTGTGCATGGATCAAGGTCCTTTTTTCCTGTTCTGTCTCTGATTTGGAGTTTCAGAGTAAAGACAGATTAAGAACTTTGAGGGCCTGATTCACCTGATTACTTAAAAATTGTGCAAATGTAGTGTTGGATCTCTATTGGTGTAAAACTTCAGAACCACTGGGGATGAGTCAAGCCCTCAGTGTCCAGTATGTGATTGTTTGTTTTTCTTATGATTTTGGAAAAGAGAGAGGGTTGGAGGTCACGAACAAGCCCAACCACATTTGGCCACAACTGACACAGTACTAAACACAATTTGCTCTAGTGGTATCAGCAGCATACCTTCTAACTTGATTCAAAAACAGTAAAATTCTCTAGTAAAGATAGGCCCTAGGAGATTTTCCATGGCAGCCTCTGTGCTCAGGTTTAGTATAGGATATGGCCCATGGTGAAATTTTACTGTATGATGATTACTGTACTAATCCTCTCAGAATGCAGCAATTATTACCTACTAGCTAGGTGTTAAATGCTCTGTTCAGAAGGGATTATCATCAGCTCTCCCTCCACCTCTGCTCTGGTTGGATAGGGAAGGTGCAAAGAAATTGCCATTAGCTATTGAGAAGAAGAAATAACAAATCTCATAGAATAGAATAGAATCTCAGGGTAGTTGGTTGCAACAGGGAATGAAGAAAAAATTGTCTGGGTTTTTCTGCTGTCGCTGCTTCCACAGGAAATGAAGATGAATTTTGGAAGGCACACACACACATTGCATTTACATAGCCTTTCAGTGCCCTGGCAACGATAGGTGAATAGGGTCCTCCACTACTTTCCATGGTTTGAAAGGAAGGGACAAGTGAAAAGCTTTTTGTTTTCTTTTTCTGAAGAGGGAGTTAAAATACATAAAAAGGTTCTGCTCTTGGGATTTTTTTTAAAGCCATGAGATATAACATGAAACTCAGTTTGCTGGATGTTTTGATAGCCTATCTGTGTGTGATTTATAAAAAAAAAAACAAAAAAAACCCACCTTTTGTGGAGGTACCACCATTTTTTATTTCATGAGAAAGCTAAGTCCCTCCAGGTGGCTTAAGCAGATGCTTTGACAACGCCCTCTTTAGTATATTGTTTTAATAGATACTAATTACTTATTCAGTGTCATTACTGTGTTTCTGCTGCTGGCACCAGAACTGCAGAGCAAGTTTCAACAGTGGTTTAAATAGATCACTATATTTTCTTCCAACAGTAGAAAATAAGTTAAGAATTGTTAGGGAACTTGTGAAGTAATGTGTTTACTTAACTCTTCAAACTTGTATTTATTTTAGATTTTTGACATTCTTTATCATTTTCTCTTCAGCTAGAAATTATGGTTTGACTTTTTTTATTATATTTTTAATGTCAGAAAGTAAATCTACTTTGAAGCAGCAACAAAACTTTTGCAGTTCAGTATAACTCTGCAAAAACAAATATATCTCCTTAGCTTACTGCGCCTCTTCAGAACGTCAAGATTTTCAAATTCCAGAGAAATACCCCTGTTAGTTGAGTTCAGCAAAACAAAGAGAGACTCCTGTGGCACTTTTAAAGACTAACAAATTCATTTATCACATGAGATTTCATGGGTGAAAATTTTTAGAAAATCTTGGTACTGAATATTATTAACCTAAATAATGTCCAAGCGTATCAACTCTGTGTAACAGACTGTGACTTTCATAGTTACAAAATACTGCTCAATTTATTGAATTAAATCCCTTAAATTACTTTGAAAGTAAAAACTCCTTAGAAAAATAAGGAAAACTAGGAGCCTTTCAGTCCCTGCCAAGCCCCTGGTCATCTTGGAATGGGTCTGAACTTGTTTGGTTTGGACTATATGATACAATATTCAAAAATCTCAACAAATTCTTTCATATATATTTCCTTGCTGGAAAATACTTCCTGACACATATCTGTCAGGAAGACAAGCTGCAGAAAATCCAGTCTCTACTGGCAAAAAGAACCAGAAAGTCTGTGTTACAAAGAGAACAAGTGATTTTCTTTTTACTATTCCCCAAAAGATTGAAGGGCTGTGACTCAGGCTGGATCACAAGGATTGGAGTCAATATCTAGTGAAAGAAATATTCAGGATAGTTATCCTAGAAACCACCCTGCCTCTCCAAAGGAAAGTAGCAAGCTGTCTACCTTGGACCTTACTGATGCTTATTTACATATAGAAATATGCCCTAAGCATTGGAAGCGTATCAGATTTGTAATAGGGGAACAGAACTGCCAATATTTCTCCTAGCCTTTTGGGCTAGCTCCATGCAGCCACAAAATGCTTTGAACAAATCATGAGAGATGAGCTGGGGAGTTAATAGCTTTAATTGGACTATCTTCTGTTTGTGGAAGAGACAAGTGTTTTGAGCCTCTTCAGCTCTCAATAATCATGAAATAATCATGGCCTACCTCTGCAAGCTAGAATCCCATGGAGGTGAACAAACTGTGATTTGCAGTATTGTATGTTGTTATATTACTATTCAGAGTGTTTTACAACAGCTTAATAAATTGTAGTCTTAACAAGACTACTGGTTATCCTTCCTGTTAATTCAAACAAATTCATGTCAGTGCTGGATGATTAGAAATCGCATGTGCTGCCAGCCATTCTTTTGCATTGTATTTCCTGTGTTTACTAGAGATTTCACGCTTGGATATTTTTTGGCATGATCCTCAATTACAAGACTACTTTGTATGATAGTCTGGTTGCATAAAGTAGTTGTAAGTGGTCCTAGGAATATCTCTTGTGGAGGGAGTCTCCACAACTAGTGTATGATAGGCATAAAGTTTTTTTTACCAGTCTTGTTCTCAATTCCCAGCATAGGGGTATGACCAGAGGACATAGAACTATGGGTAATCTCTATTTCCTGTGACACTATGAACAGTGTACAAGGTATAGCAGCTTTGCAATGAATCTAAATTATACCTAGGTATGATATGGTCTTGCATGTCCCAGAAAGCAGGGAGTGCAAAGGTTGATTATACCCTCATCTTTGCACTGCATTCAAGAATAGAATGACAGAGAATCCAAACCAATCAAATCAAGAGAGAATGGGACATCTCAGTCTGTTTTTACAATTTTTAATCCTTTTGTGAGTGTACTGTTTATTAACAATAAGCTTTTCCCACCTTCAGCTCATGGTACTATTATACAATGTCCTTGACATAGAATCTCACCATATTGCAGCAATTTAATCTCTCTAGTTTCATTAAGATGGGGCTTTGGGGGGGGGGATGTTTTATTAATGGTCAGAGGTGCACAAGGAACTTTCCCCATCTCTCTGTTGGCTATCCATCTAGTGCCTTTAAAATTTTATATGCTGGATCATCTCAAATTTATTTGAACTTGTCAGGGTTTGAATTGGAAAAGCATACTTTGAGCATAATTATTTTAAACTCTTCCTCTTGCAGTTGCTTTTGCTATTAGAAGTTTATCCTCATCTCGAGAAAATCTATTTATTTCTTGACAGACCAAAGTCCACTCTGTTGTGGAATGATGTTATGGTTTGAACAAAGTTGATGGAAACTATTTTCTATTATTCAAATCCTGTGAACTCAAGTTTCTTAAATGGAAGCTGTTTTTCCTGGTGACAGTAAGGTGATCCACCTCAGCAGTCCACCCAGAGACAAACTTCTTGCCCTTGGCTTCACAGAGCTTATGGAAGACACAGCAGGCAGCTATAATTGCAAGAATATTGTCTTCATTTAAATCCAATGTGCCATGAAGACACCTCCAATGGGCCTTGAGCCTCCCAAAAGCAAACTCAATGGGTATTTGGCATCTACTCAGATGGTTATTGAACAGCTCCTTGCTGATATCCAGGTGGCCTGCATAAAGCTTTATGAGCCATGACATCAGTGGATAGGCTGGGTCTCCTGTGATCACTATGGGCATCTCTACATCCCTTATCATCATATTTTTGTCCAGGAAAAAGGTCCCTGCTTGTAACATCTGATACAGCTTTGTGTTCCTGAAGATACGAGTTATCAGGTACCTTTCACAACCAACCAGCACTGATGTCAGTGAAATGGCCCCAGTGACCAATGAGTGCCTGTAAATACCATGGGCTATGTCTACATCTAAACCCTTAGTTAGGACTTGCTTAGTCCAAACTAAGTAGTTCAAAGTTAGTTTGAACTAAGCATGGCTTTTTAATTCAAACTAGCTTTTTATTTTGAACCAACCTTTTAGTTCAAACTAAAAAGGTATAGCTAGTTTGAACTAAAACTTAGTTCAAACTAAAACCATGCTTGCTTTGAACTAACCGCTAGTTCGAATTTATTTTCGAACTAGCATGACTACATTGTGCTGGTTCGAACTAATTTCAAAATAAGTTCGAACTTAGCAGTTAGTTCGGACTAACCAGCTGAATCGACTAGTTCAAACTAAGCTTTGCTTAGTTTGACGTAAAATTTTTTTAGTTCAAAATAGGCAAATCCTAGTGGAGACTGGGCTCAAATTAGTTCAAATTAAGGCTCCTTAGTTTGAACTAATTTGCTAGTGTAGACATAGCCATCGAGAAGTAGCACTTTCTATTTATATACTCTGTTGCAAGAGGCTCTGGAGTCTGGATGTGTGTGCCATCCATTACCATGCCAGAGTCAAGGAATCCCATCGCTGCAAATATTCCCACTATCTTCAGATCTGTCCACTTGTGGATAAAGGGGAAGTGGTAGATTTGGTATATCTAGACTTTAGTAAGGCTTTTGATATGGTTTTATACAGGCATGGCCAAACTGCGGCTCGGGAGCCACATGTGGCTCTTGAATGAAAAGCTGTGGCTCCCGAAAGAACGTCAGCAAATCGGTTTAGGAAAGCAGCCCCAGCCTAGGAGTTCAGGCAGGGGTCAGGACGGTGGGGAGAACTGCGACATGGTCAGGATTTTAAAAAATGTGCCACTAGCCTGCAGTCCTCTACATCGAGCAGCAGCTAAGTTTTTACTGTATAGGCCTAATTGTCATGGTAACCTCAAGTAATTGTTAGAATATGACATTAGTAGGATTGATGTTTGTCCTCTTTTTATGGTAAAATTAAAGTGTGCAATGAATTTTAAAGTTAGTAGTATGTGGCTATATGCCTCAGTGCGGCTCTTGAAGGTTTAATAATCAACTTGTGTGGCTCTTGAATTCCATAAGTTTGGCCATCCCTGGTCTTATATCACCTTCTCATTAACAAACTAGGGAAGTACAGTCTGTGTGGAGCTACTATAAGATGAGTGAAAAATTGGTTGGATGACCACTCCCAAAGAGTAGTTATCAATGGTTCAGTTATTCTGGAAGGGCATAATGAGTGGGGTACCACAGGGATCAGTTCTGGGTCTGATTCGATTCAACATTTTCATCAATGATTTAGATTATGGCATAGAAAATACGCTTATAAAGTTTGCTGATGATACCAAGCTGGGAGAGGTTGCAAGTGCTTTGAAGTATAGGATCACAATTCAAAATGATTTGGGTAAACTGGTGAAACGGTTTGAGGTAAACAGAATGAAATTCAATAAAGGCAAGTGCAAAGTACAACTTAGGAAAGAACCATCTATTGCAGATATACGAAATGGGCAATGATTGCCTAGGAAGGAGTACCACAGAAAGGGAGTTGGGTATCATAGTGGACCGCAAGCTAAATATGAGTCATCAGTATACCACTATTGCAAAAAAACTAAATGCCATTCTGGGATGTATTAACAGAAGTATTGTGAGTAAGACATGAGAAGTAATTCTTCTGCTCTATTTGGCCCTGATTAGGCCTCAACTGGAGTATTGTGTCCAGTTGTGGGCACCTCAATTCAGCAAAGATGTTCACAAATTGGAGGAAGCCCAGAGAAAAGCAACATAAATGATATGAGGTCTGGAACACCTGACTTATGAAGGATGATTGAAAGAGCTGAGTTTGTTTATCCCGGAAAAGAGGCGACTGACATAGAACATTATAACAGTTTTCAAGTACCTAAGAGGTTGTCACAAGGAGGAGGGAGAAAAATTGTTCTCCTTAACTGCTGATGATAGGACAAAAAGCAATGGGCTTAAATTACAGCAAAGGAGGGTTAGGCTGGATATTAGGAAAAAAATGCTAACTGTCAGGGTGATTAAGCACTGGAATAAGTTGCCTAGCTAGGCTGTGAAATCAATCTTTGGAAATATTTAAGAGCAGATTAGACAAGAACCTGTCAGGGACAACTTAAGAAGGTACTTGGTCCTGCCATGAATGCTGGGGCCTAAACTTGATGACCTCTCTCAGGGTCCCTTCCAGTTTCTATGATTCAGTTCTATGATCTCATGCACACTGCCCAGAGTCACAATTCTTCTCAGCAGAATGCCATTAATGGCCCTGCACACTTGTGATAACACAGCTCCAATTGTGGACTTACTGACTCCAAACTGATTAGCAACTGACCAACAGCAACCTGTAGTTACCAGTTTCCACACAGCAATTGCAATGTGCTTCTCCAGATGGAGGGCAGTGCTCATTCAGGTGGCCTTGCACCTTAGGGCAGGGCCAGCTCCACACACAGTTCCATGAAGGTGGCTTTGCACCTTCAAAACTTGTGTAGCCTCTGCTCATCATCCCAGACCTGAATAATGATGCAGTCCCACCACTCAGTGCTTGTCCATGAATGAAAACAGCAATGTGGTGCCATTCATCTGCATGGCACTCTTTGCATTCATGGTCTGATCCTGAGCTCATGATATACCGCATGACCAGCTGCAACATGTTCAGACTGTTGCAAGTGACACTGGAGAGTAGCATGGGATCCATTTTTTTGAGATTTAGAATGTGGATTTCCAGGAAATCATGGGGAACTGTTGAAAAAGGGCACTAATTGCCAATAGCAACTCAGTAATTGGTGGCAAGGAAACACCTTGCCCCGTGGGATCTTGAAACAGCACCCAAGTTGCTCTGTGCTCTTCTCATTCATCCCAGCGTTGTGGACAGTGTGGACATTCCTTTGTGGAACAAGATGTGTTCTGTGGACACATGCAAGTGCAATATTTACAGTGCTTTTTTTTTATCACTGGTACAACCTAATATCTCAACAACTCTCTAGTGTAGACATGGCCTTAGACACTTGGAAAGGCTGCAGAGACGTCTCTAGTGGAATAACTCTTTCTTCTCCCTTGATGGTGAGGGAGATGTCAGAGAGATCTTACTTGGATTGCAAGTGATAAACAGAAAGCCAGAGCTATGCAGATGAATCCTTGCATATGCTGGTGTTGTCGATAAAATACAGGTGCCTTGACAGCCATGCAATGTGTGGAATCCATTTGCCTGAAAGACATCTTGATCTACCTGCCTTATTTTGCTGCAAAACAGACCTGCTTTGCTGTGAGTCTCACATTGAATTGGCATAAATGTAATTCAATATTTTATGTGATTAATAAATTTGTTGTTTTGCTGTTTCAACGATCAGGGCTTGATCCTGTTAGCAAGTACTGTTACTAATTTTTGGATGAATTGCACAAATGTAGGTTCTGAAACAGTGTTTAGAGCATCAGAAAGTTTAAATAGTAGAGCTGAGAGGAAACTCTGCTTTCCTATTCAATAGCAGAGAAAATAATAAAGGGCTCAAATAAACTAAAGCAACAGAACTATAATACGCACAGCCCTGAACTATGAAACTTCCATGTGACTGGAAAGCTGAAGCATGATCTCACATTTTTACTCTTTCATGAAATGGCTTCATTACAAAATAGCTGCAGGCAAACTCCATATTGGCTATGGATAGAAGCTATTTATAAATCTAGCTAACAATAGTCTTCTTCAGAACATATATGACCTACTGTTAAGCATGTAACGTGGTGAAATTTAGGCTTTGAAAATCTGGTTGAAATAAATTCATATTTAAAAAAATAAAGAAGCTTATATAAAGTAGACACATGGATCCTAACAACTAAAAGTAATGTTTTATTTTAAAACATCAGCACTAATGAAATAACTAGAAATGGATATTTCAAGATTTTGTCCAAATAGCTGTGTATGAAGCCACTTATAATTATTATGTATATTTATTACTGGACATATCACCTATGCTTTCTGGGGGCAGTTCAATGAATAATTTTGGTTGAAAATACTTCCTTTCATTCAATTTCTTCACTAAGGATTACTCACAATTTCCCCAAGGTGTAGACATTTTATGTTTTTAATTATATTCAAATGATTTAATTCATTTTATCCTCCTCTTTGAAATTTTAAAAACATTGGCACATATCCCTCACATATGATCTTCTTGAATCAAATCCAGAAGTCAGTCAGCTCTGATTTCAGTGGATAAAATATTTTTTCTATATAGTTAGTGAGAAACCTAACATTATTTGATGTGTAGGAGTATTTCTACTGCTAGTCACATTTTTCTCAAAAAGATGTATGTAGCCTACACTGAAGAATGTTGTGTAACTCTGTTTATTTTATAATACAAAAGAAAAACATATGATCTTCTTTCATTCAGAACTATTTAGTAATCTTAAAAGCATGTCCTAGGATCTTCCATTAAAAAAAAAAAATCACAATTGATTGGGGGGCAGGCAGCAGGATGGTGCAAGATACCCATAAGTCAACCTGAACTCCTTTTGGATAAAGGTCAGTTTTGAAATTACATATGACTAAGGGCATTAAAGAATTGATAATATTGTGGTGTATGGGGGCAGGTTTTGTTTGATATGTATACAACAATCACTAATTTAAAAACATTGGAGACATTTTTGAACTTGTATAATGGTTCTGCTTAGGGTCAGCTTTAGGGGTAGTTGACGCAGGCCACTATCTGGGGTGCTGGGCTTGGGGACAGGCTTGGGGTACCGTTTTTGTTGTTAGCTACAAAAGGGAAAATAAAAGGTTTGAAGTAAAATGTTTTAGGTGTTCCATACAAACATTCAGTTTTCACTAATCTCCTAGAATGTTCTGGACCTTTATAGGATCTCCTTTTCTAATGCATAGATAGCTTTGAGGATTCTGCTCATGCTGTTGGTCACAGTTGCGAGTGGTGAGCTATGTTTCCTCTAAACTGTGTGTGTGTGTGTGTGTGTGTGTGTGTGTGTGCGCGCGCACAGGTTGTGAAACCCGTGCACACAACAAAACAAAGCATGCCCAAAAAAATTCAACAGTGCTAATATTTTTTATGCTACCGTAAGAAGGCAGTTTCAAGTAGCGTGTTTCAATTAGGGTTTCTTGTGTGGCCATGTTAATTCGAATTAACTTAATTTAACCTAATCATTATTAGTTTGACTTCATTAGTTCCTTCTAAGTGTAGACATAGCCCAAGCTCTTTACTTCCCCCCTCCCCATTCACCCCCAAGTTCTTCTGACTCCAAAGGGTCAGGCATGTTATCCAGAACAATATAAGTTTGGATCTCACCCAAAATACCTTGCTGCCAGCCAGTCCTTTAGTGACCAAACCTTAAGGTTTATTTACAGGAAAGAAACAAACTATGAGAAACATTAAAGGATCAAAGCAAATTGCATACATACAGTGATTAGAAGTCCATGTAAAATCGAGACTGAAAGCTGCATAGACTGAAGACAAAAATGGAGGTAGGAGCAGCTGCTATTATACATCTTTTCTTATTCCATACTGTGTGCTTAGTTTTAAAGAAACAAAATGAAGAGTCGCATACGCAAATCCTGGTAACTCATCAGATCTCTTCCTTGGCCCATTGTACCTGTGGGCTTTCTTAATGGATCATTAAGGAAACAACTTCTGTAGACATCCTGTCTGGAGTGCTTCCCAGAAGCATATCACAAATTGAAATATGAATATAATGAGCATATTCATAACTTCTAATACAGATGACACCTACATATAAACAATATAATCCTTCTTAGGACACTATAACCTTTGTGTTGGTACCCAACATGGCAAATCTCATGGATTATTGTAATTCTAAAAAAATTATATTAAATGTCATAAATGGTCTCCTAAAACCAGACAGCATCACAACAACAGTTTTGTGCAGCATGATAGGGACAGTCCACGCTTCCCTCAGGTATGTCACAAATAATATAGGAAAAACAACAAGGGTCTTGTGGTACCTTAAAAACAAACAAATTTCTTTGGGCATAAGGTTTCATTGGCTGCAACCCACTTAGTCACATTCATTAAATGGAAAAGTGTTTTTACTGTATACAGACTAACACAGCTACCCATTTTCTAATAATATAGGGTGTTTTACACTGAAGAATGGGAACTACCCTCGTTATTTTATTATTACTGTGGCATTTAGGAGCCCTAGTCATTGGCCAGGACCCCCCCCCCCATGTTCTGTTTGTACAGAACCTAGTATAAAAGAATGGCCCTTGCCTAAAGGAGTTTGCAATCTAAGGATAACACAGCAGACAATGGACAGATACAGACCAATGTGGAGGGGGCGGGGTGTGTACCATGAAACAATGAGACTTTCTCTGTAGAGAATACAGCAGAATACTTCCATTGAAATTAGCCTGTTTTGTCCAGGCAAAAATTCTGCACCAGGCTGTGTTATTTCTGCTTATCACTTCACGTTTCCCAGGGCTTTAACCAGTCAAAGAAAAAAGCAAGTTTATTCATAATTTGTAGTCTCTTAAGGAATCTAATTCACAGATCAACACTTGCTCAGGTGTCTCCTCTTTTGCTCAGAGCTTGTTAAATAGGCATATTTCCAAGAAACTGAAACCTTAACTTGAACCAGTTTGCCTTCACCCAATTAACTTTGAAACTTCAATGCCTCCTATAGCTGACAAATGATACAAATGGATTCTTTAATAGTGTGGCAATATGATGAAGATTCTTTCAGAGAATTCAGATTATGGGAAGAAAATCTGATTTTCATTAATAGTAAGTACTGCTGTATGAAATAATTTACAGTAGCCACTGACTTCTCTTCCTGTATAATGTGAACTTCAGTATTCCTAGGGACAAAGTTGACTTGTACAAAAATGTAGGTTGTCTATTTTTTTTATTAAATTTTGGTAAATTTGTATTGATTATTTATAAAATTGAAGTAATTAAACATTAATTTTTAAAACATTAACTAATTAAAAAAGTATTAAACAATATTTGTGAGGTGCAAAATGCATTTACCAACAAAGTGTACACATCTTGAACCCAATGTGAAACTTGTTTATTTATGACCCAGCGGGAAAAAATGGGGTATAAAGTGGAAAAGCTGTCTCAGATTTTGTGGGGGAAAGGGATGAAACCTTAGTCTTGTGACACTGCTGCCCTTTGGCAGGGGTGAGTGGACCCCTCTGGTTCTATGGGCCCCATGCCTCTGCTGCCCTCAACCTTTAGTGGCAAGCCGAAGGCATGGGGTGGGGCAAGGCAGAGCAGGAACAAGAGTCCACCCTCTGGGCCACCCTCCCACCTGCTGTCCCAGCATGGGGAGGAGGGTTTCCCCCACAGGCTGATTGCCCCCTCCTCTTGCCCCTGAGATGGCCTTGCCCTGTGATGGTGTTTATGCCACTCCCTGCAGTGATTTTTACCTCTTGAGTCAACTCCTTTTGCAATATAATACTTCTCACACAGGTGTCCAGGGTTGCAAGGCATCTTGCTACCACCTGGTTTTACCATGAGGAAGCCTTGTCTGTCAGGGATCAGCTCTTTGAAACCACTAGCCACAGGTAGCATAAGCATTCCCCTCTCAGCCCACGTAGATTCTGCTGTCCCTTTGCAGAGACGTACACCAGTCTCCAAGTCCTCTGAGCATTCCCCTATGCTGTTGAGTCCTTATCCATGGAAGACTCACAGAATTACCAGGCCCATTATTTCTGAAGGAACAGTGCACCATAGCTTACCACTCCTATCTTGGACCACTGCTCCACTTAACAAACAGCACTTAGAGTTGTTTATAGAGAAAGCAAGTACAAGTTTACTTGACAAATAATGAAACAAACAGGGAGTCCTGTGGCACTTAAAGACCAACAGATTTATTTATTGCATGAACTTTCATGGAAGAAATCCCACCTTGTTAGACACTTTGAAGACTAGAGATTCCAATGATAGCAAATAGAAACATTGGAACAATAGGTTACATACAAGATCAAAAGACATGTATTAGCATAATATGATATTATTATGTCTTGAGAGCTAAAGTTCACCCCAAATCTTTCCAGTGTATTGCAGTCAGGCTTGACTACCATCTTCTATTTCTAAGGCTTTCTCATGTTAAGAGCAGGAGGTTGCAAGGTGCCTCACAGGTCTGGATACTCACAGAAGCTGTCATACTTAGCAACCTGGTGAGCCAATGAGGTAGATGTGTCGTTTCAGCTGATGGCTTGCCAGTAACAGACCTTTAATCAACCACACTTTGCCTGTCAGCTGATTTCTGTTTTCTTTTAATTCTAATTTATGATAGTTTTAAGCCGAAGTCCATGTTGCTGGCTATTGAGGGACCTATTTAATCATACAAATCTACCCAAGATAAACCACTGACCCTAGCAATGACATCATCTTAGTTCATCATTTAAAGAGAGAGATTAGGCAGAAGAGGTTTCAAAATGACTAACTTAGGACATAGAGCAACTTTTTTGCATTTTATTGCAGCATGAACTTCAACATTATAGTTCTCAAGTGGTGGATGGAAAATTCATAAGTGCAAGAAGCACACACAATGTTTTTTCAAAAAAAAATTAATGGAGTGTCTGTTCTCAAGTTGTGGTTTGCAGGAGAGTTGGTTGAATTAATTTTCCTCATTCACATCCTCCATTAAAATAAATGAAAAATAAATTAAATAGCTAGAAAATGAGTATTACAAAAGTAAGCAAATGTTGTGCCATGGGGTTTTTTGCAGGTGAGGGGCTGTCAATTATACAATTTCTATGCCACAGTATTGCTCCCATGCAACTCAACTGTCAGTGGAGTCACATGGGGTATAAGCTGGTATGTAATTTACCCTCATTTGCCACTTTGTTGCAAAGCTTCATTTCCTTGGCACTTTCACCAGTAATGTAATTTTCTTTATACAGTATGACTCACATTAAATGAACTTAGTCCCAGAATTTGGTACATCCATCCTATTTAATAATTGCAATTAAAACGTGTTTTTGTCAATTTCACTTTCTAGTTTTATATTTAAATTACACTGTATATTGTCAAGTCATATAATTGATTGCTTGATAAAAAACATAAAGTTTAAAATTAATTTTAAAGATGGGCTTTTTTTTGTTTTTACCTTTCTTCCTGCAAAATCTGTTATATGTGTAAGCAGCTAAAATTATTAATCTTTGCAAGTATCTGCATAGGTTTTAAAATGTACCTTTGGTTTCATAATGAAGTATATTTTTATTCCCAGACAAAAGTTATGTTAAAATGGAGTTCTTGCTGAGAGTATATCAGTAATTTATGGTAAAATACATTATAGGATGTTGTAATTATCTCTAAACCAAATACCATAAATCCAAGAGTTAAGGTGAAACTAGAAAAAAAAATACGAACATGATAGACTAAGAAATACACAGTTGGGGCAGATAATCAACCTTAACTCTGCCCTGTAATGACAGTATGAGTAACCAAATAATTATTATGTTTCCGTGTTTGTGTTTTCAGACTACATAAAACTGATCTTTAAAGACATATGTGGAACTTGATTTCACTCTGCCCCCAATTGATAGTTCAGGACAGTGACACCAGGAGAGAAAAATAAACCTTTTGACATGGTGATAGGTGCATATTTTACTATTTATGTGTTTGAACTTATGTGTTTAGATTAAAAATACTTTCACACATGTTGCTGTGACAATTAGGCCTCCTGTCTTTCTTCCTCAATGATCTCAGCTTTAATTCCAGTACTTTTGTGAATTTCAGAGTTATCATCCTGACTCTAACAGAGATTCTCTCTGTGGACCTTGGGCAAATTACTTGTGGCCCAATCATTTCAATATTAAGGTCAGTGGTTAAACTGACCTCAGCAATTCTGGGTCAGTTACCTGTCTGCCTCAGTTTCCCTATCTACTTGAACATGTAAGGGAGAGCAGAGTGGCTGCTGTGCTCTGGCCAGGCACTGCTGGGCCCACATGGTTGTGGGAGAGGGGCAGGGGGAAGGGGAGGGGCCAGGAAGCCCAGCTGGAGGGCTTGATGAAAGACTTCCTTGGTAGGTCATACTTTACCCAAATGTAGATTTTTCCACAAAGACTAGCCCACCAGCCCTTGAATGCACCAACCCCTCTGGCATCTGGCAGAACTGTCAGATGGCCAGTCTACCCATGTCTGTTTCTGAAATATGCTGTGATAGCCTATGGCTGTGTTCACACAGCCTCCTTATTTCGAAACAACAGAGGTTGTTTCGAAATAAGGTTTTGGCTGTTCACACGACGCACGGTTGTTTCAGAACAATGGAAGCCGTTGTTCCGAAACAACCACGTTGTTTCGAAACAAGTAAAACCTAGTCCGTGGGCAAAACAACGTTGTTTTGCCACGGTTGTTTCGAAACAACGCCATGTGAACGTGTTGTTTCGGAACAAGATGTTCCGAAACAACAGTGCAAGGCGTGCCCCCTCAGCACCCTGGCCAGGGGACA
>ML681963.1:125392639-125779468 GCA_007922195.1 Podocnemis expansa
GTGCCTGCATCCCCCTGCGGAAGTGAAATAGCAAGTTCACAGTATGAACCTGCTATTTCGTTTCCGCCTTTTTTCCTTATTTCGAATTAACATTTTGTTAATTCGAAATAAGTTGTTTCGAAATAAGCGTTATTTCGATATACGGTTGTTGCGAAACAACCATATCGAAATAACTGGCTGTGTGAGAACACAGCCTATGTGTACAAAAGGGCTTCTAAAAATGCTTCCCATCTGAAACTTTTAGCTTTGCAGGCATCAGACACATTCATACTCTCTAACTAAAGTACACAGTGAATTTGGGTTAGTATCTCCCCTCCCCCATCATCATCTTCTGTGGAAGCTTAATCCACATACCCCTTACCTCCACCCAGCTGCTAGTAAAAATATCACGTAGACTCCATTGAGCCTTTTGAACTTCTGGTGGGGGGAAGCAAGCTCCAGAAGACTTAATAATACTCAAACAGAATAGAAACAGAGAGCTTTAAGGTCAAACATTATTAATAAGTAAAAACCTAAAATTGGTGATCAAAGTAAATGAATAATCCATGACAAGAATCCATGTCAAAGAGAAAATCAAGGGAATTTGAGACTTCTAGTAGCTGGCTGATGCAGTCTGATTTACAAAGAATCAGAAGCTCCTGCAGCAATTAATTCAGATCAAGGCAGGATTAACTTTGAAGGTTAAAAATAACCTCCATGCCTAAGGAGAGACCAGTTTTAGGAATTCATGAATGAGGCAGATAGCTGATTTGCGGCAAAGTAATTTATGCATATGATCTGCTGCTGTTTGGCTGTGCTGTCTGGATTGGTTGAGCTTAATTTTTTTTCCCCTTAAGATAGCTAGATAGACTGAATACTTACGGAATAAAGAATTTATTTTGAATTAGTAAAGACCTAAGAAATAGAAATGACTGACCTTGCTAATAATGCATTGTTTTCACCTGTATTACTGAAGAAACTACAAGTTTTAGAAAACTTCCTGGAAAGTACAAGGAAAATACCCTATATACAAGCAGCAGATTTGAAAAGATGTTAGAAATCTCAAGAGCTGTTCCATTACAACAAGTAATTTTGTTTTCCTTTTTCCCCTCACCTCCCTCTAACATGCTATTCACTGTCTGAATCTAAACAGCATTTATTCGCTTTAACAGTCTGACCCGATTCTGAGTTACACGCCCTTGCATTTATTTTTCTCCCATTCATCTGTACATCTCCATCTTCAAGCATCTGAAAAAGTGGGATTTTCTCCCACAAAATCTCATGCGATAAATAAATTTGTTGGTCTTTAAAAGTGCCACTTGACTAGGTCTCAACAAATCTGCTGGACATCTAGGGGGCCAGCCCAAAAGCTTAGGTACCTGTAGGTGTCCAGCAGAGGAGTCCCCGCGCTGCTGAAAAAAAGCTGTGGCTGCAGCTCCTTTCAGCAGCAACCCTCTCCCCCGCCACCAAAAAAAAAGGTGCTGCTGGTGGCTTTTTTGGTGGCACTGTGGGAGGGGTGCGTGGATGCAGGGGAGAGATGACAGCACTGCATGGGAAGCGCACTGCCATCAGGGGCGTTGCTGGCGCCTGGCACACAGGGCACTTGCCCCAAGTCCTAGCACCAGTGCCCCCAATGTCCAGGGCAGACCCTGCCTCTCCCGTCCCAGTCCCCAGCTGGAGATCTGAGGCCTGGCTGCGGCCAGCGGTGCTGGCCTCTCCTGGGCCCGTCCCAGTCTGGGCTGCCTGCAGCAGTGCCTGTCGCTCCCAGCCCAGTCGCCAGCTGGGAATTCAGGTCGGGCCCCCTGTGGTGGTGCCCATGTCTCCCAGCCCCAGCCCTGGCTGGGGATCCGGGGTCAGGTTGGTGGCAGCAGGAGCCCGAGGCCAGATTGGGCCTGGGCAGAGAATCGGGGCCATGGGGGCAGGGCCTGCAGCCAGGGGACAGGGCCTGGACCCATGCCCCAGGTCTTTCCCCAGGACAGCAATGCTTATGGCCATCATCTCCCCTCTGCAACTGCTGCTGTTTCTCCTATGTGGCCACCTGCCCCCCCGCTCCCCCCCCAGCCCAGCACTGCCGAAAAAGCCACCAACAGTGGCTTTTTTTTTCCAGTGGTGGAGGAGGGGCTTGCTGCTAAAAGAAAAATCCCCTTCCCCAGCAAACAAAAAAAAGCCACTGCCAGAAGCTCTTTCAGCAGCACTGGGGGGGGGGGGGGGGTGAGGAAGAGGGAGAAATGGCAGTGCTAGGCAGGAAGAGCATTGCCATGTCTCCTTCTGCCCCTTGCCCTGCCAAAAGAGCCACCAGCAGCAGCTTTTTTTCAGCAACAGGGCAAGGGGAACCCAGCACGCTCTGCATGTTGGGGAGGGAACCCTTTGCCTAGGCACTCTTAAGCACCCAGGGCAAAATCTGAGGTGCCATGGCGACTTGGCACCTTGGATTAGTCAAGGCTTGCACTAGACTTATACTACGAGCAGATGACTTCTGCCAGCGATACTACTTTGGCCTCTTACATGTGTCTTTTTGCTCATCCTCTGTCCTTGAATCATGAAGTGAATGCAGCCCTCTCCACACTATCTGCCATCATCCACCCCCTTTCTCCCCAATAAGACATCTCAAATAGGAAAACAAGCATTTCACCACAGAAATGGTAACATCATGGCTAGAGAGGACTGATGCCTCTGATGACCTATCCCTTTGAGACCATAGCTTAATTGTCTTGTGCCTTTAATTTGCATCATAAATTGGGCATGTTTGCTGACACTAAGGCAGCTATGGGTAAACCTCTGCATCAGGTAGCTGTATGATGTTAAACCTATTGCTATTACTAATGCAGAATCTTTAGCATTTTTGTTTTTCAAGAAAAAAATCTTCTTTCTGTCTGCAAGTTAATGAAAGAGGTAAAAAAAATGTGTTATCCTGATGAAGGACCCTTTTATGTAAAATTTAGCATGAAAAGGGTCAAGTGACATTTACGTAAAATTATCAGCTACTTAAGCTCTGAACTAATTTTTCATGTTGTTTACTCTGAAAAACTTCCTATTAAATTAACAAGAGAGCAGCATTTTATAATCTTGTGAAACTGTATTCTTCAAACTGCATTACTCAAGATGGATTAAGATATGTATTCAGAATATGCCAAAAGAGGCAGGGATTTCAAAAAAATGGCATAACCTTATAATCAGGGGAAAATGCCAATTCATGAATGCAATCTTTTTTAAAAGAAATCTGGAAAACCTGGCATGTATCTCAGAGTAGTCCATGGCTGGTTTAACTTACGTAGCAGATACCCAAAAGTGACACACACACACACACACACACACACACACACACACACACTTTTTTAGCGGAATTCCTTCTATATTATATGACAGTACTCTGCCTTGTAGCAGTCAGTCATCGTTGGCACCACTTGGTTGGATCTGTTGCAATTTGTAATTCGATTTGCTTTTCTTGGCAGCAGAGGATTTCAGAAGCATTTCTTAATCCATTGCCAGAACCTGCACAGACCTTGTTCAATAAATAAATAAATAAAAGTGTCACCATTAGAAGCAGACTGCATTGAAGAAGTTATTGTACGTCTATTGGTTTTCAGCCAAAACAAATGTTGGATACTGTGTGCAAACATAGAATCATAGGGTTGGAAGGAACCTCATGAGGTCATCTAGTCCAACCCCCCGCTAAAAGCAGGCCCACTCCCACTAAATCATCCCAACCAGGGTTTTGTCTAATCAAGCCTTAAATGTTTCCAAAGATGGAGATTCCACCACCTTCCTTGATAATCCATTCTAATGCTTCACCACCCTCCTAGTGAGAAAGTTTTTCCAAATATCCAATTTCAACCACCTTAGCTGCAACTTGACACCATTGCTCTGTGTTCTGTCCTCTGTTACTATAGATAACAGCTTACCTCCCTCCTCTCTGGAGCACTCCTTCAAGTAGTTGAAGGTTGGTATTAAATCCCCCCTCAGTCTTCTCTTATGCAGGCTAAATAAGCCTAGTTCCTTGAGTCTCTCCTCATAAGTCATGTGCCCCAACCCCCTAATCATTTTCGTTGCCCTCTACAGGATTCTCGCTAATTTGTCAACATCCTTGCTATAGTACAGAACCCAAAACTGGACACAGTATTCCAGAAGCAGCCTCACCAATGCTGAATAGAGGCGGATAATCACATCCCTCATTCTGCTGGCAACACTCCTGCTGATGGAGCCCAATATGCCATTGGCCTTTTTGGCAACAAGAGCACATTGTTGACTTGTATCCAGCTTCCCATCCACCATAATGCCCAGGTCCTTTTCTACAGGGCTGCTACTTAGCCTATCAGTCCCCAGCCCATAGCAGTACATGGGATTTTTCCATTCTAAGTGCAGGACTTTGAACTTGTCCTGCCGGAACCTCATGAGATTTCATTTGGCCCAATGCTCCAATTTGTCTAGGGCTCCCTGAATCCTGTTCCTGCCCTCTGGTGTGTTTATTATTCCCCCCAGCTTGGTGTTATTTGCAAATTTACTGAACATGCAGTCTATCCCAAGGTGTAGGTTGGCATGAAAAGTGTAACAAAGATTTGCATTATTGTCTTCTAGAGTGGAATATGAACTTTCCTTACATTCTTGCTTGAAATATATGAGTGAGTAATTTCTTAAAACTCAGCCTTAATATGAACATTCATTAAAGCCTTGTTTTATGGGTATAAGTATGAGCCCTTGTACATTAAAATGAGGAATCTACAGAGAGGTATCCTAAGTATAACCTTTTTTGTGGGCCAAGATGGCAGCAGCAAAGGGCTGGATTCTATATTTAGAGTTCCAAACAGTTTTACAACACCAACCGGCTCAAGCCTCTACCCAGTCTCCTGGGAAATCATGCACTATCCCTTGGGCGCCCTAGAAGGGCAATGCTTCCCCGCTTGCAAGCGCAGCTCCAAGTGTAGTACATAAAACTTTTAATTGTAATATAAAGAGAATATATGGAAGCCATATCAAAATGCAGCACTAGTTTGGAGATACAGTACAAGGCAAGATTTCCAAAAACCCAATAAGCAGAACTCACTCCACCCCAGTGTACATAGAACATGTCCTTCACTTCTCCATTACAGCCATACTGCCAATCATAGCTTTAGCATCTCCCTTTCAGAACTGGGGGGCAGCCAGCCCCCCAGTTGTCTTCTGCCACCTCAAGATCCGCTTGTGCCGCAGGTTGGCCACTCACCTCATCCCTCTGGCCACTCACACCTTCTGCAGGCAGCATCCACTGGCTGCTGGCATTGCCCACTGGTCACACATGCCTTCCACTGGAATCATCTTCTGGGCACTCACACTGCCACTGGTACCACCTGCTGGCCACTCCAGAGGCACCAGCTTCTGAACTCATTCAGCTCTCTAGTCAATTCAGCTCTTAGAGAGAATTTCAACCCTCTAGTGCAGTGTTCATCAAACTACGGGTTGCGACCCAATACTGGGTCACAGACCCAAAAGGACTAGGTCTTGGCACCCGTGCAGCCCCGGGGAGGAGGGGCGGCTGCCCCTTGCTCTCCTGCTGACTGGCACTGCTTCTGGGAGTGCAGAGGCTGCCCTTCACTCTCCTGCCAGATGATGCTTATGGGGGGGGCTGCCGCCACTCACTCCCCAGCCAGCAGAGCTGTGTCGGGGGGGGGTGAAAGGGATGAATGTCCCAGGCCCCATGGTATGGGAGGGGCCCACTGGGCCCACACTGCCGCCCCCCCCCCCCCATGCCAAGGACTGGGTGAGCCAGTCAAAAGCGGCAGCCTGGTTCAGCATTGCCGGTCCGCCCCCCCTCCTGCTACGCGCACTGCTTTCAGCTCTGTGCCAGAGCAGCAGGGAGGGGTCAGGAGGAAGCCTAGGGTCCATCCACTACCCCTGGCTGTGCTGTCTTCTGCCCCCTCCCTGCTGCTCTGGCACAGAGCTGAAAGCAGTGCCCGTGGCGGGAGGAGGGGAGGACTGGCAGCACTGAATTAGGCTGCCGCTTTTCACTGGCTCGCCCAGTCCCCAGCATGGGACAGCTGGTGCAAGGGCCAACCCCCTTAACCCCCTCCCCCGTGCTGGAGGTGGTTAGTGAGCGCCCCGCAGAGGGCAATTCGCCTGGGCCCTGCACCTGCCAGGGATGGCCCTGCCAGCCAGCTGGCGCTGAGTGGGGAGGGGGGCAGCCCATCCATCCACCCAATAGTGGAGGGTCACGGCATGGCAGAGGGGCCTAGAGCTGGGTCCCCTGTCAAAAAGTTTGAGGACCACTGCTCTAGCGGTTTCAGTTCCAGACTTTAGCCTTTAGAACACCAGAGGCTGCCCTCAGATCAAAATAACAAAAGGGACTCCACAGGTAGTCATTAAGTCTATGTTTTATTAATAGGAGGGGAATTAGGCATTGCTTAAAGGCTCAGCTCTTCAGTAGAGCTGATAATTCCTCCCTCCTTCCTTTTACAAGACTGAAAAATAGGGTTGCTCAATCATCTGAGATCTGCCTTGCTAATGGCATCTTTTCCATCAGATATGCTAAACACAGTTTATATAATCAAAGAGCAGCATATCATGAAAAAACAATATTTCATTTCTCCCTTCAGTTAAAACAGAGGATTTGAAGGATTCGTAACCTAAAACCAGCCACACATACAGTTTCCCGTCATGCCCAGCATCTGAGCAAATTGATCCATACACAGTGCAAATATGCTAAGTACCCACTTGTACTCGTGCAAACAGAAAGCCCATGCAAATCGGGTGCCCCCTCCCGACGTCTTAGGTGCTAAGAAAGAGAAATGCCTAGCTTCTAAACCTTGCTTACATCAGTAATACACAGAAATGGGCTATTATGCTGAGTAGCACTTACTCATGCTGCACATCCTTTAACATCTGTGTGAGTACTGATGAATAAGGGTTGCATAATCAGACCCTACACAGAAATCCATTTCTAGTCAAAGATTTACTGGATACCAAAGAGAATACTAAATAGGGATCCTACACAGCCAGTAACATGACTGTTTGAGTATTATGTTTAAGGAGTAAAGAAAATGTCCTGTAATTGGCCCCTGTATAAAGCATGGGCAATGATGATGCATATAAGGTACTAACCTTCTTTTCTAAGAATGTGCTAGTATGGCTCCCACTAGAGGTTTGCACAGACTTTATGTGGCGAGAGGAGCAGTATTTTTATTAGCACTGTCCATCATGAGCATACATGCTCCCTAGCCTACTCATGCTCTCATAGAAAAGGATAAAGAGCGATGTGGGTGCACTTCCTTCAGTTTCCTCCTTCTGATGAAAACTTTCTTGAAAAAGCTGGTATATGACGGCTGTAATGTTCAGAATATCTACATACTACCCATTGTTGCTAATATGATTCTGGAAACTGAATTAAATACAATTTTAAGAATACACCCTGCATTTATTTCTGAAAAATAGATACATAATGATCACACACATAACATAAAACAGAAAATGATATTACTCGAGTAATAATAGGAATTTTGGGCCTTCATGTTTAAACAAAGTTCATCTAGAAGTAAGGTTCATCAAAGGAAGTCTTGCCATTGAAGTTATGTCCAAGTGATTTTGTTGCTGGCAGTAACAGTAGTAGGAAATTTGAAATGTCTTAGCCACGGCAAAGGAGCTAGGCGGCAGCAGATACCAACACATGCCTGGAAGCTTTGCTGCAGCTGGGGCATTTAAATCTCCCAGGGATGCCTCGCCTCGTGGCTCCTTACTCCTTCCCCAATCAGGGTTGGTCGCTAAACACCTTCACTATGCCCATGGAGCACCAATGTTCCACGGAACACCAGTTGAGAAACTTGGGTCTAGGCCACAGGCAAGACCAAAGATCAGTGAAGAGAAGAAGGTGCAGAGGAAAGACCTGCCAAAACCCAACATGTCTTGTATCAAATTTCAGCACTGAGAGGAGGTGCTCTAACTGTAAGCAGGGAGTCTAAACAGAGCTTATTATCCTCCCATAAGGACAGACAATGCAAAACCTCTGGAGTTAAAACCACCAAGACCCATATAGCACCGAGGCCTGGTGATGAGAGGCAGCTTGTGTCACAGAGACAGACTCCTCCAGCATTGACGCTAGATCTGGTAATGCCCCTCTCAGCCTGGTAGGACTTGAGAGGCTACACTTCTGGGAGAACCAGAACCATCATCGGTGCCAACTTACCTACTGGTACAGGTATCAAAAGTGCCATGTTCCTTGGCACTCCCTGTAGAAGTCTGTTCCTTCTTACCATCACCAGGGTATACATTCTCTTCCTCTTTGAGCACAAAACCCTCTCTTTTGCAATCAGTGATCAACACTATGGAGCGACCCTGTTCACTTTCCCTACAGAACTGAGTCCCTACTTTCTAGACTGGAATGCCACTGGCTTGGACAATACAAAATGAGCCAGTTGTGGTCCTATGCCAGCAGGGCCCTACTGGGGGCACTGGGTCCATCATTTCATGCACTGAAAAGCTGTTCACCACCATAACAGAGGAAGAGTTCAATCTTCCCATAAGCATCATTGGCCAGAATACCCATTCCTTTATGATACCACTTATCAATGATGCTTTAGGAACAGCTGGAATGCCCATCTCAGCCACCTGCTGCTGCAAGAAACATGGACTCAGAATGAGCTAAAACTATCTGTGAGTATTGTGGTGCTCAGAGCCATCAGACTGGCCTGAATAGTATTCCTGCCTATTCTGTGGAATTCCACCGGATGAATTCCAGTGGACAATACGTCCATGATGCACCACATAAAGAAACAAACAGGTATTCAGTCATCCCATTTGTGCCAGGAAACCATCATATTCTGGTTGTAGTGCCAGAAACATGGAATTGCCCTGTTGACTCTTCATCTCCTGGGGGTTAGTGATGACCTAGCAGACTTCTTGAGCAGACACAAATAACCAACCATGAGTGGTGCCTGTAGAAGTTCGTTATAGATCCAGAGTTTTGTCAGTGGGTGACTCCCATATTAGATTTGTTTGCCACACACGACAACATGAAATGACCAAATTCTGTTCCATAGGGGATATGAATCTATGACCATTACCAGACACCTTATCCTTCAGTAGTTTCAAGGACTCAAATATGTTTCTCAATCAATTTCTCAAGTCCCCAGAGTAGTGTCTGAAATCAGTTGCAACAATGCTGTGATCATCCTGATAGTCCCTTATTGACCAAGACAGTTCTGGCTATCAAATGTATTACAAAGGTCAGTATACCTCCTGACCTGTCTGAGCATCTCTCTGAACCAGTGTCAGATACTGTGTCCTTAATCACAGTTGCTGACTTGGATGTTGACTGGTTACATGTTTCTGATGGACTGCTCCCTCTACATTCAGGAAATTCTCATACAAAGCAAAAAACCTTCCACTAGGAAATCAGTGCTCATCTTTAAAGAAGAGAGAGAGAGTGTTGAGAAAGGGAACACCGATTAAAGTAATGGAAAAAATAGAGAACGAAGGGAATGTGTGGAATATTTAATTTTGATTCTGACACTGATAATACTCTGGCTATTCTGACTTTCTTGAAACTTAGATTATGATTAAAACGTAGGTTATGAGCTTGTGATAGCACACCTAAATTTTAAATTAACAGAAAACTAGGTCTTGCTAACCTGTTTGCTATGTTGTTATTCTTTATGTGTGTAGGTATTCACATATTTAAAAAGATATAGGGGGAAACTTTCAAAAGGGCTTTGTTGACTTAAGAGCCTAAATCTCATTTTCAAAAATGAGCGAAGCATTTATGAACCTTATTGAAAGTCAGGGGGATTCAGGCTTCTCAGAGAATATGTACCTTCCAGTCTAAAAACCTGCAACAGATAGTTTCAGAGCCTCGGTCTACAGACTCAGGCTTGTGCTATGGCACTGAAAACATCTTGCAGACTGGCGCATGGACTCTAAAGCCCAACCTCCCTCCCCAGGCTTTACAGCCTGAGCCTGAATATCTACACAGCTGATTTTAGCCATAGTATGAGTCCAGGTCTATAGACCAGTGTGCTGTGGTTTTTAAAATGCCATATTGACCTATCCTAAGCACATAGGTTACATTTGAAAATGTGATGTAGGTGCTTTTGAAAATGTTTCCCATACTGTTCTCTACTTGGGATATATAGAAACCCAAATGATAGTAATTATGCTTTTTTTCTTACTTTCCCTCTTTCAGGATTGGCACAAATATACTGATACTAAATTATAGGCTACAGGATTACTAGTTAAACAGAAAGATATTGTGGAACAAGTTAAGGCAATGCAGTGTTGCAAGGTTTACCAAAGTTCTCGTGACTTGTTTCTGGCTTGTTGCCTTTCCAGATCAAATAAAAAGACTACTGTGGGAGAGGTGCAGCAAACATTTTGTAACATGAGATATGCCTCACATGAATTAACTTCATTTCCCTAAATTAAATGAAGGCCTCAAAAGACAGAATATGAACTTAAAATGTTTTTCTCCATAGTGCATTTTTCACTGCATTGGGAGTGCCTAGAATTCAGGCAGACAAACTACAAGAAAATGCTGTATTTCAGTCTGCTTACTTTAGTGTTTAGCATTGATTGAAGTACTCTGTATATAACTCTGGAGTATCTAGGACAGCAGAGGAGAAATTGTACAAACAGAGATGAACGCTGGAGAGTAATAGTGCCTGTTTGGAAGGTTTCTCTTTTCAAAAAGAAAGATCTGTTTTTTGTATGCATGTGTTAGGTAAATGAAGGTTTTATCTTTTATCTTATCAAGGGAAGTTTCTTGACTGATGAAAAAGAGCAGATGTTTTATGTCTCTCTCCTTCATTCTATGGGAAACTAGCACAAAGCTAGAGTTCCCTCATAAGATGAGGAAAGAAGAACAAGAGAGACAGCACCACAATGGCAGCATTTAGATAATAATAACTATGAATAGTCAGAGATCAACACCTATTAAAATAAATGCAAATACAGTAAATGCATATTAATTTGATAATCTAATTTTTCTGATTTATCAAAATGAAATTAGGGAATCAGTAAGGAGAAGCTTTGAGTATACTGGCAACCAAAAGAAGAAAGACTACATTTTAAATATTTGATGATTCTTTAAAACAGAACTGGTCTTTTTCCAATGGGAAAATTGACCAGTTTATGCAATGTTTCATTTGTCAGTCAGTGTTTGCTATATGCTCAGCTGAACAAGAATGTTTTTGGCTTGAGAACAGTAAGGCATCAGACTCAAATACTTTTAAAACGGTACTTGCTGAAGTTTGATAACTAGAACAAAGGTTCCCAACATGGGGGTGGAACTTCCTTAGCAGGGTGCCAAAGATTACAGGGGGTCCATGAGGCACCAGCGATACTGAGGTCATATAGTGGTAATGGCTCCACAGTGGGCATAGCACTCTTTATTTCTGCATTGGCCAGAGTGGAGGAGCAGCCCTGCAGAGCCCCATGCTGTCTCAGCGCAGCCTCCCATAAGCTCCGTGTGGGCTGGAGCAGAGGAGCAGTGTTGAGTTCTGCACTGGATGAAGTGAAGTAGCAGCCTCCCCAAGACCTGCACTGGCTGCTCTACCAACTGGAGAGGAGCAGCCCCATCCCGGTGGTGGCCTAGAGAAGCCCCAACCAATCTGCCAGGGCCTACCTCCATCACCCTTAGTCCAGAGGAGTGGGAGTGGGCAGGTGAGGCATGTGGTGACAGCTGCGCCAGGGAAGGCTTAGCTTCTTATTTAGGTAAGAGTAATTCATTATTATGTAATTTAAGATTATTATTATATGTGTTTATAGAGGTTATATGTGTTTAGGGCCAGTGAGGGGGTGGGGAAGGGGGTTCATTTTTACCTACTATTAACTAGTGGGGCTTTCACTCAGAAAGGTTGGGAACCACTGGGGTAGAAGATCATACTGGCATTCAGAAACGATGGAGGTAGGGAAAATGAATTTCTGCAAGGAAGTTACAGGTTGATTGCTATGGTAAGTTATACATGCTGTATCTATTAGAAGGCAGTTTGTAGATAAACAGCAAAGAAAATATTGATAATGTCATTATTTTATGCTGAAAAATTAATTAAAAGATGCTATAACTATGGATCAAGGGTAGTTAAATACAGGGTACTCCACGGGTAGAATGTAACCACCTATCACTTTGCTCTCTATACTCTAAGGGCCTGATTCTGCATGTCTGACATTCAGTGCTGTCTGCTCACACCAATCTGGCCCCACTCACATCAAGAAGTCTACTTTTGTAAGTGCTACTCATTGTGAGTAGGCTCAGGTCTTAATGATAAACAAGACAGCTGTACTAGTTTATAGACTGGTTTCTTCTACCATGTTTTCTCACTGGAAGATGAAACTGATAATGTTGGTGGGACACTCAAAGAATTTTCTCACATATCTTCTATATTGTTTTGAACTTACTGTTCTTTTTCTCAAGCTCTATTTTATTATTTATGTTAAAAAAATTCTCTGAAGGGTATGAAATGCCATGCACGCTTGGTGCAGTGTTGCAGCTTAAATAATATCATACTATAAGATTCAATATTTAAACATAACTTGAAATTCAAGGCTACTAAAGACAACAGTTAGAATTGTTCATTAGTAACTTTTTATTACTAGGTTAACTAATTTTAAAACATTTTTTATTTTGATAAAATTGCTGCTACATTAACTGCCAAAAGACAATTACACATATAATGTACAGTGAGTGATGTGCTATTATAGCAATTAGGGAGACCTCATTCAAAATGATCTTTTCTCTTGTCATCCTTTTTTGTAACTCCATGCTAATTAAAACAAATTATATTCTTGCAGTATCTGCAAGCTGTCACTTTTAAATGGCTTATTACATTCTTCCACATTTGCCCTTTATTGGTACCATCTAACCGTAACTAAAACATTGTTTTATTTTTTCATGACAGCAAGCTGTGCCCAGTGCAAATACAATAAGTTTAATAGTCCAGAAGAGATTATTATTATTTTCATGATGTTGTGGAAAGTGGTCACCTAGTCCTTTATGGAGGGTCTGCTGGCATAGCACCAGTTTTATGTTCTAGTGATGGGTTTTTTTTAATGCTCAGATAAACATTTAGTATTTACACAGTATTTTCTGCTGTTTGGAGCTAAGGTATTTTCAATAAGCAATGATCACACCAAAGGGGATAAAAAGTGTGTTGCATGAGTGAAAACCCAGAGCCTGATCCAAAGTCCATTGTAGTGCACATTAATGAAGATACACCTCATTGGCTTCAGTTGGCTTTTGATAAGGCCTCTGGACGCCAATTGTATCTGGTGCCATGGGGCTACTGGAAATTTGAGCAGCCTCATTCCCATTGTAGACTATGGGAGGTGAAAGTACTCAGTACTTCCCAGGATTGAGCCTTAAACAGATCACTAGAAAGCTTTAGCAGCAAGTAGTTGAACCTCATCTGAAAGCTGTACTGTGTGTAAGACTCAGAGATAAATAGCAATCATTTGTTTTCTCTCAGTTCTGCTCTATATGTAACTTGGAAATTGAATATCTTTGAGAGGGAAAGAGATTGAAAGGAGACATAAAGCAATGTGACTGATTTTATATATTACTATTGCAGGGAGGGGTTTGACTCATGTTTTATTAGATAGTTTATGACAAAAATTTCTACAATATAAAATTTTATTTCATGAAACTGATGGATAAATAAATAGGAATGTTGCGATTTTTCTAATCAAGTATTTACTCCTGATAAATATTTTGGGGCTTTTTATTTAAATAAATTCTTTATCCAAAGATATGATGGCAGATACTACAGCATAAAGCCTGAGTAGAAGCAAACTCTGGATCATCTCCAGACCTCTAGTCCCATAAAGCTTTTTCTTTTCCTGCATGTAACAGGATTATATGCTTGGGTTTTTGTTTCTATATTCTGATTTAAACGTCTCTTTTGTGTAATTTGTTGTTTACTAACAATTCAGCTGAGATTGTGAAGTACTACAATAAACAGTTAAATGTATATGGCTGCTAAAGTCTTAAAGGTGAGAGCCTCTCTGCTCTCATACCCGCAATTAGGAAAAAATTGCTCTTGCAGGGAAAGGAAGTAAAAGTTAATGGAATTCAGGTCAGCATGTCAACATTCTTCTACTTTAATAGAACAGCTAAATGTCTTTTAAAGTGAATGGATCATGCCTTCTGTATAGCTTTTGTTTGTTTCTGTTGTGTTTTTTTCTTGGTTGGGAGGTGACTGAACACAGGTGAAAGAAACTATATAAATCAAGCTAAATCTGAATATCACTTAAAGCAGTATCTCTTTTTCTAGATACAGTGGAGGAGGTGTTTTCAAAGTAATTTTTCAGTGATGCTGTATTTCTAGTAAACTATTTAAAATCCTGTTTAAACTACTTTGTATTCTGTTGCTAAGGGATATGTTTTGTTTTGTTGCACCAGTCTGAATGGTGATTCCTCTGTATGTGATTAGCCAGGTGATTACATTTGTTGACATCAAATACTGGCTTACATGACTGTGGAAAAGAAAATCATGTATCTTATGTTTCAAATGCTGTCTTCATTTTGTATAGTGTTGACAATAATGTATATGTTTTAACTTGTTCAATACTTCATTGGAAAAAAACACCAATGTATAGTATGGAAAGATGTACAATAGTATTCGTCATTTAAGGCAGTGCATTTGGCGTGCAGTGAGTACACTGTGAACAACACAAAAAAAAGCAATGTGTTCATTTCTCAGGAGGTTTTCTTTGACAGGAGTGATGTTTATAGCATTTAAATTATTTTTTCTTTTTGCTTACCTTTGTTCAGGTGATTCAACATTATTATTGTCTGTTTATCATCCCCACACTTTAATAAGTTTCTCAATAGGTTTCACTTTTCACTGGCTGGCAATAAATTTTCTCTTCAGTTTCCTTTGGTCTCTGCCTCAACCTCTGTTTTCCTGTTTCTGCTATTGTTTTCTCTATCCTTTCCCTTATTGCCAATCACCACTCTTCCCTTCGACTATTTTATTCTTCCTCTCCAGCTCTACTTTGCCCATTTCCCATGCTCTTGCTTTATCAGTCAATAACTTTATTTAACATTTCTAGCATAACATGCCACTAACCTAACTAATATTAGATGCCGTCTCGCCTATTCAAACAATAGGCCAAGTTTTCCTAGAGAATCTAAATGTTGCAATGTTTATTTAAAGTGGCAAATCCAAGGCTGGCCAACAACATTTTGGCACCTGGGGCAAATGACATCCCCATGCCCCCTTGCTTGGACCAAAACTTTGAAAGGTCTCAGTTTTCTACACTCTGGGTCCTCGTGGCACCCCCCACAGTCTGGCACCTGAGGCAGCCGCCTGAGTTCACCTCATGGTAAGGCCAGTGCTGAGCAAATCCCAAAACTTCAAATTAAATCTGTTTCCCCCTTTTTCTTCCTTCCACGTTCTTCTTCTCTTTCTAGCTTTATATAATAGAAATATTAATAAAGTTATCAATGATCTATTCTGATCCGACAGTGTTTCTGAGCTGTTCTAGTAATAATTAAATGCCGCCATGTTTATTCAGGAAGTTGCACCCCTGACTGTCTCTAATAATTTAAGTTTAATATAATTCCCCAGAGTTTCACATGTGCTTCACACTAGAATATGTCCAGAACCACATACCTTACCATCAGGGGTTAAAGTGGGCCGGAACGGCCTGGAGTGCTGTTCCCACTATTTTTAGGTACTCAGCATTGCAGGGCCCCTAAAAATAGAAAATGAAACCAGAATGCTGCATTCCAGAGACCATTTAAAATAGCAGGCCCCAGAATCCAGCATTCCAGTTCCATTTTCTATTTTTAGGGGCCCCAAATGCTAAGCCCCTCAAAATAGAAAGTCCCAGAATGGTGTTCTTGGCCATTCCAGCAGGCAAGGGGCACGGGGCAGTGTGTGAGCCGCCCTACACTCCCCTGCGCAAACGCAGCCTGTTCCCAGTGATGGCGTGCAGCTGTCGGTGAGAATGGGGGTGGCAGGGTTGTGCTGGGGAATGGGCTGGAGCTGGGAGTTGGTATTGGGGGCAGGGGGTTGATTTGAGTGGTGGGTATTGGGGGAGCTGGGGGGGCACTAGTGTCCAGGGGGCCACCCGTGCAGGAAGGAGGTCCACCTGTGTGGGTGGGGAGCATTATGGGGCCTCCCAAATTATACTTTAACCCCTGCTTATCATTAGGCAGATTAGTGTTAGGCTATGCTTTTTCCAGATAAGAAGCTCCTAACAGTAGTATGCACACACTAGCTGATTTTTAGGAATAGCTAATTGACAAATAGGAAAAAACACTATCTTGTTTATCAATGCTTCTTTGAAGTAAGGGACAGTAAATGCTGAGAAAAGTAATGATTCTTTAAATGTCAGGAGGGAGCCTGAGTGGAGAGACTGACTTGGTAAATGTCCACAAGGTGTCAGAGAATTTCTCAAAAAAAAAAAAAAAAGAAAAATTCATGTCTATCATCTTCACATTTCATCCCTTTAAATATATTCTTTATACACAAAACTAATGAAACTTGTATTTTATTAATTTCCCTATGAAAAGTGGAGGGTTTAAATGTTATGGCAGTGGTTCCCAGACTTTTCGAGTGTGAAGACCTCTTTTTAACGTCAAAAAATTTTGCGGACCCCCAAATGATAATAGCTATTATCAGGAACTAACTGCAGGCAGCAGTGCTGCAGAAGGGCAGTGGAGGACCTGGCCCCTGTCTGCTCCCAAGTGGTGGGGACATATCCAGGGTTAGGCTGCTCACAGCAGGCAAATACAATTCATTTGGAATTTTAGAGCCCTCTCCAACATGAATTGCTGGCCAGCAGTGGCTGGGGCTGGATTGGGCCCAGGCCACCTACTGCTGGCCAGCAGTGACTGGGGCCAGATATATTCACAGACCCCTTGCAATAACTCCGCAGACCCCCAGGGGTGCTTGGACCCCAGGTTGGGAACCACTGTGTTATGGCATTGGATGGCTCAAAGGCTTTCGGCACAAGCTATGCAACTTTTTACCCCTA
Source organism: Podocnemis expansa (assembly GCA_007922195.1). Lineage (NCBI taxonomy): Eukaryota > Metazoa > Chordata > Testudines > Podocnemididae > Podocnemis > Podocnemis expansa. The sequence continues at coordinate 125,409,557 of ML681963.1, forward strand.
GGCCACTGTCTTGAATGTAACCAAGATTGGGAATGATTAAGGATTCTGATTATGCAATGCCTGTCAGTACGTCATGGGAAATGGATTAGTGGATCCTCTGTGTCCTGATATATAAGTGGCCATATCACAATTAATGTTAATTAGTGTAAATGACATAGCTGAGAGAAATAGGACTGAATGGCTATGTCTACAGTGGCAAATTAGTCCGGTCTAAGCAAACTTAGTCTGGACTAATTTAGAGCAGGTCTACACTAGGCTTTGCCTAGTTTGAACTAAGAAGTTGCTTAGTTTGAATGGTTAGTTCAGTGGTTCCCAACATTTCCTCTGCTGTGGCACACCTTCCTACCTATAATTAATTTGAAGCACTCCACCATTTATTTTCCAAATGAACTCATGAATATTCATGAGCCAGTGAGCCAATCCAGAGTTCTTTGAGTAGTTTTTCAAAAAAAATTTGTGGCGCACTTGCTTAGACCTGACGGCACACCTGTGTGCTGTGGCACACTGGTTGGGAAACCCTGGGTTAGTTCAAGCTTAGCATTTACTTTGAACTTTAGTTCAAACTACTGTGATGTAGATGCCTTAGTTCAAACTGAAACTTAGTTTGAACTAGTCACACTTTTTAGCTCAAACTAACCTTTTAGTTCCACCTAGTTAACCCAGCTAGTTTGAACTAAAAATCTGTGGTTAGTCTGAACTAACCTGCAACTGCTTAGTTTGGACTAAGGAAGTTTGAACTAAGCTTGCTGATGTAGACATAGCCAATGAGCATGACAATTTAATGGCCTTTCACACCAACACCCTGCTTTACTATCACTGATGACATTGTGTGTGGGAAGTTGGAGTTCTACTATTGGAAGCAGTCCTCTTCATTGCTAAATAGAAGAATTCTATTTCCAGTCCAGTCTTTTCACAGTCCAATACCCTTTTTTTCTGAATTTAGAGTCTCTCTCTCTCCTATGACTCCCAGTATGCTGAAAACCTTTAACCACTTATGTGGCATGTGACATATCTGGTACGTAGGAGACATGATGTAATGAGAGTATAGGAAGCTTTAACTAGCCATCCCAATGAGACACCATTTCACAGATGCTGCAGTCGGCTACAACAGTAGTATAATTAATCTTTTTTGTGTGAGTGCTTACAGTTGTAAAATCTGTTTTAATTTTACTGTAAGATACCAACTACAATTTTGATTAGTTGACTTTTATTATTTGATTAGTAAGTGATAGCTTCATTTTGGTTCATGTCATTTCCATGTAAAGAGCCAGTTTTCGGAACACTTGTCTTTGCAGGCACCAGTATAGTTTATCTGTCTCCTGTGCAAATAGCTAACCTCAAAGTAAGACTAGGTCTAATGTACAAAGAGTGGAAAAGAAGAAATCAAACTCAACCTTCAAGGATAGCGTACAGTCTGTATTACTTGATTGACTGTGTCTGCCCTGCCTTTTTATCACAGTTGTCCTAATTCCAAGATAAAGAAGTAGAAAATTCCTACATGCATGTGCGGAGCAAGCAATAGATACTGGCAACTGAGCTTGAAAACAGAGAGATTACACATTTAAAAAGAGAAAAAGGAATGAGCCATGAGTATGACATAACCTCTTAAGGTGTCCCCCCCCCTTTTTTTTTTTTGACCTAAAGGATAAAGTGCAAAGCCACTGTACTCTAAAATCCAAAGGGGTAGCTGTGGTAGTGTAGTTCAGTAAAACAAACAAACAAAGAGTCCTGTGGCACTTAAACACTAACAAATTTATTTTTTGCATGAGCTTTCATGGGAGAAAATCCCACTTCATCAGTAGCTTTGAAGTAGCGTCTTCAAAGCATCTAATGAAGTGGGATTTTCTCCCACAATAGGTCATGCAAAAAAATAAATTTCTTAGACTTTAAGTGCCACCGGACTTCTTGTTTGTTTGCTTTACTGTACTGTAAAATTGACGTGAGTTTTTTCAAGCTATTTATTTTACTGACTTGTCCATTAGATTGTCTCTATGCATGTTAAAAATTCAGTATATAAGCCATAAAAATTAAGGCTGATGTCCAAAATATTAAATATTATGGCTTGCCAAAATAGGACTCCCCCTCCTTTATACTTACCCCACCTTTTCAGTAGGAGAGAAAACATAAGATTTGCAGAATAATTTGTCTATTGGGAAATTTGTTGATATTAAAATAAACCAATGGGGAAGTAAGAGGACCCTTCCCCGAAAACTCCCTGCCTTCAGCTCCTTGTAAATAAAAGAGTGAAAACCTAGTTCATTGACTTCAGCTGTAGCAAACCACATGTCTGAACGACACAAAGTGAGGTTCAAGAGAGGAAGTCTTTAAAGTATTTGGATCTGTTTAGGGATTTATCGGTTAAAATCAGTATCTGATGTTGTATCTGGAATGGAATGGATGTCAGTGCAGTTCATAAAACACATGTGCAATATATTCGCTGCAAGAAATCCTGCCAAGCAAATCAGTATTTTGGATGCTATTGAATAGAAATAAGAGTTCAGATATGACAGGTATTAAGGATTTTTTAGAATGATTAAATCTTACCTCCTTTGTTAACTTATTGCAGGGATAGTCTCTTTACTACATACTTGTACAGCCTTGCACACAATAGGACCATGATTTCTTAATGTGGCTTAGAGGCATTATTGTAATATAAATAATTAATCACATAAATCAAAACATGCAGAGACAGAGAAATTATATAATTTTTTTTAAAATCATTTGAATATAATTGCTGTCTGTATTTCCCAACAACAGTTCACAACATGAAGCCTTTCTCTACTGCAACAAAACAAACAAGGAGTCTGGTGTTCCTTAAAAAGACTAACAAATTTATGTATCACATGCGTTTTCATGGGAGAAAATACCACTTCATCAGATGCTGAAAGATGGAGAACTTCAAGCGTCCGATGATGTAGGATTTTCTCCCATGAAAGCTGATGCAATAAATAAATTGGTTAGTCTTTAGAAGTGTCACAGGACTCCTTGTTTGTTTTGCTGAGCTAGACTAACACGGCTACCCTTTTGGGACTTGCCTCCTGGAACAAGAAGAAAAATCAGCACTTTTTTCCTACTAAGTCTGAAGTTTACTCTAAAATTCTGTACTACAGCTCCCACCCTTTTCTTTCCTGCTTCATAAATGTAGAATGCAATACAACTTCTGTTGAATGTTCCCTTGCGAGAACTGATCAGGTGTTTTGTGCACATGTCAAGACAGGTCAGATATGGGTGAAATGTAGTGTTTAAGTAACTGCCACCTTGGGGGAAAAAATAAGCTGGTTCAATTTCTGAATCCCCCAGTTCCTGAAGGAAACAAGACAATAAACCATATGCAGTAATATATTAGCATAATCCTTATGGCAGATGAGGCCTTTAAAATGTTGACATTCAAACTTACTATTAATTAAAAATATTTAAATATTTTTCACAATTGCCATTTACTAATAAATGTTAAGTAATGGTTCTGAACTTTATTAGAGAAACTAATTTAAATGAGTTAATTAAGCTTTTCCATAAAGTAGTTTACAATTATTTTTCTCTAGATATATGTTTTGAGTTTTTTTGGACTTGTCTTATTTCTGCTTAAAATAAATGTATAGGTTGCCTTTATAGCATAATGTTCTGGACTTCTTGTGCTTCATTTTCTATTATTGGGGTTATTCAACATTATATTTGCCAGCTATATTGTTGAAGTCATTAATTGTTATATCCAACTACTGATATCACTTACATAAAGACCTTGTCACATAAATACAGTCTTGTTAGAGTTCCCTGCAACCCAACCATCTGACTGCACAATCCCAAGCTGTTGTGTTTGGAGCCCACCACAATGGGCTGTGTGTGCTTTTTTAGCCTCCTGAGCATCAACACAGGCCAGACACTATCCCTGCCTGGGGTCGGTAGGTACAGTCAGATGGTAGATTCTGTGCTTAGCACTCACTTCTGAGTGCTAGAACCTCACAGCCCTACTTCCTATCCCCTGAGACCGGTGCTGATCCTTCTGATTGCCCTGTATGCTAAATACACCCTCTCCCAGAACTCCACCCTTGTGGGTGCTCTGAAATTACATTTAGCTCAGCAAGGACATATAGCAATGAAAGGAAACAGGCACACAGACAGACTTTGTGCAGGATTTTAATAACTATTACTCTTTACTTAGCAACACGAGAGAATACACAGATATAGGCAAAATAATAATACACTTACATGGTCTGATGAAGTGGGATTTTGTCCCACAAAAGCTCATGCGATAAACAAATTTGCTAGTCTTTTAAAGTGCCACAGGACTCCATGTTTGTTCTGCTGAACTAGACTAAAATGGCTACCCTTTGGAATTTGATGCTTACATGGATTTTCCCTGCTTTCATTTCCTCACAACTATGGAAAGTTCTTCGAGCTTAGGCACCATCCTCTGTAACGTTCAACATCCTTTTACAGCTCTTGCTTCTCTTCAGCATTATGGAGCCTCACTCATGGTTAAACCAGAAACCTAAGCCCCACTACCAAAGGATGCTTGTCTCTTTCGCTTTCCTGCCCAAGGTTCATTTGTGTATGTCTCTGAGTTTCTCAAGTTTGCATGTCCCACAACACCTGCTGCTCTGCTAATGATTTTTTACTCTGTACTGCCATAGTTTCATAGACATCATTGCCAGAAGGGACCACTGTGACCATCTAGTTTGACTTCTTATATAACAAAGGACACAGAACTTTCATAAAATAATTTCTAGACAACAGCCTTTCCAAAGAAATCCAATCTTGAGTTAAAAATTGCCAGACATGGGGAATTCATTATGACCTTTGGCAAATTGTTCTCATGGTTAATTTTCTCACCATTTTAAAATTTATGCCTTATTTCTCATCTGAATTTGTTTAACTTCAAATTCTTTTCTACTTTCCTCAACTAGCTTGAAGAAACCAATTATTAAATATCTGTTCCCCATGAAGTTACTGGTAGACTGTAATCAAGTTGCTCCTCAGCTGTCTTTTTGTTAAGGTAAATAGACTGAACTCTTTTGAGTCTGTCAGCGTGTGGCATGTTTTTCAGTCCTTTAATTATTCTCATGGCTCATTGTTGAATCCTCTCCAAATTTATTAATATTTTTTTGAATTGTAATAGTTAAAACTTTACATAATATTCCATCACAACTTGCATCAGTGCCTAATATACAGGTAAAATAACATCTCTGTTTCTACTTTAAGTTCCCCATTTACGCATCCCAGGATCACATTTGCTCTTTTGGCCTCAGCATATCTTACTGGGAGTTCACATTCAGCTAATTAAAAACCATGACCCTCAATTCATCATTGCTTCTGAAGATAGATCCCCATCTTGTAAGTATAACCTACATTCTTTGCTTATAGGTGTATACATTTAGTCATATTATTTGCTTGTGCTTCAAGACTTACTGAAAATGAACATTAGCAATCCACTGAGCTCTTCAGTCAGATCTTTCAAAAGTCTTGGTTGCAAGTTATCTGGACCTGCTTATTTAAAATGGCTAAATTAGTAGCTTCAGTTTTACATCCTCCAGGGATATTAGTGGAATGGGAAGAGCATTATCACTGTATAATGAGACTCTAGCACAGGGGGCTCAAACACACAGCCCGCGGGCCGCATGCAACCCCTAAAGCTATTTCCTGTGGCCCACAATGACATTATCATTACCGATATTTGCAATATCATTGTATGGAAAGGTTTCAGTGGTGTGGCCCTCAGGCTACCATACTAATCCTCATGCGGACCTCTGCTAGTCCTCATGTGGCCCTCATGGTGATTTGAGTTTGAGACCCCTGCTCTAGCATCTGTTTTTTCCCCCAAATATAGAACAAAAATATTGACTGAACACTTCTAACTTCTCTGTATTATTATGAATAATTCTAACATTTCCAGCTAGTAATGGACTACTGTCTATTCTTTCTGGCTGTGTCCACACGTTGCTTTTAAATAGAAACTACAACTGTTGTTTCAATTTTAAAAAGTCACATCCAGACGACATTTCCTTATCTGGCCGGTGCTGGACCAGGTTACCCAGCCACCCACTCTGGGGGGCTGCAGCCCCAGCGGGGTGGCAAGTGCCAGACCAAGTCACCCCACCACCTGCTAATTAACCAGCTTGTGGAGCCTGTCAGGGGCTGGGGAAGCCAGCACACCCCTGGCCGCTTTCAAGTGGCCAGGGAAGCGCCACCCGACATCACCCCTGGCCACTTGCAGGGGCTTGGGGACCAGGTGCCAGAGAACTCTGCCCCCATCGCAGCTGGGTGAGGGGGCTCCAGCACCCACTGCCCTGCTATCTGCCAGCATCCCTGGCAGAGGTGGGGAAGCCGGCTTATGGACTCCCCACCGGGCTGGCAGCGGGCAAGCTCCACAAACCGGCTTGAGGACTGCTTCCCCTCCTGCTGCCGGCTTGCCGGGGCAGTGGGGGGAAGCTGGCTGAGGACCCTCCCGTAGCAGGGGAGACAGGGCAGGGGGATCTCTGCCCTAGGTACTTTTTCCCCTGCCTTGCTCTTCCAGGGTGCCCCTCTCCTGAATCGAAATAGCAAGTCCTGTGTCTGGACTTGCTATTTCGATTTGGTATTTTTCCTTAATTTGAATTAGCTTATTTTGAAATTAACTTATTTTGAAATAAGCATTTAGGTGTGAATGTAGCCTTTGTTCCTAATTTATGTTTAAAGTGCCTTGTTGTTCTTAATGCTTCTGCCCATAGATTTCTCCTTGTGAATCTTTGCTTCACTTATACATTTTCCACAATTCCTACCTTCAGATTTATTTTCTTCAGTATCAACTTTCCGTTTTTTCTATGTATTACATATTTAAAAAAAAAATTATAGCTGACTTCACTTCCCCATCTTTTCTCAGGTCAGTTTTTTAACCAGGATGGCCTTGTCCTTCATTGTGTATTTTTTGTCCATCTAGTAAGATAGCCTTAAATGATTCCCAATTATCATTTACATGTGTCTGATTAAGCTCTTCCTTCCAGTGGATCTGACTCACTTTGTTTTCAGCTTTGTGAAATCGGCCTTATTAAAGCATCAAGCACATGTATTACTGGTTTGGATTTTATTCTGCATTACTCTATAAATCAGATCACCAACTCCCTGCAGAAAAATTTGGTCAAACTGGTTTCCCAGCTCAGGCAACCTTCTTAGGATACCCATCATTTGGTGAGAGCACAGTCATTAAGGTTAACAACTCTCCCATTGCCCCTACTCTGGTAAGTAAGTACAGTATCCTCGGTCAGCAGATGTTGGATTCCATTCCAGGATGCAACAATTTCATAACAACTTCATAACATATCCAAGAATTCATAAGTTGTAGAGATAGGTTCACCCAAATTGCAACAGGTCCTCTTTGCTTTTTCAATTGATTTTTACTTCTGGTGTAGAGCTTTCCAGTTACTCATTTTGCTTTTGAAGAATGACATGACTTGATCTGTTCCAGAAGGTAGCCATGTTAGTCTATTTCAGCAAAAACAAACAAGGAATTCTGTTCCAAAGGGAAAGCCGTGTTAGTCTGGTTCAGCAAAGCAAGCAAGGAGTCCTGTGGGACTTAAAGACTAATACATTTATTTATTACATGAGCTTTCATCTGAGAAATAAATTTGTTAGTCTTTAAGTGCCACAGGACTCCCTGCTTGTTTTAAGGGAATTCTGTGGCATTTTTAAAGACTAACAACTTTATTTTTCATCTAAACTTAATCTGTTTAATTCCATTTCATCATATGCATTCACAGTTGTTATTAGGAATGCATCTGATGAAGTGGGATTATACACACAAAAGCTTATGCGATAAATAAATTTGTCTGTCTTTAAAAGTGCTACAGAATGCCTTGTATGGTTTGAGCTGGTACTTATAGACTATTTAAACTGCCTCTACTTTCTCCCAAGAATTTACCATGTAAATTGCTTGCTGGTTTACAGATTGTACTGTTGTTAATTTAGCGACTCTTCACAAATCAAATAGTAACAAATGCTTTTGCAAAATTATCGCTGTTGTGTTTGCATATGGTATACTATAAGGCCTTTATGAAGAGGTAGGATTTTTTCAGAACTGATTTCCTTGTCCTTTCAAGACCTGACAAGGTTGTACTCTCCTGTGAAAGATCTACCTGTATAAACTTGTTTGAAGACAAACATGTACAGATGTCCATTGTGTAAATGTGGGGATACCTTATCCTTCAGGGTTGCTAAAGAACAAAAATTATAAGAAAAAAATGAGAAGTAGATGCATACATATGCACATTCAAATGTTTTATCTTCTCATCCATTCTGACTTTGTTTATATATACTAGAGAATTCCTTGTGAGAGACTGAGTACTGAGGTAATTTCACATTAATGACTGACTGTACTTTTTAAAAGTTTTGTTTTTATCCATGCCCCAGTTTCCATAGACACATATTGTATCTTCCTGAAACTGTTTGCAAGAGGCATGAACACTGTATAGAAAGCATACATTTCATTCTTCTACTTCCACCCCCTATATATTGAGAAGATGCAGTGAAATCAACTGAAATGGGGGGATTTCATCCATGATCTCTACTATGCCATTATAAAACTGTAGACATTAGAATGGCTTCAGCTTATGTTCTTTTTATTGGCTATAACTATGAATATAAATATAAATAATTAATCTAAATAATTTTAGTCAGGTGTGACTTACAGGTAACCTTGCTGTTATTGCAATTTTCCATGAGCTGATTTGTGATGCAACAATATTTTAATTCTTTGTAAATCAATGTTTTTAAAAGATGTTCCATCTTTATCTCCTGGTAAAATTCTGTTCTGCCCATTAATTTTTAGTCTGGTTTTGAGCAAAATGGCTTGAGCCACTGATGGAGATCATCTTATGTTTCCTTCTGGGATGTGTTTTTGTATGTGAATATCACATCAGTCTGAATGGGAAGTTTCAGGACCTTATGTTCAGTCCTCCACCCTTGAATCTTCATTATAATATAATATAATATAATCCTTCATCCTTATGACAGATTTATACCTGAAGTAGTTTCAGAACTCCCTTTAAATCAAGTTCCAGTGAGGTGGCCACGTTAGCCTAGTCCAGCAAAACAAACAAGGAGTCTGATGTCTTTGTCAGTATTTTTGCCTTGTCCTCCTTAGGGGTGAATTAAGGGGCCTTGGGGTCCTGAGCCTTGGCCCACAGGTGGCCCCCACCCCTGAGACTCCAGCCCCCACTGGTGGCCCCATCCAGCCTAGGGCCACGGCCTCCCACTCCAGCCGATCTCCACCGGGAGGCAGCGAAGTTGAATGGCATGCATTGCGGCTCCGATGTGGCCATCCAGGTCCATGGCTGTGTCCACATGATGCTTTTAAATTGAAACAATGACCGTTGTTTCGATTTAAAAGTTGTCATGTCCGAATGATGTTTTGTTATTTCGAAATGTCGAGCTCTGTCATTTTGAAATAACGAACCTTATTTTGAAATAGTAAAACCTAGGCTGAAATCGAAATAGCCATTATTTTGAAATGGTTGTCTTAATTCTGTTAGGATGTGTTATTTCGAAATAACCATTATTTCAATTTAACACTTTTGCCCTTCTCCTTCCCAGGGTGCCTTCCTTCTTCTATATATTGGCTGGCAACACGGCCCTGCCAGGGGGCCATGTTGCCACACCTCCCATGCTGCCCCTCTCCTGATTTGAAATAGCAAGTCCTGTGTCCGGACTTGCTATTTTGATGTGAGGTTTTTGCTTATTTCAATTTAAGTTAATTTGAAATAACAATTTTATTTTGAATTAACTTATTTTGAAATAAGCATCTACATGTGGATATAGCCCATGAGTCCTGGAAGGCCGTACAGAGGCCATATAGCACACCAGCCAGCCCTGACCCTGGAGTGGAGTGACCACGTACTGCCTTTGGGGGAGAACCAGCCAGTGCAGGGGTAGGGCAGGAGCATGTAGCTCAGCCTCTGGTCCAAGATGGCCCTGTCCCCTCAACAGCACTGGCCCCATAGGTCCCTGTAGTAATCCGCCCCTTCCTCTTTTGTCCCAAGGAAAGTTAATCAGATATTAATTTGCTGAAAGCTCCCTCCTTATTTGATTAAGACTAAATCTTTTGCAAAGAAAGATCTTGGTACTGATCCTATTGCAGAAGTGGAGATTTCTGGGGCTTATCTTTAACATGTTTGAAGTTCAGAAACATGTAGGATGATAACATAAAATTCAGTTCATGCCTTTTGATAGCATTGTTCTTTAGACTTCGAGGCTTCAATGGATGCCATCTTTGGCAAAGCGATTTTACGGTTTCCCTTTAATTGTTAATCATCTCTCTTATAGACAATTCACTGCTAGCTAGTCTCCCAGAGTGGAGCTTTGCTGAGACAACTGAAGAATGAGAAAGTAAGGTTACTCCTCTGTAAATGAAGTTCTCACAATATGTTCCTTTCACAAATCCAGACTCTCCCTTTGTCCCTGCTTATCTCAAAATTCAAAACAAGTACTTATTAAAGGTCTAGGGCACAGGCCTGCTTTTCAAGATGCAGTCTTGACACTTACATGCGCATGGTGAAAGCACATTGTCCCATTTCATTTTTTCACTGCTTTGATTTGAGAAAAGCAATGCACAGCTCCAGCTGAGTACAACCACAGACTGAACATGCTCTGAGAATGCCAGTTACAGGAAAATTTTTGGAAAGCATAAGATCTTAAATATACTATACTACTATTCTCTGTGGAAAGCTGAACCTGATATATCAGCACTTGTTCTCTTAAGCTGTATATGGTGTAAGAAACTGTAAACATTCTCTTAGGGATTTCTGTGTTTGATTATGTGAACCATATGTAACAAGAGCTACAGAAAAAAGCTCCTCAAAGAATATACTTACAAAAGAACTTGATGTGATCTGGTGTTATCTCAGGGACCAGGGCAAAACAGCTGTAAGTACAGAGGATAGCTGCACACAGAGGCACAATTGTAAGCAGCCGTTTGAGACCAATGTCCATAGCTTCCCACTACAGAAGTCAGGTATTTATGCTAGGAGGAGATATTGCTTTAATGTAATAAATATGTGGAAGGGAAAGAGATCTGAATTTTCTTTCAGAATACTTTTTAGAAACTCAAACTTTTAAAAAGTGAGCAATTACGGGATTGGCACAAAGTAAAAAAAGGAAATATAAAACTGAATCTACAAAAGGAATACTCTCTTTTCACTACCGTCGTTACAGAATCTCATCATTTATATCCCATTGAGGGAAATGCTTATACTTGTTCTGCACACTAAAATAACCCATTGATAAAAAATAAAAATGTTTTGCTGCTTATGAATAATAAAAGCATAGTTCTTTGTGACAAATAAGCCTGCTGTTCAATGAGCTTGTCAAAAGCCAGAGAGAATTAAGAAAAGGAAGCAAGCAACAGCAGCTGTAAAAGGTTAATCATTTGTCAGATGGTCCTGTTTCAGCATTGTTGCTTTGTGTCTAAACACTGAAAAAATGAGTTGTCATTTTGGAGGGAAGACAGTTTCTTACTTTGCTAAAAGGTTTTTTGTGCACAGTGCTAAGGTTTATATAAACATAATTAGAAACATTTCAGTGAGGATTATCTTTTTAATACATTTTTCTAGTCATTTGTCATTCTATTCATTCCTCAATCAACAGTATGTAAAATAGTCTATGCTAGGTGTTCCTAGGCAAGTTCACTGTTGTGTCCCTCAATTGTTTGAAAAATATGTGGCCTTTATGTAAGTGGATGTTGCCCACTTGTAAAATGTCTTTCTCCCTTCACTTTAACTAGTTACAGCAGGGTAATTATATTTTTCTCTCTATATATTTTTACATAAAAGCCTATAATATTGGTACACTGTGCAGAAGGTTAAACAACTTGGTGAACTTTCATCAGAATTGAAAAGTTAGGCTGGGTTAGACCTAATCAGTACTTGAATAGAAAAACTCATAGGAGACTTAGGGGGTGGAGAAAATTGTACTTGACTTTAGTATGTAGTTCTTCTCTGAGTTAGTGCTAAATCAATGCTACAGCCTGTTGGTGGGGAACACTGTGTTTCTGCTGGTCCTAGCTTCTGAATAAGATATACAGTTTTGACCTTGACAATGTGATGTTTCTGGCAAAGAACTACTGCCACATTCCAGGTGACTGCATTATCAGTGTTGGCTCAGACATCCACATTAACTGAACTCTGTACAGTCAGTGAGGCACTGTAGGAGCCTTTTGGATGAAAGGTGCAGGGATGCAAAGTCGTGGTATTATTTTTTTTTCAATAAAACCTATATTGACTAATTTTTTTGAGGAGAAAGAGTGCCTCTGAATTTGTTTTCGTATTTTCTAACGTCCAAATACTTTCATGAAATATTACATACCATAGTTTAAAAGTTCGCTGCATATAGCCAGGTTACGTACATCTGTCTAATCCATCTACTTGCAGCACACAAATCATCATAGTATCTTAGTACCTCAGTGTGCTGCAGTTAAGGGAGAATATACTCCCTGCAGATCCACACTTGAGGAGTCATGAAATTGGGCTTGCAAGTCTAAGAAATTAGCAAACAGAAAACTTTTGTGAAGAGGTCTGAGAACCACCTAATAAATCAGGGATCTAAAACAGGGATCTAAAACACCTACTAAAACAGGGAAACTAGTTTTCCCCATCTAGCGTCAGATTAAGTCTTTGTTAGGATTTTTAAAAATGTTCAGCGTAATGTAAAACTTCCGTTGACAGCAATGGGGGTAAAATTCAGTGAACAGTCAAGATTTTTGAAAAATCACACCCTACGAATCAAGGAAACAAATTTTATAAATGTATGAATTAGACTCCAGTTTTTAGCCTCGCAAATTTCTACCAGTACCATTTTGAAAGAAAGCAGCTGAAGCTGCCATTTCCACTGTGGGAAGAGCTCTGCAACTTTCTGGCACTAGAACCTGGGCTTGCTTAAAGCAGGCTATGATACTGCTCGTCAGCCATTTTTGATCACTTTCCTCATTACACTTCTCCCTGAAGGTCACAAATAGTGTAGGCAACTTCTTCAAAGGCTTACCTCTTTTCAAACTGTATTAGCAGGCTTTCTGGACATCCAGACCATACAGTATGTTCTCTCAGTCATGTTATGTGCCAAAGCCTTAAGGGAAATTTTGCCCAAAACAAAACAAAACAAAACAAAACAAAAAACAACCTCCCCAGTTTTTCATGTGGAAATCAGACATCACCTGCATTAAAAATAAGGGCTGGGGTGCAACAAAGCACAATTTTATCTTTGTGAAATAGCACATAAGTCAAGTCTACCTTAAGTCTTTGTAACTTATTTGCCATCCTAACTTGAGTTACTGTCAATTAAAAATGCCACTTTGAATGAGCCAAGGGCTAAGGATTAAAAGATAGTTCAAAGGCTCAAAAGAAGATCCTGTGAGCCTGATGAGAAGAGGACTTAACATCAGAGGGAAAAAGAATATAAGGATAAATATGCAGCATGTTTTTTAGAAAGCTTTTTACAGTAAGATAAACAAGCACAGACAAATTTGAAGTTTGGCCACGTTAATATGGCAGCCAAATTCACTTTTACAGTTGAGAACCATAGATTAGATTCTTTTATTTCTAAAAAGCAGTCAATGCTAGCTAAACAAAACACTGGACATTTTCCTGGCCATTTAACATAAGGGACTTGTTCTAAAATTAAAAATAAAGGCTGTAAAATTTCTGAAGTGTATCAGTTCCTAACATGACCATAAGAAGTATCTCTCTTTATAAGAATTGCGACCATTGTGTTTTGAATCAGATTAATGTGAAAGGGCAGGTCACATTGCACTGTTCCTCAGTGTACATTTCTGGCTGCAGAAAGTCGCATTGCTTTGTCATTTGTTTACCAGTCCCAGCTTTAAATGTATTTCCTGAACAGAGCGCTTAGTTATATAGACGGGTATATCACCTTTCATGGCATACTAATGTATCTGCAAAGGACATCTCTGTGCATTAGTAAATGTCTTGTAATGAAATTATACAAACTCAGTAAATAGTAATAACAGCTGGAACTATATAACTTCCACTGAACTCCTTGGGAGTTTTGTGTGCCAAAGGCTGCAATAGTAAGACCTCTAGCAATAACCACTTTATAGGTAGCTTCACCCTTCTTCTACTTCTGACTATTTTTTAATAATTTTTTTTGTCTAGTGAACAGTAAGGTAGAAACACAAAGTCATCTTAAAGGATTATAAAAATCAGTCAGCTTTTGGCGGAAGATATCCTGCTATAAAAAGATCAACTACACAGGCACCAGCAGATTTTAATAATGGAATTCTGGGGGAAAGATATATTCAGTTTGTTACAAGAATGTGTATGTTTATTAATTTTTATCAAAGTTTTGTGACTATATAATTGAAGCATTATAGATTTTTCCTTACAATGGAACAATATTGTTTCATGGTTTGAAGAATTAATCTCCAATGATTTTTTATTATATAGTAAGGCTTCACCAGTTACATTAAAAGCAAAAATGACTTTCAGCCAGTGCAAGAATATATAAAGACAGATTACTTTTTATATGCAATGTTGATGTATATTTTTGTTTAATTACAGAAGGATTTAGGCACAGTACCTAACATTATGTGTATCATGACAGGACTGTACCCACAATTAATTTTGAAATTGCTGCAGAGACAAAGGAATAGCAACTAACTGTGTAAAACTACCTAAATACTACTCTAAAATAAAAATTCATTTAATGTAGTTCATTTCATTACCTCAGTAGCTTAAAACACTTCTTTACAACAATGTAGTGTTTGCCTTTGTATTTTATACAAGACCTATCCCATTACGGCCCAGTTTTGTTACAATGGTACACAATATTTCCTGGTGCTTTATCATCAGCAAGGTAAAGCACTTATTTAAAAAACTTAAAAGAAGGACACAACTGCCATGTCCAGAGACTGGTTACAAAGCTGTTCCACAGAGGTTGCTTCAACCACATGTTAAAGCAGGCCCTGTGTGCACCTAATGCAATCCCACCATTATAACTCTTGTAGCAGCACGGCCTCTAACCATACACCACCTCCAGACCTCCTATTTTCTGCCCTCGTAAGAGGCACACAGGAATAACTGTGTGGCCCTTTGGGATCCAGTCCTTTCTGTTTTGCAGCAGACCTGCACTGGTTGGGAAGCATCCAAATTTACCTTAAGCTGGAAGCACATATTAGTTTCCTTTTCCCTAAGTTGGGTTTGGATGCTGCAGCATTAACTGTGAAATCAAGCTGAGATTTATTGTACAGTATCTGCCCCAACAAAAAAGAAACGTGGATCAACATTATATAATTATTCTATGTTATTATTCTTTGTTATTTTACTATTTCTAAGAAGACTGAAGTTTTACTAATATATTCAAACAACATGTTGTCATGTACAGCTGTAGAACTAGTTAAAAAAATATTTTGTAATAGGTATTTTGTTGCACAGCTGTTATTGTGGCTGATGCTTATGCCTGTCCTTATTCCTAGTAGAGGAGCAGCATAATTTCAGTAACAGGGATGAGCTTTGGAATCTAACCCAGCCCTGGTCTACGCTGAAGGGGGATTTTGGTGCCAGTCAAAGGGAGATATGCAAGTTGGTTTAAATAACATCCATATCTCCAAGTTCCAAAGGGGCAACCATGTTAGTTTAGTTAAGTAAAACAAACAAGGAGTCCTGTGGCGCTTAAAACTAACAAATTTATTTATTGCTTGAGTTTCTGTGTGAGAAAATCATACTTCGTCAGATGCTTTGAAGATGGCAGAACTTACAGAGTGGGAAGAAATAAAAGCAGGGGAGTATATCTCCCTTTGACTGCCTAATGCCTACTTATTGTGGTGTCATCAGTGCGCTGCGTTGATGGGAAATGTCCTCCTGTCACCTCAGCACCACACTACTTACTGGGATGGTCACCAGGTATCAAATTCCTGATCAGCTGAGCAGGTCTTCGTAGACCCCCTCAGTCAATTGGGATGATTGTTCATTGTCAGTGAAGACAAGCCCCAGAGTATATTTGCTGTATTGAAAGACTGACAGTAAGTCAGTCCATGTATACCTTTAAAGAGTTTTTTGTGGAAAAATAAGTGAATAGGTTTTATTGCTTACTTTTTAAATTGATCGAGGGCAGGGCTGTCCCTAGGGGGGTGCAGGACCTGGGACCAATCAGCCTGTGGGGGACCCCCTGCACTGCCTCCACTGGGGGGTATGGTGGGCTGGCCTAGAGGCTGGCCCCGCACTCCCGCCCCTTCCCTAAGGCAGCCACTCTGCCCCAGGGGTGTGGAGCCGGCCAGTACAGGGAGGAACAACAGCCCAGGGCAGGAGCCACTCTGCCCCTGGCTGAGCTGTTCCCTGTCCTGGGGGTGGGGTGGGCCGGCCCAGAGCAGAGGCCGGTTCTGCGCTTCCCCCCACCCCGCGGCCTTCAGCTCCACACCGAAGGCAGCAGTGCAGGTCCCGTGCTGCCCTACTCATGGCAGGACAGCATGGGGCCAACGGAACTGTGGGGCCAGGGGTGATCGCTCCCCCCCCCCCCCCAAAGATGGCCCTAATTAAGGGGGAAACTACAGAATAACAAATCCTACAATATATATTTAGAAAAAAACTTTAGAGGCCAAATAAACTTATTGTTCATTTTACTGTTGTTCCTGATTATGTTGAGCTTCTATATCAAAATATAAAGATTCTGTATTTAGGTGCGTATCTATAGGTATGTCCACACACACTGTTTAAATTGAAATAACACTGATTGTCTCAATTTAAAAAATGGTAGGTCCACATGACATTCCCTTATTTCAAAATGAGGAGCTCCCTCATTTTGATATAAGGAAAGTTATATCAATATAATAAAAACCTAGTATCACATTGATATTGCAGTTAAATCGAAATTGTTATTTTGAAATAACACAGCGTGGATATGTTATTTTGATTTAACTGTTAAATCGATTTAACACTTTTTGCCCTTCTTCCCAGGTGCTTTCTTTTTTCTATATATTGGGTGGGGGCATGGCCCAGTGAGGGGGGCCATGTTACCACGCGTCCCATGGTGCCCCTCTCCTGAATCAAAATAGCAAGTCCTGTGTCTGGACATGCTATTTCAATTTGGGTTTTTTTGGCGTGGACCTGTTAAATCAATTTAACTTAAATCGATTTAATGATTTTTATATCAATCTTATTAAATCAATTTAAGTTAAATCGATTTAACTGTGTAAGTGTGGACACAGCCTATGTGTTTAATGGTTAAGGTCTACACGGCCTGAACGTCCACACAGCACCAAGTAAGCTTCCAAAATCCTGATTAGAAACTGTAAGGGAACCTTACATGACAATAAATGCCTCCTTTGTTCCACTATAGAATTTAATTTCAGTTCTTGGGAAATACTCATTGAAACAATATAGTGTCGTTCCTTATTTGAGAAATCAACACTTTGTGTTTAACACTTTTTGAAGGCTATGAAAAATCTTCTTATTCCACTGAACCTCCATCACCTCCCTGGGGCAACCCACAGTAAAATACATTTCCCTCCCTGTTTTTCTACTTTTCTCCAATTCAGGTTTTCCCATATGAAGCTTCACTCATTTTTCTTTGCCTTTGTTCGCTTTTTAACCTAAAGAAAAAGACCAGTGTAGTAAGATGTGCATTTCTATTATTCCACTGCTATCTTTGAGAAGTGCTCTCATGATTGCTGAAGTCAAGATTTCCCAATTTGATTTTTCATTTCAGTGATTAGTCTACTGGCAGTCTGCTTCAGTGGACAGCTAGGTTCCCTATTAATCTTAGTAACACCTGGAGTAATAGAATTTCTCAGCTTCACAATAGACAGACACATCCATAAACCTGTTGTGGCAAGCTCACCTTGATGTTGCTTTTAAGAGCTCCAGGTGAAATTTGCCTTTGTTCAGAGGACCCACACAAAGTTTATGTACCACATAAATTCCACTTGAACCTTATTTTAAGGTCACAGATCCTCTGTGCATAGAAGTAATTGACCTAAATTTGTGTGAGAGTATACACAATTAATACTAATAGTTTGCCCTTTCCTAAGGTCTTGCTTATTAGGATTTCAAAGTCATTGACAGATGCTATTGAAACTTCACATGCCATCCTAGTGACATTTTTTGGGTAACTTCTGTACCCATTTTGTACATGGAGAAACTGAGGAATAGAGACAGTTAAGTGACTTGTCCAAGGTGTTAATCATTCACAGAGCCATCTATTTGCATGCTTTTTTGGCTCTCTTTGTGGTTTTAAAGTAATATTTTCCTTTTTTTTTAAAAAAAAATGCTTGTTTTTACTGCTGCGATATGTGAAAGGCCTATACCAGGAGTCTCAAACATGCAGACGGTGGGCCACATGCGGCCCCCTAAAGCTATTTCCTGTGGCCTTCAATGACACTATTGTTACCAAAAAAACAAAAGCAAGGAGTCTTGTGGCACTTAAAGACCAGAATATGCAATATTGTTGTATGAAAAGGTTTCAGTGGTGCAGCCCTCGGGCTAACATACTAGTCCTCATGCAGCCCTCGTGGTGATTTGAGTTTGAGACCCCTGGCCTCTACCAGCAAAATGGGAAACCAGTTAACTGATTACACAAGGGCGCCACAAGCCTTAGTGATTGAAAGGAAAGACACCTGTGACTAATTGGTTATTGCTGATTGATTGGAAAGAGAGGTGCCTGAGTTTTACAAGAGCAGGGAACAATGACCAAGGGGGGGCATCAGGTTTTCCTGGAAAAAGCAGCTAAGGGTGTTAGGAGAATGACTGATGGTAGAGAAGGTGTTCCTAGAATACTGGAGAAGTGTCTGAGTCCCTGAGGCTATATCTACACCTAAAAGCTTAGTTTGGACTTTCTTAGTCCAAACTAAGTAATTCTAAGTTAGTTTGGACTAAGTCTGGTTTTTTTAGTTTGAACTAGCCACACTTTTTTTAGTTCAAACTAAAGTGTGGCTAGTTCAAATTAAAAGTTAGTTCAAACTAAAAACCCTAGTTTAGTTTGCACTAACCGCTAATTTGAATTTACCGATATTAGTTCGAACTAGCATGTCGCCATTGGGCTAGTTCAAATTAAGTATGCAAACTAGTTCAAATTAAGATGTTAGTTTGGACTAACCAGCCGAACTAACTAGTTCAAACTAAGCTTTGCTTAGTGCAAACTGAAAAACTTTTCAGTTTGAACTAGGCAAAGCCTAGTACAGAAAGGGTTCAGATTATTTCGAATTAAGGCTCCTTAATTCAAACTAATTCGCTAGTGTAGACATAGCCTTTGTTTCTTCAGAAAGAAGACTCCTGAGAGTCCAGGCCCATGATAAGGGGTCTGGGTAACCCCACATGTCTTGTCTTTAAGGGGGCAGACAGTATGGAGCAGCTGGATAGGACTGAAATCTTGTGTTTTTAATGGGGGACAATTGATTCCAGAGCTCCCACAGGAAAGACTGTTAGGTGTTGCAGAAGAAACTGAGCTCAAAAGGAGGAGCTGTGCCCAGATGGAGGTTGTAGTGAGTGAGACTGGTTAAAGCTGTTGTGTAGATAAAAATACTCATTCCCAGGAAGGGAAAATGTTGTGCAACCTAGGCCTTCACAGACATATTGAGGAGTTCCTGGGTGAACGAAAAAGAGGCTGAAGCATCTGAGGCCAGAGAGGGTTGCTACAGCTGTGCCCAAGGAGAAACAGTGGTATTGAATATACACAAAGTAATTCCATAGGTATAAAGTAACCAAGCTGAAAAAAAAATATCGAATGCCATTTTAGATTGTATAGTTCTACAGTATTAAACAAACATTCAGACAGAAGTTTGATTTTTAAGTTGTCAGTATCCTGTTAGAGGTGGTCAATATAAATTAGGGATTCTGATGACAATAATGTGAATCTGAGATTAAAAATAGACTGGTTTAATTGATTGCTGTCTGAACCATGAAATATGCATGCACAACTTTCCATTTTCTTGGTCTGTGGTGTCATTTAGCTATATAGAACTCAAGTTTACCAAAAAAAAAAAAAGTTTTTATTGAAATGTTCCTTTGCTCTGAATGCTGCATGTATATTTTTGCGGGTCGGGAAGCATGTGTGGTCTTGTGGCCAGAACAGGAGAATATGAGTACTATGCAAACCCTTTTACCACCAGCTCTGCCATTAACTCCCTGTGTGATCTGGAGAACACCACTAATCCTCTGTTCTTGATTTTATCCATTTATACAGGGTAAAATGCCTGTTTCACCAGGATGTTGTGACACTTAATAGACATTTGAGATCCTCAGCCATCAGATGGTACGGAATTAAAACCTATTTCCTATCTAAACTTAAGAAAAGCTCTGATATAGCTAAAAGGTAAAAGGCATTGTAGCCATTTACCTACCAAAAGACTAACAACCCCTTCTGTAGGCCAGTATATGTGGGTGTAAAGTTTAAATTATGTAAAGGGAATGAAGTTTAAATTACAATGGTAAAAATAATGATCAAATGAAATCTGTCATGTTCACTGTATTATTATCATAAAGGACTAGCTCTGTGATTTTAACTGCTGTCTGCTTTTGGTCTACCGGCAACTGGTGGACTATAAAGTAAGTATAAAACTAATTCATTCCTGTCACAAGCTCTTCAAGGTGTGGTATGAATATACATTTTGCAGATTTTGCTTAATTTCTCCCCTTAGGCAAAATATTTGTTATTTCATTACATGTAATTATTTTCTATCACTGTGTTCATCATCTTGGAAGCACTTACAAAAAAAAGGAGACCATATAAGCTTGTCAGAGTTGCAGGTGGGGGAGGCAGGAAACAAATAAACTTTTGTGGGTGGCAATGCCATTGCAGAGAGATTTGAATTGCAGGATTTGAGACTAAGCATGTTGTTAAAGTGATGGGAATAGGCTCATGGCATAAGGCAGGGGAAAGATAATTGTAATACCATGGCAAAAAGCTTTCCAGAAAAAACTACTTTTTCTATCCAAGGGGGGAAGTCTCTAAGTAGATGTGTTGTATTTTTCTTCCACTAAATTCATTTTATGGTTATGAAAATTACTCAGGAAATGGAAAATCTTTCTCAAGTCATATATCAGTAGAATGGATTTCACTGCCGTTCTTCAGAACACGGTTTTGATCTTTGTTAAGAATAAGTTTGAGGGGGAAAGGGGAGGATGCTGATGCTGTTGAAAGTTATACTTTGAAAAATGACTGGAAAATATCTTAATGATTTTTTGCATTCTTGACAATTTCATACCAGTTTGCTCATTTTATAACATACATTTTTTCTAACTGCCCATCCTGCAGAATTAAGCCATAGAATGTTACAAGACCAAGCCCACAGCAAATCAGAGACAGTGTGGCTTAATGCATAGACTATCGAACTGACTGGGCTTCAAGTCCTGGCTCTGTCATTGGCCTGCTAACTGACCTCAGAAAAGTCACTTCACAGCTCTTGGCCTTAGTTTCCCCGTCTGTAACATGGAGATGATACTAGCCTCCTTTGTAAAAAGATTTAATATCCACTCATAGATGTTAAAGCCAAAAGGGACCATCATGGATCATAGTCTGACCTCCTGCACACTGCAGGCCACAGAACCTTGCCCACCCACTCATGTAATAAATCATGATTTAAAGACTTTAAGTTAAAGACAATCCACCATTACCCTAGTTAAAACCTGCAAGTGCCTGGTGGCTTCCTGCTACAGTGGAAGGCAAAAAGCCCTAAGTGTCTCTCCCAATCTGACATGGGGGAAAGATTCTTCCCCGGTGCCAAATACTGAGATCATTTATACCCTGAGATCCATGGAAGACGTAGCCGTCACAAACCTGAAAAAGAATTCTCTATATTAACTAAGAGCGTTCACCAGCTAGTCGCCTATCAGCAGCTGTTAGAGAGATTTGCAGTTGCAGATTGGCTACATGCCACCGTAGGCAGTTTCATTGTACCATCCATTCAGTGTACAGTATTGTACATCCCTTATCATCCTCCGGCCTGGTTCTGGGTTCTTCATTCAGACAAAAGTCCCACTGACTTTGCTTAGAGTTTTCCTGTCTAACGACTTTCCTGTTGGGACCCTGAATGTAAAACAACATGTGGCTTGGATTATATATACGATAGAACTGAACCAAGACTACTGATAAAGATGGGATCAGTCAAATCATAACAAAGTGCATTATCAGATGTAGTTATGACGGTTGGCACCAAAATTTTTGATTCATAACATCTAGCAGCACTGATTAAATAGCTTTGTGCTAATCAGTATTTAAAAGGTAGGAAAGGGTAGTCCCAGCGCATTATTTCTGCAGAGTCTGATGCTCATTTTGATCTCCAGTAGCAAGCACACAGTTACAAGAATGTCTTCTTGAATGCAAGAAGAGTCCCAGACATTAAGTTCTTTTGCAGTGGTGTCCAATCTGTCACTTCTGAAGCTCTAAATTGTACATCCCACCAGCAACAGTTAAGAAGAAAATCTGTAGGATTACAAATTGCAACTATGCCCCTGGAGTTGTGTCCTCCAGCTTTTAACTTGAATTGTCTGAAGCAGTCTGTCATGGTGGAAAGACCATGGATCTTCCTAGCAGTCCCAGCTCTGAGTTGGGTGTTTTCTGAGCACCTGTTCTTCCTTCCCTCCTGCAGCCATTCAGATTGGGAAAGTCTGTATGGTTTTTTTGTCTTCCTGTCTAGCATGGGGCATGGCTCACCACTTACTAGTGGATTCTCTGTGCTTTAAAGTCTTTAAATCATGATTTGAGGACTTTAGTAACTCAGTCATAGGGTAGAGGTTTATTACAGGAGCAGGCGGGTGAGGTTTTGAGGCCTGCATTGTGCAGGAGGTCAGACTAGAAGATAATATTGGTCCCTTCTTACCTTAGAGTCTGTCAGGAGCACCTCAACAGGTGCCTGCTACATCACAGGGATGTGAGGAGATAGCAGCTCTGACCATTCTCATCCCTGCTGAACTGTGGTTCCCCTATCCTGGGGAGAGCACTGTAGGAACTTGATTCCTTCTACTTCTGTCTATGGGAATTGATTGTGAACACTTGACCTTTCAGGAATAATATTTTCAGTCTTCAGGCTTCAAAGCTTGGACACCACACATCTGTTGTACATGCTGGAAGGTAATTTGGGTAGAAGGTAGTTACAAAGGCTTGTGTATACAATGATTTTGTACTGTTTTAACGATATATATGTACAAACCAATGAACTGGTATAACCCCTTCCTAAGGTGGCAATTCTACCAGTACAACATTTATATCAGTATATCTTATGGGAATAAGCTAAATGATAATCATCTTTTATATCCATATCACTACATCTATGCTCCAGGGATTCTACCAATGTAACCACTCTGCTATTAAATCACATACCTAACCAAAAGAGCTTACTACATTTTAAAGCCTTAATTAGGACTTGGTCATAGTCAGAAGCCCTGTAGCATAGCTGGCTGGCCTGGGGAGTAATGAGGTATAAAGTGCCCCTTTAGGTGTGGCCTACACAGCTATGGCTCTCAGGGGTATTTTTCACCACCTGAATACCGTAGCTATGCCAACCTGAACCCTGGTGTATATCATGCAACAAGTTGATAGGAGAATTCTATTGTGGGAGATGGATTACCCACAGCAGTGGAGCAACCCCATAAGATGCTTCCTGCAACAATTAAGGTGCTACAGGAGCCCAGAGACAGCATCATTGCTGTGCTACGGCAGTGCCAATACAAGGCATGGCTTTTCTCTCCTGTGGGAGCTTATCCTTTCTCTTTATTGATGTCTGTGGAGGGAGGGGACGGAACAATTAGTGCAGGCTACTTTACCCCTTTCTGCACAGAAGGTGGTGATTAGAGTGGAGCTTTGGCTCTCACCGACTCTCTCCCGACAGGCCCAGCAATGTATCTCAACCAATGATGTCTTGGGTCAAATGTTTCCATCTTTTTTCAATGCTCAAATAAATGGGCTTAGGGTGTGGCAGTTCAGTGACAGTGAGTTACATTGTTTGATTCCTAATTAAGCCTGATTGATTTACAAACATTTTTAATAATTGGGCTTTTCCCCTTTCCCCTTTCTTTATAGTATCTAATGAAGCCCTTAAAGTTTTGGTTTAAATTTTTTTTAAAAGAAGCATAAACAATATTTGAAATATTAGACGTGTCGAGTCTCATCTTCCCTTTGCATAGTGGGAGGAACTTCTGCAGATCCCAGTGCTTGTGTCTTGTAAACAAACACAATTTTTTTTTTCTAAAATGTTCATTAGACAGATGAGTTCAATGTGTGTTAACATTTTCTAAACAACCTAAAACTCCCTTCCCAACTCCACTGACCTTTCAGAACATGAAAAGCTGTGCTATGAAATAAGCAGACAAAAACTTCTCCAAACTACCTCTCTTGATCCTGGGGCTAGCTTAGGTCTCAGCTGGCCCCAACTGTAAGTTTGAACAGCTTGTAGGTCCTTGAACATGTCCTGGTCTATAAAAGCCACATGGAATCTTTGGAGCAGACCTGGATTGGCAGGAGGGGCTACATAAATCATGGCTTCTTTGCATTTCCATTTAGAATTTAAGCTCTCTTTGCTCTGCATCTGCAGTACGAAGGGACTGCAGCGGGGCCAAAAATCATAGACTCTGAGGTCAGAAGGGACCAATATGATTATCTAATTTGATCTTCTGCACACTGCAGGCCATAGAATGTCATCCAGCCACTCCATTAATAAACCTTGAACATATAACTGAGTTATTAAAACCCTCAAATTGTAGTTTAAAGGCTTTAAGTTGAAGAGAATCCACCAGCAAGTGAGCTGTACCCCATCTTACAAAGGAAGGCAGTCCCAGAAAAAGACCTGATCCTGTAAAGAAAACCCCACGCCCGATTTGGGCCTCTAGCCTGGTCCAGTTCCTGGGGCCCTGAGCAGGTCCCAGATTGGGGTCCTGCCACCACCAGCTGGCAGCCTAGTCCCAGATCCCTAGCTGGGACCAGGGCCTGGGCCAGAACTGGAAAAGGTGGCCATCGCCACAGGTGGCCCAGTCAGGTAAAGTGGCCACCAACACTGGCGGCTAAACTCCAGGGCCCCAGACAGGAATGGAGATAGGCAAGCTGGCCACCGCTGCAGGCAGCCTGACTCTGGAGCCCTGGACAGGGATGGGGATGGGTTGAGCTGCCGCTACTCAGGGCACTGGTGCTGGGACTTGGGGCACATACCCCAGGGGGCTAGTGCCAGCAAGGCCACTGGTCACCAGCCAGATGCCCAAGAAAGACTTCAATCAATCAAATCATAGGGCTGGAAGGGACCTCATGAGATCATCGAGTCCAACCCCCTGGGAATTGAACCCAGGACCTTCTGCATGTTAAGTAGAGGTGCTAGCAACTACACTTCTCAGTAATAACTCTGAACCTGTCCCTCAAACATCCTAACACAGGCTATTGCCACATCTATCACCTGCAGGCAAGCTCAGCCAATTGCCAAAGCAGTCTCTTGTCTCCTGTGAGATCATAATTGTTATGGACTGGCATAACAGTGATCCAAGTTGGCTTATACTGGGATTGGGTTCTGTGCTACTAGCTGTTGTAATGTGAGCACTACTTGTGAGAATGGGTCTCAGAGATGTGCTTTTGCTGGAATGGCTAGGCACCATCCCTGACTGTGGAGGTGAAGACCCAAGTTGCCCACTATGTGTGAACTCTCTACACTTTCAAGTGCTCAGGGCCCCAAAAACAACAAATTTCACATGTACAAAAGGGGACACTGCAGGAAGAACTCTTCTGAAATAGTTGGCCAGAATTTCCAGGTCATAAACAAAGCTTCTTTTTCCTACCTGACATTTTAAGTGAAACACTATACTAACTGAGATTTGGCAATAATCCCTCTAGTACTAGGGGAGAACAGAATGGCAGTTTTAAAGAGCACCATTACAGATGAAACATTTTGCCTTCTTTTCTGTAGTCCAGGAAACTAGCCAAAATCTTCACAATTATAAATTTCTCTGTGTCCCAAAAGCTAATTTGAGACCAGACAGGTGTAATTCAAATACAGTGCTGAACTACTCAAGAGTATTTGTTACAGAGCACAGCATGCAGTTAGGAGAAACAGGTGGAAGATGTGCTTATTGCATATATTTATTCTATGATTTATAAAGCAATATGGCAAAAAAAATCTACATTATGGAAGCAGTGGTGATTTGACCAGCAAATGGATAATGGATAATTCAGTTATAATATTTTTCAAAAAGAACAAAAATAAATTATGTTATATTTTAAATAATAATGCCAGCCACTAAAACAGCAATTTTCATTTATAAAGGGCTTAATTAACTCTAATTGTAACCTAAACTAAGCTTAAATAATTCTTTCAATATTCCTCAAATGAAAATCTGTATAATTATCACTGTTTTAGATGGAAAAACTGAGGTAGAATGGTCAATTGGCTTCTCAAAGGCCACATAAGCAAACCATTGTTGGAACTAAGATGAAAACTCAAGATTTCATGCTTCAGAACAGTAGTTTTGATAAACATTCTAAAACATTTTGATTCTGTCTGTACTGGCTAGTGAAGTTATGTTTGAAAGCTGGTTAGTTAGAAACAAATTTATTTAAACCAACTTTGGATCAGAATTTACTCATGATGAAAAACAAGGCACAGAAGATCTTTCTTATTTTCTGGAAAAGAGTTGTTAAGCGAAACTCTAATTAAGTTCTACCATTGTAGAGACTCTGCTGTATAATTTTAGTGATAAAATGTTTTGTAAACCTTTGTGTTTCAAATATTGATCTGTTTCATAGACTTCAAACAAAATATCTTGTTCTAGTTAGGGTAATTTTTGTAAAGTACATCATTTTCCCTATTTTGCTGTTGTGTGTTTGGAATGATCTGTTTGCAATTACTGTAATGGGACCAATTTGTCTGAAAAGTGTTTTCAAAATCCAGCTGGCACAATAAATGGGGCTCTTCACCAAATTCATCTCCAGTTTATTTGCACTGCAAGTTTATTGCCTGCCTATCCAGTATTGGACGTAAAAGTGTGACATCATTTTCTTTAAATGCACAATGACCCTGCAACAGCTGTTATGTTGTACATGAGTTTTACAAAACCAATGTAATTATTCTGGGTCCAAACAGCCAAGTATGTGACTCTGAGATGTCATTCTGTTAAGAAAGTAACTTTAAGGAGTTGGTACTGGTAACTAGTTTAGTTTTTCGTTTTCTTTGTACATTGGAGTCCATGCAAGGATGTGATAAGTAACATGGTGGTACTACTGCATTGCTTTCTAATGAGCTGCCAGCAGCAGTGGTAGATAATAAAAATGATTGATTAATGTTTAATTTCACTTGTATATGCACTTAAAAACTAAAACAAAAAGGGCCTATCAAGCAGTGACTGTTCAGCTCTTAAAACTCATTGGAACCTAAGTAGTGACATTTTAAACTCTGACTCAGAAGAATATAAAAGCTCTGTAGGCAGTCACACAGTGGGATGTTGCTCTATGCCCCCTGTTTCAGCAGTAGGCGCCTGCTTAAGAAATAGTGTCACTGGGCTTCTGCCCTTTTGAGCGTGCTGGTTTTGTTATCTTATTACATGATTTTTTTCAGGGAATAAAGGGGAAGAGAATGGCTGACAGCCTCTGCAATGCATCTCTGATGACCTTTTCTAACTTCACAATATTGCAAGGACAGGCAGACAAAAGCTTCCACTTCTCCCATTGTGGCTAGGACCTGTAGGGGAGATTACTGGGCCTACCACACGCTAACACTAAGAGTGACTTGGAACGCCTGGGAGTTGGGGGATGGGTAAGTTAAAACACCAGAGATTTTTCTTCTTTTTTCTCCCAACCAGCTGTTTGTGTGTTTTATTAGACTTCTAAAACCTTACAAATAGTATGAAACTATAAAGGTGAAGAGAGGTATTTTTTATTTTGTTACCTTTGGGAAACTGTAAGTTTGGCAGATCCTCCAGGAATACTACTTTCTCCTCTTTCTCATTCATCAAATGAGTCTCATTGCAGTAACTATCTTTCCAAGAATATATGGCAGCTGTTCCCACTGCAACTTGTCAGCTATTCTGCCCTACTTCTTCCAACAAGAAAGGAGGAAATATATCAGATGTCATCTGAACCTCTTCCACTTCTATACTGAGATGATCAAAGCTATAAGAAATACTTGCAATTATTTTGATTAATTTTTAGGAGAGGAAGGTTTTTAAACTGAAATATTAATCTGTGAACAGAGCCTGAAATGTTTAAGAAAATAATTTTTTGAGCAGGGTAGCCAAGTGGGTTGACTTGTTAAAAATGTTCTGAAATAGAAATTCAGTATAAACAAAAATCTCATACATCAGTTTACTTCTGACAGGGACTTCCATTTTTGTCTTGCTTTTTTGTTAGCAGTTTTATGATAGAAAATTATTAATAAGTCTGGACTAGATAGTGCCTTTATGCTACACGGCCACACACTAGTGCCTAGGGAAAATAAGCACACACTCCCTTTACACCCCTCACAGTTCTGTTATAGATGCTTAGATTTTGGCTCTAGGTATGGGGAGAGAGCAAGAGCAAGTGCATCTGATGCTTTTCCCTAGTAAGAGCAAGTGAACTGGCAGCGGGTGGAGCCACAGCACAAAGTCACACCTTCATTCCATCCCCTCCTTTTTGCCCCTCGTCCCCACAAAAGCAGAGCCCACAGGTGCAAGGTTGAAAGGCAGGGTGGGAGAGGAAGAGATGTTTCTGCCTCTTTGAGGCTCAGTTCATTCCTTGAGCTGCTCCTGTGGCAGTGCAGCTATGCATCCCAACCTACGGTAACTTTATTCTGGAGAGGTGAAACCCCATCATTAGCCAGGAATGGGTTAAGAGTCAATGAGTTCAATTTGTTGCGCCTGTGCTGTAATTAATTAGCTGCTTCTTAGCCAGAGGGTGAGACCAAGAGGCATCAGCTGATCATTTAAGGGGCCCATAAAAGGGAGTGACACAGGGGGACTCCTGTGATGAGGCCTAAGTCAGGATGCAGGAGAAGAAGTTTCTCAGGAAGGCAGTCTGTGGGACCAGTGGTCAATACTGGTGCTGAGAAAGAAGACTCTGGGTTAGCCGAATAAAGAATTTGAAGACAGATCTGTGAGAAAAGGTTGATGTGTTGAGAGACTTTGGATGTAAGTCTGAGTTTCTGTTACCCCAAAAGGGATCCAAACTAGAATGCTTTTTAGCCTGAGGACTGAATTGCACAGACAGGCAGACAGCCTACAGAATGTGCTGCAGACAAAGACTATAGAGTAGGCTGGAGACCCCCTGAAACATCATGCAAAGGGTAATCTGCTGATGAGTGTGCACCATGACATGTATAAATATTTTTCAGACCATTAGTCACCAGTTTGCCTTAAGGTAAGATAGGTAGCGTCTATATGACCTTTGCAATTAATGTTCCATTATATGACCTGTCACCCTGTTGACATGCTGTCAAAAATAATTTGTGTTTAAAAACTGATATAATGCTTTAAGCAGGCATAGAATTGTATTTTTGAGGAATACTCAAGGGGTTAAGTTGTACACTTGAAATTAGATCCACTGATATACCTATGTATTTTGATAGTACTGTTTAATTGGTAAACAGTTACTATAGTGCTTAATTATGGAGTATTCATGGCAAAGACTTTTTCTTCTTGTCCAAACCATTTATTCAACCTGGCTGGCTATCACAAGCAACTCTTTACAGTTGAAAGTATCTTTGTGCCCATTTGTTTCTGGTCAGGGGCAAAGACTGGCGAGACCTGTATTGCACTTACATGTCTGATCCCCAAAATACTATACAATAGAAGATTAACTGCTTGGTTGCCTGTAAATATAGATAACGTATTTAGTTCTACCATAAACATATTGATTAACATTTAAAATATAACTCTTTCAACTAATTTTTGCTTATGAATAATCAACTCTTGTAACCCAGTTCCTTTCTTCCTGCAGAATCAAGAGTCTGCTACTCCTGTTTGTTGCGTCATTGCTCTCCTACAACAACTGTGCTATTCATTCTCTGCAATTATTTATGGCTCTACAGTGGTGGGCTTTCGTTCATTTTCACATATCTATTCTTTGTGTATAATGGTACTTTAACAGCGCTAAACTGACAAATTCATAGTCTAGAAAGCCACCCAACAGGCACAATTTTTAATGAGTATTAAATTTAAAATGTAATACCTTTATGCTTTTTTGAATAGCTTTTAATCAGTTGGTCACTGAATTTTCCAGGGACAACCCACTGAACGCCTGGTCTCTCTGTCCACTGAGTTAAAGAATAGCCCTAGACTTGAGGGTTTTGTTTTTGTTTTTTTAAAGTAATATTAATGCAGAGATTCTTCATTTAGTTTTTAAAGAAACGCTCTTTCCTTTCATTAGTGTCCTTAATGAAGTTTTTCCACATAAGTCTCTGCATGCAGGGATTCAAACTTCTAATACTAGTCACATAAGTAGATTAAAACTTCAAAATCATAGCAATATAGACAATCTGATAGTTGCATCCAGAGTCCATTCATAGTTCGCTAAAACTCAGACACTTTCAAAGTTGTTTTAACACTTCCTACTTTTATAAACTGTAGATGTTGTTATTTAACTGCTGTTTTGAATTTATTTCTTCACACATCTGACAATACTCTAACTGAGTCCCCAGCTTTGCAAACCTGGAAGAAAATCTTTAAATAAGGGAATCCTTTAATTTTTTTCTGCTGTTATATTTTCAGTTCCTGAAAATTCAGCATACAACTTTAATTTGCTAGATTAAATTTTTTATTCTGCTATCCTTTTTTACAGTCTCCTTGCTGTACAAATGGAAGATTTATCCTTGTTTCCCATTCAATGGGCTTATAAGCAAGGTGCCTGGGAAGCTGCTTCTGAGAACATT
The DNA here is from genome assembly GCA_007922195.1 of Podocnemis expansa. NCBI lineage: Eukaryota > Metazoa > Chordata > Testudines > Podocnemididae > Podocnemis > Podocnemis expansa. The sequence continues at coordinate 125,440,335 of ML681963.1, forward strand.
TCACAGCAAGTAAAATTTTGTTTTGGTCTAAATTATTTCTTACTGAATTTCACATAATCATGACTTCCATGAACTATCAGACCCAACATCTTTTTTCTGTTTCTAGCTCTCCAGTCTATTTTATCCTGCTCAATAATTTCTAGAACAACTAGAACTGTGATGAAATGAAAAAAGTCAGTAAATTTAAAAACAAGGATTTACTTTAAACCATTATAATAATAAGATATTTTGTTATAAGCAAAAATTATGATTTTTCTCATTGCAGTCACATGGCTTAAACAGGGCTAAAATACAGTTGAATTAATACAATACTTACTTTTTACCAATTAGCGTGAGATAGGCAGAGCTCAGAATTAACTTATAAACTTTACATTCTGCTAGCCTCATTTACATAGCATATAATCAAGCCTATAGAATTCACTGCCACAGATGACACTAAAGCCCAGTTCTGTCTTTCCTCTTGGTTGCACCCAACCGCAGGAGCATCCTTCATTATAGGGAAGCTCTGTGTCTCCTACCTGTAGGGTGCAGATGGCCCCCATCTACACTGTGTGGGATGACTTCAGGTTTGATGGTGGGCTACAACTTATGAGGGACATGAAAGGGCTACTGTGCCTTTTCAATCTCAATCTGTTTTAGGTACTTTTTAGAAATGTAAAGCTGGAAGGGACCTCAAGGGGTCATCAAATCTAGCCCCCAATCTGACTCAGGACCAAGTGAACCATCCTAGACCATTCCTGATAAATGTTTGTCCAAACTGTTCTTAAAAAGTCTCCAATGATGAGAATTCTACAAGTTCCCTTGTAAGTCCGTTTTGAGTTTAACCACCCTTGTGGTTTGAAAACTTTTCATAATATCTAACCTAAATCTTCCTTGCTAAAGATTGTCATTACTACTTGTTCTACATTCAATGGATCTGAAAAACAATTGATCACTCTTCTCTTCCTAACAGCCTTTCCTACCTCTGAAGGCTTATCAAGTTCCATCCCATTCTTCTTTACCTAAAACGAAAAATGACCAGTTTATTTTAAACTTCTCATCATAGTTCAGTTTTTCTAAACAGTTTCTCATTTTTTTGATGCTCTCTTCTGCACTTTGTCCATTTGTCCACATCTTTACTAAAGTGTGGTGCCCCCATCTGTACACTTATACTCCAGCTGAGGTCTCACCAGTGCAGATTTCAGTGAGCCAGTTACATCCTGTGTAACATATATTTTTGTTAAAACACTGTAGTGATATGCTTGTAGAAGGTTGTGAATTTAGAGACACTCCCTAGCATGGGCCAGTGTTGTGTAAATTGGGAGACCTGCCCCAGAGAAGATCTAACATGGCTGCTCCCAGGTACACACCTGGATACCTGTCTGTATGATTAAAGTTCTGTTCCTTACTCATTCAGTAGTATCGTCTTTAATGAACCCTCAAGATCATTACATGGTGTCAGAAGTTGGGGAATGAGTTTGGAAACTAAAAAGACTTGAAGGAAAATTCCTGCATTTGCACCTGAAAACAGCAAAACATCAGGGATCTCTGAAAGCAGAGAAAGCCTTCAGCAAGTAAGTGTAAGCTCTAAACATGGATGTTTTACAGGCTCCTTCACCTCTCCAAATGTCTGGTAATGTTGCAGAAAACTGGCTAAAGTTTAAGCAGCGATTTCTGTTGTATTTGTCTGCCATTGGAGCGCAGAACAAAGATGAAAACCAGAAATCATCTATATTTTTGCATGTTGTTGGGGAGGAGGCACTGGATGTATATAATAACTTTGAATTTCAAGATGGTGAAAGCATGAATTTAAACACTATACTGACTAAGTTTGAGGAATATTGCTTGCCAAAAATCAATGTGACTTTTGAGAGGCATAGATTTTTTTACATGCATGCAAAAACCGGATAACACCGTAGACCAATATATTACAGAACTAAGGAAACTCAGTAAAAGCTGTAACTTTGGTGGCTTGGCAGAATCTCTGATCAAAGACAGACTCATTTGTGGCATTACAGACAATGTGTTAGAGAGAGACTGCTCAGAGAAGGAGAGATCTCTTTGAATGAAACCCTTCAAATATGTAGGGCCACTGAAATGGTAAAAGCACAAGTAAAAGAGCTGAATTCACCAGAACGGACAGTGCATGCACTTAGACAAACAGCATGTAGCCAGAGTGGTTCAAATCACAATGAGAAACCAACCCCTGCTTTCAGGAAGACTGAGTCCAGACAGTCTTGTGGCAAGTGTGGATCACAGCATGGTCCCAAACAGTGTTTTGCCTATGGGAAACTCTGTCATAGCTGTGGGAAACTTAATCATTTTGCAAACTGATGCAGATCCCAAAGGCACAAAAATCAAGTGCATTTAGTTACTGACAGTGAGACTGAGGAGTGCTTTGTAGATGTACTGGGATCAAGCAAACCTAGTGAGAGGGATTGGATACTGCCTCTGTCAGTGAATGAAACAATCATTCCACTGAAACTAGACACAGGAGCTCAGGTTAACATTCTGTCTGCATGAGATTATGAGAGACTCAGAATAAGACCCAAGCTGGGACCAACAAACATAAAAGTAACTGGGTATTCTGGAACAAATATACCTGTGCAGGGACGCTGCTTTGCTAGTGTTAACCATAAGAACACCATGTACAGGGGCTGCCTTTCATTGTAGTGCCATAGGAGGTGACACCAATTTTGGGCTTGGCTGCCTGTGAGAAACTGAATCTGGTAAAAAGGGTGCTCTCACTACAAGACAGGCCTGCATCTGGCTATGAGGCACTTCTTGAAGAATATCAGGACCTGTTTCAGGGATTGGGTTGCTTGCAAGGTGAACATACAATCCACATAAACAAGCAGATCCCTCCTGTTATTCATCCATGTAGAAAGGTGCTATTTGCACTCCATGATAAAGTAAAGGCTGAGCTTGAAAGGATGGTAGCAATGCAAGTAATACAAAAAATAGATGAGCCAATGGAGTGGGTGAGCTCCCTAGTCATAGTGCAAAAAAGTAATGGCCAGCTACGCATATGCCTAGATCCCAGAGACCTCAACAGAGCTATACAAAGAGAACGTTTCAAACTACCAACTAGAGAAGAGATTATGGCTCAGTTTGCAAATGCTCAATATTTCAGTAAATTGGATGCATCCTCTGGATTTTGGCAGCTAAAATTAACAGAGAAAACCTCGAAATTATGTACATTTAATACTCCTTTCAGAAGATACAGATTTTTACGCTTACCCCTTCGGTATAGCTTCAGCACCAGAGGTGTATCACAAAACTGTACACATGATCTATGAACATATTAGCGGTGTGAACACCTCCATGGATGACATCATCATCTGGGGCTCTACAAAAGAGGAGCATGATTGTCGGCTTTGGCAAGTGTTGGATGCAACTAGAGCCACAAACCTCAAACTAAATAAGGACAAATGTGCGTTAGGAGTTAGAGAACTGACTTATATAGGGGACATTGTTTCCCATGAAGGTGTAAAACTGGATAAGAGGAAGATTTCAGCCATTGAAATGATGCCACATCCCCAGTCAAAGAAAGATGTCCAACGGTTCCTGGGAATTGTTAACTATCTTGGAAAATTCATACCCAATCTTTCTGCCAAGGCAGCACCATTGAGAGAACTCCTACAGGACAAAAATGAATGGTGTTGGGATGCTGCACAGGAGGAATCATGGAGAAGTTTAAAAGAAGACTTGATACAGGAACCAGTATTGAAATTTTTTTTTGCTCCTGAGAAGCCCATTAAAATTTCAGCGGATGCATCACACTCTGGGTTGGGTGCCGTGATTTTACAAAAACATGAAGATTGCTGGCAACCTGTGGCATATGCATCCAAATCACTGACTGATGCAGAGACTAGATATGCACAGACTGAGAAGGAGCTTTTAGGAATCTTTTTTGCCTGTGAGAGATTCAATCAGTATATTTATGGACAGAGTGGAAGTTGAAACAGATCACAAGCCCTTGATTGCATTATTTAACAAACCACTAAATGACTGTACTTTAAGGATTCAAAGAATGATGATCAAATTGCAGAAATACAATTTATTGGTGACCTACACTCCAGGCAAATTTATGTTCACAGCAGATGCACTTTCTAGAGCAGTGGCACCCATGATACCTGAGAAGACACTGGAAACAGAAGTGCAAACCTATGTAGATATGATTGTGAGCACAAATCCCATAACTAACAGAAGACTGTAACACATAAGAGAAGAGACTGAGAAAGATGAATCATTGGGACTCCTCAAAGAAGTGATAATTAAAGGATGGCTTGAAATAATAAGCAGTTGCTCTCTAAGTATAAGACTATTGGAAGTGCAGACATGAACTGACTGTGGTAGATGGGGTGATTTTCAAAGGTGGTAAGGTTGTAATTCCATGGAGCCTCCGAAAAGAAATGTTACAGGAGATTCATGAAGGTCTCTTAGAAATTGAGAAGTGCAAAGAACGAGCACGAGACGTCATGTAGTGGCCATGGATCAATCACGACATTACCAATGTGGTAAAAAACTGCTTTTCATGCTTGAAATACAGGCCATGCCAACAGGCAGAGACACTGAGACCCCATCCTGTTCCATAGAGACCTTATGCGAAGGTAGGTGTGGATTTATTTACCTGGTGTTCAACAGGATTACTTAGTAGTCACTGATTACTACTCTTTATATCCAGAAATTTGCACACTGAACAGTACTAATAGTAATTCAGTGATCACTGGCATGAAAGGAATTTTATCCAGACATGAAATTCCTGATGAGGTCTTCAGCGACAATGGGCCGCAATTTTCAAGTGCAGAATTCAGGCAATTTGCCTCAGATTGGGATTTTCATTGTGAAACCTCCAGTCCAAATTATCCCCAATCAAATGGACTGGTGGAAAGATCTATATAGACAGTAAAGAACCTGATGAAAAAGATTTTTGAAAGTGGAGGTGATCTGTATACAGCATTGCTGGTCTACCGAAGTACACCCCTGGAGAACAGCTTTTCTCCAGCTCAGCTGTTAATGGCAAGAAGGATTAGATCTAATTTACCTATTACTGATAAATTGCTGCAATCTAAGAACAATGCTAACATTCAGAAATGAAAGAAAACCAGAAGTGGAAGCAGAAATATTATTTTGATAGAAGGGCTTGTGATCTTCCATCTTTTAACCCAGGCGATAGAGTGTGCCTGAGGAATCACTTCTCTAATACCTGAGGACAAAGAGGTACTATTAAAAAGCAGCTGCAGCCACAGTCCTACATGGTCCACACATATCAAGGGGACACATTTCGACATAATTGACGGGATCTGCTACTTATTCCAGAAAGTTCCAACACCGTGGAAGTTGAGGTAGATTCTGGCATGCCTCCCCTGACAGATCTGATGTCTTCAACACATGGTAATGAAACCATCAGGGAACAAGAGAATTCAGACCTGAACGAAGGACCAGTACTGAGAAGATCTAGTCGAATCATCAAACGTCCAGAGACTCATAGAGACTTGCTAGGATATGTGAGGACAGTGGGTGGTAAAGACTCACTTGAGAGTGATGTGTTAGTAACCTCTCCTCTCTAGGTAGTTCATATCCTGGGTTTATGGACTGTTCTGCACGTTTTTTTAGATAGCTGTTATGTGTTATTAGATGTTAGTGCGTGTATTATTAGCTAGCTTTTATATGTATCTAACTGCTTACTACTTTTCCTTAGGGGGGAAGATGTAGTGATATGCTTGTAGAAGGTTGTGAATTTAGAGACACTCCCTAGCATGGGCCAGTGTTGTGTAAATTGAGAGACATGCCCCAGAGAAGATCTAACATAGCTGCTCCCAAGTACACACCTGGATATCTGTCTGTATGATTAAAGTTCTATTCCTTACTCATTCAGTAGTATCGTCTTTAATGAACCCTCAAGATCATTACAAACATGCTAGAATATTAACCTTTTTTTGCAACTGCAACACAGTATTGACTCGTATTCTGTTTGTGATCCACTGTAACCTCCATATCATTTACTGTAGTACCTGCTTCAGTATCATATAGCCAGTTATTCTTCATTTTGTAGTGATTCATTTGATTTTTTTTCTTCCTAAGTGTAATACTTCGTACTTGTCTTTATTGAATTTCATCTTGAATTCAGATGAATTCTCCAATTTATCAAAGTCATTAAGAGCCCAGTCCTTTCTGTCAGTGCTTGCAACCCTTTCCCATGTGTCGTCATATGAACATTTTATAACTGTACTCTTCACTACAATATCCAAGTCATTAATGAAAATATTGAACAGTACTAGACCCAAGAATGATACCTGCAGAATCCACCAGATATGCCCAAGTGAATCATTGATAACTATCTTTTGGGTACAGTCTTTCAACCCATTCTGTGTCCACCTTGTAGTCAATTTATTTACCTAATTTTCTAATGAGAACATGTGGGACTGTTTCAAAAGCCTGACTAAAATCAAGATGTGACACATCTACTTCTCCTCCCCTCTCCCATCTGCCAGATCAATATTCCTATCAAGGAAGAAAATTGGGTTGGTGAGGCATGAATTCATATTTGTAACTGCAAGGGGGCTATTCCTTATAATCCTGTTATCCTGCAAGTACTTATAAATTGATTGTTTAATAATTTGCTCCAGTATCTTCTGAGGTACAAGAGTTAGGCTTTCTGGTCTGTAATTCCGCAGGGGGCTCTTTGTTCCCCGTTTTTAAAATTAAGTACTATAGTTGCCTTTCTCCAGTCCTCTGGGGTTTCACCTTTCCTCCATGAGTTCTTGAAGATAATGCTAATGGTGCTGAGATTGCTTCAGCTAGTCCTTTAAGTACCCAAGATAAACTTCATTAGGTCCAGTGACTGCAGAGCCATCCTTGGAGGTGGGAAGAGGGACAAATGCACCTGGCCCCATGTTTCTGTGGACCCTGTGCTGCGCTGCTATAAAAGCTGAAGGCAGTGGGGAGGGGCAGGGCATGGAACCTGGCCTGTGCTCTGGGCCAGCCCTCCTTGCCCCCCAGGGGTGGGGCAGGCCAGCCCAGAGGCTGGGTTCCACTTTCCCACTGCTCCCCTGGGCTAGCTGTTCCTCCCTGGGGCAGGGAGGGCTGGCCCAGAGGCAGGACAGGCGAGTGGAACCTGGCCTCTGGACCTGCCTGCCCTGCTTCCTGGCCAGATTGTCCTCCCCCCAGGGGTGGAGTGGCTAGCTCAGAGGATGGTAGGAGCAAAGGGCCCAAACTCTGGGCTGGACCACCCTGCCACCGCCAGTGTGAGGCGGATGGGGGGTCAGGACCGCCAAGAGGTGGATAGACCCTCGGCTCCACACCTTCCTGGGGATGTCCCTGAGTGACTCAATGCGTCTAACTTAACTAAAAGTTCTTTAATCTGTTCTTTCCCTGTTGTGGCCTGAATACCTTCCACTTGTGGTTAATATTGTGTTGAGTAACTGGTTACCTTTAAACTTGTTAGTTACAACTGAAACAACATAAATGTTAAACAACCCAATCATCTTGATAGCATCATTTACTAGCTCTCGTTCCCAACTAAGCTGAGACCTACACTTTCCTTTTTCTGTCTCTTGCTCTGAGTGTATTTAAGATCCTTGTCTTATTGCCTTTCTAGTTTGTCATTGTGTGCCTTAGACTTTCTGATTTTTGTCCCTACATGGTTGTGCTAACCTTTTGTACTCCTCCTTAGCAATTTGTCCACATTTCCGCTTGTGCAGAATTCCTTTTTAATTTTCAGGTCATTAAAGAACACTAGATGGAACCATATTGCCTCTTACTATTCTCTTTCCTCTCTGCATCAGGATGGATTGCAACTGTGCTTTTAATATTGTCTCTTAGGGAAACTGCCAGCTTTCCTGAACTCTTATCCCTCAGGATTTTCTTCCCATAGGATCTTCTTTACCACTGCCAGTTCTCTAAGCAAGTTAATGGTTGCTTCTTTGAAGTCCATTAAGCCTTTTTTGCTACTCGTTCCTTCCTTTTAATAGAATCACAGAATGGTGGGTTACCGAAGTAACTGTTCTTCTTCGAGATGGGCTGCTCACATACATTCAGTTACAGGTGTATATGTGCCACAACATATGGTAGCTCAGAAAGTCTTTAGCCTTAGCCTGTCAGGTCAGGGCACATGGCCAAAGCCTCCTCTGCACTGTGACTTCAGCTATATAGGTGACTGTGACCATAACCCCTCCTAGTCCCTTCTTTTCGCCAGCTCCAGTTAATGGGAATGATGGGAGGGATCTGAATGTATGTGAGCAGCCCATCTCAAAGAAGAACGGTTACAATGGTAACCCACCATTCTTCTTTGAGCACTGCTCACATCATTCAGTTACAGGTGACTGCTAGCCATACCCAAGGATGGTGGGAGGAGTTACAGCTTACCCACACTGAGTACAGCTCTGCCCAATGCATTGTTGTCTCTAGCCTGTTGGAAGATAGCATAGTGCATTGTGAAGGTATGCACTGACAACCACATAGCTGCCCTGCAGATCTTCTGGATTGGGACCTGGGTGAGGAAGGCTGTTGATGAACCCTGGGCCCTTGTTGAATGAGCCATGACGTTCCCCGGGAGGGGAGTATTCGACCTTCTGTAGCAGTCTTTGATGCAGTTTACTATCCATTTGGAAGTGCACTGCAACAACACTAGAAGACCTCTTTTACTTTCCATGACTGCCATGAACAATTGGGAGGTCCTGCAGAATGGGCACATGCATTTGATATAAATTAAGAGCACCCTTTTTATGTGTAGGGTGTGCCACTTCTTCTGGTTCTCAGTAACCTGAGGATCTGAAAAGAATGCTGGCAAACAAATGTCCTGATTAAGGTGAAAAGGAGAGACCACCTTGGAAAGGAAAGATGGGTGTGAATGGAGCACCACTTTATCAGGAAAAAACCTCGTATACAGAGGTTTTGAAGAAAGGGCCTTCAGTTCAGAAACCCTTCTGGCCAAAGTAATCGCTACCAGAAAAGTCACCTTCCAAGCAAGGAACAGCAGAGTGTATGAGTCCAACGGTTCATAAGGCGGCTCCGTTAGGCCTCGGAGCACCATGTTAAGGTCCCATTGTGGGATAGCTTCACGGGGTTGTGGGAAGACTCTTTCAAACCCTTTTAAAAATCTGGTGGAGGTGGAGTGGGAGTAAACAGGGACACCATCCACCTTTTTGTGGAAAGCCAAAATTGATGCTAGATGGCCTTTCAGTGGGGAAAGGGAGAGGCCCTTGTCTCTGAGGTCTAGCAGGTAATCAAGGATTAAGTGTATAGTGACTGATAAGGGTATGGTCCCTTTACTTAGTGCCCAGTGGGAAAAATGTTTCCATTTGGCTGTATAGGTGACTCTAGTGGAAGGTCTTCTGCTACCAATTAATACCATCCTGACCCTGTCTGAGCAGAGTCTTTCCTGCTTGCTTAGCCAAGGAGTCTCCAGGCTGTCAGGTAAAGGAGGCTGGGGTTCGGGTGCTGCAGGTGCCCCAAATTTTGTGTCAGGAGGTTCACCCACAGGGGAAGGCAGAGTGGAGCATCTATGGAGAGGTCCTGTAGCGAGTACCAGTGTTGTCTGGGCCAATCCAGAGCTATTAGTAACATGTTTGCTTCATACATTTGGCCTTCAGGAGGACCCTGCATATCAATGGAATTGGTGGGAAGGCATACAGTAGGGGCCCCAACCAACAGAGGAGGAAGGCGTCTGTAAGTGAACCCTCCTCCCGACCCCTGAGGGAGCAGAAATGACAACATTTGTGGGTCTGTTGTGTCGCGAATAGGTCCACTTGGGCTACTCCCCACTTGTTGATTAGGTGGGATACACTATGTTGTGGAGGGACCACTCATGGTGGGCTAGGTGGGTTCTGCTGAGCAAATCCACCAGCCTGTTGTTCACTCCCAGCAGGTGAGCTGCCACCAGAGAGAAATTGTGCCTCAGAGCTAGTTCCCAGAGTCTGGATGCCTCCCTGCAAAAAGCTGGGGAGGGGACACCCCCCTGCTGGTTCGTATAGAACATGGCCGCTGTAGTGGGCCCACCTGGAAGACTTTTGTTATGAGGAGGAGTAGTGTGATGGGCACACGGACCCCAGAGCACTGCTGCGTGTTGAGAAAAATTATTGTTTAATTTTGCCTTTGCTTGGGCTAATTGCCACAAGGTTTCGGTTGTTTTGCCAAATGTGCTGTTATGTTTTATGTTTTTGACAAGCGCACATTATCAGCCTATGAAAGTTCCCCAGTCATCTGTTTGTGAAGGTTCCCCAGCATGAAGTGTTTTGCACAGAAAGTTTCCCAGAACTGGCTGTTTTGCATAGAGAGAGGGAGAGACATGGATTTATTGCATGGGAAAGGTGGCAGGTAAACATCAGACCCTACAAAAGTCTAGGCAGAGGGGTGGGACTTTGAGACTTGCCATGGACAGATGATCAGCCATACCTGGATCCCTCAGGTGGCCACTCCATGGTGCAGTTGGGTCTCCTGCTGTCTTTTGGAGTGTGAGTGCTTTTAAGTGCTAAGTGGTGTTAGTGCTTAGGTGTGAGTGGATTTAACCAGAACTGATAAGTGCTACTAATTGTTATGTGCTTCAATAAACTTAGTTTAGCTGATGACTTTCAGCTGTCTGGTGGCATTCTTTATTCTGGTACCCAAATGAACCTTACGTTCCCGTAACAGCTGCGGTGTTGTCCATCAGTACCTGGACCAATTTGTCTTTTATCTTGTCCAGAAAAGTCTTGCAAGCCAATCTGATGGCCCAAAATTCCTTCATGTTTATGTGAAGGAGACTGTCTATAGGAGACCAAAGTCCTTGGATGGAAAGTCCACCTGATATGTGGGCCTCCCATAGCAAAGAGGGGATCCCTGCAGATCTCTAGTGTCCCCAGGATGTTTCAGGGAACTGACAGGACCTTGGACAGAGGGTGCCTCTGTTGGTGGAACACTGAGGACAGCCAGATCTGAAACGGTCTCATTCTCAGGCAGGCCATCATTATCACGGAAGTGGAGGCCGTCATGTGCTTGAGGAGCTGTAAGCAGCGTCGGGCCATGATTACCTGGGAGTCTTGCAGCTCTGCAGTGATGATGTAGCTGGACTGAAATCTTGAGGGGGGCAGTAAGGCAGTAACTCCTTTTTTGGGAGTCTAGGAGAGCTCCTATGAACTGTGTTTTGGGACGGGCAGAGTTTTGCCTTTCTCGATTTATGCAGATCCCCAGGTACTTGCACAGCCAGCTCACTGATTTGATGCTGTGTTCGACCTGAGCTCTCTCAATCCCCCTTTTATCAACCAATCATCTAGGTAGGGGTAAATCTTTATACCCTACCAGTGTAGGTAGTCAGCAACTGCCACCATGCACTTTGTGAACACCCTGGGGGCCAGGGAGAGTCCGAAGGGGAGTGATGCAAAGTGAAAATGTCTACACCCACCATGAATCTTAGAAACCTTATGTGGTGGGTATTGCTATGTGAAAGTAAGCGTCTTTTAGATTGAGGGCTGCGAACGAATCCCTGGGATTCAAAGATGGGACGATCTATGACAGGGAAAGCATACAGAACTTCATTTTCTTTACGTATTTGTTTAGGGCTCATAGGTCTCAGGTGTCCATTTGGTTTGGGAACTAAAAAGTAACAGGAGTAAAACCCTTTTCCCTGCGCCAATCTTAGGACCTTCTCTATGGCCCAGAGGGAGAGGAGTTTCTCGCACTCTCTCTCAAGCATCCAGTCTAGTTCCCGGCTCCTGAGACTCAAGCAAGGGGGCAGTTTTTTGTCCTGAGGTGCTGACCAAAATTTTATGAGATACCCCTTCGAGACTGTTTCCAGTACCCATCGGTAGGTCGTGATGATGGTGAGGACGAGCTAGACCTCTGTCATCTTGGACCCTGGGAGCATGGTACTGAGGTCTCGTGGGATGAGTGCTGGGAGGAGTGGCCATCAGAATGGTCTTCAGTACTGTTCTGCGGTGCCGTTGGAGAGCTTGACAGTGCTGAGCCTCGCGTTGTCCATTCTTTGGCTGAAAGTGCCAGTTTACCATTTGACTGGGCTTTCTTCATTGGTACCAGAGCTAGTTCCTGGAACAGAGCCCATGCTGCTGTGAGGGCCTCTGGCATCAACGGTACCGAAAGGTGCCCTGGTCCTGACTCCTGGGTGGGGGTGCCGAATTTGATGCCGATTGTGGCTTCATATCCTGAGCAGGAGAGCAGCACCAGACATGTTCTGACGCAAAGTTCACATGCAGTGCTAGCAGAGCGTTTAGCACACAAGATATAGTGGGCGCTGGGTGAGATACCTGATCTTGGCCAAGGGTGCGCAACCTCTGCTCCCTGTCTTTGCAGGTCCTCCACTTGAAGGACTTGCACATGGAGCAGCTTTCCGTGAGGTGTGACTCACCGAGGTACTCAAGACATTTTTTGTGGGCATTGTCAATCAGAAAGGCTTTGCAGCACGATAGACACGGTTTAAACCCCAGCATCTCCATTACAAATGAATGAGGACAGGCACTTGCTTCCACAAGTTTTGGCTGTTCCGATACCGTCACTGAGGGTGGAAAGAAGAAACTGGAAGGGTCAGGGTAGCAGTCACCTATATAGCTGCAGTCACAGTGCAGAGGGAGCATTGGCTGTGTGCCCTGACCTGACAGGCTAAGGCTAAAGACTTTCTGAGCTGCCATGCACTGTGGCTCGTATACACCTGTAACTGAATTATGTGAGTAGTGCTTGAAGAAGAATCACTGTTTCATAATTATTTTCACTACAGTTGCCTTCTCTTTTCAAATTTGCAACTAATTCCTTACTGTTGCTCAGAATGCAGTCTAAAATGGCTTTCCCCTTGCTTACATCATTCACCTTCTGAAACAAAATGTTGTCCAGGAACTTACTGGACACTTTGGGGCTGCCAAATTACCCTTCTAACAGATGTTTGGGTAGTTGAGGCCCCCACCCCATTACTACTAAGTCTTATGTTTGGAATATTTTTGTAGGTTTGTTCAAGAAATGCCTTATCCACCTCCTTTTCCTGATTGGTGGTCTGTCATTGATACCTGCTGTAATGTCACACCTATTTTCCACTCTTTTATCTTTACCCAGAGACTTTCAACTGGTTGTTTCTCATATCCTTATGGACATCAAAACAAGTATGTATTCTTCATATATGATGCAACACCACTTCCGTTGCATGTCATTCCTGAACAGGTGTATGCTCTATCTATACCAACACTCCAGTCATGAGATGTAGCCCATCAAACCGGTGACCCCAACTGATTCATAAATTAAGCTTGTGCACTAATAATTACAGTTCTTTCTATTTATTCTCCCTACTCCTTATGTTCACATTTCAACATCTAGGACCAAGTCTATACTGGTGGTGGCAAATTTGCTACTGTCAGTTCAAACTCTCTGGTTCAATTGAGCAGTCAGTCAAGACCCACTCAATCTATCCAGAGCCTGACTCATTAACTCCACCCCATAAGAAGAGTAAAGCTGATTTTGGAGGAACGGTATTTCCCTTCAACTCAGTGCAGTGGAGCCACAGAGACAAGTGGGAATTAGAGAGTTGAAGGGAAATAGGAGTTATTTTATGCAGTTTGCATGTCTTCCTTCAACAGCCACCAAAAACGGTGGCAAGTGTAAACGAAGCCTAAGATGTTGAGTAGCTTCCCTCACATTGTTCCTGTGACCTTATTATAATTTTCCATGACACTCCTACATTTAACCCTTTGTTAAGGTCACCTTTTTATGCTTATCCATGGGCTTTTGTCCGTTGTGGCCACCATCTGTGTGCCTCACAATACTTAATGTAGTAATGCTCACAACAGCCCTATGAGGAAGAAGAGCACTATTCTCCCAGTTTACAAAATGGTGAACTGGGTCATAAAGATTAAGTGGTTTGCCTAGGGTCACATAGGATGTGTGTGGGGTACATTAGGAATTGAATCGAGCCCTGCTGGATCTACACTATCACATTATCCACTGGACTAATGTTTCAAGATCAGCTTTTTTTTCCTGACTGTCTTCATTTTATCACAGCTTTACTTTCAAGATAGAAACCTGTGACTTTCAAACCACAAAAAAGTGAGGTGAAGCATGTTTGAAGTGTTTCTCTCAGACTGGCAAAAGAAATAGTTTCCTTGAAGATGGTATATATGCTATTTACCATAAAACTTGACAAGAATGATTGTGTTTAAAAGAACATACATTGCTAAAAGAGAGACCACAAAATGATTTCATGTAAATCATGTTGTTTTATAGTAAAATACCCCTTAAAAATCTAAAGATAATCTTTTACTTTCTGTTGAAGAGACTAGATGGATAGAGCACAGATGTTGTGGCTTCTGTTAACTAACACAGCAACATAAATATTTCTGTATGAGTCCCAAGCATAAATTTCTACCTTTTTAGGTATTCTGTTCCGTACACATTAGCTGAACAATGTAAGTGGAGTGATTGTTCCAAAAGTGATGTTGCTCCTTATGTAGTAGATCCTATACCATAAGCTGAAATATGTTCTATATTTTTGGCATTAAAAAGCTGTTAGTGTTAGGGTGAAATGTTCGGGGGGGGGGGGAACGGCAACTAATCTGCATGGGTTTAGTATTTGGATGAGCACAAAGAACATATTAGCATAAATACACTATGGGTGCAGGGCAATATGGGTAATGGTATTTGGGGTTGATCTGATCACAAATCTGTCAATATCTAATTTTAATAAGAGAAATATGAGATACTGTCTTTAGTAATATGCTACTCTGTTGCTTGATCAAATTCTGGTTAAGTTAGTTAAAGGGGAAAAGCTACCCCTATGAAAAAAGAAACTTGTAAGAGAAGTCACTGCCTGTTACAGCCTGAAGAAGTTAAGATGGGTGGGAGTGCATAGCTCAGTTTGGAGCTATGCTTAAGGAATTTGCTTCACTGCTTGGCTCCATTGCCAAATGACAGATCTGGCTAGGCTTCTTTTGAGAACTTTCTTTGGTATTTTAATGGAAGAAGCTGTTTCTAGCTACTTGAGGTTTAAGAGCTGAAATCACAGAGAGGCAAACTCTTGATCTGAGCTGAAATCACTGAGAGAGGGAAATCCTCTCTCTGAGCTGAATCACTGAAGAGGAGCAGCAGATGGAGTGAGTGACAGTGGGCTGAGTCAAGGTACGGTGAGAGCGGCCAGCGGTGGGCTGGATAGCATGAGTGACCCATGGGCAGAGTGAGTGACCAGCGGTTGGCCCCGGCGGACAGCTGGTGTGAAAGACACTCCCTACATACCCTGAGGCTTTTTGGAAGCCTATTTAGCACTGATTCTCCAGATCAGTGCTGGGTTTGCTATTGAGTTCCCATGTGCTGTTATGTTGTGTGGGATCATGTTGGGAACCTGTTTTGCACTGATTTTCCAGATCAGTGCTGACTTTTGTTATTTGGCCTTTTACGTTCTGTTTTTACTACTAGTGAAAGTTCTGTATACTACACTCAGACTCATGCTTGCGAACGGGGAAGCCTTACCCCTTTTGGCTGCCCAGGAACTAGTGCATGATGTCCCAGAAATCTGGGTGGGGGCTCGAGCCAGTTGGTGGTGTTACATTATTTGGAAACCCCTAGATATAGAACCCAGCCCTTGTTCTGCCATCTCACCCTGACAGAAGGGTTACAGTACAAAAGTATCTAAGTCTCAGAGATGACAGACTAAATCTCACAGAAAGGCAATAGAGTTTAGACTCTTAAGCATAGATAACCCATACCTGCTGATGGGTACAGGATACAATTTAAAGGTTTGGCTGCCCTCAGAACAGTTTGAGTCATCCCACAACTTCCAGGTAGACCTCCCCCTTATCCTGAGTCTCCCTTCCTGGAAAGCCATGGACCCTTCCTGCAACTCCCAGTTGTTGCTCCTGCCTCTTCTCATAAGGTGCAGGGAGGGGAGACTTGGCTGCTCATGTGACTGAGCAGGACTGGCAAATCCTGGCAAATATCTGAGGGTGCATGTGAGAGCTAAATTAGCTAATTTACAACTAATTTTGTGTAGCTACCACTACACTAAATTAATGTATCTAACTTTAGCCTTAATCATAACACCCCTTTACAACACTTAAAATACTTGTTATCTCAAAATGATATTTTGAAGGGACAATAATAGAACAAGTTCTTAGATCATCTCTGTTCCCTCTATGAACTTCACATAAGTTCTGTGGGACAGGGACTGGTATTTTTCCCCTGTACTGTGCAGCACAAAGCAGTCTTTTATTATTTCTTGAATATAGTCATCCAGTATCATGAAATCTCTAATTTTGGGACCTTTCTGATCCCTGTGGCAAAGACCAAACATCCTACTGCAACATACTTACAAGTTCCAAAGGTGTAGCCATGTTTGGTTTGTTCAGCCAAACAAATGAGGAGGCCTGTGACACTTAAAGACTAACAAATTTATTTATTGCGTGAGTTTTCATGGGAGAAAATCCCACTTCATCAAATGTCTGAAGTGGGATTTTGTTCCACCTATGCTAAATTTGTTAGTCTTTAAATGCCACAGAACTCCTTGTTTGTTATATTTACACAAGACATTGGATAAGATTTTGGGCTTCTCCCATCCAGGATCAAACTGTGGACCTGAACTTGGATTTCCAGCAATGTTGTTTCATTACCAGTGGAGAAGACCATCTTCCTTTCAAGTAACCTTTGGCAATGTATACAAGTATAATTGCAGGCACAAAAGATACTCTGTCTTCTGTAGCAGCCAAAAGGGTTGGTGAAAATTTGTCCACACCCAGTTGCTTGTGGCAAAATGGCTTACTGATGGAACAGATTTCATTTGTTAGACAGTGAAAGCAGGTTTGCATTTTTATCCTATGTTTCATAAAAATATTTTTAAGACTTCTTTAAATTATTTGTCTCTTTGTTCTTTAACATATACTGTGTCTTGTGCCCTTTTCCTACACTGTATATGTGGTTACATTTCACACAAGTCAACAAGGTATGATAAGGCTCAGGAACCAAAGAGCTCTATGATATGTCTTGTACAAATATAAGACTGAATGCATGTAACTGTCAAAAAGTTCAGCATAGGATAATATGAGGACTTATAGCACAATTTAAAGCTGAAACAGATATGGAAGTCAATAATGGGCTGT
The DNA here is from genome assembly GCA_007922195.1 of Podocnemis expansa. Classification (NCBI taxonomy): domain Eukaryota; kingdom Metazoa; phylum Chordata; order Testudines; family Podocnemididae; genus Podocnemis; species Podocnemis expansa. Next base: position 125,457,374 of record ML681963.1, read on the forward strand.
ATAGTAAATCATGAATATTCACTGTAAAATATAACATTTAATAGAAATGGTATAATAAAATGTTAAAACCTTGCAGCTTGGTTTGTAATGGGAGTTGTTCTGGTTGGTTAGTGTCTGAGAATCTGGGATCTGATGCCATGTGACATTGTAAGGTAAAATATTGCTAATGGGTTTCATAAAATTAGGTAATGTTGCCTGCCTTTTTATAACTAGCTGGAAACTTCATGTTAATGAGAGCATACTGGATTGTTAAGCATGTTTCATTGAAATTTATTCATTCACTTTGTGTTCTTACTTTGTAGTTAGTTCTTTGACACATTTTAGGTCAGCATTAAAGTGCTTTTGTCTGAAGTAATGATACTTGGTCAACATATTAGATAATTCAACCTCAAAAACCACAAATTGGACAGTAAAATGCATTGATGTTTTTGAAGGCAAACTATTATCACTACAAAGAATTGTATATAAAGCTATACATTTGCTCTTTTTTTTTTTATACACCAGCCTGATGTTCCACAAAACAAGTCTTTGGAACAACATAGCCAACTACATTATTATTTTCAAGTTATTTTTTAGTTTGTTATACCGAAGCGCCTTGATTTTGAAAACTACAAATGCTGCCAATTTTGCATCACTTGTATTCTGCTTTCATACATCCACTGATATTGCAAGACTTAGTTAGTAAACCATGTTGGTTGATTAGGATCATGTGATAGAATTGGCTGGTTTGAGTTTTATATTGGTGGCTAGTAAATAATGATAAATAGAAGTTTCATTATAAAGAGAGCTCTGAATTTCTTGGTAAATGGGCTTGTTCAAATAACACTTAATACAGCTAAATGCCAAGTCATACATCCGTCAAGAAAGGACACAAGTTATATTTACAGGATGGGGAACTGTGTCCTGAAAAGCAGTGATTCTAACAAGGACTTACAAATCATGATAGATAACTGAGCGTAACCTCCCAGTGTTAACAGGGCTAATCCAATCTTCGGATACATAAACAACCAGGGAATATCAAGTAGGAATAGCAGGGTATTACCTCTGTATGCAGCATTGGCCTTTTATTGGAATATTGTGTCTAGTTTTAGTGCAGCACATCACAGAAGATGTTGAAAAAATTCCATAGAGTGAAAAGAATAATTTTGAGATCTGGAAAACCTGGCTTATAGTACCAGACTGAAGAAGTTCAATCTATTTGGCTTGTTCTACAGAAAGTTAACAAGATGACTTCATCATAGACTACAAGGCCTAGATCCTCAAAGGTGTTTAAGTACCTAATTACTATTGCAAGGAAAGAGTGTTGACAGGCATTAAAGTATAATTTGGCAGGCACTGGAACCCTCCTAAATTTCCAGGCCCCCTTCCCACAGGTCTGGGCCACCTGCCCCCCCCCAGCTACTGCTCCCCAAATGCCTGGCCCCCCCACTACTGCCTCCAGCCCCTGTCTCACTGCTGGTCCCCTGAACCTTCCTCAACCCCCTCTTGAATCCCCCATCTCATTGCTGGTCTCCCAACCATTCCCCAAGCCCCTGCCATACCATACCATCTTCCCCTCATGCCCTGGGCCAATCCCCTTCCCCATGCCCTTTTCCCATTGGGCCAGCTCACCTATCCCCAAAAACCAACCCCCGGGGTTCCCCATACCTGGCCACCATGCGGAGTGGCCCCAGCCCAGGCTGAGGCTCCCACCTGGAGCCTGCTCTGACTGAGTATGCTCAGAGCCTCTGAGCATGCTCAGTGAGAGCAGGCTCATGGCAGGAGATTTAAAATCTCCCATCCTGAGAGCTCTCTGCTCTGCTGGAACACACTGGAATAGTGTTCCAGGGCCTACTATTTTTAGGGGCTCAGCATTCAGTGGGCCCCTAAAAATAGAAAATGAAGCTGAAACGCTGCATTCTGGCTCCATTTTCTATTTTTAGGGGGCCTGGAACACTGACAGCCTAAAAATAATGAGCCCCAGAATGCCATTCTGGTGCATTCTGGCTTATTTTGTCCTCTGAGCATTGAGCACATGAATACATTTTGAGGCTTTCTACCCAAGTACCTATATGAGGAGTAGGTTTCTGATAATATTGGGAGTCTTTAATCTAACAGACACTTGCATAACAAGATGGAAGTTATGGTAGTAGAAGCAAGATGAATTCAGATTAAAAATGAAGTGCAGATATTTTGGTAGTGAAGTTATTAAACCATTGGAACTGTTTACAGGTGGAAATTGCAGATGCTTCACTACTTGAAATTATTAATTTAAGACTGGATAGCTTTCTAAAAAATATGCCCTAGTTCAATCTTAAATTATGTACTAGTGCAGGAAATACTGGGTGAAATTTTATGGCCTGTGCTATGCAGAAGTTCAGAGTATCAATCAACATGTTTCTTCTGCTTTTGAAATCTCTGAAAATAAAACTTGATGCATATTGTAATATCCCACCAAACGACTGGCACATCCTGAATCTTTTTTCTAGACATCTTTTTTTTTTTTTTTTTTTTTATTCTAGGGGATTTTTGGAAGCTCATTTTCCCAGAGCCTTGTGAAGTGATCCTGTGTAGTCAGTCCACTTCTCCAGGTGGTGGGAAATTTCATGACTGGTTACAAAAGTGATGGCCAGACGAGTTATTTTACTATACCATTAATAGCCACTCCTATGCTGAAGATTAAGGACATTATACATCCAGCTGAATAAGAATTTAATGATTGCCCTGCTGAGCATCAAATACTTCACTAGTGTGTTTGGGATCTCATCCATGTGAATAATGAACTCTTAAAGGACAATGAATTTTGGGGCTTCTTCTATTGCCATACTTGACAAGTTGCTCCTTAGGAAGCCCTTGGAATCATGGAGTGGCTTATTGGAATCCTATGTGCTCTTTATAAAGTAATGTGCACACCATGCAAACATGCTCAAAATTATGTTGGATGAGTTGTGTATGGGTATATGAAAGCACAACTATATGCTAAAACTATTTTGTCTCCATTTCCCATGTTCCCTCATTAGTCACTTCAGTTTTTTTTCTTTTCATCAGTTTTCACATTTCTTATTTTGTCTATTTGCTGCATTGATAGGATGCCCATAAATTTTCTCTTTCTTTCCCTGTGTTTTTCCCCCTTCTCATTGTTTTAACCTCTTCTCTCCTTCCACTTTTTATTTCACCCCAATATGATCTGACTTGTTCCTCCTCCTTTTCGAATGCGGCACTAGGGGGCTTACTCTCCTAATCAGTTAATGCCTTTTATACCTGGGGTTTGCACACTCTCCCCTCAAGGGTAAGAGCAAGAATGGCTGATGTTCTTTCTTTTGTTCCTTCTCATCACCCTTGCAAAGATTTTGAGTAGACTTTCCTTCTTTCTTTCCTCATGTTCAGCTGATGACTCTTTATCCCAAATACCTGCTGATCATATTCTTTTGTAGAAGGAGTAGTGGATCACTATCTAAAACTAGATTGAGCTTGCAGAGTGGCAGTCGGGAAGCAGAACTAGCTCAGTGAGAAATTGCTGCATGGGAATGAGAAACAGACAAATTAGACTGTGAGGGTTTTCTTGCATATTAGCAACACAGCACCCTTGGGTCCTTTCAAGCAACTTCCTTGCATTGAGCAGAACTTGACAAATCAAATGGAACTCTTATTTTGGTGGTTTATTTCTCACTAATTCTGAGGTTTTGGGAAGGTGAAACTTTTGTTAGAAAGCATCTAGGCAAAGCCTGGAGCCTTGAAGTATTGACGCTTTGTATGTATGCGGTTTTCGTTTTCTTCTGTGTGCCCTGGATTTAAAATGCACTCCTTGAATCAGAGGCTAATTAAAGCTGGCATGCAAAGAGGAAAAAGTGTCCAGGACTTTGCTGTATTGATTATAGTGTTAATGTTTTGTCTCTATTATACAAGTTTCGCATAGCAAGTTAGAAGAAAGATGAAATGAGCATTAATCTGGAAAAATGTGAAGTTTAACTCAGTATTTTTACATCATCGTTATTACTGATATTAGGTACTTGTTTAAAGCCTTTTATATGCATATCTCCATTTACTTTACAAACAGTAATTATCTGAACTTTCAGGTTTATGGGCAGATTTTGGACCCAAGCTATTTGTGAGTTTAATAAGAATAAAGTTGATTTCTTTTGGAAAGTAGTACTGTGGCATATAGAGCACTATTTGTATACTATGCATATTGCAAGTGTTAAGTGTATAACAAAGATTTATAATTGAGATTTAGGTAAGCAGATGGTAAAGAGCTTTCCCCCCTACCACCTATTATTAATAGTGAAAAGTTGCCACTTAATTTTATAGGGCATGCTGGGATTTGTATTGAGAAGGGTATGAAAAACATAGCACATACCATGAAGGTCTATGGCCTGATCCTGCTGCTGTGCAACATGTTTGCCAATATTTTAAATGACTTTTCAGTAGAAAGGTTCTGATTGTGATTGGCCCTTGCATAGATGACTAAAGTTGGTAGGATTCAAGATTTCTGTTTCACACAACACCACATAACAAAGACACACTTCGTCTCAGTGTTTGAGGGGAGGAGCAGGAATTGTTTCCTCCAGGCACCCCAAGTGGTGCACATAACCCAAAAAGAAGTAGGGAGGGGCTCCTATGCCCTTCAGAGCTACTTGCTCAGATCTGTACCATGCTAAATGCTGTAGTCCCAAAAATATTAAAAATGGATCTGAAATCTTCTCAAAATATACTAGGCCAAACCACCTCAATCTTCCAAGCAATTCATGTAAACTCCTTCCCATTCTATAACACTTTTCACCTCTGCTTTCACAATAGCCCGGGATACGGATAAGCATACTAGCATGCTTTGCAGATCATCAGATCCAGGCTCTACCAGATAAAGTGTCAGATACCAATGATATCCTGGAATTTGCCTTTTTCTGTTTAAATTGGATGAATGTTAAATCTAGTGCCTCAGCTGACCACAAGTGCCATAGCATTGCTTGAGGAAATAGTACTAAATCAGAACTTAGAGTCAACTTGGTAGTGCAAAACCAATGCCTTAAATTTATCCTAGAAATCAAGTAGTAACCAGTGCAGATCTGAGTCCAGCAATGTGAGGCATTCTCTATGACCACTGTATTCTTTAGTAGCTGAACCTTCAGGATTGTTTTTAAGCAGACTGATAGTGTGTATCATAGAGCTCCATCAGCAAAGTGACAAAAGAGTGGGTAAGCAAAGTCAGCATCCATAAGAAAAGGTCAAAAGCTAATACAAGTGCAAATAATAAAAAGTGTTCTGGGCTACTGCCACTACCTGACCATCTAGAAACAACAGGGGATTCTAACCTTTCCTGTCATCCTAGATCAGGGATCTCAAACTCAAATCACTATGAGGGCCACATGAGGACTAGCACCTTAGCCCAAAGGCTGCACCTCTGAAACCTTTTCATACAACAATATTGCAAATATCAGTAATAATAGTGTCATTGTGGGCTGTAGGAAATAGCTTTAGGGGCCGTATGTGGCCCATGGGCTGTGTGTTTGAGACCCCTGCCCTAAATGGTATATCTGAGTGGCAAATGCCAAGTAAATCCTCTCAGTTGAGGAAATGGCCATATATCATCTCCTTTTCCTGTGGTTGTTTCCCCTGGCCTTATATGAAATATTTGTGAGGATGATTCTCAGCTGGCTAGCCCAAGTCCAAGTTGCAGCTGTTAGGTACATGTAAATTGCTCAGTTCTGTTATCCAGTAAAACAGCTTGCCAAACTATTCCCCACCTATTAGTATTACTTGACTCCACTTTGTTACTGTTCCCTATTGTGTTTCGTAACATCTGTTCATGAATATGAGAGAAAGAAGTCCTCTAGGGAGAGTTTCTGCTGTGGGGGAAAGGTATTGGGCCTGATCATTGCTGGTTTTTATTGAGACCAATGAATTGCTAGGGGTAGTGGCAGGGTGGCTAATGGAAATGAGGATATGGAGGTAGAAATTACCACATTCAAGGTAGAAGCCAAACTCGAACAGTTTAATGGGTTTAAATTGAGGGACCCAGACAAGCTTCATCCAAGAATATTAAAGGGACTGGCGCATGAAACTGCAAGCCCATTAACAAGGATTTTTATGAATCTGTAAACTCAGGGGCTGTACTGTATGACTGGAGAAGTGCTAACATAGTTCCTATTTTTAAGAAAGGGAAGGAAGAAGTGATCTTGGCAATTATAGGCACATTAGTTTGACCTCAATAGTAATAAAGGTCTTGGAAAAAGTTTGATAGAGAAAGTAGTTAGACATCGAGGTAAATGGTAACAGGGACAAATACAACAAGGTTATACAAAATGCAGATTGTGCCAGACCAACCTGCTTTTTGTTAAGAAGATATGGAATGCAGTGTATCTAATATACCTAGATTAAAGTAAGACATTTTATACAGTTTTACATGGGGAATTATTAGTCAATTTGGAAAAGATGAGGATTAACATGAAAATTGAAAGTAGGATAAGGAACTGGTTAAAGAGAGATTAGAATGGGTCATATTGAAAGGTGAATTGTCTGGCTGCAGGGAGATTACTAGTGGAATTCCTAGTCACAAAAAGTGGGTATATGCTAATAAAAAGTGCAAATTAAACACAGTTGGGAGTTTTGCTAATACAGAGAAGTGCTGGGATATCTTACAAGAAAATGTGGATGACTTTGTAAACTAGAGTAATAGAAATAGGATGAAATGTAATAGTGGAAAGTGCAACTTAGGAAGTAATAATTTTTTTTCTTTTTTTGTTCTCAACTATGGACAGATCTGTTGGAAATGACAGGGGAGGAGAAGGATGTGTATGTATCAGTGGATCACAAGATGACAATAAGCCACCAGTGTCATGTGCTTGTGAAAGACAAGCTAATGCAATCCCAGAATGCATCAAGTGAGGTATTTCCAGTAGAGAGAAAGAGAGAGGTATTAATACCATTATGCAAAATGCTGGTGAGACCTCACGGGGAATATTGTGTGTAGTTTTGGTATCCCAGGTTTAACAAAATTTCATTCAAACCAGAACACATGCAGTAAAGGGCTAGTAGGAGGATCTGAGGAAAGGAAAAAACTGCCTTATGAAAGGAGGCTCAAAGAGTGTGTCTACACTGGAGCCTTAGGTTGGCTTAACCTTCCTTAAGTCAACCTAAGGAAATCCTCATCTACATTGCACTTTTATTAAGTTGACTTAAGCGCTGCCTTAAGTTAACTTAATAACACCAGCACCTAAGGTCGACTTAAATGTAGAGTGAAAATTATTATGTCAACATAAGGCTCTGTTAAGTCGATTTAACAAGGTCAACTTTAAGTCAACTTAAAGTCAACCTTGCTAAGTCGACTTAAAAGAGCCCCCAGTGCAGACATACCCAAAGAGCTTGTCTTGTTTGCCATAACCAAGAGAAGGCTAAAGGGAGATATGACTGCTCTCTGTAAATACATCAGAGAGAGAATTTCTCTCCCTCCCTGGTATTTATTTCAGTTCTGCACTAGTGTAGAAACAAGAGCAAATGAATATAAACTGGCAATCAGGACATTTAGACTTGAAATTAGATGGAAGGTTTCTAAGCACTAGGGGAGTTTTGCAACAGCCTTCCATGGGGAGCACTAGGGACAAAACAGCTAGCTGCCTTCAAAACTGAGCTTGAGAAATTTATGGATGGAATGGTATGATGGGATAGCCTAATTTGGCAATTTACTGACCTTTGACTAGTAGTGGTAAATATACCTAATGGCCTGTGATGGGATATTAGATGGCAGGGGTTCTGAGTTACTACAGAGAATTCTTTCTTGGGTGTCTGGTGAGTCTTGCCCACATGTTCAGGGTTTAACTGATTGCCATATTTCAGATTGGGAATTATTTTTTTCCACAGGGCAGACTGTTAGAGACCTAGGGGTTTTTCACCTTCCTCTGCAACATTGCTGGTGGATTCTCTGTACCTTGAAGTCTTTAAATCATGATTTGAGGACTTGGGTAACTGAATCATAGGTTTAGGTGTCTATCACAGGAGTGGGTGGGTAAGGTTTGTGGCCTGCTTTGTGCAGGAGGTCAGACTAGATGATCATAATGGTCACTTCTGATCTTGAAGTTCATGAGTCTGTAGGATACTGGCCTGCATTGCTGAACTGTTTTGCTCCAGGGTCCTGGCTACTGGGAGAAACTTGGAATAGAGAAAGAGTGCACCTGCATCTCTAGCTGCATGCCCATTTCATCATCTTGTGGCTTCACTCCTTTTTGAGGTGACTAGATCCTTTGGAATCAAATAATTTTAACGTATGTGCCCTTCTTTGTTATATTGGAGAACACCCTAGCGGGCGCTAGTAAGATTGCAGTTGCCGCCATCCTGAGTTGTGGAACTGCAGTTGTGACTCCTATCTGGGCAGAGAGAATAATGTCTGGAAAGACTCAAGGACCAGGGTTGGGCTGACCTGAATGAATAAGAGAAGTAGTAGAAAGAGAATGTGGGTGAGAGAGAGGAGAGCAGCTGTGCAGAGAAGAGGCTGCTGAGAGAAGACTACAGCTGGTGATTTCTGGTGGAATAGGGGTAAATGAATGGATTGAGAGATTTAGGCTAGATTATATCTTGTCATAATTCCCACGGCTCCCAAAACATGTCTAAATTGCCTGTACTGTAGAAGATGATGATTTATATAAAGTTTAATATTTTTGTTTGTTTAAAGGGAACCTTTGCCAAGACAATTATGAGAAAAGAAATGCTGCATTGAACACGTATCCAGAACCATTAGTCATAGAATAGCAAATGATAAATTACATGAAAGCATGCATTACTTTTACAACCTAGAATGACCTAAAGATGCTAGATGAAGAAACTATTCACTTCATGCTGAAAGATGTCATTCAAAAAATACCATTTTAACAGACGATTGTTCTAGCTGCTTAACAAAAATTCATTTAAGATCTTCTTGATTAGACAATGCATGCTTTTGTTTGGAAATGAAATGGGAACACATTGGATTGTTTAGCAAAATGCTGCTTAGCTGTTTAATAGCCACTTACTTCTACCTTATTTTTCCTGCCAGCAGTTCTATGAAGGTTTGTTCATAAAATGAAAATATGTGGAATTTTATTGAGTTGGGTGGTGCTTGTGTTCATAAAAATGCTCAGGTGGATGAGAGCTGAGTGTCTGATGTAAAGCTTGCACATCTGTGCCAGTGTTTAACAATGAAGATCATGATAAAAGGCAATAGATCAGCAGCGGTGCAACAGCATCATGCTGCACAGCACCATAAAAAGCTGAATTCAGGAGCAAAATCACGCAATCTCTGTACATCTCCTCTACATCTCATTTCTGCACTATAATGAAAGAAAAGGCTAATTAACAGTACCTTCTTAATACACCTTTGATATATATGGTTGCCCCAGAGCTGGTGCATATTGTGGGGTCAGAACAGGAGAACAGTCACACCCCCATCTGGGTCTTGGCAGCCACCAGTCAATGGCAGCCTTCCTCTCTTGGGGAAGCTGCCAATGATTAATTCCAAGAACTTCTTTCAAGCAGTGGGTTTGGTTGGCTGACAAGATGTCTAATTATAAAGGAACGGCAGCAGGTGGAGTCTGTCCTCTTTTGATCCACTTTCAGCTGCTGTAAATCCTGTTCTGCATCACTGCTGCTTCACAGTTCTGGCAAGGGTTCAGCTCCACCCTTCTGCGGGAGGATCCTGATAAACTTCTCCCACCCCTTCTTGCCTATTGCTGGGAGCAGGGCTCTGCAATGGCTACATTTGGTATCCAGCTTTTCTTCCCCTTTGATGCCTCTTCTCCAAGAGTTCTCATTCACAGCAACAGAGTTTGTGCTGCTTGTCTATGCAGCAGCAACTTGTCTAAGCCCTAGTCTATACTTAAGGCTTTTTTGGCAGTAGTCGACTGCCGTTTACTCAAGGAACGTAAAATTCCTTGTGTAAATGGCAGCGACTTTCTAAGCCACTATTACACGTTGGGGGAAAGCTGACCACAAATCGCTTGTGGCTGGCTTTCCCCTACACCCCCGACCTCCAGGACGTCTGAGGCCGACTTCTGGGAGCAGCGTGGTGAGTTCATACTCGCCGCGATCCACCCCTGGAAGCCTGAACTGACAGCGGTGAATTTGCCACCATCAGTATAGACATACCCTTAGTTCCATCACCACTCCTTCTAGGCAGGGGTGATGATGGACTGTTTTGGGTTTTTTTATAAAGAATTTCCTTCCAGTTAATTGATTGCTTGTTGCAAAAGATAGGTTGGATGCTCCCAAAAATGTTTGTTCCAGGGTACAGACATCTGTAGGTTAGTCAGGGGCTCAGGATGATGTATATGAATTTGATATATACTCTGTATAAAACTGATTGAATTCTCTCTACATTTATGGGTTGGACATGTCTCTATTTATGGATGTGAATTTGTTAGTCTTTAAAGGTGTCAATAGACTCCTTGCTTGTTTTGCTGAACTAAACTAACAATGGCTACTGCTTTGGAACTTGGTATTTCTCTTGTTCCTCCATGAATGTTTATTGCTGAAGAAGCTTCCTAAATTCCTACTTAACAGCTGCAGCTAGATTTCTAGCCTATATAGCAGTAGTTCATTGTATGAGATCTCTATTTCCCTAAGGATGAGAAAATGCAGACTTTTCTCCATAGATTTTGTCAGAGGATGACAATATTCCCTCTAAGGCCCTGAGGCAGCTGAAACTTATGTTGCTCACTGTGCAGGCTGCCCCCCCAGGAGCCCAATCCTGCCCTCCACTCTTCTGATCATCCCCCCCCGGCCCCGGCCGGCCGGATCTGGCCCCCGGCTCTCTCAGTCAGCCCCCCCAAACCAGCCCAGTCCTCCTCCTCCCAACCTAACCCACTCCCCTGGTAACCCCCCAGCTGGCTGGACCCCCAACCTTCCACACCTTTACCAAGCTGCTGCAGCGGCGCAGCTGAGCCATGGCTCCTTAGGCCAGAGAACCACTGACGGAGCATGCTCAGACATTTTCTCCTGGCAGCAAATAAGTACCTGGAGGAGGCAACAAAGATATGCTAACTAAGGTGGCTCAGCAGAGACAATTGGGTCACCTCTGCCCAGAAAGGGAGGAGCGTAAAGGCGTGGGGACAAAGAAAGACACTGGGCAAGATTTAGGGACTTTTGCCTGGGACTCCCCATCCTGAAACAACTCCAAGCAAGACCTGAGCCCTGCCTGGTCGCAGGCAGAGACTGGCCATATAAATAGCCGACAACCTTGAGCATGAACTTGGACTATGATGTCAGTTTAATAGAGATATTAGGGCAGTATGCCTGTCTGGCTTTTATTTCCTTGTGGTCAGTCCTGACTCATTTCTATTGTGATTCTGCCATGATTGGCCATATTCTCACTTAGAATTATAAACTGATCAATAAACTAGTAGCTGTTTTATCTAAAGTTGTGTGATATTTTGAGGGTGTGAGTGAAGAAGGCTGGGCCCAATCCATTTTTTTTGTTAAATGGACGGACTTGAGTGTATGGCAACAGTGGCTCCCACGGTGGAGTCTGGGGCCAGTGGTGCCTGTTGAGGGACCATCCCTCAAGTAACCAGAGGGAATACACCCACTGCTTGGGACCAGTTGCACACCAGAAGACAGAGTGGACTGACTCTGGAGTGAGTGGTCACTTGGCAATGTGGGGCAAATCGGGGGGGGGGGGTGTCACAGCAGCACACTGGATCAGATCTGGGGAGAAGACTGTCATACCGTTATATTTATTTATCTGTGTAATTACCAATCAGTCAAACTAGCTTCAGCAGCAGGCAAATTGATTGAACTTACAGAAAAGAATAGAATTATTAGGCATATGGATGAACATACTATGTTGGATGAGTCAATATGACTTTTTTAAAGAGAAATCATGACTTGCCAATTTATTAAATTCTTTGAGGGGGTCAACAAGCATGTGGACAAGGGTAATCCAGTATATATAGGGCTGTGTTCACACACCACTCTTATTTCGAAACAACAGAGGTTGTTTCAAAATAAGAAATACCCTGTTCACACGACGCATGGTTGTTTCGAAACAACAGCACCCGTTGTTTCGAAACAACGGCATTGTTTCGAAACAACTTAAACCCCATGTGGGGACGAAACAATGTTGTTTCGAAACGATTGTTTCGAAACAACAGTGACTTGTTTTGAAATAACTGTTGCTTAAAACTGCTATTTTGCTTTGAGCTTTCTTCCTTAATTCGAATTAACAAACTGTTAATTCGAATTAAGTTATTTCGAAATAAGGCATTATTTCGACACAAGTTGTTTTGACACAACTTGTATCAAAATAATGCCTGTGTGTGAACACAGCCTAGTATACTTGGACTTTCAGGGGGCTTTTGATAAGGTCCTTTGTTGGCTATGTTCACATACAGGGGGTTATTTCGATACAAGTTGTTTTGATACAAGTTGTATCGAAATAACGCCTTATTTTGAAATAAGTTAATTTGAATTAACAGTTTGTTAATTCAAATTAAGGAAAAAAGCAGGAATTGAAATAGCGTGTTCAGACAACAGTTATTTCGAAACGAGTTGCTGTTGTTTCGAAACAACATGTTCAGACGGCATTGTTTCAAAACAATCATTTCGAAACAACGTTGTTTCATCCCCACGTGGGGTTTAAGTTGTTTCGAAACAATGCCGTTGTTTTGAAACAACAGAACCCGTTGTTCCAAAACAACGGTGCTTGTGTGAATGTGGCCTTTCTTATTTCGAAACAACCTCTGTTGTTTCGAAATAAGGCTGCTGTGTGAACACACTCGTTATGGGGTCATGCTGCCCCTGAGTCCCCACCAGGTACTCACAGACTTCACTCTTCTTGCCACCAGTGTCTCTTTTTACTGCATTTAGAACACCCACCACCAACTATATACAACTTTACAAGCTCATAGACTTACAGGAGTTTCACCAGCTCAGCCCAGCTCAGGGGAGCTTGACTCTAGCTCTGGGTATCTCACCTCTCAATGGCTGTCTCCTCATTCCCTCTGTCCTTGCTAGGTCCTCCCTGGGAGCTTTTATCCACACCTTAGCTCGCCCAGCTGGTCCTCCCTCCATCTCATTAGCTGGCCTGCCCAGATGCCTCCCCTTTCTTCTACATCAACCAGGTGCTAGCCCAGCCTGGCTGATGTACCCTGTGACATCCCTCAAGAAAGGCTCTTAAACCAGGGCTTGACAAATCCTGGGTGCCAGTTCACCATGGCAGGCAGTATTTTGCCCCTGACGCATAAGAGCTCCACAGTAGCCAGGGAGGTGAATGCTCCCTGGCATCTAAAATAGAGCTGGCAGCACTGACATTTTCAGAGCACCAACATCCCCCCCACCCCCCCGGCATCCATTGCCACCAAAAGTACCTCAGCAGTGACTTTTTTTTTTAATGGTGGAGTGGGGTGTCTTTCACACACCATGTTGCCACTAAAAGAGTTGACATCTGCTGTGACTTTTTGGTGGTAGAGGAACCCCCTTCACTGCCACGGACCTAGGCACCTCACTTTTTTGGGCTGGTCCCTAAGTGTGTGGCAGATTTATCAAGGCCTGTCTTAAACAAACTAAGCAGTCATGGGATGAGTAGGAATGTCCTCTCATGGATCAGAAACTGGTTAACAGAAAAGAAACAAAGGATAAAACTAAATGAGACCAGTGCTGTTCAACATATTTAGAAATGATCTGAAAACTGAGTTGGCATATTTACAGATGAGACAAAATCACGCAACATAGCCATGTCCAAATCTGACTGCAAAGAGTTCCAAAGGGGTCTCACAAAACTGGATAACTGGGCAAGAAGATGGCCAATGAAACTGTATTGATAAATGCAAAATAATGCATATTGGAAAAACATAATGCCAATTATCCACAGAGGGTGATAAGATCTAAATTAGCTTTTACAGCTCAAGAAAGCAATCTCAGTGTCAATATGGCTAGTTCTCTGAAAAAGTCTGCTCAAAATGTGGTGGCAGTCAGAAAAAAAAAGCTAACAGAATATTAGGAACTATGAGGAAAGGGATAGGTAAAATGGAATATATCATAATGCCATTATATAAATACATGTTAATCTCACACTGTGAATACTGGATGCAGTTCTAGTTGCCCCATCTCAAAAGATATTAGAATTATAGAAGTACAAAGCAGGGCAACAAAAAATGATTAGTTCTCTGGAACAGCTTCCACAAAAGGAGAGATTAAAAAGACTGCAAGCCCAGGAAATGTTAGGATGCTATGCATAGGAGTTATAAAAATAGGACATGGACACTTTTGAAACAGTAACTCTTACCCCACCTCTAGCAGCTGTCAGCTCTACCTACAGTTTAAGTGTAGAGTCACTTTGGAATCAGGCACCTGGTGCTGACACAATAGTTGGCTCAAGCAAATCCCTTTGTAGGCTTAGGGTCACATTTAGATTCAAAATTTCAAGGTGGAATATTTGCCTTGCATAAGGAAAGGGGTTTGAATGCAGGCACTGTTGGACCATTGTTCTAAAGTAGATAAATCTCTAAGTGGAACAAGTGTGCTACTGTATGTCAGATCAAAAGACATCTGTCTGAGGCATAGGTGTGGCTTAGTAAAGAGTGGCAAATGAGCAGCAGATTTCTCATTAACATTTAGAATGTCTACTGAATGTTTAAAAATGTCTAATGTATTCATTAATGTATAGATTCTGGAATCAGATGTACATTCGTGAAATTCACTTATGTCAGTGGAATTTTAAGGTGCATACCTTAGATAGGAATTTGGCCTTTAGTACTATAAGTGAAACTTACTGTGGTTTGTTCATCTGCACTTTATACCCTTCAGGGGAAAAATTTTGTATTTTTTGCCAGTTATAATATACTAAAAAGTTGCTTATATTTGAATGCCAAAGGCATTTGGGTTCTTTTAGATTTTGCTTTTGCACATGCTTGGGCTAGATTTACCAGTGAACATCATAATAGATGGTTTAATTAACAGAAGACTCTGATTACACATTGCTTACCTACATTCCACACTGAAATTAACTTAATTTCGCCCTTCAGTAATTTTAATCTGTATTTGCCCTTCATTGACATACTTTTATCTTCTGGTGTCTAAATACTATCCACACTTCAAATAATGGGACAGAAAGAGAGATTAATCTTTCTATTCATCTGTAGTCAGCCTTTATTGGACGTGCTTGTGATTAACACTATCTCTAATTTATCATACTAATTTATTAGATTTATCATCTCTAATTTATCAACAAATTATTTCTAGAATAATTTGTTGAGAATTTCAAAATAATTTTGAAGCCTATTTTACCAGCGTAAACTGTACATTCACATGCAAAGGGACTCTACTTTTTTCTGCAGAAGCCCTGAATGTCTGCCAGGTTTAAAGAAAAGATAGTAATAAGGCCATGTTTCCTCTATATGATCTCATCTACTCACAATTCTAAGCAGGATTTTAATTTTTTTTTTCATGAATTGATTAAGTAGTACTTAATATTTATCCTTGCGGCTGCAGTTGCGCACAATTAAATATTCAATGAATTTATCTGTCTGTGTGCTTGTTTACATGAAATGACTTTTTTAGAAAGATTTTTGAAAAATACCTAATTTTGTATTTAGCACATTGTGAAAATTGCAATGACAATTTTCATCTCTAAAAGCTGTTGTCATAAATGAAATTCTTGGCTAAGGGGCTTTTGCTCTTACATAGTGCAGCACACCAAAAAATGAGAAGTTTTTACCCTCCAGAGAAAATATTCTTTTTCAGATAAATGTGATTTCTTTTGCCTGAACAAATGCAGATTCCTGTGGCACTTTTAGAGATTGACACATTTATATATTGCATGAATTCTTGTGGGTAGAATCATTTCATCTGATGAAGTGGGATTCTGCCCGTGAAACCTCATGTGATAGATACATCAGTGCCACAGGACTCCTTGCTTGTTTTTGCTGAACTAGACTAGTGTGACTACCCCTCTGAAACTCTTTTGCCTTGTATCCCTGCTTTCTATGAAAGGAGAACTCCAAAAAAGGCAAAGTAATAGGAAAAGGGCATGTTTTAACATCCCTGTGTCATATAACCTTTTTTTTATTAATAAACAAATTCCACTCACATTATTCCTTTATGGCTCATATTATTTTTTTTGTCCCCTTCCCCCCACATAGCATATAATTCTTTGGAGCTTGTTCATATAAGGGCTCAGCATATAGGGTTCAATAGCCAAAAGCATTGCAGGTAAGGTGCTAAGTCTGAGTCACTTTATGCCTGTATTTGATCATTAGAGGTTTAAATAAACTGCATTGTCTCAGGCTTGATATGTGACTGTATAAGGCGGTCATGCTGGTTATGTTATAAATAAGATTTTGGGACAAGCACTGTTGGTTTGTTCTCTGTTCGACACACTGTTCTGAAGAATCAGGTGTTGGCCTCGGACAGGTTCCTCAGTGCAACCTCAGTACTTAGTGCCTGGTTGTGTTATACTGTAATTAGGACTGTATCATCCATCCTGATCACAAAAGTGTTGAAAATAAGATTTGCTTCCCTTGAGCCTTTTAGCTAAGTGGCATTTAAGATGCAAGTTATTTGATATTTCTTTAAAAACAAATTCACGTGTACTTGTTGAGCTACCCAAAAGACAAAGCTAACACACCTTTTGACATCTTTGGGTATTGTTGATTTTGCAAGTCAGGTGAAAAGCAAAGCTGGACTTTACAGGAATATTTTTCTTCTCAGGTAACTTTTCATATTTTAAAAATTCTTCACCATTAACCTTTCTGTGTTTAAAATAGATTAATATTTTATTTAAAATAGTGTGTTTCATAAGAAGTGCCTTTAATCTCTAAAACAGAGTTAAGGTACTGTGAGTACAATGATTAAGCTATATTCTGTTCTTTTCTATTCATCACTATAGTGAGCAAATTGTCAACCTCTTGACTTCAGTGGATTCGTACTTCTTTGGGCCACTAGTGAATTTAGCCCATAAAATCTTTAAGATCATCACTCTGTTGTTTGCATAGTTGTTCTTTTCTGATATTGCATGTGAGTGCAATCAAGCCTGTTGTTTCCATTACAATTCTCTGCAGTAATACTATTTAGCAGTATTGTGTTTAGTATTGATAGGGCTCCAATCGCCAATCCTCTGCCCAGGTAGAAGGGCTGGGAACTGTTTAACTGGAGGAAAGAAGCCTTCTTCTAGAGCTTCACAGCCATTGGAACCCCAATCTACTGCCATGTTGCCTCTGGGACATGATGATGGGGCTTATATAGCAGAAAATATTATTCTAGATGTAAGGCAGGCTTAGAAACTGTGCCTAACAGCTTCTGAGGGAGGGGCAACTAATCTGCATGGGTTTAGTATTTGCATGGGCACAAAGAACATATTAGCATAAATATCCTATGGGTGCAGGGCAATATGGATAATGGTATTTGAGGTTAATCTGGTCACAAATCTGTCAATATCTGTAATTCTACTGAAAAGAAACATGAGATACTGTCTTTTGTAATATGCTACTCTCTTGCTGGATCAAACTCTGGTTAGGTTAGTTAAAGGGTAAAAGCTACCCTTAGCATAAAAGAAACTTACAAGAGAGGCCACTGCCTGTTTCAGCCTGAAAAAGTGAAGAGAGGGATGGGGGGGGGGGTTTGCATAGCTACTTCTGGAGTTATTCCCTGAGTCATTGCCTCACCCCCTGGCCCCATTGTCAAATGATAGATTTGGCTGGGCTTCTTATGAGGCCTCTTTGTTATTTTAATAGATGAAGCTCTTTGCAGCTACTGGAGGTTTAAGAGCTGAAATCATTGAGAGAGGAAAATCTTCCCTCTGAGCTGAAATCAGTAAAGAGGAGCAGCAGATGGAGTGAATGACCAGCAGGCAGAGCCAGCGGATGGTGAGAGCAGCCAGCAGCAGGCTGGACGGTGTAAGTGACCAGTGGGTGGAGTCAGTGGCTGGTGAGAGAAGAGCATGAGTGACCAATGGGCAGAGCCAGTGGACAGCAGGCAAAACCCAGAGGACAGAGCTAGTGGACAGAGTGATAGTGGTTGGCACCAGCAGATAGCTGGTGTGAAAGACACTCCTTACATGCTGTGGGGTTTGTTGGAAGCCTGTTTTGCACTGATTCTCCAGATCAGTGCTGGTTTTGCTATTGAGTTCACAGGTGCTGGTATGCTGTGTGGCATCATGTTGAGAGGCTGTTCTGCATTGATTTTCCAGATCAGTGCTGATTTTTGTTATTTGGCCTTTTACATTCTATTTTTACTACTATTAAAAGTTCTGTATGCTACACTCAGCCGCATGCTTGCGAGCGAGCTGGCCAGGAGATAGTGCATGATGTCCCAGAAATCTGGGTGGGAGCTCGAGCTGGTTGGTGGTGTTACATTATTTGGAAACCCCTAGACATAGAACCTGGTCCTTGTTCTCCCATCTCACCCTGGCAGAAGGGTTACACAGGTATATTAGCATGCCAAGAGCAACCGAAGAGCTGAGCTTTGTGCTATTATACACTGACAATGTTTCCCTGCTCTGCTTCCCCTTCTGCAGCAGAATCACGCCCCAAGAGGGGCAGTTTTTTCTCCTAGGACCATGTCTACACTAGGAAACTTTACTAGACATACTCTCTCTCTTCTCCGCTCTCTAACAATGGTCTCTCTAGGCATGCTATCACTAGTCTGTCTTTTTTTGTAAAATTCTCTAGGATGGGTTAGAGAAAGGTAACTTCCTTTCATGGAATATTTTGATATTTTAAAATTTGGAACCAAATTGCAAAATTCTCTATAAAAGGGAATGGAATCCGAACCCCTGA
Source organism: Podocnemis expansa (assembly GCA_007922195.1). Lineage (NCBI taxonomy): Eukaryota > Metazoa > Chordata > Testudines > Podocnemididae > Podocnemis > Podocnemis expansa. The sequence continues at coordinate 125,476,087 of ML681963.1, forward strand.
AGAGTCACAGTGCTTGCTGCCAGAGTCTGGAAAACAAGGCTGCCAAGGAGATGGGCAGATGAGCTGGCAGGAACCAGGCCTGGCAGGCAAATTTTTGAAACCTGCCTAGTTTCTGAGAAACTTTGCTGAAATTGAATCATCTCCATGCAACATTTCAGTTTCAACAAATTCCACTGGAAGAAATGTTTCATCAGAATTTTCCAATTAACTGTATATTTCCCATATAGACCCAGCATTTTTGTGCAAAATGAATTCACTGCCTGGGAAGAGGATTTTCCTATTGTAATCATTTGGCTGGCTTGTTTAGTGTTTTCTGTGCTCATTTGAGTTTCATTATCAATATTCCAATATCAATACCCAAAGTCTGCGCTGGTTCCTGTGGAATTTCTCAAGATTTGCCCTATTATAATTAGTCACAGAATTTTACCCATTATGTCCAGCAAATTTACTAGAGGAATGTTTTGAGACTGGTGAGTTTCCACAGACAGGAACAAGATGAGCTTCTGATATACCCTGGATAAAACTTGAATGCAGTTGTAGAGGAATTCTCAGTAAGCGGGGGCCACACACTTAGTGAGGAGTGGAGCTTTATTCTACACAGCTGCGAGCCCAAGGGCAAGTAGCCAAGAGCCCTGAGAATAGTGTACATTTTTCTTATATAGTGACATATTACAAAGCATAAATTATTACTGTATAGCCAATTAAGTGCTGGATCCAGCCTTTTTGCACCAAAATTTCCCCAGTTACAACCTATTCTCTTTGACCCGCCTTGTCCCACATACCTTCCAATCATAATTCACCTGCGCCATAGATCTTTGGCCTAGTCCTTGAGCTGACCCAAATGGGCTGACTTTCAGAAATCTGCGGGCAAATCCAAACACCTTCTCTGTCTCCAAATTTCAGTACACTGTCCTTGAAGCACGGCTCTCTACAGCTTCCTAATCAGCTCGTTGCTTCTACTGGCCCTCTTCCAGGCGTGCTAGCGGAACAGAGAAATGCAGCTCTTCCCCCTCTCAAGGCCTGCTGAGCGCTCCATCTGTGTCTCAACACTGTTAGGCCTCAGCACTCTGTCAGGCCTCAGCCTCGGAATTCCTCCACACAGTACTTCACGTAGCATCTGTGGTGTTGCCATGTGGCCAGTTGTTCATTGACCCTGAATTGGAAGAATTATTATTATAGGTTTGATACCATTATGAAAATTTGTGAGAGTGAGGCCCTGCAGATAGGGAGACAGGAGACTTGGTTTCTATTCCCCATTCTGCCACTCACTCACTGTATGACTGTTGGCAAGTCACTTCATATCTCTAGCTATGTCTACACCTAAAAGCTTGGTTTGTTTGTTAGTCCAAACTAAGTAGTTCCAAGTTAAGTCAAACTAAGCGTTGTTTTTCAGTTCGAACTACCTTTTTAGTTCTAACTAGCCGTGCTTGTTTTTAGTTTGAATAGTATGGCTAGTTTGAACTAAAAAACCCTGCTTAGTTTGAACTAACTTCAAACTAACTTTTTAGTTTGAACTAAAACAGCACAGCTAGTTCGAACTAAAAAAAAACGCTTTTAGTTTGAATTAACTACTAGTCCGAACTTATTTAGTATGTCTCCATTGGGCTAGTTTGAACTAAAAATGCAAATTAGTTCAAACTAAGCAGTTAGTTTGGACTAACCAGATGAACTAAAAAAAAATTTTAGTTCGAACTGGGCAAAGGCTAGTGTAGACAGGCTTCGAATTAGTTTGGACTAAGCTTGCTTAGTCTGAACGAATTTGCTAGTGTAGACATAGCCCCAGTTTGTGTCTTTGCCTCTGCCTGTCTTATCTACTTTATATTGTAAAGTCTTGGGGCAGGAGCTGTCTTTTGCTATGTGTTTGTACAATGCTTAGCACATTGGGACCCCACTCTTTTGGTCATAAGGTGCCATCACAGTAGACAGCAGCTCTGTCCTTATCACTGTTTGAAAACAGACCAGTTCAATCCTGGTGTAAGTGTTAAACTATGGATTTGCCTGCTCATCCATGAACTGTATTTGACCCCTTTTATGAAGGAGCATAGATAACCTGGGCCAAATTCCAGAGCTGTATTCATTTACACTAGCTGAGGACCTGAACATCAGTATGCGGGTGCACACTTGTGGCATTCAAAGAAATCTGAAGGTATGGGTGTTTCCCATGTCCATATATGAAAGAAAAGCACAAAAATGCTAATGTGGGAAGGATCTAACTGATGTGAACACCAGCCAACAGAACAATGAGAAGCCACACGTGAGCAGGATTGAGAGTGCTTTCCAGACACAGAGTGGCAGCCTGACCCTTATATTGGTTTGACAAATGAAACACGAGATGGCTTTCAAAAAATAATTTTAGCAATTTTAAGGAAAACCATCCAGAAAGCTGAGTGAAATACGTGTTCCAGAAAGATGCAAAAAAATTAAAAAAAAAAAAAATCCTTACACATTCCAAAGCTGTAGGAGTTAGTAATTAAGGGAGTGGTTGAGGTGAAATGCAAAGATTTAAATGCAGATCTAGATCTAATTAATATAATCAAAACATGGTAATTGTGATCATTAATTCTAGTGAGTGATTTAAAGGTGAACCACTTCAGTGAGACATGATAGAAGATCTTAAACAACTAGAGTTGAAATCCAGCCTAGTTGGCAGTTTACGGAAACTGCTTTGCCAAACATGCTTAGAGATTTCATCATGTATGTTTTACAAAATAATCTCTGTAAAATTAAGTGATTGGGCTGGATTTGCTTTCACCTTAATCTTTAAAATTAAATTCAGAAAGATCACAGAAAAGCAAAATGTTCCAGTTAATTTATTCAATATAACTATTCCTTGTACTGCTTATAAGCAGATTGGTTAGGGTGCTATAACATCAGCACAGCTCCTAACACTACAAGAAAGCAGTTATTTAGGAAAAAAAAGCTAAACTGCGTGCAAGTGTATCATTTATATTAACACATTATTTAAAAAAAAAAATTAGTGAAAGATCAAGGAAGTGAATTAAATGCAAGAGAGCAAGGCAACAGGAGTGATGCTCCTTCCTCAAATTTCCCAGAGTTTTACCATATTGCAAAGCTTCCCAGCTACTGATTCATCCAAGTCAGGGGTCTGCAAACTGTGGCTCCAGAGCTGCATGCAGCTCTTTATCTGTCCCTTGTGGCTCCTGACTCTGAGCTTCCCCTGCCCCCCCAGTGGCCTCTGCATAGGGGCCCACTCCTGATTTCCCCCTCCTCCCCTCCCCGTGCCAAGGGATTCTGTGGCAGGCACCCTGGCCCAGCTCCCCCTACCCAGTTACACCCACTGCAGCTCTCAAAACACTTGATCACTGAAGGAATTTCTAAAAATGGCTCTTCTTATCTTTTGGGTTGCCAACCCCTAATTCCAAGTGAACAGCAGACAGAGCAAGGCCATGAAGCTTGTATCATTCACTTTCTTGTTCACCTGGCTACTTAATATACCATTCAAGCACTTTAGTTTTGATGGCTGGCCTTGAAGTGCTAGGTGATATGCTAGATGCAGTGGAGCAGATTGAAAGACTCAGTTGAGCAACTATGGTCAAACACAAACTTTGAACTTTATTGGCATGTTGATGTGCAGAAATTAGTTACTTCGTATCCAAACAAATATTATCTCTCCACTTCTTTCCTTTGTCCTCTGATCTCTTCCCCCCCCCCCCACTTTCCTACCTCCCTTCTTCAGATCATTTCCTCTTCACACCTCCTAGGGACTTCTCTTGTTTTCCACTCCTTGATTTCCCTGTTACTCTAAAGCTGGTTTGTTCTGCTCACCCTTAACATACCAAACTCCCACCTTCTTTTATGAACACATCAGCAATAACATTCAAAAAAACAATAAGGGAACACCACAAGGCTGTCTCTGGTTGGGGGATGAGCAGAGTCACAGCCCCAGGCCCTGCAGTTCAGTGGGCCCCAGGCCACCTCCCCCCTCACCTGTTCAGTCCTACGTAGTAAGCAGCCCCTGCGTTGCAGGGGGGCGCTGGCATTTTGAGGGGCGTCAAAAGGGGACAGTGCCGTGGCGCTCCCCTGATGTTGTCACTCATCTGCGTTGGCGTCGCTCTGCTGTGGGGGGGGCATGATCCCCAGCGCCAGCCCTGGGCTCTGCACCCCCCAGGGAAAGCCCTGGAACACTTCAGTCTTCCTGATCACTCCATTAATCATCTGTTAATAGCCATACTGAGGCAAATGCATAAAAAGCAAAGCTTCTTCAAAGAGAAGCTGCAGAATTGTAATTCATATGGGCTATGTCTACACTTAGAGTTTCTATTTGAATTAGTCAATTTGAATTAATAATTATTAATTTGAATTCAGTAACTTCAAATTGACAGGGCCATACTAGAAAATCCTATTTGAACTGGCATGTCCATGGACTGGACGCGACAATTCAAATTGGAGGGGGCACCATGGGAAGTGCGACAAGATGGCCGTGAAATATGGTCACTGCCACAGCCAATCCCCTGCCAGGCTCCAGCACTCTGAGTCTGGCACCAGGAAAAGCTTCCCTGCCCCAGCTTGAGCCACAGTGTGGCTCAAGCTGGGGAGGGGATGCTTTACACCATGCCAAGCTCAGAATGCTGGAGGCTGGCAGGGGAAGTTTTGCCTCCAAGGCAAGGGAAAGGGAATTCCCTCTGACCTCTCCCAGAAGGGCAGCCCTTGCCAGGAAGGGAATTCTCCCCCACCCCGGAGCCTGGCTTGCCTGGGAGCGGGGCTGGAGCTATGCTGGTCGCACAGCTCCATCCCTGCTAGCCACGTGCCAGGAAGGCACCCTGGTGCACAGCTCCTGCAGAGCTGACCACGTGTTGGGAAGGCAGCCACACATCAGGAAGGCATGCCTGCGTGCAGCTGCCTTACCCATGTGCGGCCAGCCCCACAGGAGCCATCCGCGGGCGTGCCTTCTGGGTGCGTGGCTGCCTGGGGGTGCCTTCCCGGCACATGGCCAGCCCCGCAGGAGCCACACGCCAGGGTGCCTTCCCGGCATGCGGCTGCCTGGGGAGAAGCCGCGAGTGGGGGTGCCTTCCCTGCCTGCAGCCAGCCTCACAGGAACCGCATGCCGAGGTGCCTTCTGGGTGCACTACTGCCTGGGGGGGGGCCTTCCCCACGTGCAGCCAGTCCCACAGGAGCCATGCGCAAGAGTGCCTTCCTGGGGCGTAGCTGCCTGGGGAGAAGCCACGAGCTGGGGTGCTTTCCCTGAGCGCTGCTAGCATGGCTGGAGCACTGGCTGGGATCCCTGTCCCCAGCCAGGGAACATGAACCCCCCCCCCCCCCCCCCAGCCTGATCTGGCTGAAGAGGAAAGCCATGCACCCTGGAAGGAAGGTCAGCCCATGTCAATTCAAACTCACAGTGAATTCAAATTGACATGGCCACACTAGGTCAATTCGAACTCCTCAGTTCGAATTGACCCAGACTTCGAAGTCAAACGAGATTTGACGAATTCGAAGTCAGCTTTCATCAGTTCAAACTGAGGAGGTCCTCAGTTCGGATTGATGAAAGTGAGTTTGTCCATGCACTTAATAGAATTCAAATTGATGACGATCAGTTCAACTTCAGCTCTAACTGTAGACATGCCCATGCAGATTTGACACCACCAGTTTAGGATTAAACAGGGACTATGGGTTTTTTTCCCCATTACAACAGGTAATTTTGCTTTCCTTTTTCCTTCCACAGGGGCATTCCTGCACAGGAAAAAGATTTGGGGCATAGGCCCCATACCCAGCAACACCTGTTTGCCAGTCAAACTCTGATCTTCAAAGCCTCCAACAAGGTCTATTTATCCAGTCTTTCTGTAAGGTGCTGGGTTGAGTTGGTTAATGGGGATGGGTCTGGTTCTTCGCATGCTGAATATTTTCTTTATGGCAGCGGGTAGACTAAATTAAGACACACGTCAATGTTTAAAGAAAATTATCCCAGGACAAATCTATTCTGTATTTGTTTCATTGTATATAGTAAATTCCTCTTACAAACCTCCAGTCATTTAATATTTTCACATGTACTACTGCACCATGAAAATTAAGAAGCATTCTATCAGGAGAGACTGCTAGCAGAGAAACAGCCAACACCTCTCACCCCCTTAAAACTGCCTATCTTCAAAAGAACATTTCAGCATGTTGAAACGCCAAAATCATCCCGAGAATGGTAACAGCAGAGATAACTATTAAGACACTCCACTGTTTGAATCTAAACAGCTGCATTCATTTGCTGTAACAGTCTGACCTTATCAAATAACTTACCCTCCCCTGCATTTATTTTCCTCCCATTCATCTATACTACTTCATCTTCAAGCATCTGACAAAGTGAGATTTTCTCCCGTGAAAGCTCATGCGATAAATAAATGTATTAGTTTTTAAAAGTGCCACAAGACTCCTTCTTTGTTTTCCCACCTCCTTTAGGGAGCATTACAGATCACCTTAGTGTTGTCTCCTCTTCCCCACAAAAAAGAAACAAGGAATCTGCCAATCATTATTGTGACTGGTTTCTTTGTATATGTATTCTAGTCCTTTTCTTTCACTCTCCTCCAAGGTAGGGTCATTATTGTCCTGTTTGTCTGTAAAATACACAGCACACTTTGGTGACTATTATTCTTTTTAAAGTATCATTTTGCATTTGAAGCCAAAAGATCTATGAAAATAAACAATCTAGCCAACATTCGTTTGTCCTAGCTAAATACCTATATGCTTGGGAGCATCAGTTATACCTGCAGAAGTTTTGAACAAGTTCTACATGGTGCATTGCCTTCAGCTGCACCTATTTCATACAGTACCAGAAGAACATTAAAGTAGATGCAGACCCCCTTCTGCCTGTCTTATTCAAAATTAAGAAGTAGCATAGGCAGAGCCTGTGCTGGGACAGGATTAGATCATGCAGGTAGCCTCTGGCCCTGACCTGCTAGTAACTTCCTGGGGAATCCAGTCACTTGGATAAAGTTATACCGTAGAACCATGTAGGAACCTTATTCAACGTAGAGTGAGTGAAGAGCAGCTATGAATGAGGGAGACGTTTATAGAAGTGAGTTTTCATCTTGAACTAGAAACAAAATAATGTAGATCTATTTTTGTGGTAGAAAGGCAGGACATGGACATTTGGTACCTTGTAAAAATATAAATATTTGTTCCCAATTTTGCATGTTTTAAAAAGTGTGTATCTGAAGCATCAGAGATCGGCCAGAGGCACATACTTTTGATCCCGACTTCCCCGAAGTTAGGTTTTTGGTGAGGTTTTTTTTTTTTTTCGCTTGATTCAGGCCCATTTCCAGATTAAGTAGTTAAAATGTTTGACATGACAAGTTTTAGAAGACAGTGATTATTAAATACATACCTGGTAGCCAGCTTACATGAATCAATTATGCTCTAAGATTAAAACAAATGTATGATAGCTTATCTGAATTTGAACACATTAAACTGTTTTCCTTAAGGCTATTAACATGTATTCCAAAAACCTGCTTTGAAGCATAATTTAAGTGACAAAAAGTGTTTCTTTTTTCAACTAAGCTAAATAACCACATAGTTAACCAACGTTAACTCTGTAGCTGGTAAGTCAATGAGCAGTATGTTTTAGATATACCAGAGTTCTCTTCCTATGAGTCACAGTTAAACAACAGATATCTTCAATAAAGGCTAAAATCACCTCCCATAGATGATTAAGGAAAATATCACGTTGAGGTCATATTGCAATACTTAGCTGCTATAGAAAGGCTTGTCTGACAGCATTCTGTAAGGGAGGATACTATTCCCATTTTAGAGTTGGAGAAGTTAAGGCACACAAAAGTTGAAATCATTATTTTATCTTTACGGTAGTGTCTAAACATCACACCCAGTTGGGGTCCGGTGTGGTATGTGCTGTACAAACATATAATAAATGAGAAGCCCTTGTCCCAAAGAGCTCAGACCTAAAATATGACTTACCCTAGGTTACACAGGTCAATGGCAGACCTGCCAATAGGCATTTTCTTATTTCAATCCATTGGGCCACACTACCCCCACAAGACTTAACTCTGCAAGAGCACTGCCTCCAAAGAATGGCTGGCAGCATGTTCAGTGTGGCTACTTAATTTTATCCCATCTCTACAGTAATATGTAAACAAGTGCACAAGAGGCATGGCAGTAGGGAGATCAGGCACTGTATGAGCCAATGATGTATTATTACAGATGTATGGCATATATTCAATTTTGCATTCACAGTTGTAATCTTTCTGCTGTAACTCCATAGTTATAAAACACTACAGCTGTGTATGTGCTATTTTAGAGTGACATAGAAAGAAATGCCCTTTCCTTAAGTAGATTACAATCAAAGGTCCCAGGCCTGTGCATAAGTAGTCCCATTAGTTTAAGTGGGACCACTCGTGAGTAGTTTGCAGGATCAGGATGCCCAGTCATGGTAGGTGGGAACTGGGAATAGGAGGAGAGAGAGAGAGAGTAATAGATAACTGGAAGGAAACACTGCTCAGAGGATGGTGGCTGGATTTGTGGATTGTTTTAAATAAGAGTTTCTCTTTTAAAACTTCACAAGTGGTACAGCTTGAACTGATATTTCAATAATATCCTGAATGGCCTGAGGTTTTAATTTAGGATCAGATTCAGACACTGAGCAGTACCTTGCTCCTTGAAAAATCAAGAGGCAGACAGCCAAAATAAAGAGTAAGCAAGTCCTCACTGTGAGGGAGGATGTGAGAATCTGGCCCCCAGAAAAGTAAAGGCAGTGAGACATTTACCAAGCAATGCAGTAAGTTATTCAGTGAGCATTTATAAGGTCATTCATTGTTGTTTGTGTGTGTCGATGTTTTGATCAAGCTATTTACTTACCCTGTTTTTGTTTGGGGTTTATTTAAATTTTCTCCTTTAGTTGAGCTTGAGTTCATTTAGCAGTATTTCACATAAAAGCAGCAACCTCTCTGCAGACTCCCTGTGCTTTGTAATGCTTGTTTCTGTAAACTTCAGGTGCCAGCTGAGGAACAATGATATGAAGTGACTTCAAAGAACAACTGCTTCCTAACTTCACAAAAGCTTGTACTTTTGCTTGGTAACTGGCATAACTCACCAGATCTGTTATTTTAGTTCAAAGCCTGGGCTGCGGCTTTGGTGGACTGAATTTTTCCAGCTCCGTTCAAATAAAGAAAATAATACATAACTGAAGGATATACCTGGAAAGAACTTTCACCTTACGCTTCCTTCCAGACAAAGGTACTGCTTGTGTTTTAAAAATGAACCACGAAAATGCATTGTGTTGCAGCTAGCCTGTGAAAAACCATACTTGAATTACTGTTACCCTATCTTCTTTCACTCATACTCATTTGATTCAACCACCTCTTATGTCTTCTCTAAACCTAAGATTCCAAGTTCTCAGAGAGGGGGCTTTACTGTAAGTTTATACACTGCCTAGCACAATGAGACTCTGCTGTGGTAGAGATCTGTAAGTGCTACTGTAATACAAGTTGCAATAGTTAATAGCTTATTCATTTTATCTTAAGAATTACCTCACCACCATCAAGGCCTCACAGATAACTACAAAGCAGGCAGCTTCCAGTATTCAAACTGACAGGTCCACAACATGCAGTGTGTTACCAGGGTATTGCATTTGACATAAAGTCCTTGTTCACTTTCTGATGACACTGATCGTAGTGAATTCTGAAACTAGGTCAAGGTTAAAAGCCAAACTGCTCAACTCAAATTCAAATGTAATGTAAGGGAGCACTATTTCATTCAAGGCAATAGAGTAACACCTGCTAACCATAAATCTGAACTGGGACGTCTTGCATTCAAACTCAGTGGGAGATTGGCAGAATCATTCTGCAATGCTCTCTTTGGAAAGATTTCCAAAGGCATTTTGCCTGGGAGAAGCAAGCGAGCCTTTACCTCCTAACTATTTTTTGGGTAACCAGATAGGATGTTGACTCCTTGGAGCTGTGCAGTGCTATGAACTGAGGTAGCTAAAGCAGCTCTTAATGGAGTTAGCCATGTCATGTAATCTTACTACTTATACTTCCACGTACGATGAACATGGAAAATGGGATTCTAGAGAACAATATTTTAAAAAAATTAAATCAGACCTCAAGTGTCAGAACCTAGACTCTAGGGCTGTGTTCACACAGCCTCCTTATTTCGAAACAACGGAGGTTGTTTCGAAATAAGGTTTCAGCTGTTCACACGACGCACGATTGTTTCGGAACAAGGGAAGCCATTGTTCCAAAACAACCGCGTTGTTTTGAAACAAGTAAAACCTAGTCCGTGGGCGAAACAACATTGTTTCGCAATGGTTGTTTCGGAACAAGATGTTCCGAAGCAACAGTTCAAGGGGTGCCCCCTCAGCACCCTGGCCAGGGAAACCTCAGCACCCTGGCCAGGGTGCTGAGGAGTGTCCCCTGGCCAGCGCCTGCACAGCCGGGCTGCAGACACCGGCACTGCCCCGTGCTGAACGCCGCCGGTGCCTGCAAAGGGGGGCTGCAGGCACCGGCAGGCTTCAGCGCTGCTCCCCGCCGCTCCCCACCGGTGCCTGCAGAGCTGGGCTGCAGGCACCGTTGGCGTTCAGTGCTGCCCAGCGCCTGCAGCCCGGCTATGCAGGCACGGGCGGGGAGCAGCGCGGGGCAGTGCTGAAGCCCGCCAGTGCCTGCAGCCCCCTGTGGAAGCGAAATAGCAAGTTCACAGTGTGAACTTGCTATTTCGTTTCCCTCCTTTTTCCTTATTTCGAATTAACATTTTGTTAATTCAAAATAAGCTGTTTCAAAATAAGTGGTATTTCGATATACAGTTGTTTCAAAACAACCGTATCGAAATAACCCCCTGTGTGAGAACACAGCCTAGGATTCCATTCAGGTAAAATTTGATGTTTTGAGGGGTAAAACACTACCACTCATTTGCCAATATGTAGCAGTAAAAGCAGTTTTTCTGCTGCTGATTTATATGCTCTGTTTTCAGAATATTGACAGGAAGTGGTAGAATCCTGCTCTTCTACATTAGTGACATTTAATCAGCATTTGGTGTAGCTCAGTGGTTTTCAAACTTTTTTCTAGGGACCCAGCTGAAAAATATCATTTATGCCCATGACCCAACAATTTCATCTTTCAGCAACACATTCCAGTCTCTTGGCGGTGGCAGCAGGGGACACCACGATTCAGTACTTGAGGACCTGAAACCCAGTACTCGGTCCCAACCTATGGTTTGAAACCACTGGTCTAGCTGAGCACCCAGACCCCAATTCTACTCAAACCAATACATCCTCATTATTTTTCTTTAGTATCCAATAGAGCAGTGGTTTTCAGCCAGAGTGCCACGGCTGGTGTGCTGGAAGAACTATCGAAGTGTGCCGTGAAATTTTGTACAAAGATAATGAAATATCACCGTAAAACAAACATCATTTCATCTTAAACTATATTCTATCCAACTAAAATTACAGCTCATAAAACTCATGAAAATTAATCATCAAATTAAAAGCAATGTGTTGGTCTTTTGATTCTAAAATGTGAACATTTTGAATGAAGGTGGCCAAAGAGCAAACTTGAGATGGTGTATTTTTTTTTTCCAGAGGATTTGAAACATTAGTGCATTTGATCCCTCTAACTTCTCTAGTAAGACCATAACCACAGTAAACATAAGTAAATGTGATGTTTATTTGCAATCAATTCTGCTGAAAAAAGTGGGTGTGCCATTGAATTGTTTGTCTCACTGAAGTTTGCTGTGTTACTGAAAAGGCTGGGAACCACTGCAATAGAGGATGCACACGCTCAAAAGCGAATGGAATGGAAAAGCAACCTGGTCCAGTGCAAAAAGTAATTTCCTCTTCCCTACTAACTCTTTAATAGTGTTCTTCAGGCAGAAAACTGCAAATATGCACAAATACAAACAGAGACGAGTTGCAGTAGCATGTACCACTGTTTAAACACTATCAGGCTGCATATGAGCTTGTTAGGTAAGAACATTCAAATACACACACAGGCAAATCACTGCAGCACTGAAAGCCCAGTTCCTACTGGAGAATGGCTAGTGAATCCAGACCCATCAGCCTTACCCTTCCTCCAAAGCTCACCTGGGTGCTGAGCTGCCCAGGGTGCAGACTGTGCAGGTTTCTGGAACACTGTCCCCTGTGCCCTGAGATGGCAATAATTCTGCTGCAGTAAGGGTCCTCTAGATTCAGGAAGAATAGGCAGAATTTGCTCCCGAATGCACAACTTTGAATTTCCTGTCTTTGGTGCTTTGGCCTCACATTCACCGCATACCTGAAGCGTGTGTCGATAGCATAATTATGCCAGGCCTGTTGCAGCTTATTTCTATAATGTGATTTCCTTTTTATTTGCCTGGTAGAGCTTATAGCAGAACATAAAGCTACTTGGTGCTTGGAGAAGTTTAATGTTTGCATCAGCCATCACTGGAAAGGATGGCTATTGTCACCTGCCCCGTTTCATCTTCAACGATAAAAAACAATACAGCAAAACCCCAGGGCCTCCTCTGTTATCCCAACCTCCACCTCCATTAAAATCATCAGAGCTAGTTCCATAACAATTCTTTGGATTACAAAGGGCTTAGATCCCTCATGTTCATTTGTGAGCATTTCCAGATATCTCCAAACTACGTTGATATTAGACATGATGGGTCTCATTCTCCAATGCCTTTACTCTGCAGAATCACTCACTGCATTCAAAATGAGGATACCAGCGTACCAATAGTGAAAGTGGGTGGAAAATCACTTTCCACAGGAATAAATGACTTCCAGGATGCAAAGCAATGGAGAACCAAAGCTGATGCATTGTGATCAAACTGCAATCTGGGGACCCTTGGTTTTTGTTTTTTTTTATTATTATTATTATTTCATCTTTCTAGCATTTAATTAGACTTTAAACAGGCATGCAAATATTTTCTAATCCCACCTATAATATAAAACCCATAATTATGTAAGCCAACTTTTAAAAATAGTTAGGAAGACCACTTAATTCGATATCAGTTATCAATGAAAATGGCATTCATGGAAATTTCAGAGCTTTCTTTGTTATATGCATAGTCCTTGTTTATTTTTTAAATGGACTTAATGCTGTAACTATTCTTCTGCTGTTCAGTATGATTCCCAGTGATAACACTGTTAAAGAGTAATGCCTCTCTTTGGGGAAAAAACAAGCCCTTCCTCATTTCAGCTGCTGTAAATCCAAGTAGCTCTCCTGAGTTCATTGAAACTACACAAACTTACAGTGAATCTGGTCCATGACACATGTCTTTGTATACTTCCTTATAATTTAAAAGCATTCATTCTCAGATATTCTGTAGTCAGAGTTCTTCTAAAATGTGCTGTCAGTCAGACCCCATTAAACAGACCAGAGAACATTCAAACCAATTACAGTAACGGAACCCATCAATACCCATTAATGTAAGAGCATACCATATACTGTTTAGCAAGGGTTAATCTGCAAAGAAAAATGTGGCAGTTCAGTTAATTGAAGTATATGTTACAGCTGATGCTGTACCTTTTCACTGGAATAATTGAAGAAGCTAAGTTACTTTACCTAGCTGTAGTGTAGCAATCTTGAGTTATACCTTGGTCATCAGATTTCTAGATTCCAAGCTGGCCTGACTTGAATATTAGAAATGGTAATTGAAGATGATGATGCAGTACTTCTTAATCCATTACTAAACTCAGCAGACCATCAACTCACTTGATGGAGAAAACATACCTGAAGAGCCAGTGCTGCGTTAATTGTTTTAAGTCAACCTAATGAACACTGATGTTTACAATTTCTCTTAAATGATCTGTGGACAAACACGATTAATCTATGCCTGGGAACATGTATCAGCCATGGCTGAGTAAAAGACACTGCACGTTAATCGATCTTTGTGTTTAGTTTGTTCAGTTTTTAGTTTAATGAGTTATCACTTTTTATGGCAAAAACCATAGTACAATATTATTTTAAAAGCTTATCTATTAAGACAACCTGGCATCCATTTCAAACATACAGACAGGCATCCTGTTTGCCAATTTTTCTGTCACCCAGAGCTTTAGTTCTGCATTTTCAACTTTTCTTTCTCAGAGGAAGCAAACGAATTCTTAAGTGGCAAGTCCTGAAGCATAACTGCTGACCTGCAATACTGAAGAAATATAAAGGCACTGAATTTTGTTTCAACTAGAGAATGTGTTCCAGCATTCTACCAAAAGGACTGTGTCAAGAAAATCGAAACGATACCGTTTGCTCGCTGTGGAGAAATATAGGATTAAGGTTCCACGCAAGAAAACTTTTGAGGTGAACCGCCAGTCAGGAGTTTAAGAAACAAGTAATTCAAATGCAGAACGAAATAGGAACGTTCTGTGGTTTTTCCAAAAGAGAAAAGTAGCGAGGAAACAGACTAAAATCCGTTGGCTGATTAATAGTTTCGACAAGTTTAAACTTAGGCCACATCTTAATTGTGTCTTACTTCCTTTTTATGAGTATATTCTAGAGTGTAAGCTCTTCCCCCTCCCCCAACAACTTCCTCACAGTACCTACTACAACTATCTTTTCCACCAGTCACTAGCCAGCAACGTGCAGTTAAATTCTTCCTTCAGAGCCAAAACCGTAGGACGTAATCCCTTTAATTCTTTAACTCTGCCGTTTATGATCCTCTTAGTTATGCTCAGATAACTAGTCCTCGGTTTCCCTGATATGGCAAGTTCTCCTGCAAGAAATAAAGCTGTTAGTCTTAAACCTCACTGCTTGGTTTTTTTTGCTGGACTAGACTAACACGACTATCCCTTTGGAAATCGAAAGGTCTAGCCTCCTTCCGCAAAACAAGCAAGGAGTCCTCTGGCACTTTGAAAGACTAAGGAGATTTATTTAAAAAAAAATCTCATGAAACTGCCATGCCATAGATAAATTGCTTGGTCCAGGCTCCTTGCGGGTAAGGCGGCACGGAGGGGTCTGTGGATTTTAAAGCGGTTCCTCCTCCTTCCCCCGCCCCACCACTGTTCCCTCTAAGCTGTGCACGTGCGCCCACACAAAAATGAACCGTGCACAAAAAAATTCAGTAGTGCTAATAGTGGTGCTCACAAAGAAATGTCTTTGTGCACACAAAGAAATTGTTTGCGCACACAGTCTCCGAGTCATTAGAGGGAACATTGCACCCCACCCCCTTGTTTTTGCTACTCAGCTGATCAGGCTCTCTGGGGTGGCTGGCTCCTGAGACAGCGGGCTGAGAGGGACGCAGGCGGGCGCGAGCCACGCGGGGCCTAGACGAGCGCCTCACAGACGGCTAGGGAGTCCGAGTCCTGGCTGTGCATGGAGCTGAGCCCCGTGTCCGTGTCCGAGTCCTCGCCGTCCCCGTCGCTCTCCTTCCAGCGCCCCCCGCCGTCCTGGGGCGGGAGGCTCGACGGGGCGGGCTGCGGGTCGGCGAAGTCCAGGGTGTCGAGGGTGTCGAGCAGGCGCTGCAGCTCGCGCTCCCTGGCCTCCCAGGCCCGCCGGCTGAGGGCCAGGTCGCCCTTGACGGCCTCCAGGTCGGCGTTGAGCCGCAGCCCGACGTAGAGGCTGGTGCCCAGCTGCGTCTGGAGGCGCTCCCGCTCCCACAGCGGCTCGCCGCCCTCGGGCTCGCCCGCCGGCTCCTCGCGCCGCCGCTTCATCCAGCGCCGATTGAGCTCGTCCTGCAGCTCGCCCGCCACGCGCTCCAGCAGCTCCTCCTGCCGCCGGCGCTGCTCCTGCAGCCGCAGCAGCTCCTGGCACTTGCGGGCGTACTCCTCCAGCCGCTCCGGCTCCGGCTCCAGGTAGGTGTCCTGCACGTAGTTGGCGCCGTGGCGCTTCACCCGCTCCAGGTGGGTCCGCGCCTCGTAGCGGTCGATCTCGCGGTCCAGCTCCCGCAGGCGCTGCAGCTGCTGGCGGATGGTGTGGTCCTGCGAGAGCACCAGGTGCACCAGCGTCTCCAGCCTCTCCCCCGACGGCGCCTCCCGCTGGCGCTGCTTGTTCAGCTTGGCCAGCTTGCGGAAGGCTTTGCGCACCAGCCGCCGCTGCCTCTCCGGCGGGAGCCCCAGGCCGGCCCGCGCCGCCCCCGGCCCGCCGCCGCCGGGGCTCTCCCCGCTCCGCACCACCCGCGCCTCGGCGCTGCGCGGCCCCGCGTTGGGCAGGGAGGCGTCGCTGCGCACCAGCACGAAGCGCACGTTGTCCTGCTCGTCCCCCCAGGCGGCCCAGAGCCGCAGCAGCTTGGTCTTGCTGGGCAGGCTGCGCTCGAAGCCGCGCCACTTCTCCACGATGCAGTAAGTCTCGGGGGCCCCCGCCAGCATCCCGCCGCCGCCGCCGCCGCCTTCCCGCCGCGCCCGCGCCCGCCCGCCCTGCTCCTCCAGCAGCGCCCGCACCACGTCGGCGCAGGTGGTGCGGCGGGAGAGGCCGGAGATCAGCTTCTCCTCCCGGCACACCCACACCGAGAGCTGCGGCTCCATGCGGGCGGCTCCCGACGGCGCTCCCCGGCTCCTCTGCTCCGGCCTCCCCCGCCGCCGGGTTTTCCTCCCCCGCCACGTGACAGCCGCCGCCGCCCAGGCAGGGAGGAGAGCTCCGCCGCCGCCGCCTGCCCCCCCCTCCGCCCGGGGGTCGCCCCGGCTGTGCCCCCGCCCGCCTAATGCGACCCTGGCCGTCCAACACCGCCGGCTCCCAGCGCTGGAGCAAGTGGGGCACCCAGAGGGTTACCGGGTGCCCGGCAAAAGGAGGACCTGTCCTTCTTTTCACCTTCTCCCTCCCTTGGGCATTTTAAAAAGACAACAAGCAGCTGTGTGGCACTTTAAGAAATAAATCTGTTAGGCTTAAAGTGCCACACAGCTGCTTGTTGGTTTTTTACTGGACTAGACTAACAGGGCTATAAAGACATGATTTTGCCTGGGTTTTGACTTACAGGGGTTAAAGGCTGCTGCAATGCCCCAGGACACCTATTTTTAGGGGGGCGGCATTCCAGGGCCGCCTAAAAACAAAAGAATATTCCTTTAATACTATATTTCCTCCATGTGTCCTCCAAGGTCTGCCTTTTCCTACCTCCCTGTCCTCCTTTCCATGCTTTGGTACCTGATAGCCGTAGGGTTACCAGACCTCAGGAGAAAGGAGGAGGCCGCAGCCTCTTTTTACCCTCACCTCCACCGTCGGGCAGGTGTTTTAAAAATACCCGATTTTCTCAGGCTTTTTGCTCAAAGTGTGCTGGAACGGCCTGTTGTAGGGGGAAGCGTTCCAGGGCCCCCTCAAAACAGAAGACCGTGACATTAATACTAGGAGGGTAGCCCTGTTAGTCTGCCTATAGCAGGGGTGGCTAAACTTACAGAAGGCAAGAGCCATGCAAGTTGATTATTAAACCTTCCAGAGCCACACTGAGGCATATAGCCATATACTTTTACCTACTAAATTGATTTGCTGATGTTCTTCCACGAGCCACACTTTTTCATTCAAGAGCCACATGTGGCTCCCGAGCTGCAGTTTGGCCACGCCTGGTCTATAGCAAAAGCAGCAAGGGTCCTGTGGCACCTCATAGAACAGGGGCGGCCAAACTTATGGACAGGGTCGTAACGAGGGTGGTGCCAATGGGGCTTTGCCCCAGGCGCCCCGGAGCGGCTCAATAGAGCCACTCATTTAAAAGGAACGTTCCCAGCACTGGCCCCAAGCACCGCTAATGGCAAGGGGCGCCTGCTCTCCACGTCACGGCTCTGCTTATGGAACTCAAGGGCCACACAAGTTGATTATTAAACCTTCAAGAGCTGCACGGAGGCATACAGCCGTACACTTTTACCTGCTAAATGGATTTGCTAACCTTCTTCCACAAGCCACACTTTTTCATTCAAAAAAAGCACAGAGTCTTGTGGCACTTAAAGACTAACAGATTTATTTATCGCATGAGCTTTCGTGGGAGAATATCCCACTTCACCAGACGCTTAAGTGGGATATTCTCCCACGAAAGCTCATGCGATAAATAAATCTGTTAGTCTTTAAGTGCCACCAGATTCCTTGCTTTTTATGCTTTACTAGACTAACACGGCTGTCCCTTTGGAACTTTTTCATTCAAGAGCCACGTGCGGCTCCTGAGCCGCAGTTTGGCCAGGCCTGTTATAGACTAACAGATTTCTTCGAGCATAAGCTTTCGTGGGCTTCAACCCTGCATCTGACGAAGTGGGTTGAAGCCCACAGAAGCATATGCTTGAAGAACTCTGTTAGTCTATCAGGTGCCACAGGATTCTAGCTGCTTTTACAGTAAAACCACATTTTCTCCATGGGTCCTCCAATGTCTTCCTTTTCGTACTTCCCTGTCCTCCTTTCCAGGCTTTGGTATCTGGTATCCCTAGTCGCTGATCAAAAACCAACTGGCCAAGGTTTAGTTAGGTGGCTTGGGAAATCCTCGGTTAGAAGAGTTAAAATGGTAGCATTTTGGCCACTTTCAGTATTTAGTGCTGATGTACGGTGTCTGTCTATCAGGGGTAACGCCTGTGCGTGTTTGGGCCTTTGCCACAATAGTTGGAGGCCCCTTGAAGAGGGTTTGCTTTGGAGAGTTAGGTGTTCCCTTCCCACTCCACATCTGCAAGCTTGGTTACATGTGAACTGCTTTAAGAGATCTTTCGAAGCATCTGGCGAAGTGGGATTTTCTGCCACTAAAGCTCATGCAAAAAGTAAATCTATTAGTCTTTAAGTGCCACAGGACTCCTTGGTTTTTTTTTCCTTTTTAGGACTGCCCTACCCCACCCATGCAAGAGAGAGGTTGGGGCAAAGTATGGATCTTCAAAGCAAAAAACCAGAGCCAGTGAAGGAGTTCAATAATTTTAATAGACCTTCACCCTGTAATTAGGCATAGATTGTTCGTAAAGCACTTTGCAGATGAAACGCGCAATGGACAGTAAGTGCTGAGTGTTATTAAAATTCTAACTGAGCCAGAGTTTAATGGGAAACAAGCAAGGAATCCTGTGGCACTTTTGAAGACTAACGAATTTATTTATTACATGAGCTTTCATGGCACAAAATCCCATTTCATCAGGTGCTTTGAAGATGGGGAATTTACAGAATGGGAGGAAAATAAATGCTGGGAAGTGTAAGTCATGGGATCAAGTCAGAGTTTAATGGGAATTTGTCATTTACTATGATGGGAGTGGGAGTGGGCTTTATTGAAGGAGGTTGAAGAAACTGTAATAAAGTCTGTTTTTCCATGTTGTTGCGTGTGTAACCGTTTCTGGGATTGCTGACTAGCTTGAGAAACCTTGCACTTCTCAATCTTCTTTTAAATGACTAAAAACTTAATAATTGGTACAATGGAAGCATTCTTCTAAAATTGAAAACAAATGGGGGAATTTCCACAGTTGGTATAAATGTCCTATGGAGACATGTTAAGCGTTCCTGGTTCATATTTTGATTAAAGTAACTGAACCTTTTGAATTGATTTGAATTGATATGCAGATTAGATTGTGTGAAAGCAGGATTAAATCATGACTGGCTTCTATTCCTATTACAACAGGTGATTTGACTTCACCCTCCTTTATGTGCTGTTTCCTAGTGTTTAAATCTTAACAACTGCTCTGATTTGCTGTTACTGTATGACCTGATTCCAAGTCTTACACTCCCTTGCATTTATTTTCATCCTATTCTGTAAGCTCCCCCATCTTCAAAGCATCTGATGAAGAGGGGTTTTCTCCCACAAACGTTCATGTGATAAATAAATCTGTTAGTCTTTAAGTGCCACAGGACTCCTTGCATTTTTTATAAATTACAGTATTGGCTAACCACCAGGATCCCACAGTTCTTACATTCTTTTAAGAGTGAATATTGTGCATGTGAAAGATAGTGGGTTAACAGCCCGGCAGACTAGCCTCTTCCATTTGTCCATACAAGACGAGCTAAACACAGCCAGTGGCCGTTTTCAGCCACTGTTCTTTATAACGTGCCCTGGAGGGAACACCTTGACGAGTGACTCTCTCTGAGGTAGTCAAGTGTGATGACAGTTCTTATTATGACGCAAACTGCTGTCCGAATAGGAAGTGGGCTGAAGCCACCAAACTGTTCACTGTTTCCCACATTCCTGGTGATGAAGATCATGTCTTTTCTCACTTTTTTTTCCTTCCCCAGGTTAAAAGATTCTAAGGTGAGATGGATGGCAGATCTTGTACTAAAGCATAAAGCACAGGAGTTCAAAAGACTAACTTTTGCCCAGCCGTCTGACACAAATTTATATCCCTGTCACATAGTAGGATCAGTAGCCACTGACTATTGATTACTGTTACTTATCTTTCTGTAACAGGGATAGTAGCACTTTGTAATCCCCTTTTAAAAGGGGGATAGTGGCTTCAGTGCCATGCGCTGTCTCTGCGTGGAGGGAGGTTATATCATCCCTCATGAAGTTCCAGACACAGTCTGACTATTCTGTGCGCTGTGAGTGAATTACAGCCTTAGGGCTAGATTAGCAGCAGGGGTTAGAAGGAGGATCCCAGAAGCGGCAAGTCCTTCAGTTTGTCCTGTTAGAAAGTGGCAGCATCTCTGAGGTGGTCCTGAGGGAAGCAACTGTGCCCCGGTGGTGCTGACTGAGGGGAGAACGCGGCCAGGGAATCTGCGCTTTCGGCTGCTCACCTCAAAGGCTCCTGCTGACACAGCACCTGAAGAGTTCTGAAGGGAGAGAGCTCCTTCCTCACCCTAGCTGAAAACTTGCGGGGGAGTAACAATGCACTGCAGTCCCTCAGGGCGAATCTGCCACAGAGTTCGAGAAGCCTAATTGGTACGTGGAAGTGTAAATTACAGAGAAAGGATTAATTAGAGGCTGCTCTAACTTGAGTCTGGCTGGCCATGGCCCCATTTTGGCAGCCAGGATTAGTTTGAGCACAGCTGTGCTTTTAGTGTACCACCTCCCCCTGAGCATGCCCCCAGCACTAAGTGCTGGCACAGAGCTGTTACGCCGGCTTTGTGCCTCAGGAGAGCCTCCCTAAACCAGCTTTTATCAGGAGAAACTGAAATTGTTGGTTTGGTTGGGGACAATTAGGGTTTTGGCATGACGCAATGCATGGGGAGTGGCTTGAATTGGCTAGATAAACCCATTAGATGGGTATTTATACGATCAGTGGTGAAATAGCTGACAGAATTTGCACCATCAGATTTCAAAGTTAACACTCAAAACTATTATTGCAGGCTGTCTGCAGATATGGGGAGATGTAACTACATCATTTACACTGGGGGAGCCATTGGAAGGTTGTTTTCTTCAAACCCATAAAATCTAAGTACTCAGTTTTTTGTATATGAAAGTTTAAATTCTGGCGTGCAGCTCTGCACCGACAGGTGGGTTCTGCATCAAATTCCATCTCCGTGGAGTGTGTGCAGTCTTATGCCTTTTATCTAAGGATCTCAAAGCATTTTACGAAGGGGGCAGCATTATCTTCTCAGTTTTACAGAAAGAGAAAATGGGGCACACGGAACATAAGGGACTTGCCCAAGGTTATACAGCAAGTCAGTAGTTGGGAATAGAAACAAGGTTTCTTATTTTCCAGTTATCTTTAACCACTAGAGTGGACTGCCCCTCCTTCTTCCTTTCTCTCCTTCTGTCCGCTTCTGCCAAGAGAAAAGAATATCACAAGGATGCATTGAATCTAAAATAACAGGTCTTGCTAAAATGAAGGCACAAGCTCAACAAACAGAAGAAAGTATCAATAGTGTAGTGGCTAGCCCCTCTGCTTAACATGCAAAAGGTTCTGGGCCCCCATCCCAGGGGGTTGGACTTGATGATCTCATGAGGTCCCTTCCAACCCTATGATTCTGTTCTATGTTTCCTATATTCTAGAAGAGGGCAGAAGTAAACAATCTTGTTCATAACACCTCCCTACCAAAAGCAGCTTCTCCTTCATCTCTCCACCTGCAAGCCTAAAGGGAGTGCCAGTGTGTAACATACTTATATGCAACAGGGTGGAAAGATGATTCTCTCCCCCACAGCAGTAATAGCAAGTCCTTTATAAAGTCTGAAAGAAGCGTCCCATGTTGTTTAAAGCTAGCACACATCACAGCATCTTCCCTAACCCTGGGATTATTTTGTTTAAAACCATATCAATGCCTTCATGACGGTCGCCTCTGATTTTGAACTGTAAACATAGCTTATAAAATTCTATCCATACCACTGGAGACATCTTGTTTGTTTTCACTGATTTTGCCTTACTAGTCACTCGAACAGTAAGTCAATGGGAACTAGGTATCAAACTCCCTCCCTTCCTTCGGAAATCCCCATCTAAAGACCAAACCTTACAAAGCAGTACAACTGTGGCAATAAATTGGCCAGAAGTTGTCACTGTATATAAATGGTCTCTTTCATTTTTCAAGCTGGCATAAAATAACGTACAGAGTAACTTTTATGATAAGAGCAGCACACAGTTCCGTAGTTCATGCTTTTATTTCAGGTGTTTTTATAGTAAAACATTAGTTCTCTACTCAGCTTCTGGGAATTAATTGCAATTCTGCCACTTACACAAAAAGCAAATGGAGTCACCAAGAACATACCTTGAATAAGCAGAGCCAGACAAAACAACAACAAAAGAGCAAATCTATTTATTGCCTGTCAGTTCATAAAGCAGAGTAGCAGGTGGTGAAATAAATGCTAAATAAAGAATGTAACTTATTTACAAGGGTTGAAATGTACAGTGAGAGGGCTGGAGATGAAATCGTATTTTTCCTCCTAAGTACAGTTTGTCTTAATATTCACATTAGATTCAAGACAAGTTTACTAACTTGTCCTGCTCTTGTTACTGAAAAAGAACATTGTATAACTTGGGAGAGTGAAAGCAGGTTGCAGCCAATAATCCATCAAGCCATAGCTCTGCAGTGAAGTTAGTCTTCCGACACTCTTCAACAGCAGCTATTTGCTCTGCGCCTGTCCCTAGTATCTCGTTAATCTTATTTTACAAGGTTTAGCAACAGGTCCCTTACACTTGTTTTTGTGATTATGAGACAAACCTTAGTGCAGTCCTAGGACACAATTAAACTATTAATAAGATCTATTACAAACTCTAAGACCTTGCCTGAGCTTTGAGGTGTGTGAATAGTGAAGAGGCTACTTGAATTTACAAATCACTCTTTCACAGATTCTTCTTTCTTGCATCCCTATTGATTGCTGAAAGCATAAAACAGAATCGCCAAAGCACGTTGTGCCATGAAAATCTGCTACTCTAGTTAGAATGCATGTCATGAAAATCTTGAACAACCTCTATCAACAGGAGTGTATAGATTTTTGCCGAAACAATTTACGATTATGTTTAGAGACTTTCCTTGGTAATGGTGAAATTGTTTCCAATCAATTTCAAAATGAGAAATATTAACTTATTACACTGGCGTTCTCTATAACAATCATCTAAGGAACTTGCACTTTTAATAGCTATTTCTACTTCTTTATTCACTCCTCAGTTTCTTTCATCAATTTGTATATTAATGTATTGTAATTAACTGAGTTTACATATATAAAGGCAAAGATTATTTCTGAATGTGATCAACAGAATTCTTTTTATTCACCTATGTGATTTAGAGAACATCACAGCTTTCCCAAAAAGTTATGAACAATAGCTACTGGTGTTGGATTAGAAGCAAGGAGTCCCGTGGCACTTAAAGAGTAACAGATCTATTTATTGCATGAGCTTTTGTGGGCAATAATCCCACTTTGGCAGACGCTTTGAAGATGGGGGAGCTTACAGAATGAGATGAAAATAAATGCAAGGGAGTGTAAGACACGGGATCAGGTCATACAGTAACAGCAAATCAGAGCAGTTGTTAAGATTCAAACACTGGGAAACAGCAGATAGAGGAGGGAGGAGTCAAATCACCTGTTGAAATAGGAAAAGAAGCCATAGTCATGATTTAATCCTGCTTTCACACAATCTAATCTGCATATCAATTCTAGTTCAGCTGTTTCTCTTTGAAGTCTTGCTGTCCTATTGACTTGCTTGAGCACGGTCATCAACAAATCATCCATAAAGTGATTAGAAAGATGGATGCGCTCAGCAACTGGCTTTTGCATGTTCTGATTTCCAATGTCAGTTTTGTTTCCGTTTATTCTTTTGTGCAGGGACTGTCCTGTTTGTCCAATGTGTAAGGTGAGGGGACATTTCTGGTACATGATAGCATAACTCACATTAGTGCAGTGGTTTTCAAACTTTCTTCCTCAGGATCCAGTTGAAAAAAATCATTTATGCTCTCATCCCAGCAATTATATCTTTGAGCAGTGCACTCCAGTCTTTTGGCAGTGGCAACAAGGGGTGCCATGACCCAGCGCTTGAGGGTCCCCGACCCAGTACTGGGTCCCAAAGCTAAGTCTGACAACCACTGCATTTGTGGATGAGCAAGTGAATGAGCCCTTGATGGAGTAGCTGGCTTGATTAGGTCCTATGATGGTATCTTTTGTGCAGATATGTGGGCAAAGTTGGCAATGTGGTTTGTTGCAGGGGTGTGTGCCTGCTTTAATGATTCTGTTGTTAGGTCAGTAGTTGCTGGTGAGTGTCTGTTTTAGGATGGGGGCTGTTGCTAGGTGAGTCTGTCTCCCAAGGCTTGAGGGAGTGAGGGATCATCTTTTAGAATAGGCTGGAGGTCCTTAATGATCTGTTGTAGATGTCTGACTTGGGGGTGGGAAGGGGTGACCAGCGGCATTCTATTGTCTTCTGATGTTGGACTGAAGCTTACATGCCTTTATCCAATTATTTATTTAATGCATACACTATTTGTTACAGCCCTGTTGCAAACAGTGGTGCTGGAACAGGCCTGTCTTCCCCTGAGTTCAAGGAGGGCTACATGGAGAAGTCGTTGTGCAAGTCTTTGAAAATGCAAGTCTGTTTCTTTGCTGACTTCCAGTAAGGCAAACTATTGATATTTATATTGGAGTAGAGCCTGGAGAGTTCAAAGTGCTAGGCATCATAGACACACAAACCTAGTAAGAGATAGTCCCTGCTCTGATGATTTGCCCAGTGGCAGAGTAAAGATAACACCAAGCTCTACTGATTGGCAGTCCAGCGTCCGAGTCACCAAGCTCTACTGGTTGGCAGTCCAGTGTCCGAGCCATAGGACCAAGACATCAATACCTCACTCATACAGCTTAGCTATGTGCTGTTGCACTGTTGCTGATCTCTATGGATAGACTGAGCCTAGTGACCCCGCAATGGAGCTGAGAAGCCTACACCAGTTAATTAGAGAGGGTGGGGCCGGGGAGTTGAAGTATGCCTGAATGCACCATAACAGCATTCCAGGGCCCGTAAAAATAGAAAATGGAGCCAGAATGCTGCGTTCCAGGGCCCACTATTTTTAGGAGGCCCAGTATTCCAGGCCCCTAAAAACAGACAGTCAAGCTGGCACGTTCTGGCAGGGCAGGCACCACTACAAGACGAGGGGAGGTGTGCCTGCCCTGCTATGAGTGCTGGCCAGCCCCCCCTCCCTCCCCCGTGAATGCGCAGGCTGCCCTCACTCAGGCTGCACTCGAGGTAGACGCCATAGAGCACAGCCTGGAGTGGGAGAAAGGGGCTCAGTGGAGGGGGGGAGGAAGGGGTTGGGGTGGTGGGTTGGAGAGGTGTGGAGTGGGTTGGGGGGGTCCACTGAAGATGGGGGAGCTGCTGGGTGGTGGGTTAGGAGGGCTGCACTGGGGACATGGGGGCAGGGAGCCTAGGGGATGGGGATGGGGGTGGAACAGGACATGGAGAAAGAGGGGTCTGATGGGGGCAGGTGTTTGGGGGCCAGTGACTGGGGTGGGAGGCAGGTGTTTGGGGGGCAGTAGCTGGGGTGGGTGAAGGGGCCCCAGACATGCATGAAGGGGATCCAGATGTGCACAAAGGGGGCCTTGAAATTTAGGAGGGTTCTGGGGCCCAACCAAATAACACTTTAACCCCTGGGTGGGTCTACACCTGGGTCTGTAAAGGGCTGCTAGTAAGCACCTTGGGGGAAGGACTGTAGCAGGCTGAGTCTCAGAAGGAAAGAATAAAGCTAAGCCCTTGGCAGCAAAAGACCACAAAAAAGAGGAGCTAACAACTGTGGTGAGTCCCTGAAGCAAGGGTAGGTTCAGGGAAGCAACCCTGCGGCTGCTACTCCAAGTGGGGTGAGAGCTGGGTGAGGCTATAAAGTAGAGACGCCAGAGATGCCTGGGAGAGGTGACTTTGAAACCTGGGGGCCAGGTACTGACTTAAGACTGCTTTCTGGGTTGTTTATTCCTTTATCACAAAAGCTTCCTTAACTGCAATGAGACAGGGCACAACATGATTGGAGTCGAGTACAGAGGGAGCCATCTTGGTGACACCTGCCTTTGACAAATATCATGAAAAAATAAAAGTCCTCTATAAACCTTTCTTCTGGTTTTTTTCCTTTATGAACCAATAATAAATCTCACTTAGCAAGCGGTAGAGACAGACAGCTAACTAAACAAGCAAGCCAATGCTCTTCCCAATATCTTGTAGCTATACAGGGCTTGAGTTTCCTTATACTTGCACAGGTTAACCAGAAGTAACTATAATGAATTCAGAGTGTAAAGGTGTTGAAAATGAGAAGCATCATAGCCAGATGATAGCTGTGACATTTTCAGAAAAAATGCAACATTAAATCAACAACTGCAGTGCCAGTCAAAAATGTAAATCAAAGATTCCTCGTACAATTTCCCAGCTTCCTCCACATTATTCTACATCACTTTTCTTCACATTTAACATTTCTCTTTGCTCAAAAAATGAATCAAGCTGGGAAATAATACTAAATCTACAGGAATTGTACACTGCAAATATGTCTGTTTTATTTAGTTCTTGTAACCTATCAACTCTTACATCAAATATGTCTTAAAGAATTTGTCTCAAACATTTCTGGTGGCAGAGTTTCCACTGTTTAGGAATTCACTTGAACATGTATATTGTTTCACCTGAAAACTTTGTAGCAGGATAATTTTTAGTTATCTTTGGGCCAAAACAACTGTCCATATTTATTTTCCAACTCATTTTCTAGTTGATGAGCCTTATCTTCTAATTAACGAATGAGAACTGAGACTCAGAAAGTTATTTGAGAGACTGGAAGCTGGAAACTAGAAGTGAATTAGTGGAACTATGAGAAGGAGCGTAGGTAGATGACTAGCAATCCTCAGGCCTAAGAGAATGCTGCCAGTGGCTGTTTCCAAATTCTTTGCACTGTGCTGGTGCCATGTGAGATAATGCTGTGACAGCATTTCTATTAATAAAATTTCTTCAGGTTCTGAGGTAGGCTATGCCAGTTTCAGGGATAAAATATGACCCTGATTCCATGTAAATGCCCTTGCTTATGTGCAGGCCAATTTTGCATTCGTAGATGGGATCAGCTGTTTTAGACTGTAAGTTGGATGATAGATGCTGAAACTACATAAAGAAGTAAATCTTCTGTTCATTTCTTTCTTTCTTTCTTTCCATGGTACTGATAAAGGATCTACTCCTGCTCTTGGTGGAGTCGATGGCAAAATGATCATTGACTTCATTGTGAGTTGGACTGAGCACAAAGTGTTGATAACTTGAAGCAACATGTCTGTCTGACATGAAACTAAAAGTTGCGTTCATGTTGGCAACTCAACATAACTGCTACAAAGAAAGAGGCCCAAGATCAACCTTGGCAAGGTTTTTGGCAAATAGTTCCAACTCGCATGTGCTCATAGGTCTGTTGTATACTGGTACATTTTTGTTATGCAGTTTTTCCAGGTACAAGGAGAGTCTGAGAGTAATTATATATTGTCTAAGTAGGAGAAATTAATTATACATATTTCTATCCATAGCAACAGGTTGCATCTTTGCATCCGCTACTGCCACGTTCATTTGGAAGTTTCACATGAAGCAAGATAGCATTGCAACATTTTACTTCATATGGTACAGTTTATGGGCATTTGTTTGAATTCAATGATACTCTTTTATGCAATGAAACATATAATATAGGAGCTGAGTAGAAATGTAGACCCTATCCCTACTGTTCAGTAATATTGTTATTAGAACCAAAGGGTTGGAAGGGACCTCATGAGATCATCAAGTCCAGCCCCATGGGTCTTGAGCCTAGGACTTTCTGCCTGAGCAGAGGCACCAGCCACTACACTATTTGCAGGGTTTATGAAGGCTTGTTTTTATAGTAATCCAGTTCAACACATTAGTGTGTGGTCAAAGCAAAATCTTGAGTGTTGGACTGAGTAGAATACTCATTTCCCAAGTAAACCATGAACTCACTGATTATCATATATTTCAAATGTATTTTTCCTATTCTGCTCCCATGACCAATAGTTAATTTCAGCTTTCCGTGTATAGATTTGCATTCAGACATTGGTACAAAGGACAGCGCTATTCATACGTATGTAGATGTATAATGTACGTTTCAAATTTAGTCACACCAAATTAAAATGGCTTGTGAAATTACAAAATTTCTTTTGCCACCTGTCCATTTTTGTTGCAGTTACAGGCCTGATTTTTCACGCTACTTGCATGCAGAACTCCCTAAAGTGTTTCTGGAAAATTTCTACAAAAATTTGTCAATATTTGTATTTTTGAGTTTTAGACTCATTGTCATTTTTATTTTTGGTAGATCATAACATGAAATTGATTTTCAGCTTGACAAATATTATCTACCTTTTGGACATAATTTCAGTGAGTACATTAATAAATAGAGAATCCTAAAGCACTAGTGATGACAACAGGAAAAAAGATTAAAAGTGACCTAATGAAGGTGGAAGTAGGAGGCCCAATCAAGCATCTTCCTGCTCCTAAGTTCCCATATCCCATCCCGTTGCTCTCTGACATTGATGGGAGTTAGGTAAGGTCCAGGAGGAGCCCTTCCTGAAGCAAATAAAGTGCAGTAGAGTGATTCATGTGATTTAAAGACTAGTTACGGGAGCAAGCATGGATTCCAGGATAGAGAAAGAAAATCAAATTAGATTCAACTTAAAATCTCAGGGGGTGGGGATAATTAGAAAGGCATTATGAGGGAGAAATCTGAGAAGGAATCTAGGCAAAAAATGTCACTGACTGAGCGCAGAAAGTAAACTAGCTGGGAGTATAATGCATAGGGCAGGAAAACAGGCAAATATTATTCTGAGTTACACTTAGGACTCACTCCTCAATAGCTTCATCAGAGTAACTACAATGCAGGACTCCTGTGACACTTTTAAAGACTAACAAATGTATTTATTTCATGAGCTTTTGTGGGTAAAATCCCACTTCATCATGCATCTGATGAAGTGGGAGTTTACCCACAAAAGCTCATGTGATTGATAAATTTGTTAGTCTTTAAAAGTGCCACAGGACTCCTTGTTTGTTTTGCTGAACTAGACTAATATGGCTGCCTTTTGGAATTTGTTACAATGCAGGAATAATCTTTTACTGATAATGTTATGAACTTACTCACCTAAAGCATATTTTCCATCACCACAAGCTATTGCCTTGAGTGTTTAGAGGATCTAGGTGCTAACAGCAAACTTTCAAGTACTTTATGCATACTATGAAGTGTTTGATTATTGTTTTGCCTATGCATCTTTATAATGCTCATAGCTTTGGCCTCAAAGCTTTTTTTTTTTTAAGGTTCGTTTGCAAATTAACAGCTAGGTCTTGCCCACATTTATTCCCTTGTCATGCACGGAAGAATGATACTTCATCCATCACCAGCCCACTGCACATCAGTGGGCTCTTGTTATTTAAAAGCTGTCCTTTAGGTTACTTTGTAAACAACTCTCGGGAGATACTATGGGTTTCTAGGGTAGGTGTAGACTTCCAGCTGTTAACGCCTTCCATGGCCCCTCTACTCTATTTTCTCCTATTTTTCAAATTGTGGTAATGACTCACTTGTGCGTTAAACTGTCAAAAAAAAGCTATTCAGGTGGATTATTAACAGCAGCAAACCACATTGCACTGTGTTTTCTGTTTCTTGACAAGGATGTTATCATTTTTAAAACAATTTAATATTTACCAACGAAAAAGGTTAACACTGTAATGGAATACATCCGTTTTGCATATGGTAATACTTGAGACTTTTACTGACATAATTAGCATATTATATATAAGATCTGTTATACTCTTGCTGAATTTGGGTCTCTGGTCCCTAATATAAAAATGTATTTATTTGTGTGAATCTCTCATCCTGTACTTCTTTTTGAATGATTTTGGATAGATCTGCAGAAGGTGTAAATTAGCATAGCATCAGTGACTTCATGGAGCTTTTTGAAATTAAAATTTCCTTGTTTGATTGACAGGCAACCTAATTTAAATTCTTTTATTATAATAAAATTGACTTTAAAATGTAGGACTCACTCTTTGCTTTAACTAACTATGCAGCCATGTGACTCAGTAACACGATCACATAATATGGACTTTTGCTTCATGATGATCAAAATATGTACAGTGTCCCTAACATAAGAGATTTCTTTTTTCAAATGTACTTAAATACAACTTTTTAAAGCATAGTGAACAGACTTGTAGCAGATCCTGCCCAACAGGACCAAGCTGATTTTGTTATAAAATCTATTGTCTCAAATGCCCTTGTTGCATTTCTGGCTTTTTTTCACACCTAATTCAGGATGACACCACCACATCTCCACATCAGTTGTATGGAGATCATTAGTATTTTACAATAATATTTATCAGTAGTTGGCACCAGATAGGGGAATACACGTAGCAATATGGAGAATAGCAAAAAAGGTAGGAAAGCGACATGATCCTCATTCCACTTGGAATGATCTGCTGTTTTTAACATGGCAGACACCATCTTGAACTCTCCAGTTCCTAATGCATCTGACCACAAGTGCAGCTGCTGCATGAAGTGCCAAAGTCTCAGAAAGCAGCTCCACTGACCCAAGCCTTGTGTGTCTGTGATGCAACTCAACTGACAGAGCACCTGGCCCACCCACACAGAGCCAGATGTGAATAAGCTCTTCCTCTCTCAATCAATGTGTAAAAGGAAGGAAGATAACTGGGGCAGCGGAGCAAAACAATAGGACTCCCCCAGGAAAAGGAAATGGGACAAAATCAGAAAGGAGGAGGAAAATAAAAGTTTAAATAAGAGGAGCTGTGAGGAATGAGAGAGCCCATGGCAATCTATCTTGAGAGAGGAACAAACATAAACAGTGGGGCATCACCATTGGCAGAAAAAACTAGGCCTTATTAAAAATATAGGAAAATGACTGTTTGAAAGCTGTATCCAAGATTTTGAGCCCCCCTACTGCAGGCTTCCATGGGAGCTGCAGGTGCTCAGAGCTATACCGCAGAATCCTCAACTCCTCATATCTGAGAAGTTCAAGTCTAATCATGCTCTTATTCAGAAGACTACAGTCTTTCAGCTTCCAGCCCACATTAGTTACTCAAAGGCTGTGTTCACACAGCACTCTTATTTCGAAACAGAGGTTATTTCGAAATAAGAAATACCCTGTTCACACGACGCACGGTTGTTTTGAAACAATGTTGTTTCAAAACGATTGTTTCGAAACAATGCTGTCCGAACATGTTGTTTCGAAACAACAGTGACTTGTTTCGAAATAACTGTTGCCTGAAACTGCTATTTCACTTTGAGCTTTTTTCCTTAATTAGAATTAACAAACTGTTAATTCAAATTAAGTTATTTCGAAATAAGGCATTATTTCGATACAAGTTGTTTCGACACAACTTGTATCGAAATAATGCCTGTGTATGAACACAGCCAAAGCCTTCTGACTAAAAGGAAACGAATCCTGTGAACAGGGGTGTTTGCCTGTGACATTCTTATATACATTGGATCACATACTGAAAGGTGCAGTCTTCCTGCAACTTGGCACTTAAGGAGTAAAGTAAAGGGCCTGGTATCAAATCCTGATGTAGATATCTACAAACCTCGCATGGAGTATAGTGCTCTGCATGATGCAGGAACCAATAAATTAAATGAAACCCTTTAAACCTATGCAGCAACTTGCTGAAGTCTTCTATAAAATATTGTTAGTACCAATTATGTTGAGTAAGGCAGCTGTACGTTTTTCTCACATGTAGCATTTGCTGTAAAAAGGGAGGTGGAGTGAGTGTGATTTACAGCTGGCAGTTCTGGAGACCTGCAGGTAGATCAAGTCTTAAGCCTAGTAGGCCCAAGCAATCTCAGGGTCCCATTATGTTAGACACTATAAGCATAGAGGAAGGGACATCTCCAGCCCAGAAGCATTTATTAACTAAACAGAAGATAGGAGGAAACTAGAATTATTCCATTTTGTAGATGGGGAGCT
Source organism: Podocnemis expansa (assembly GCA_007922195.1). Lineage (NCBI taxonomy): Eukaryota > Metazoa > Chordata > Testudines > Podocnemididae > Podocnemis > Podocnemis expansa. Next base: position 125,508,196 of record ML681963.1, read on the forward strand.
GAGGTACAGAAATGAAGGGGGAAGATTTTTATAGGCACACAGCGAATTTAGGCACTCAAATCCTCTTAAAATCTTTTTTTTTAACTTTAAAAATCATCTCCTAAATGACCTGCCCAAGGTTACACAGGAAGTCCATGGCCCAGCTGAGACCCAATCCTACACTGACCTGAATCCAGGTTGAGTGCTTTAACCACAACAAGACCAGCCTTTCTCTTTTGATACACTGACTGCCACCATCTTGAACGTTATTTCCCATGCAGCATCACTTCCAGTTACAACAAGACAGTATCAGCCCATTGCTGATGAGGCAGTGATAGCTCGATTGTTCTTTCAAGCCTGGCTCCTTTTAGGGGCTGTCTTCCCACGAGTAATGCTCCAGTGTGATGGTCTTTGATATATGATGGACTGTAGCTGTTGTGCAGGTGTATTGAAACATCAGGCTGGTTTTGTTTGAAAGCAGGGTTTTGGTGATCAGGACAGTGCTGTATAAGTGCTACACAGAATGACTAGCAGTGTACAGTGGAACTAAGGTGACTTAAGGTCCCAATAACATTACTTTGCTCTTTTCTTTCTTTTTTCAGTCAGAACATGGGAAAATTCTGTTGAAGGGAAAGACTTTTACCAACTAACAAGTACAGGGTTTCCAGAGCATCTAGCTTTCAGCAAGAGACTCGCATGCTTTTAATCTACCTTCTGTCTTCCTATATTAATGGAAGTATTTTCAAAGCTCTGAGCAAGTTACAGGTACAACTCCCATTAACAGATATTATATGTAGTTTGTTACTTTGCTTTTAAAGTTTTCCTTGAGAGTCAAAGTTTCCCCATGCTTGGAAGTGATTTACAAAAGAATAAAAAATGGGTTCTTATATGTGAATTTCTATCCATGCCACTCTTCTGCCACTCTTACTGACGCAAAATTCCTGCTAAGATCAATGGGAGTGTTGCTTGACTGGGAGGCTGCAGAAACTGGGTAAGAAACAGAATGTAAATTCTCCATCTTCAAGCACTGACAAAGTGGGATTTTCTTCCACAAAAGCTCAAGCAATAAATAAATTTGTTAGTCTTTAGGAGTGCCACAAAACTCCTTGTTTGTTTTGTAAGAGATATAGCAATATATCACATCTGGATAAATACATTTAAAATGAAATTTTACACAATCTGAGGTTTAATATTTTACTAAGAAGAACAAAGTCTAAATGAGGACCTCCTCAACCCTTACTTCAGCTTTTGGCATCCTGATAATATACAGGCTTACAACCACTATAAACCATAAATAAACTTCTATTCCAAGGTAAAACAAGACAAGAAAATTCTAGCTATGATCGCCGTCTCCTAGGGCTGTCCAGCCATTTTTTCTGTACATTTCCTTCCTTTTTTTCCCTTGACCAGAGATATATGGAGAGCCAGACAGGCCAAAGCCTCTATCTTGTTCAGTCCACACTGGCTATTGAGACCTAGGTTTTCAAACCCCACTGAAAAAATGAGAGCCCTATGGCACCTTAGGGTATGTTCACACACACTTCTTATTTTGAAACAACAGAGGTTGTTTCGAAATAAGAACTGCCATGGCCACACGACACATGGCCATTTCGAAACAAGCAAACTGCTTGTTTCAAAATGGCCGCCGTTGTTTCGGAATGGCTAAAACCTTGTTTGGTTTCAAAACAGGGTTGCAGCCCCGTGCCTCACCTGGGGGGGTGCCTGCAGTCCTCTGCAGGCACCTGGGGGGTGCAGCGCCCCTCTGTGCTGCACCCTGCAGGTGCCTGCAATCCCCTCCCCAAGCGAAATAGCACGTCCACACTGTGGACGTGCTATTTCACTCCCTTATTTCGAGGACACTGTTTTTGTCCTTCGAAATAAGGTGTTTCGAAATAAAGAGTTATTTCGAAACAGCTTGTTTCAAAACAAGCCCTCCGTGTGTGAACATAGCCTTAAAGACTAATAAATTTATTTGGGCATCAGCTGTTGTGGGCTCCAATCCTCTTTGTCAGATGGTTGGAGCCCACAAAAGCTTATGCCCTAAGAAATCTATTAGTCTTTAAGGTGCCACAGGACTCTCGTTGTTTTTGATGTACACAGAATAAGGGTATGTCCACTAGACTTTTATTTCGAAACAACACTGGTTGTTTCAAAATAAAAAACTGAATGCCCACACAACGTTTTCTTATTTCGAAATGACAGGCTTTGTCATTTTGAAATAAGAACCGTCATTTTGAAACAGCTTAAACCCCATTCATTTCAAAATGGCTGTTATTTTGAAATGGTTATTTCAAAATAAGGCTGTTTGGACACATTGGTTCGAAACAACACCATTGTTTCGAAACAACTGTTTCGAAACAACATGTCCAAATGGCCTTATTTTGAAATAACCATTTCGAAATAACAGCCATTTTGATAGCAGGCTTTCTCTTAATTCGAATTAACTTATTTCAGAATAAGGGTTTTATTTCAAAATAACTTATTTCAAAATAACTTATTTTGTAATAATGATGTATGTGTGGACATAGCCTAACACAACTATCCCTCTGAAAACCGCACTGAAATGATTCTGGTCTAATCAGGTTCTTCACTTTTGCTTAACATGCAGAAGGTCCTGGGTTCAATTCCCAGGGGGTTGGACTCGATGATCTCACGAGGTCCCTTCCAGCCCTATGATTTGATTTGATTTGATTCTACTGCTCTCATTTCTGTAGCATTTCAGCACTTTCCAATTGTGGAGTAAGTGATGTGACTAATGCCTGTGTGTGTGATTCATTTTCTCTATTCCTCTCCCCAGAAGGGAAATTTTGTATGCAGCATAAACCTGGTAGGCTATGTCTATGCACACATCGTTATTTCAAAATAAGTATTTCGAAATGAGTTATTTCAAAATTAAGTCCTTATTTTGAAAGAAGTTAATTCGAATTAAGAAAATGTTAATTCAAATTAAGGGATTGCCTGCTATCAACATGGCTATTATTTCAAAATGGTTACTTCAAAATAAGGCTGTTCGGACATGTTGTTTTGAAACAGTTGTTTCGAAACAATGGTGGTGTTTCAAAACAACGTGTCCAAATGGCCTTATTTTGAAATAACCACTTCAAAATAACAGCCATTTCTAAATGAATGGGGTTTAAGCTGTTTTGAAACGATGGTTCTTATTTCGAAATGACGGATCCTGTCATTTCGAAATAAGAAAACGTCATGTGGGCCTAATCTCTTTTATTGCAAAATAACCAGTGTTATTTCAAAATAAAAGAGATGTGTAGACATACCCGTACAATTTAAAACTTTATCTATGCACACATTGCTATATGTTTATATTAGGGAAGGCAGGTCAAAAAAGATGCCTTGCATTTGAAGCAGAAGGTGGTGAGATTTGTGACAGGCTGTAGAAAATGAACAACCAGCAACCATGCCAACTGGAGGTCAGTCACATCTCCCCTTTGAAAATACAGTACTTTTCCTTCCCTCCTCCACCCCAAAGATTTTCCTCTTTTTCCTTTAATGTGGGAATTTGGTGGTCTAGGTCCTTGAACAGTCAGCACCTTTCCTGGCTGGGTTCTCCTGAGAGTGAAGGCTCCTGTTGTCACATATGCTTGGAATGTGTAAGGGAGCCCAGGCCCACCCTTTCCACCAGGCTCCAGCACAGGGCACATTGGTGGGTAGCCACACCCTACACCTCCAGGGTCCCTCTTCCCACAGAAGACATCAAAGAAACTCAAATAAAGTCTCTTTGAACTTTACAATCAGTCACCTGCCTCTCCTTTGTAGGGTTGCTCAGGTCTGCCTAGTGATGTCTCAGGCAACAAGCTTCAAGTTCTTCTCTCGAAGTGTCCCACAGCAGACTTATTCCCTTTCTCTGCCTACTTCCATGTAAGCTGCTCCACTTCCCCTAGTAAGCACACCTTCTGCTTCTCAGTGGGAGAAGTCATGTGGGGCCAGAGATGTTCCTTAATATTTTTCTCTCCAGTGTGAGGTTTGGCCCATTTCAATGTCCTTAGTTCCCATGGGAATTCATTCCACAAGCTTGAAGCTGCCCCTGCTTCCTGCACAGGCTAGCTTTGACCTGATGCTAGACAGTTCCATTTGTGCTCAAGAAGCAAAATTGTGAACCATGGTATTCTTTCAGGCGCTTTAGGTGATCTTTTGGGTATGTTGGGTCTATGCTATTGAGCACATTGAGGATACGGCCTGAGACCTTGAAACTGAGTCTGATGGAAAGCAGTATTCAGTTTGCATTCACCTGAGAAATTCACCTTAAAAGCCACATCACAGCCACTAGAGGTACGTCTACACTTACAATTTAGTTCGAATTAGCAAGGATTAATTCCAACTAAATTCATGCATGGCTACACTGGCTTTCATTACTTCAAACTAAGGAATTCCTTAGTTTGAAGTAATGAACGCTTACTTTGAAGTTATAAAACCTTGCTTAACTTCAACGTAATGGTTAATTTGAATTTATTAGTTCAAATTAACTCAATGGAGCTGCATTAATGCAAACTAACCATTAATTCAAATTAACGCAGTTTGACCTTCTTCGTCTCAGGGTGTCTTCCTCTTTCTATGTATTAGGTGGGGCTCATGGCCTTTCTTGGGTGCCATGTTGCCACACTTCTCATGGTGCCCCCTTCCTAAATTGAATTAACACGTCCTGTCCATGGACAAGCTAGTTTGATTTGGGTTTCTAGTGGGGCCATGTTAGTTTGAATTAACCATTATTAGTTCAAATTAATTAATTCAAACTAAGTTAATTCGAACTAACTTCTTCAGTGCGGCCATAGAATAGTCACATGACATTATGATACATTAATTAACATATTAACCAGGACTTAGCACTCAGGTTAGAAAAGGATGGTCCTGTTTAAAATCCTGCCACCTAGTCATCGTTACTTGGTTCACTCCAGTTAGATAACAAATCCTCTTTCTGGAGGCTAGTAATGACTATGCCATAGACAGACAATCTCAGACCCAGATATACCTGTGGTCACTGTTCATTGACTTGTCCATACATGATCAACTGAGATGCTATCAAGGCGAGAACAGATTATCAAGTAAGCAATGGGAGGTAAAAAGCATTTTTAGTCAGTTTGAGTTTTTTTTCCTTCAAAGAATTCCCGCAGTGGGCATCACATTTGTAAAGCTCTGTGTACCATCCTGAGTACTAAGGATATGGAAGATGATGCGTTCTATTCCATTTGCTGGAACGCACTATAAATATTTATTACCTAGTTTCTTGGAACGGTTCTCTCTTGACAGTTCACTAGTTTGTAGTTTCTTCTATGCTATTTACTATCAAGGGTTTTTTGTGAAAACTACCTTTTGTGTAGTAAGTAATTCTGTAGCCTTTTGTCTTGAAATCTCAAGCTTCCTAAGCTGGTGAAGTGGCATTCTTAGTGCACCAAGGCCACAAGCAAGGTTTTGAAATCATGTTTATTTGTATTCAGTCAAAGCAATTTGGGAACTGCAAAGCATCTGTGAATGTTTTCTTGTAGCCCCAGTTTTTAGCAAACTTAATTTTGAGCTCATTGCTCTTCCTTACTTAGCTAGAAATATTTTCCAGCTCTGGGATGTATGCAAATCATGTTGGTACAGTGTGGAGTAATCTGTAGGACAATGGCCAGGCTTGAGGCATTTTAAACCCTCAAGACTGTTTGTTGAAGGCAATGAGGGAGAGAGACGGAATAGCTGGTGACCCAGGGCTATATGCACAAAAGGGACTTGCACGTTACAGCCAGCTCTCAGCATTACAGGGCCTAATTCCTAGGTTTCCTGGTGCCCAGTTGACTTCACAGCCCCAAATTGGCTGATCAGGCTCACTGTGCTTTTATGGGCAGAGTCAGGCACTTAGGAAGGAGATTCATAGTACCCAGCATGCTGAGTAGGGACCTGCCTAAATTGGCAAGTGTAAAAATCTGAGGGAAAGTGTGGGCATTAGGGACTAAACCTTTGAAGTTATTTAGCCACCCAACTTCCATTGTTCTGACCTTTAGATACCTGACTGGCAGGACAGAGGACGATGGCTGTTTCACTTGGATTCTCAGTGATGACTCTTTCCTGGAGTTAGGCATCTATGTCAGGTCAGCCTTTTTTTGTGAAAACACTCTCTCTCCTCTTCACTTGCTTGGGGTATACAAGACCTAGATCTGCCGGACTTGGACCAGGGACCAAAAACTTGAAATTCCAGGTGAGTCTCCAACCACTGGGTTACAGGGTATTCTGGACTAGGTCTCTTTCCTGTTGAAGCAGTTCCATTTTGTATAAATAATTAAATATTTATTGGGCAAGAGCAAGAGCCTGACACTTCACCCCAGTATTGAGGTCATTCAGCTAGGGTGTAAGATCATAAGGTTCAGCTCGTTCGTCTAAATCAGGCAGAGTAAAGAGATTCAAACCTGGATTTCCTGCATGGTAGCTGAGTGCCCCAACCACTGCACTAGTGTGTATTTTAGGACACGTGCATTCAGCACCCAGCCAATCACCATAATACTTGAGTTGCTTGTTCTTTTCTTCCCCACTGTCTTTTATGTGGGTTAGGTTTGTTCAACTCACACCTCCCAGATCAGATGCTACTGAGGCCAGAGGAAGAAGAATACCCTGTTTGCAAATCCTACCAGGGCTTAGATGTGAGGAAGAACTCGAAGCAGCTTGTTGGCTATGAGGTGACATCAAGATGGGTGACTTTACACATGCCTTTTGGGGGAAATGATGCTACAGGGATTTAGACACCCATAGTGTTAGGGGAAAGCAGAATAGTAGGTTTGTGAATGTCAATGCTTATTAAATGTTGGACTTTAGTGCCTGAAGTGTTAGTTACGTATCTAAGTCCCACAGTGATTTGAACTCCCAATGGGGGGGGTGCAGACTAGGGCTCCTGTCACACACTGCTTCTCTATGCTGGGAATCCCCCTCCTCGCTGAATCTGTCTGAAGTAAGAGGTTTGCACCTCAGAGGTTAGGCAACTCAGAGAGCATCTGTGGGAGGAACAGAATTATCACGGAATCCATATCAGCTCTGTGCTGAAGGGAAAGCCCAGGGAGGAAGGTAAGGCATTCGGGGAATGGGAGGCTCACTCTCTGCTCAGGAGGGATGAGGTCTATCTATGTGACTTGGGGATGACCACAGAAAGGCTAGAGCTAAGGGGAAGCCATTCTCGCAAGAAAGATGAAAGAGCTAGGGGAGAGGTTATTAAAATTGAGGAATGGGGGGTGGGTATTGCCTTGATTTCCAGCTCTCATCTTTGGGTATGTTGACAGTATGTCTGGCAGCCAGCTTCCTAGCCTGGGTAGCCAAACTTGCACTAGTGGGGCTCAAGCTAGCACGTTACAAATTACTGTGGATGCTGTGGCTTAGGCAAAGACTCAGACTAGGCAGCCATGATTATGTCAAGGAGGTCAGGTGTATTGAACCAAGCTGCCACAATAGCTGTATTAATATTTTTAGCCTGCTCACTTGAGCCTCACTGGTGCTAATCTGGCTCTCCAGGCTAAGAAGCTCACCCCCAACTGCAGTGCAGACATGCCCTGTCAGCCCTAAACATGGGCTTTCTCAAGGACCTTATGGGTTAAAATCATGAAGAAAATAATTTCATTTCTGGCACTGTCACCATCAGGATGAATTTTCAAAGGACAGCCGTGTTAGTCTAGTTCAGTAAAACAAAAAAGGAGTCCTTAAAGACTAACAAATTTATTTATTGCATGAGTTTTCGTGGGAGAAACTCTCACTTTGTCAGACACTTTGAAGATGGGGGAACTTACAGAATGGGAGGAAATAAATGCACGGAAGTGTAAGTCATGTTTATCAGATCACACTGTAACAGCAAATCAAAGCTGTTGTTAAGATTCAACCACCAGAGAAAAACATATAGATGAAGATGAGGTCAAATCACCTGTTGTAATGAGATAAAAATCCAAAGTTCCTATTAAGCCCAGAAGCAATGCAATCAAATTTGCAAATAAATTCAATCTTTGTGAAGCCTGGAACTGGTATTCACCTGCCTGAGCACTGCAATTAGTAAATTGCCAATGGAGTGATCAGGACAATTGAAATGCTCACCTACTGGTTTTACAGTGTTGTGATTTGTGATTTCAGATTTGTCATCCACCAATGTGCTTTATGCCATCATGTGCCAAAAATGCCCCTCTGTCTTATATATTGGACAAACAGCACAGTCCCTGCACAAAAGAATAAATGGGCACAAATCTGACATCCAAAGCCCATTTAAAGCAATGGGTATCATTTCATTAACTTCAGTGGGCTTTGGACCAGGGCCAGTCCTCTCTTAGTGCTATAAAGCATAGAGGTAACAATTTAATTTTTGTAGCAAGTCAGGGTATTGAAAGTACATTTATTTGCCTAAATATCCCCAGCCTTTGTACACCATCGTGAAACAGCTCCAACTGCCTCAATGACTTTATAGCCCTCTCCCATTCTAGTTTCAGGCAAGTTCATGGCACCAAGACAGCCTTGGTGGCACTGAAAATGACCTCCTTATCCTGATGGACAGGACTGGAGTCTCAGTGCTGTTTCTCTTCTGTCTATTAAGCACTGCTGACACCATCAACCAAAAGATATTTCTGACAACTCATATACTGATGGAATTTATTTAAACCTCACTGAATCATTTCTACACGCCTGTAGGAGTTATGATGGGCACCAGCTGCGCTTCTCTTGGAGATCTGACATATAGAGATGCTGACATTATATTATTGATTATCATTGTGATGCTCAATGTAGATTGTTCTCTTTCTCTTTACATCCTTTCTTTTTGCTTAAAATCCCAGATTCTTTTAATATTTTGGAGTCTGTGGCTTGCAACAGCAGCCAACTCTAGCTCTATTGCTTTTAGCTGTCACCATGTATGGAGTTGCTAACCTGGATGCTGCTGAAGGCTTGACATTTGTTTTGTGCTCCTTAATAAAAGAATAAAAGTTAAAACTGGTGCAGCCCTGGATAAACTGCTCCCTGCCAATAGCTTGAGTGGCACTTCAATAGCTCTCTGCCATAGCTGTCCATCTGACCTTTTGATTCCAGTAATCTCTAATTTTCCTCATCTGTAGGGTATTTTGTCACTCATACCTTCCTTGTACCCACCAAGAAATGGACGGAAAACCATGAGAATCGATCAGTGTCTCTCACTGGGGTAGTCAAAGGGACTGCAACACAGCAGTTTACAGTTCACTTTTTCCCAGGCACTGATGTGGATTGCTTACTTCAGTTTCCAATTTGTGGGTGTAATGTCAACCATGAATTAAAGCTTTGGTACCTAGCATACGTATGAATCATGAGTTTACTCTGCCAGATTATCAGAATGGAAAATAAATGTATTTTATATTTAATATACAGATTCCAAGGACATAAATCTAACATCACCAGTGTTAGCAGTAGCTACTATATTAAAACAACTGATGCGTATTTCTTTTTCTCCTGAGTTTGATTTTACATGTATTTTTATAGAGTTTGAGCAATGAGCACATATAACTAAATGGTATGTTGAAATAGTATTACTTTAGAAAAAAAGACATTTGTAAAGGCCAGCTGATGAACCTTTGCTGCCCTCTACTGTACAATCATAGAACATAAAACACACAAAAAAATAGTTAAGAAAAATGTCATTACAGTCATGTTTCATTTCCACTGAAAGAAATTTATAATCAATCACACACAAAATGTTAAGAAAGCCCTTTTCCCATCTCCCAACATTAAAAAAAAGGTATAGCTATAGATAGAATGCAAGCTTTTGGTGCAGGGGCGGTGACTTCCTATGTAGATGTGATGTATAATATAGGATATATTTGGATTTATGCCTGAGTAACTTTAATTAGCCAAACGTTGAATAAAGACAAGCATTTCTAAGAGATGTTGTCAATTTCAAAAGGGATAGCTGTGTTAGTCTAGTCCAGTAAAAAAAAACAACAACAAGGAGTTGTGTGGCACTTTAAAACTAACAGATTTATTTTGAAACCAGTTTCTGGCTTGTAGGTCAAAGGTTATTAGAGTGAGGTTATCCATTTGTCTTAGATTCTGCTCCCACCTCTTAATGAACCTATTGTTATGAGAATGAGTTGGGAATGAGTGGGTTTCTGAAGGTTGATGAGTCAGTAATTATATTTAAACAAGACATTTATGTTTTGGAGCAAGTGGAAGTTTGCCTACTAGCTCCTTACTGCATTCCATTTTTGAGTAACACCTATAGGATTAGGCTACAGCTGAGTGGTGATCCTAGATTTACAGAGATACTCACCTGAATCTAACCCTAAGGGTTCATGACTGCCACAAAGGTGGTAAATTCTACTTAGAGTGGGCAGGCAAGTTCTATTACCAGTGAGTTTTCATAGACACGTCTTCATTGACAAAAAAATTAATGTACTGTATAAAGTTTTATTGTGCTTTTTTTTCCCAACTAGAAATGCCTCCCAGATCTGACTTTTTCATTAAACAATGCCAAAGTTGCTTTTCCTACAGAGTGAGTAGTAAACCCTGGGATTTCTACAAGGTGATGTATAATAGGGATTCCTTCCCATTTTTAAATATAAGTGGCAAATGGAACCTGACTTTTAACCCATTAACCCTTTTTGAACCATATATTTATATTCCTTATTATCAGCCATTCTTTTTGTGTAGCTGTTACCTGTATTCAAAGGCAGTGAATCTGCTCTTCCATAGCCTGACCAAAGTAGTCCACCTCAAATTTTCCATTGTGAAAACTTCCTGCTCTTCTGAAAACCCTTCAAGTCATGTTATCATTTGCTTTTATTTTCACTTCCCCTGTTCCACATAGCCTGAATACAGACTGTCCCGTTTGTATTCAGCTGATCCTGTATAAATCTGAATCTTCTGGGGAATGACTGGTGTTTCAAAAACAATAGTAAAAGAGTTCCCCGATGTTACATTCCTTCCCCAAAAGAAACCTTTGCCAGGTGGACAGACTTCCTCAGGTACATAATTATCAAACACAGGTATATCGGTGTAACAGGAGGCAGCAGGGAAGTCTCCAAAATCCCCAGTATCTTCTTGGAACTCTGGATCCTTGAGTGTATTTTCCATATCATGAAAAGATGAAATTCTGCCAATGTGCTGAAAAAGAGAAGGCCTGAAGGAAATGATTGCTTTCTGAGCTCTGGGTTGGTGCAAAGTTCCAAGAGCCAGTCACAGGGCAGCATGTCATAGAACAGCAACAAGAATCATGACAGTTTGGGAAGATCTTCATTGTGATAGAGTTTCCCTATATAGCCCAATGTTGAAAAGGCTACTGTGGTCCAAGATTCCATTCTTTCGTGTATAAATTGTTGTATTATGGGGAAAAAAACCTATTGGCACAAACCACGTCATCTTCTAACATCAAATAAGAATGTGAGAGGCTGGCACAAAAATTAACTAAAAAAGCATAGTCCACATTTTGTTTTGATCTGTGCTGGACACTTTCATCTTCATCCAAGAAGTTTCTTGGCAGACCTTGTAAAGAAGGATAACGGGACAGAGAGCTGCAAATAACAAGACGTTTTCCTTCATCGATATGTGAACTAAATGCATCTTTAATCATGTTGGCTGTTTGCTTATTTAGAGTTGAATCATTATTTGCTAGATAGACAACTAAGACTATCTCTTTTAACTCCTTTGGACTGGACTGACTAAACACGGATTCAATTGTCCTCATTAGATAGCTTTTATTCTTCTGGTGAATGGAAGAAATCCCAATTGACAAGTATCTGACAAACATAAAAGCAGAAATAATATATATGATCTTTTTTCCCCTTCTATAAACCATTCCTGCTATGGTGAACTAGAGACAGAATCCTGTGAAATTATAATTTTGCTTGTGCTTTCTCATGGTAATTCCAATTGCTCAATAAAACAAGTAGGGCAAAATTAAAGAATGTTGGGGCCCTGTGCACTATAAAAATTGCACCTCCCCACACACACCTTCCTTAAATTAGACAGAGCATATGATATACAGTCTGTAAATATGAGTACATCTCTATTTATTCTTTATGCAGCTACATAATCTGTAATCAGTGAGCTGTGCATTGTGCTAAGACTCCAGGGTTTACAGATGCAAATGGTTATACATAAAGACAGAGGGAGATAGCCAGACATCTGAGAATCAGGGGGATTGTGCCCTCTGTCACAATTATTTCCCTCTTACATCAATTTATTTCAGTATACGACCATGTTTGTACTCCAGGATTAACATGTAGACAAGTTTGAACTCATTTCCCTGGTACTAAAATGAATGCCTGTGCCAGCCAAGTCCAAATAACATGGTAGAACGACAGTAAGATTTGTTTTGTTTTGTTTTTTCCTTTTCCTGTTGACAAAAAAAGTAGCTTTCAGAACCTCAGGTTGCTATAGGATTTAGCTTTTTTTTTTTTAACACTTAAGTGGGCATTAGGAATAACAATTTACCCACCATTCACTGAGAGATCAGATCTGGCTACTACACTTTCCCAAAATCTCCAGATAAGATAATTATTCTAAACCAGCAGGGGAAGATCAGAGAAGACTTAAAAAATCTAACCTAATATCATAAAAAAATCTAAAATCTAAATCTAAAAAAATCTAATCTAATCTAATGTAAATAGAGCTAGACTACTGAGTTTATATCTACATGGCAATTTGATGTTTTGGTTATTTTTTTTTTTAGAAAACTGCTCTTTTTCCTCTTCTGCTCAGGAAAGCATTTGCTAAGTAGGCTGTATGGTTTGCTAAGTAGGCTGTGTATTTATAAAATGTGACTTACAAAGTTTCTCAGCTATGCCCAGCTGGACCCCAAGCTACAGTGGGAAGGGTCCCTGCCAAAAACAGAATTTGCTGGAGCCCATACAAATCAGAAGACAGCAAGTATATTGGATACCTGAGCCAGAGCCACTTTGCTGCCTTTTGACAAACATGCAGGTCTAAGAGAGGAATTTTATCAGCCCCAAAGGGAAAGGGGAAGTCTGAGGTGGCTCTGGAATGCTTGATCTGAATTGATGCAAATACGAGACCGCTTCATAGACATTGGGGGATTAGGCAACCAAGTGAGCAGAAAAGCTGGTTCTTTTCCCTCTCAGGAAAAGGAATTTTGTAGCCACCTCCCACTACCCCTAAGAGGACACTGTGACTCTGTTGACTCATGACAATGCCTGTAAGAAGGCAAAACAGGTCAAGAATGAGCATAAGCACAAAAAGGATCTCAGAAACCTGCCCCTCCACAGAAAAGCCTCCTCCCCTTATACCATGGGAGCCTGGTACAGAATTGAGCAGAGGCCTAGCTGCCTCAGGTACCAAATCTGAGCAGTTGTGACCCCATGTGCCACAGCTTGAAATTTGCCCACATCGCCGGGCCAGACCCAGTCATAGTTCAAATAAGGCTGCCTCTTCCAAAAGGCAGTGGCATATCAAGGGGGAGGGGCAGGCTCCCCAGGCACCAGGTTGGCCCTTCGTGCCACGAGGGAGGAGGGTATACTCTGCACCCCCTTTGCATCAGGCTGTGGGGCGGGGGGGGTGCGGCTTCACCACCCATATTGGCACCAGTCTGCAGGTCTGGAGTGAGAGAGATGGGCACTATGCAGCAGGTAAGTGGGAGGGGAGGCACAGATCCAGGCCACAAAGTCCCCAAGCGATACAGACCACTCCTCTCCTTAGGGCAAGTGGGGGGCAATGCTATCTGATGGAAGCTGGGGACCCCCTCCTGCTCTGCATGGGGGGGGTTGCATGAGGACTGGGGTGGGGATAAATGGAGGCTTAACCACTGGGTTCTGGAGCCGCACAACATGCCACTTCTAGAAGGCAGAAAAACTGGTCACTGTCCCAGCCACTAACTAGCCTGACCACCCTGGTTCATGAGCCCCTACACTCACCTCTTCCCAGAAACCTCTACGCAGGGAGTGTTCCAACCAGCCCTTCCCAGAAGTCCTTGCTTCCCCCACCCTGCATCTCTGCTACCGAAGCTTGGGTTCATTCTGTTTTCCAGGACTAAAATGAGCAGGAGCCTCAGCTGCCACGTTGGGAGGTTTAGAGCCCAATCCATGTAGCTGGACCTGGAGCTATATCAGAGGCTATGTGACCTGAATGCCATAATAGAAACAGCCACTGGTAGCCACACGTGTGTCTAGCAACCGTAGACAACTGCAATATGCTGGGAGGTTTCTTACTTGTAAATGACAAATGAAAACAAAAATGGAACATCCAGCTGGATAAAAACTGACCAGGAGGCAACCTTAGACCCAAATCTGGTTTGGAGCCTTCTGTGAGTGCATGGAGTGTACATCGGTTAATTCAAGCTTGCAGACATGAGACGAGCTGAACCCACTCACACCTTCCATGTTACATGTAAATAGGGTTTGCATTCCATCACATCACATCACATCACATCACATCACATCACACACACTACAATCACTATGTACTCATATAACACTAGAATTAAGTAAATATTTAGATCACTTCCAATGCCACAAACTGAAAGTTTCATTATCCAAGACTGGGATACAGGGCCTGGTTCTACAACCACTAAGCATGTGCATACTTCCATTGGCTTCAAAGGAACTACTTTCATGAGTAACGTGTGTGTGATAGAGCACATGGACAGAGATATTTACCATCAGAGACTAGAAGATAGGTAACTGTGTTCCAGAAATCACCATAAAAATACCAAAGAGAAAAACTCAAAAATGGGAAATGGAACCCATGGAATATTCACTTTGCGAAATTCACCATAATGTGGAGGAACAGCACAAGGGCTATGCATTACTCTAGTAATCATAGACTATAAGGTCAGAAGTGACCATTATGATAATCTATTATGACCTCCTGTGCAACACAGGCCACAAAACCTTACCCACCTGCTTCTATAATAGACTATTATCCTAAGACTGAGTTACTAAAGTCTTCAATAATGAGTTAGAGACCTCATGGTACAGAGACTCCATTATCAAGTAACCCATGCACCATGCTGCATAGGAAAAAACAAAACAAAACAAAACACCAAGACCTCTGCCAATCTGTTCTAGGGGAAAATTCCTTTCCAACCTCAAATACAGCAACCAGGTAAACCCTAAGCATGTGGGCAAGACTCAGCAGCTAGACACTCAGAAAGAATTCTCTGTAGTAACTCAGAACCCAGCCTATCTAACATCCCATTGCAGGCCACTGGGCACATTTATCACTAGCAGTCAAAGACCAGTCAATTGCCAAATTATGCTCTCCCATCATACCATTCACTCTCCTGATGATTAGAAACCTTTGTCTAATTTCAAGTCCAAACTTCTTGATGGCCATTATTTAAGTTGAGCACCAGTATGAACCCAAGAACTGAGTTCTTGGATTCATACTGTTGCTCAACTTAAATAACTCCTCTCCCTTTCTGGTATTTATTCCTTTGATTTAGTTATATAGCAGGGGTGGCCAAACTTATGGAACTCAAGAGCCACACAAGTTGGTTATTAAACCTTCAAGAGCTGCACTGAGGCGTATAGCCATATACTTTTACACATTAAATTGAGTTACTGACGTTCTTCCATGAGCCATACTTTTTCATTCAAGAGCCACGTGTGGCTCCGAAGCCGCAGTTTGGCCACACTTGTAAATATATAGAGTAATAGTATCTCCCCTCATTCTTCTTTTGCTTAGACTAAACAAGCCAAGTTCATAGAATCATAGAATCATAGGGTTGGAAGGGACCTCATAGGTCATCTAGTCCAACCCCCTGCCAGAGGCAGGACCACTCCCACTAAACCATCCCAGTCATGGTTTTGTCCAGCCGGGCCTTAAACACCTCCAAAGATGGAGATTCCACCACCTCCCTTGGCAGCTCATTCCAAGGCTTCACCACTCTCCTAGTAAAAAAGTGTTTTCTAATATCCAGCCTCGACCTCCCTAACCGCAGCTTGAGACCATTGCTCCTCGTTCTGTCCTCTGTTATTACCGAGAACAGTCAAGCTCCATCTTCCTTAGAGCATGCCTTCAAGTAGTTGAAAGGTTGCTATCAAATCCCCCCTCAATCTTCTCTTCTGCAGACTAAATAAGCCTAATGCTTTCAGTCTTTCCTCATAGGGCTTGTGCTCCAGCCCTTTTATCATATTGGTTGCCCTCCTCTGAACTCTTTCTAGCATATCCCTGTCCTTTTTGTAGTGGGGAGCCCAAAACTGAACACAATATTCTAGATGTGGTCTTACCAGTGCAGAATAGAGGGGAATGATCACATCCCTTGATTTGCTGGTAATACTTCTTTTGATGCAGCCCAATATGCCATTGGCCTTTTTGGCAGCAAGAGCACACTGCTGACTCATATCTAGCTTCCCATCCACCATGACCCCCAGGTCCTTTTCTACACTGCTGCTACTTAGCTGAATGTTTCCCAGCCTGTAGCGATGCATGGGGTTTTTTCGTCCCACGTGCAGGATTTTACACTTGTCCTTATTGAACCTCATAAGATTTCTATTGGCCCACTGTTCCAATTTATCTAGGTCTCCCTGAATCCTGTCCTTGCCCTCTAATGTGTCTACTGGTCCCCCCAGCTTGGTGTCATCCGCAAACTTACTGAGGATGCAGTCTATTCCATCATCCAGATCATTGATGAAAATGTTGAACAGAACCAGCCCCAGGACTGACCCCTGGGGCACACCACTCGTGACTGACTGGGTGCCAGCTAGACATGGAACCATTGATTCCTACACACTGAAACCGTTGATCTAGCCAGTTTTCTATCCACCTTATAGTCCACCTATCCAACCCATACTTCCTTAATTTGCCAATGAGAATGCTGTGGGAAACTGTATCAAAAGCCTTGCTAAAATCAAGGTATATGACATCAACGGTTCTTCCTGCATCCAGAAAACCAGTCATCTGATCATAGAAGGAGATGAGATTAGTCAGGCATGATTTACCCTTGGTAAATCCATGCTGACTGTTCCTGATCACTTTATTTCCCTCTAAGTGTTTGAGGATGGATTCTTTGAGAATCTGCTCCATAATTTTTCCAGGGATTGAGGTGAGGCTGACTGGTCTATAATTCCCCGGATCCTCCTTTTTCCCTTTCTTGAAAATAGGCACTACATTTGCCTTTTTCCAATCCTCTGGCACGTCCCCTGTTCTCCATGAGTTTTGAAAGATAATGGCCAGTGGTGCTGCTATCTCATCAGCCAATTCCCTTAGCACTCTTGGATGCAGTTCGTCCAGCCCCATGGACTTGTGCACATCCAGCTTCTTTAAGCAGTCCCTAACCTGACCTTCCATCACCAAGGGCCTGTCTTCTTCTCTCCAATCTGCCACACCCATGGTAGTGGGCTGGGAGCTGACCCTGCTTGTGAAAACTGAAGCAAAAAATGCATTGAGCACTTCAGCTTTTTCCTCATCCTCTGTCACAAGGATGCCTGCCCTATTCAACAAGGGGCCTACACCATCCCTCATCCTCTTCTTGTTACTAACATACTTGTAGAACCCCTTCTTGTTATCCTTTACATCCCTCGCTAGCCGCAACTCCATTTGTCCTTTGGCCTTTCTGATTTTATCCCTGCAGTCCCTAGCAATATCTTAATATGTCTCCTTGGTCATCTGACCAAGCTTCCACTTCCTGTAAGCTTCCTTTTTATGTTTAAGCTCAGAGCAGAGTTCTCGGCTAAGCCATTCTGGCTGCCTCACATGTTTGTTCTTTCTCCTAATTGGAATGGCAACTTCCTGTGCCCTTAACAGGGTTTCTTTAAAATATAACCACCTCTCTTGGACTCCTTTCCCCTTCAGATTAGCTTCCCAAGGGATCCTGCCCATCAGTTCCCTGAGGGAGCCAAAATCTGCTTTTTTGAAGTCCAGGGTTTTTGTTTTGCTTCTTTCCTTCCTTCCTTTAATCAGGATCCTGAACTCAACCATGTCATGGTCAATACTGCCTAGCTTGCCATTTACCTCTACGTCCCTGATCAATTCTTCCCTGTTTGTGAGCAGCAGGTCGAGCGGTGCAAGGTCCCTAGTTGGTTCCTCTAGCATTTGTACTAGAAAGTTGTCCCCAACACACCCTAAAAACTTCCTGGATTGCCCATGCACTGCTGTATTGGCCTCCCAGCAGATGTCAGGGTAATTGAAGTCCCCCATTGAGCACCAGGGCCTGTGATCTAGAAGCTTCTGCTAGTTGTCCATAGAACACCTCATCCACCTCCTGCTTCTGGTCTGGTGGTCTATAACAGACACCCACCACAACATCCCCCTTGTTGCTTTCCCCTCTCAGTGTAACCCACAGACTTTCTACTGGCACGCTTCCACTTCCATAATGGAGCTCTGAGCAGTCATAGAGCTCTTTTACATATAATGCTACTCCTCCCCCTCTTCTTCCCTGCCTGTCGTTCCTGAACAGTTTATACCCATCCATGGCAGAGCTCCAGTCGTGCAGACTATCCCACCACGTCTCCGTTATTCCTATAATATCATAGTTCCTTGTCTGTGCTAGTATTACCAATTCTTCTTGCTTATTTCCCAGGCTCCTCGCATTAGTGTATAGGCATCTAAGATACCTGGCCGATTGCCCTACTTTGTCATGTTGATTTCCAATTCTATTACATAAACCTCCTTGCATTTTTTCTTGGAGTTCTCCTCCCCCACTCTCCTCACATATTGGGGCTTTAGTAGAGCACTCAAGACATTTATTTGATTCCCCCCCCCACATGTTCCAACTACCTTCTCTTTTATTGCTGTTGATACAGTCCCAGCCCCCCCCAAGTTCCGTCCCTTCCCCCAGATCACCCATATTGTTACTTACCTGTGGGCTTTGGTCTCCTTCCCCCGTTGAACCTAGTTTAAAGCCCTCCTCACTAGGTCAGCCAGTCTGTGTTCAAATATGCTCTTCCCCTTCCTGGACAGGTGAAGGCCATCTCTGCCTATCAATCCTCTGTCCTGAAACAGGACTCCATGGTCAAGGAAGCCAAATCCCTCCTGACCACACCATCTTCGCAGCCAGGAATTCACCTCTAGGATGCATCTGTCCCTCCTGAGGCCTCTAGCCTTGACTGGAAGGATCGAGGAGAACACCACCTGTGCTCCAAACTCCTTCACCCTCGTGCCCAGAGCCCTGAAGTCACCTTTGAGTTTCCTCTCATAAGGTAGGTTTTCTATTCCTCAGCTCATCCTTGTAGCCCTTCTTTGCCCCTGTTCCAGTTCAATTAATCTTTCTTAAACATAGAAGGCCAAAACTGCATACAGTATTCAATATGAGGTTTGATCAATGCCTTGTATAATGGTACTAACACTTCCCTATATCTATTGGAAATACCTTTCCTGATGCAGCCTATGGCTGCATTAGCTTTTTTCAGAGCCACATCACTCTGGTGGCTGGTAGTCATTCAGTGATCATTCAATACACCCAGTCCTTCTTTCCCTCTGTCACTTTCAATTGACACATCCCCAGCTTATAGCAAAGATTCTTGTTATTGGTCCCTAAATGCATGACCTAGCACATTTCTCCATTAACTTTCATCCTATTTCTATTAATTCAGTTTAAAAGGTCATCCAGAGTTTCTTGTATGATATCCCAGTCTTTCTCAGTATTAGTAACACCTCTCAGTAATACCTCCCAACTTTGTATCACTCACAAACTTTATTAGCGCACTACCATGTTTTGCACCAAGGTCAATAATAAAAAGATTAAGTAAGACTGGTCCCAAAACCGATTCCTGAGGAACACCACTAGCAACCCCCTTCCAGCCTGACAGTTCACTTTTCAGTATGATTTGTTGTAGTCTCCTCTTTAACCAGTTACTTAGCCACCTTCCAATTTTCATATTAATCCCCATCTTTTCCAATTTAACTAATAATTCCCCATGCAGAACCATATCAAATGCCTTACTGAAAACTAAGTTAATTAGACCCAATGTATTCCCTTTGTCTAAAGAAATCTGTTATCGTCTCAAAAAAAGGAGATCAGGTTGAGCTGGCACGATCTATCCTTTGTAAAGTTATGCTGTATTTTGTCCCAGTTCCATTAATCTCTTTGGGTATATCTAAACTGAAAAGTTTTTTCAAAATAAGGAGGCTTGTTTTGATAAAACTTTTTACCTGTCCATGCAGCCATTTTGTTATTTTGAAATAAATGCTTTATTTCAAAAAAAAAAAAAGAAAGAAAGAAACACTATTTTGAAATAACTAAACCTGCTTTTGTTTTGAAAGAGCAATTCTTTTGAAATAGTTATTTCGAAAAAAGCCTTTCCAAGACACAGAACTGGCTTTTTTTTTTTTTTTTTTTTTTTTTTAAATAATGGCCCTATACTTCTCCCTGGCTTCCCCATTTTGAAATCAACAGTCTAGTGAAGACTCTCTATTTTGAAATAATAATTCCTACCTTATTTTGAAATAAGGAGTCTTCACTAGACCCCTATTTCAAAATAATAAATTTAAAATAGTGCTATTTTGAAATAATAAGTTTGAAATAAATTCAAAATAATTATTTAATTTGCAATATCTTTGGCAGTGTAGACATAGCCTATGTCCTTAACTACTTTCTCTTTCAAAATGTTTTCCAACAGCTTGTATGCTACCAAGGTCAAACAAACAGGCCTTTAATTATCCAAATTGCTTGCCCTCCCCCTTTTTTAAAAATAGGAACTATGTTAGCAATTCTATAGTCATATGGTATACCCTCTGAGTTTACAGATTCATTAAAAATCCTTGCTAATGGGCTTGCAATGCCCATTC
The DNA here is from genome assembly GCA_007922195.1 of Podocnemis expansa. Classification (NCBI taxonomy): domain Eukaryota; kingdom Metazoa; phylum Chordata; order Testudines; family Podocnemididae; genus Podocnemis; species Podocnemis expansa. The sequence goes on from ML681963.1 coordinate 125,528,833, forward strand.
CTTTAGTATCCTTGGATGGAGATTATCTGGGCCCCTGATTTAGTCCTATTAAGCTGTTTGAGTTTGGCTTCTACCTCAAATGTGGTAATTTCTACTTCCATATCCTCAATCCCCATTAGCTCCCCTGCCACTATCCCTAAGCTCTTCATTAACCTCATTAAAAACTGGGGCAAAGTGTTTGTTTGGATACTGGGCCATGCTCAGATTATTCTTAACCTCTACCCCAACCTGTATGCCTTTCTTCTTTCTTTGTTTTCTTTCTGTTTATATGTCTCTAGATCCTTTTACTACTGGTTTTAATTCCCTTTGCAAAGTTCAACTCCTCTTGGCTTGAGGCATTTCTCACTTTGTCTCTACATGTTCTAAACTCCAAGAGATAGCTTTCCTTGCTTATTCCTCACATCTTCTACTCCTTGTAGGCTTTCTGCTCTCTCAATCACCTGTCTGAGATGCTTGCTCATCCAGGTTGATCTACAACTCTTGCCTCTGAATTTTTTCCCCTTCCTTGGGATGCAGGCTTCAGCTAGGTCCTGCAAATTTTACTTAAAGTAATTCCAAGCACCTTCCACCTTCAGTCCTATCCACTTTGCTAACTAATTCTTCTAATTTTTAAAAATTAGTGCTTTTGAAATCATAAAGCCTGGTCACAGATCTACTTTTGTTTTTCCATTTATGTAAACCAGTCCTAATTTAACCCTCTTTGAAGAATTACATGGGCCTGGAATAAAGGATAGGCTTTGTGCTTGCCCTCTGCAAAAAGGTGAATTTCACCAATAGTGAACAGACAATGTATATCATTGGAAATACTCATTTCTAATTAATAATACTGGACTCATATATATTGCTAAGACCCTGTGATGGAATTAGACCCTTGTTATATAAAATACAATCTGCTGTGTTCATGCGACATTAAATGTGATATTTACGTCGCACAAAAGTCAGGAAATTCAAAGTTGTAATAGAAGACCTGAAAGTTGCACTGCATGCACATAGGGGGTCCAGCCACGTGAAGCTGCTTGCAGAATCAACACCTTCTTTCTGACTGTTCCAAAATGCACTTACACCCAGTAGTACTGGATTATCCCTAACCACATTTTTTTTTACTAATAGTTTTAGATGAAAAAGAGAAAAGTGACATACATAGTGTATGCAACAACCATGGAAGGATGAATTTCAGAGGCTGCTAGGAACTATAGGACAAAAAATACTCTGATTCATATGGAAAGCTCCAAAATTTACACCATGTTCTGCCTCAGGAATGATGAACCCAGGTCATGTTGTTCTCACAAAGGGGCCTTGATTCGTCAACATATGAAGCATGTTCCTAACTGAAATAAATGAGATTACTCACCTATTTAAAATTAAGCATGTCATTTAGTCCCTTGAGTGAAGTCAGCATTACAATATTGTTGGAGTGATGTGGTGGGCAGAGGTTCTCTGGAACCAAACTGATCTCCCTTTTTGTGGCTCATGATGTTCCAGTGAAGCCTGGCTGATTTCATTTCTCATTCAGATTTCTTAATTTTTAAGGACATTTGTTATTTTGATCATTTGCCTGCATCACATTAATTCTTTGTTCTGAATACAACAGCAAGAGGCTGCAGTGGATGACAAGAGTTCATCTTGCAATCAACACTCACTTTTTCTAGTAGGACGAGCGCCTAAGAGGTATTCATATGGAATTGGTAAAGGATCCATCAAGCTTTCTTTTACAGTAAAATTTTGATTTTTTGGCATCTCACAACCAGCAGCCGCCAACTCAGCAGTCTCCTCCTCTCTAGCTGAGGCCTTCAGAATAAAACATTGTTACTTTGAATATCTGATATTGATGATAGCATACACATACAATAAATGTGTGTATAGCACACATATACAATATTGTTCTTATACATTCGAAAGTTAAATTCACTTGTTTCATACCTCTCAAACTACCAATGCTCCAAAATGTGAAGGACATTACTATTATTATTTTTACTATTATTGTTATTTATGTATTTATTTACTTTAGCAAAGTACAGTGTTGCAGAAGGGCAACATATAATTTGCTTCAATGGTGCAGGGAACCAAGGCACAGAAAAGTACTGTGCGGATCATCTTCCTCACAGATATTCATGGAGATGGAATGGTATGTATTATCAAAGGCTTTATGCTTTGTATGATGAGCAGTATTTTTCTTCTTTAAACTACACGCAACTATTCAAAAATCCCCATTAGAATTCTTAATTTAGAGAACAACAGCATCCTAGACTTTCAGTCCACCTAATAAATATGAGCTAATTAATCCTCAAACTCCTCTTCATTTTGCCCGTAAATAAAATGGAGGGTCCAGAGAAGTTAGATGACATGCTAGATTACGTAGGTACTAGTGACAGTACTGGGAATAAAACCCAGGAGACCTATCTTCCAAACCTCTCCTTTATCTATTAGAGAAGACTATTCTGCGCGTGTCTACCATATTTGCACTCAGTGTTTTTGCTATTTTGTAGACTGTAATCTCATAGCCAATATTGCTGCCCACTATCACCTCTAGGTCTGTCAAGTACTGCTTTTCAGGGTTCTTTCCACTGAACACTTGTGTGCTGGAATTTTTTTCCTTGGGTGCATTAACTCACTTCTCCAAGCTAGCTCTCATTTTGGGGGAGTACATAATACTTTCCAATGGACTCAGATAGTTCACGATTTACCGGTAGCTCACCTCTATATTTATGTTATTTCCTACTGTGGATACAGGGGAATTGTGCAGATACTGAGATAACTATATTTAATTTAGGCAAAATTGGCAAGGCTTTCAACACAACAGTATATTTTTTTCTTTTTATCAACCCCCTTTAATATTCTTTGTATTATTTCTTGCCCCAGCAATGCTGCTGAAATTGGAATATCAAGGAATTGTAGCAATTTGCTGTTTATTCCTTCTTTCAAATTATTAATAAAAACATTAAATAAGAGAGGACATGACCAGTCCCAGCATCACTCCATTAAATGTTCTTCTGCTACTCCAATACATTGCTGCCTATTATTATCCATTGTTTAGAGAACTTTTGTGACTTTTCAGCCAATATAATAGTGTTTATTTACATGCTAATTTAAATTAATTAATGTCCAAGGCTCTTGAATTATAAATTAGATTATGAGAGATGCTATGGCCAGTACTTTAATGAAATTAAAATAAATTATATCTATCACATTCCCTTCACCAATTCATTTTACAATTCTGTTGAAATAAATGTGGGTTTGTTTGACAAGATTTGTTGTTTATAATATCACATTGTTTATTGCTCAGGGTTCCATTCTCCTCTAGATGTTCTGTGAGTTTTGGTTCTTGGTGTTCATTCTGTTATTTTATTAGTGTTTGCAGGTAAACTTACTGATCAGGAGTTATCAGGATCACTCATCTGTTTGCATTTGACGACTGATATCCTGTTTGCTTTTTCCCTCATAGGCATGTGCTGAAACATTCAAAATTTTCTCACTGAATAGCATCATTAGTCATAACATGGGTCATTAGTTCACAGAGGTCTACAGGTGAGTGCAATTGGGTGTGTAGGGTGGTGCACGCAGGAGAGAAGGGTGCCAAAGAGTTCGTGGGTACAGGACTATCCCCACTCCTCTGGACCTGTCAGTTAAGTATGGTTAGTAGGAGGTCTTGAAGAGGGAGAAAACTGCAGTTAGCTGAGTGGAAAGGAGCAGGAGATGGCTGTATGGTCTTCTGGAGCCTCAGAAAGAACATCCAGCTGGGAACCCTTCATCTCAAGCCTATGGAGAGTGCAGCAATCTCCTAGGGTAAGCCAAAGACACTTACCTTGTCTACGTTAGCACTTACATTGGCAAAACTTTTGTTGCTCAGCGAGCAGTGTCCAGAAATACTCCCCTGCATGATGTAAGTTTTGCTCGCATGAGCGCTTGTATAGCCAACATAATAAAAGCACCCAAATGAGCATAGTAGCTGTCAGCGGGAAAGCAACTCCTGCTGAGACAACACTCTGCACACAAGCATTTATACAGCAAAAGTTAGGTCACTCAGGGCTTTGTTTTTTAAGTGCCATTGTAGACAAGGCCTCAAGAAGAAGCCTTGCACATTGTAAGGAACTGATGCCTGAGTTGAAGACACCCAGTGTAAATAACTTGTAGGTTCAGATTTCCTTACCATCTGGGCAAGAACCATCACTGGCCTATTACAGGGTGTACAACCAAATATCTGGGCACAGTTTTGACTTAGGAAGTTTCATATTTGGAGTGTGGAACTGAATGCATACCCCATCTTTAATATGGCCATAGTCCTAGCAGCACTTCTGATTCTATGACTGATACAAATTTAAAACAGGCACTGTGATGGGTGTCTGTTGGCAGTGAACAGTCACATACAAGCAAGATAAGATTAATACTCAAACAAAAGCAAGACATACAGGCAGAAAAGGACTGCTGTTATTCCATCAACTAGCAGTCAGTTAAAGAACTTCAATTACTTAATAGCATTTAGCACTCATATAGTGCTTTTCATCTTCAAAGCGCTTTATAGACATTAGCTAATTAATCCTGATTACTAGTAAGTAACCTAATTTTTCCTCTATTTTCCATCCATCCATAGACACACACACAGATACTCTTGTTCACAGACCAGCTCCTAAAACACTGCACAGCATCAGGACTGGAGGGGCTGAGGATCCAAAACATATTAACAATGGTTTTTTCAGAACGAGACAGCCAAAAGAACCTCAGTCATATTTTTTGGTATTCAAGTAATAATGGTGAAAAAAAATCAACCTGCGTTCTTTTACCACAAATTTTGCTGTTAAGAACATACTTCAAAAATACTGTCAAAGCACTCTTCCCGGAGGAAAGGGTCTTTTTCAGCACAAGTCTTTCAAGTCATTTCTGGTATTAACAATCTGCATATTTTTTAACTGCTGAAAAATTATGTTTGCATCATTGAAAAAACTTACACGGTAGTTTCTTGCAAAAGATGCATCATTTTTCATTAACTAGATTTATATGTAGTATTTTTCTGAAATAACTGTTTATAGTAGGGTGTCTCAAACACATGGCCTGCAGGCCACATGCAGCCCCTAAAACTATTTCCTGCAGCCTGCAATGACACAATTGTTACTCATATTTGCAATATCATTGTATGGAAAGGTTTCAGTGGTGCAGCTCTCGGGTTGCTGTACTAATCCTCATGTGGCCCCCTACTAGTCCTCATGCGACCCTTGTGGTGAGTTGAGTTTGAGACCCCTGATTTATAGCCTCTTCTTGTGGGAGATTTTATCCACTCATTATATATATTCTACCAATAACAAATCACCTTATTTGAAATTAATATGTGCATCATTCCTTTTGTTACCAACATTAAATATCACTAATCCAGGCTTTAGTGTTTTTAAGCATTTACAATGTTCTTTGTTCCAATTCCAAATAATGACAAACAATGTGATGAAAAGCACTATGAGAAAAAATAATCTAGGAAAGGTTCTCCAATACTAGGCTAACGCCTTCTGTATATTCTGTGTTTTCATTGTTGGTTTTCTTCCTTTACATGCAAACAACATATCAGTTAGGTAAGAAACCAAAAATGTAGACCACAAGGGCCTACTATATACTGTGCAATGTTATTCAGCATACATGTATCTATCTTAATATATATGAAATGTCTATTTTTTCTTTTTGTACACAAAGCCATTATCTTTAACACAGCTAAATGTTGACAGAAAATTAAGAATCCAGTTCTGCTCTCACATACATGCAATGTTACTGAAGTCAATGGATCATGTTCTGGTGTTAGCAGGTGCAACTCCACTAGGGCTTACTTCATACCTTTACACATCAGTGTGGATTATCCATTCTGATACTGCGATCAGAGGAACTTAGGTGCAGCAGTTCACTCTGAAGGGGTCATGGAAGCGGAAGAGCTGTAGGTTTGTATCACTGTTCATCCCACTGGGGCTCTGTGGAAGACTCTTAATAAGACTAATATTGCACCAGTGGCTTCCAGGGGTCATGCAAAAGGGAAATGCTACCAACAGACAGAACCCCTTGCATTTACAGACAGCACTGTCTGAGAACATTACTAAACATTTCCACGTCAGTTTTTACAGCTAATCTCTTTATCTTTCTCCACTGCAATAGTTCTGAACTTGGGGAATGAGGTGTATGATTTTTTTTTTCCAGTGGTTGAGATCAGCATTAATGGAAAAGCCAATAAGGACTTGGGCTGATTGAACTTTTTTTTTTTAAACTGTTTTTAAATAGAAAATTGGGGTTGTGACAAAACAGAACTTTGCATGGAAAGAAGACTGATCAGATTTTTGGAATGATTTCTGGAGACATCTGATTGCCCAGTCCTGGGGCACTGGGTTGCGGGCACTGGGTTCTTGAGAAACTGGGCAACAGCCACTCATGTCCTGCCCAATCCCAGCTCCCAATGGGGAGGCAGACGGCAACTGCCTGAGTTCCTAAAGGGCAGGTGGCAGCCTTCCATGCTCTGGTTGGGTAAAATCTGAAGTGTAATGCAGAGGTTACACTTTATTATTTGTGTCACATTTATTTATTACAATTTTTGCCTCATTTTTAAACCACTGTTTGATGACAAAGCAAACCAGGGACATTCCTGGGGACAGGTTATTGCCAGGGACAGGGTACCTAAATAGGAGACTGTGCCAAGAAATCAGGGTTATCCAGTCAGCCTAATGAAAAGTGCTTACCTGTGATTAATTTTTGTCACAAAACAAGCATCCAAAAGCTGAAATATTTCATCCAATGTGATCTGCTACCATACCTCATGAGTTTGAAGTTCAGTTTCCTCATGTCCCTGTTCTTTCCTATGGGCTGGCTGCCTCAGCCAAACCATAGCTCCCATAATGAGCTACAGGCAGGATGCAATCAGCTCCCCTCAGAATGAGACACGATCACAGGAAATGTAACCCAACCAGGTAGCAGGGAATCTGAGCACGAGCCACCCAATCTCTCATAAAGCCCCATAATGACATGTCCTATCCACATTATTTCAGCGTTTGACTTATTTGAAATTAATATGTGCTACATTCCCTTGTAGTACCTACATTAAATGTCATTAATACAGGCTTTCCCATATTTAAGCAGTTACACTACTGGAAAAAATCAAATTTTTCCAAAGAAAATTTTAACATTCTTATGCATTTGTTCCCACAGAAAATTTCAATACTTTACAACCAGCAAGGCCTACAACCCCTCTGAAAAATTCTGCCCTTCAAGACTAGTCATATAATGTCCTAGTTGCACTGTATGACGAGGGAGTCAACAATCCATGGGGAGCATACAGCCTTCTGAATGTGAACTGCCAGGGGGAAATTGCAATCAGTGCCCTGGAGAATGGAAGTCCATGTTTAACTCTGGGTCAGGATCACAACAAATAGGAGTGCATGGAGCTGGCAATATGTTGCTCTAGTATTTTATCATCCTCTACCAAACACACTGGATCGGCTCTGGGGCTCTGGTGTCACTTAATCCCTTAACAGCACCTAACACTTAGCTGGGTAGCAAGTCAATCCTTTTGTTAAAATATGTCATCGGGGACCAGGTGATGGTTTTTCTGCTTGCACAAGCTCCAGCCACAAGTGCAATTGCTGGGCTTTACAAGCAGGGCTTACAGCTAGCGCCGCTAGCCAACTAGAAGTATGGTGCTGGGGGGAGCCCAGGTGGAAGAGCTAGCGCAATGTTATCACTCTCGCGGCGCACAATGGCAATTTAGGTCAAATTAAGGAGGCTTAATTTGAACTAAATTAGTCTCTGTCTACACTTGACTTTCATTAAGTTGAATTAAGAAATTCCTTAATTTGACTTAGTGAAAGCTTAATTCAAATTAATAAAAACTACATGTTACTTCAAAATAACCCTTAATTAAACTCCTTAGTTCTATCTAAGGATGGTGTAGACCTGTATTAACCCTTAATTTGACTTTATTAAGGTTGAATTAAGGACAGTTAGGTTGAATTAACAAAATGGACTAAGTTGTCTTAACTTTAAATTGACTTAGTCCACTTTGTTAATTCAACTTCATACGGTCAAGTTTAGTCTGAATTAAAGTCAAACTTATTAGTTTGAATTAACAAATTTGGCCTAACTTTTTGTAGTGTCGACATAGCCAGTGGGACCAGTTTGGGAGGCACTGTGCCTCCTGCAGAACCACTGCCCCCTGCGCCACCTCCTGGGTGGGATTGTGGCTAAGAGCCACATGACTCTGGCAGGGACGTGGCAGTCACTTCTATGCCAGATGAGGATTTTCAGTCCTTCCCTCATAGCCCTTTACCCTGCTCCCAGCACTAGGCTGTTCAGGTTCCAGCACCAGCAAGATGCTCCAGTGGTGACTTGGGCTGCCAGAGCAGCCGGACAAAGGAGGCACCAGGCAGTTGTCAGTCACAGCCCATTTTCTTGGGGCGCCTGGCAGCAATTTCCCTCAGGGCACCATGGTGTGGGGGCTCCCGGCTGACAGGACATCTCTCCCCACCTCACGACTTCCAATTGCCATGGAACCTCCTGCCTCTGAGCCTAGATGTGGCTCCCTGAGCTGCACCATGCCAGATCTGCCCCTGTCAGGCCACACCTCTACTGCTCTCCATCAGTTTCCACCTAGGATTTGCTCCCAACTCTCATCTGTTGACGGACCCTTCATGTTTTCAAGGGAAAAGATTTCTTGTCCCCCTGAAAGGTACCATACTTATGACCTGGCCTTCTCTATGCACCTTGATTTTCCATGCAGAGCTGTCAGACCCCTACTCTCGGACCTTCTTCTTGTGTAGGGACCCTATGCAGGGAGTGAGCCAAGTGATCAATCTCTCCTCCCAGCCCCCTGAAATAGAGGGAAGACCTGCTGACTGGATTAACGAAATAGTGCTAAAGGTTTCTAGATGGCTACTCCCACCCCTCTTCCACTAAAGATGGGGAGCCAGTTACTTTCCGTAAGAGACACTGATCATGGAAAGCGGATTTCAGCCTCAGCCTTTGTTGACTGGAGGATGCAGGATGCTTTCTCAGTGGAAAGGAGCATATTAATGGATTAAAGTTTAACCAGGAAGAACTCAGTGGTTTGGGGTGAGTATGCAGATTAGTTCAGCCTTGAAAAGGAGACTAGAACATGGGGAGTAAGGATCCATGTGAACCAAAACCAAAACAAAATAAAGAAACGCTGAATGTCTAAAAACTGTTGAGCGTCACAATAGTCTTGTGCTACCATTACAAAATATGATAGTACAGCACTCTAATAAAGAGGAGAGAGACACAAACCATGCTTAGCTGACCAACCAGTGGCCTTTTGAAAGCATTTCTTTATATGGCAGCTCTTAAACAGACATCACAGTAATAATCCAGTGACTTCCAGGTGGTGTTATGCCACAGTATTCATAGCGTGTAAATCTGTTCACCATGTTAATATATTACGCACAATACGTCACGCCATCAGCTCCTATTGTAGAGAAATTTTCACATGTTATAATGGGTTGTGTTTATTTGAGTTTTCTCCTCCCCAGAAGTGGGAATGTTATTCTGTACGACTCTGCATTGTTACACTGTTGTACTGCTGGAGATGAGTAAGCAGGTCTGCCTGGCCGCCAATGATGCACCTCCCTGTCAGTGACTGACAGGGTCGCTGGCAGGCAGCCAGCAGGCTGAACTCTGCTCAGCAACAGGGCCATGTGCAGCAGAAGCAAGGGCTGTGGGCAGAGCAGGAGAGGGCCGGGCGCAGACCTTCAGGAACCTTCTCCATAGTGTCCTAGGGAGCCTGGGTTTCGGCGCCAAAAGGACACTTGATGATTGGCCACTGAGCCAGCTATTTAAGGGGAGACTCGTGAGGAGATCGGGGTCTCTGGGGAAGCGTTGGCTAGAGAGCAGACCTGTGTTGGTGCTTGGTGGAAGCTCGTGGGAGAGCCGGAGATCAGGAGCCTGAGGGCCCAGGGACATTGTTGGGACTGAGTGTCTGATCTTTGATGATCAGAAGCTCAGGAAGCCTGGATGCCCCACAAGGAGGGCTCTGAAGAGGATCACAGAGGACTGCCTGGAACCAAGTCCCTGAAGGAACAGAGGCCTTGATTAGAAGCAGCCCTGTTTATGAACTTTGATTAGGGGTGAAAGGACTTTTGATTAAAGGACCCCTGGGCTGCCGGAAGCCTGAAGCAGATGGTCCAAGTTTGGAGGCTGTGCCCGAGGACGACAGGGGACCACTGCAGTCACCACGGGAGTCGGGGTTCAGCGCCGAAGGATCAGTGAAGAAAGACCGTGAGTGTGTCAGGGTTATACTCTGGTGGTAACCTGACTTAGTGTGAGCAGCCTCCTCAGTTGGGCAGTGGGGTATTGGGTTCAATCCCACTGGAGGTCAGGGACTGAGGGAATTTGGGAATTATTTACTGTTTAATCATTTAACCTTTTATATTTGGGGTTTATTCTTTGGGGTTCTTGTGGGTACTACTGATATTGGGGTCACTATACAAGGGTTCGTGGGGTATTTTAAATAAAGTTCTTGATTTGCCTGGCCTTTTACTGCTGCTGTGGCTAGGTGCCAGAGGTTGATAGATATTAACTAACTAAACACACCTTATCCTAAAGAACCATAATACAGCTAGTCCTCACTTAGTGACCTACTCGTTTAGTGACCCCTCAGAGTTATGACCGGCTCTCTGATGAGTTGGTATTATGGCAATGTACGAGAACTTGCATCAACTCTCTCAGATTACCTATATTTACAGTACACTATGCAAACTAAGTTCAGTACATTAGAGCTTAAAACATTTAAAATATATATTAAAAATGTTATAAATGATGCAAAGGTGACATTAAAACTATCTACCGATGGTTGAAAAACCCACTACCAGTAAAGTACATTATGCCTGAAATACCGGTAAGGGCTGCTCCTCGTTTAGTGACCAATTCGTTTATCAACCAGGTTTCAGGAACGGAACCCGGTCACTAAGTGAGGACTACCTGTATATTTAAACAAAACAGTAAGAAACCCAAGAGTCCCAAAGTTCAGGTGGAGTCCCCCTTATCTCAATTGCAGTCTTTTAAGTCCTTGGGGCTTGAATGCAGAACAAAAGCAATCCTCATCCTCTCTAGCTGCAGGAATCTCCAGGCAGATGCCATGCAGTCCTTTCTTCCTCCTGTGCAGCCAGCACCATGCACTCAAGTCACTGGCCAGCCAGCTTTCAGTTCCACTGCAGACAACTCCCCTGCAAAACAGTCGAAAGCTGGGAGAAAACATCCTGCAGTCCACTCCTGCTCAGCTCCTTTCACTGAGTCCCTTAGCCAATGTCCTCTGCAGCTCTCTGTTTGCTCCTCTCCAGGCTTCTCTTCTCAGGCTTCTCCCTGGGTATGTAACTCCAGCAAAACAATAAAACTCGTGGAGCATGCTCAGTGTGCTCCCTCACCCTCTTACCAGAAGTTTCTGGTTTCTGGGCTGCAAAATCTGCCCAGCAACGTAACCCAGCCATAAGGGTCCCTAAAAGAGATTGCACCTATTTAGGCACATGGGTTACACTAACACTACTGCCTCAGAAAAATATAGTGCTTTCACACCTGTTAACCAAAGATTTCTAACAAGAAAAGTTTTACAATCACAACTAATTATATTTATATTTTATATTTCAAATGATCTGTGCAACCATTAATCTTGCCAACACTCGTATAAAATGAGCCAGAGATAATTTCATTTAAGAAATATGGAAACAGCAGGAGCTAGGCTGCGATTTGTCCAAGGCACATGGTGTAACCACAGAATGCTGGGATGAAAACCTGAGAGGCATCCTCACACTCTCCTTCCTCTCTGTCTACTTGTACAAGGCCTAGGAACAGTTCACTCAGGAAACGCCAATACAGCAAAATGTATAAGATGTGAAAACCAAAGAGAATTTAAGGACATCCTTCAGCGTTTTGCTTAATGGGGGGCCTGAATATGCAGCCCCCCCAGCTGAACCCCTGCATCAGACAAACTGAAGCAAGTACAGGTAGCCTTAGCATTTTTTGGTGGGCCAGCCTTCCCCAACCTAACTGAGTTCCATACAACATGATCACAACACTCTGAACAGGGCTGACATGAGGCGTTTGAAGAGAGTTAGCAAAGTGATTGGGTCACACCTCATACTTAGCCAGATTGCTCTAGATTCATAACATGTGTACTTGAGTGTCTGGAATGTTACATCTCTGCTCACCCATTCACAAGTTTCCAGCTGCAGCAGTTTATTCATTTCAGCCTTAGTACTCTATTCACAGCACTTTCTGTTTTTCAGACCAGGGAAAAAGTTTAGAAACGTTTTTATTTATAACAACAATAACGATAAAAACCCTAAGATCATTGAGGGCCAATATGAGATACATCCCTCCCCCATACAAATCTGCTTCCTCTCATCAGTGCCAGCAGTAAAGTTTTATGCAGGGCTTTTCACATCCTCTACCATCCAAGCTATGTGGGAAGGAGATGGATGGAAACATCATGGTTTCTGAATTTTCACTGAAGCGTCTCCAAAGAGTTTCCAGGGGGCGACAGCCAAACTTTGATTCTAAATGCACAAGCTTACCACACAACTCCTGCTGAGTTCAGACTCTGAAATTTGGCATCACTTTGTGGCTCCCCAAGACTTCAACAGATGTAACACATTGATTTAATGCTTAAAGAGCAACCCTGCTGCAGCTTCCCCAGCTTGCTCCAGAGCTTTGGGAGTCAGGCACTAACATACAAACAACTTTGTGTAATAAACAACGTTCAATGTTTGGGAAATTGGGTTTATAATTAAAAAGCTTCTGACAGCCTCCCCCGCTCCTTCATCTGGAGATCATTTTCCTGCGCTTTCTCTTTCTCTCTCTCTAGACTCTTTTCTTTTTGTTCATGCTTGTCTCTGTTTTCAGTTTTTGTAATATTTTTCCTATAACTTTCTCTCTTAATCTTTGTCTTTTGAAAAAACTTAGTTTTGCAGTGTGTTTTCGATACACACACACTTAGCCTGGCAGACCTCTTGCTGCATTTTGTAGAATAAACTAATTGGTAAAAATTTTCAGAGGAGTAGCCGTGTTAATCTGTGTACAGCAAAAACAATGAGAGTCTTGTGGCACCTTAGACCAACAGCTTTCTTTGGGCATAAGCTTTCATAGGCTCCAACCCACTACATCAGATGCATGAAGTGGAAACTACAGTTAAGAGGTATATATATATACACATGCCAGGATGGAGGAGTGCAAGTGTTAGCAAAGTCAGTTCAGTGAGCAGATGGGGCCCATTCACACCAGTTGATCAAAGGGAGAGACTGTATTGACAGACAATCATTTTTTGTAATGTGCTAACTATTCCAATTCCCTATTCAGATTCAGTCTGATTGTGTTAAGTTTGCAAATTAGCTCCAACTCTGCAGTTTCATGCTGAAGGCTGTTTTTGAAGTTTCTTCATTGCAGTATGGCAGGTTTCAAGTCTGTTACTGAGTATCCATGGAGATAGAAGTGTTCTCCTCCTGGTTTATGAATGTAGCCATTTTTATGTCCGATTTGTGTCCATTTATCCATTTGCACAAGGATAGTCCAGTCTGGCCAATGTACATGGCAGAATGGCATTGCTAGCATATGATAGCATATACCACATTAGTGGATGTGCAGGTGAATGAGCCCCTGATTGTATGGCTGATGTGGTTGGAACCTGTGATGGTATCAGTGAAGTCAATGTGTTAGCAAAGTTGGCAATGGGGTTTGTTGCAAGGACAGGTTCCTGGATTAGTTTTCTTGTTGTATGCTGTTCGGTTGCTGGGGAGTATTTGCTTCAGGTTGGAAGGCTGTCTGTAAGCAAGGATAGGCCTGCCTCCCAAGGCTTGAGAGAGTGTGGGATCATCTTCTAGGATAGGTTGTAGATCTCTGATGATGTACTGGAGGGATTTTAGCTCGGGGCTGTAGGTGATGGCCACTGGTGTTCTGTGGTTTTCTTTGTTGGGTCCTGCAGGTGGCTCCTGGGTACCTGTCTGGCTGAGTCAATTTGTTATTTCACTTCCCTGGGTGGGTACAATAGTTTTCGGAAGGCTTGATAGAGAGCGTATAGGTGTTTGTCTCTGTCTGAGGGGTCAAAGCAGATCCAGATGTACATTAAGGCTTGGCTGTAGATGATGGATCATGTAATGTGTCCTGGATGGAAGCTGGGGGCATGTAGGTATGCATTGCGGTCAGTTGTTTTTCAGTATAGGGTGGTGGTAATGTGTCCATCCCTTATACGTACGGTGGTGTTCAAGAAGTGGATTTCTTGTGTGGCCTGGTCCAGGCCAAGGTTGATGGTGGGGTGGAAATTCTTGAAGTCCTGGTGGAATTCCTCCAGGGACTCTTTCCCATGGGTCCAAATGATGAAAATGTCATCAATGTAATGATGGTAAAGGAGAGGCAATTGCATTGATGACATTTTCATTCTGGTATGTGTATATATATACCTTTCAAATGCAGTTTCTACTTCATGCATCTGAAGTGGGTTGGCGCCTGTGAAAGCTTATGCCCGAAGAAATCTGTTAGTCTATAAGGGGGCCACAGGACTCTCATTGTTTTAACTGGTAAAAGGGTAAACTCCACTTGCACTGTTTATGGCCCCAATAATATAAGGTGCTATGCGGAGAGGCTAGAGCCCACAATACACTCACTTCAGGGTTAGGGTACATGATTCTATTTGTATCTTTGAGGGATCCACACTTTCAAAGCCACTAAAGCAAAATCCACTCCGTTTGCCCATGTTAAAGGAAGAGACTGAATCATAACAGCTAGTAAAAATCCCTGGAAATGTTTCAGCAAGCTAAAAGTACATGCATTAAGCTCTCACAGTTTGCTTTCTAGAGTGCTTAGAAGCACATACCCCCTTGACTGCAGGAATAACTCCCCCTGCATCTGTTCCTAAACCAGGTTATTAGCACGATTTTTACTAATACAGCCCAAACCTTCATTTCCTTTGCCTTCTGCAGTCTCTGCCACACTCTGTTTCTTCTGTTACCAAGGCAAACTACTTTGTACATTTATTATACATAATATGTAACAGTTGAATTTTCCTTTGTTTCTTTATTTCCCAGATCCTCATTAAGGTTTAAAGAAGGTTCAGAGGGCCAAAACACAGGCCTAAATTTTTAGACATAACCAGCGATTTTGAGTAGCCAGCATAAGACACCTTAAAAAGAGACTTGATTTTCATTGAGTGCTGAGCACTCATCCTTTGAAAATCAGACCTACTTAAGGTATCACAAGCTGAGCACCCAATAATTGTGGCATCCTGACACTTTAAAAAACATAGGCTATCACCACTATTTTAGTTCCCCTGAGGGATGTTCAATTTAATTTGTCTTTAGCTACAGTAACGTGTCACCTTCCTGCCTTTCCCTTATACTCTTCCTCGCTTTTAACTTTGCAGGAGTATTTTATCGTAAACGTCTTATAATTCTTCCAGAGGTTGCAGAGGAAATGCATTTTCAGCGATTAGTTACACATTTTAGAGGGGTAATTTTAAAAAGTTAGAGGTTCAAGATGCAATATTCTGGCACAGCAGAGACTGAGTCATACAAGATGGATGTAAATGATTCCTGAGTTTTGTTTTGTTCACATTTTCTGAGTTTATGAATTGGAAGATCAAGCTTTGGCTTCTGATGAAGTCATTTTCAGTAAGAATTGTATTGTGGGAGAGCTTTGAGGGCCTAGTCAAGTCAAAATAACAATATTTGGTGTTATTCTTAAATCCCCAGTTCCTTAATTCATGGTATTATATGAGCTTATGTTGCAAAATACAAGTTTCTAGCCCTCATGATTTTAAATGCTCCTAGAGGTTTTAAAAGTAAAAGATAAATAAAATTAATCCTTTAAAATCTTAATTTTTTATATGCTTTCCATGAAACACCCCACTGAAGTCAAAGTTTGGCTTAACAATGGCTGCAGATCTGCACTCTGTTGTTCATTTCTACAATACAGATTTAACAATATAGTGGCACAGCAGCTCACTCACTTGTTCAATAAATGGCATAAAAAACTCCACATCCTCATTGCGCCTTATGCCTAGCACAAGGGACACTACTGGTTGCAGTGGCTTATAGGAAATGTGCTGGAATCAAAGCCCTATATAGATAACTCAGCATAACCCCTGCACTTCTGTGGATAGATATACTGTTTCTTTAAAACTGTACCAGGAAGGCAGGACAAAGAGAGCTGAGGAAGCACCAGTTCCTTTGCCCCAATGACATTAATAACCTCACTTGGAGTTGTGAGTGGGTAAGAAATTCAGAATTTCTATTATCTGGGAAATTTTGACATTTTAATTCTTTTTCATTCTGAACCAAAACAAACAAAGGTATTTTCAGAACTTCCCACCCAAAAATTTCGGTTTTGAAAGGGGATGTGTTGTCCCTATATGTGGGGCACTTCAGTTTCCACATGTGCCCAGAACTGGACATTGTTCCCTAGCAGCCTCTGTCTGATCTGTGCTCGCACCCACACTCTCCTTAAGCTCTGCACCAAGGTGATAAACAACTGCCAGCCTGCTGGCAACTTCATTCCTTCTCTACCACCAGTTCTCAATAAGGGGAAAGCAGTCAGAAGACTCGATGATCTCATGAGGTCCCTTCCAGCCCTATGATTTGACTTGACTTGACTTGACAATTGGGAGGGAGGATGAGGTAGTCCTTTAAACTTGGAGCGAACCCATCTTAAAGAGCTCAAGATACTACAAGGTGAGTAACCCCTCCTTCTTCAATTGATGCTCTCTACGTGCAGAACACTCCAGGCAATTCACAAGCAATGTTTCTCTCTAGAGCAGGCAGTGCCTGGAGTCCTATGGCTCAACACTTTATAGAACTGGTTGGTGTCTAGTGAAGCTATCCACACAACACCAAGGTGCTGCTCAGCAGATGGCAGTAATAGAGATGCCCCTTAAAGGGAACTGCCAGTGTTGCCTGAGCATTATGTTGTTTATCATGTAGCTAAGTAGGATGCACCCTGGGGTATATCAACTGCCTCTTGGAGGAGACAACAGAGGGTATGTGTCTGCCAGAAGATGAAATGTGCTGATGGCCATATGGTGTATTCTGATGGAACCAACAGACAGCTGCAAGGATTTTAACATGTAGTCCAGTACATCTGGAACCTTTGCCTGTAAAGGGAAAATTTCTTGTTGGTTACACCCAAATGTAAATCTTTTCCACTTTGTTACAGTACATTTCCTGATATAGCCTTTCCTACTGCTTCTCAAGATGGTCTGGACAGCTTTAACCAGCGTTTTCTAGCTCCAACATCAATCCAAATGCCGTGCCCTCAGACGAAGTGTGGCTGGGTTGTGGTGGCAAATTCATCCTTCATCTTGGCTTGGTAGTTGATTCATCGGAGGAGCCCGGATGAGCACTTGCAAAATCATGGCATGCCAAAATTGTGAGGCCCAAGCTGGTTCTGTAAGGACCTTTTACCTTTTCTTGTCAGCTTTTCATCCTAAACTGAGGTAAGATGGAAAAATCAAGTGGGAATGCTTATTTCAGGACTCCCAATAATTGCCTAAGAAATGCATCACTCAGAAAGCCTAGACTGCAATCCCCTCTGGAGCAAATTCCATGTACTTGTTCACATGGGATGCAGAGACATCCATGAATGAGAGAACCCCGCACACCTGAAATGCCTTCTAGAGAGTCAGGTAATGCAATGTTTCCTGGTAAGACCATCCCTTCAGAAACCAGTCATCTAAGTAATGCAAGTCATCTAAGATGTGATCACCAGAAACACCTTGGTGAACTCTGGGCACCACCATGAGTCCAAAGGGATAGTGTGGTTGACTGGTCACAAATCTCGAGGGACTCCAGTGAAAGAGATGAATGTTCACATGAAAGTAGGTATCCTTTAGGTCAAGGACTGTTAACCAATTGCCTTGATCTAGAGCTGGTGTGAGTGATTACAGACTCATCATTCTGAACTTTAGGTGGTGGATGGCTCCAGAATCCTCCCATGAGATGGGTTCCCAAAAGAGAAAGGGAAATGGGATAGGAAGGGAAGAGAAGAGAACTGGATCATGTACCTAAGGAGGTGCCCTCTAAGTACCTACCTGTTGGTTGTGATTTCTGTCTAGTCGACACATTGTGAGAGAGTTGGCCTCCAAAGAGAAGGGACAATCCAAAGTTGTGCCAATCTGGAGGAACAGTTCATGTGCAGCTCTCAAAGTTCCGGGCAAAATGCTGGTTTCAAGGATGGCAGTGACAGGAAGGCAAAAACAGTTGACATTGGGCACTTGTTCCTATGTGTTTTTTGATGCTTGTGTAGCAGATTGTACTGCTTCTGGTGACAAAAGGCAGGTGAGACCAGTTAATTGTACTTCATCTTAGTGGATTCTCTTGATTTCAGGTGTATAACACTTAGAAATTGAAGCATTGTATTCAGTGAGTGCAGAGGAACATGTCTTTCTCATGAGCCTGTCTCTGTTACCTATGTTCAGTGGACATTAATGTCCAGTCTAAACTGCCTCTTGCTGCACTTTAAGTCCATTGCTTCTTGTCTTATTTTCAGTGGTTGAGGAGAACTGTTTTTCTCTCTCTTCCTTGTAGTAATCTTTTACGTACTTGAAAACTCTTCTGTCCTCCTTCGGTCTAAACAAATCCAATTTTTTCAATCTTCCCTTATAGGAAATTATTTTAGACACTTAATCATTTTTGTTACTCTCTCTGGACTTTCTTCAATTTGTCAGTGTTTTTCCTGAAATATGGCACCTAGAACCAGACACAATACTCTGGCTGAGACCTAATCAGCATGGAGTAGCACAGAAGAATAACATCCTATGTTTACAACACGTTGATAAGTTCCAGGATGATGATTGCTTTTCTTTGCAACAGCATGACACTGTTGACCCAAGTTTTGCTTCTGATCCACTGTGAAGCCCAGATCCATTTCTGTAGTACTCCTTCCTAGGCAGTCGTTTCCCATTTTGTAATGTGTGCAGCTAATTTTTCCTTCCTAAGTATAGTACTATGCATTTGTCCTCATTGAATTTCTTCCTATTTACTTAAGATGATTTCTTCAGTATGTGCAGATCATTTTGAGATCAGAGATTGTCCAGAGTTAAACAGTGAGCTAGAGTCAATAGAGCCAGTTTTATTGTCCAAGTTGCTAATGGAGAGGCCATCTGCTGTGGAGGTACTGGTATGGATTTCAGGGCCAAAGAATGGTACTGGAGGCTGCTGTTGTTTTGCTCTTTGAGGAAATCTGAATATGATTCTTCCTGGTCCCAGCTGATCCTACAGTGAGCATGAAGCTGCAGATGACTTGACATGAGATGGTATTTCTGCATCTAGAGGGGCCGAATGGGGAACCTTCCCTCTTTTTCTTATGAGAATGCTTATACTCCTTTCTGCATCTCTGCCCTGCCTTTACTTTCCAGGGTCTCTTGGAGCTAGAGGGAAGACAGAGGTCATGGATCATTTGGGACCAAAGAAGAAGGGTCTTACCTTTTTCAGGTTGATATGTGGCAGGTTTTCCCAGTCAGACGTTCTTCTTGCCTTCAAGGCCTTCTCCATGAGGAATTTTTGGCACTGAAAAGCCCTGGATTAAATTTGTTTTACTTAGGAACAATCTGCAGATACCACACCCAAAGTGACATGTACTCTCCCAGGCAGTACAGCTAGGTAGTGCCATGGAAATCCATGTCCTGGAGGAATTTATGGGAGTTATCACAGCTTTTGAAGCCTGATCTATTGTGTACTTCCCACAATTGTTGGAAAGTCAAGGCTTATTGGTGTATGTGTAGAGCTGAGGGAGGGAAGTGTCCAGACATTTGAAACCAAAAATGTTATGCTACCTCCTAACTGTAAAACTAGCTAGAAAAATGTAAAGAGTTTTGAAACTAATAGAGAAGCTGAAGAAGTCATCATAAACATGGAAACTCCATCCTAGATAATGAGCAGAAAAAAAGATGGAGGCAGTAAAGCTGCCAACCCTTTTTTATTACCTCATTGCAGAGTATGAGGAGAGTGAGGGCATGGGTCTGAATGCCATGTACTCTGCTAAGGAATCTGAATTACACAACACATAGGAGCAACCCCTCAAAGCTGCTGCTTCATTTTCCTCTCACTCAGGCTGAATCTCTTGACCTGTCAGCATGGTCTGGTTGGTACCATGACTTGCTGCATCACTTGGGTCTCTGGCACTGTTCCCTCTAAGCTGTGCACGTGTGCACACGCACACAGATTATGAAGCCTGCACACACAACAAAATAAAATGCGCACAAAAAAATTCAATAGTGCTAATACTGGTGCTCACAAAGAAACGTTTTTGCACACACAAAGAAATTGTTTGTGCACACAGTCTACAAGTAATTAGAGGGAACATTGGTCTCCAGTTAAACCATTTAAAGAAAAGAAGTCCATCCCTTCTGGGGTCTTCAAATTCAATACAAGCGCACAAAAATGTGTTCTACTCATAGTCTCAAAGTGGCTACAGTCCCTCCTTCCTGAGGGTTTAGCAGTCTGTCTTTCCTCTTCGAGTTTCAGACACTTTTCAGTCCATCCTTGAGACTTGGTTCTCACTTTTCAGTAGCTCCCAGGTTCTTTTGATTCTTTTGATTGGATCCATAATCCAATTTCCCACCCACAATCTCTTTTGCTTCTCCATAGGTTTCTGTCTTACTTCTACCCAAGAATGCCTGGTTTAGTCACAAAACTTGCCTGTCATGAGGCTTTGCTCATTTTCTCTGCCTCAGGAGGTGAACTAAATGTGTCACAGGTGAAATGGACCCGTTTCCCCTTTAAGGCCCAGTCACCCTATGACTGCATTGTATGAAACAGCTTAACATTTCCAAATAAAACATTTTCTGTCATTAAATTATTTTTATTACAATTTTTCTGGAGGACTTTTAATCAAAAGCTATGGTTTTTTTTTAAAATTTTTAATCTGTTTAAAAATGACCCTTTTCCATTAAGAACATTTTGACAAATGTTTCTGACTGACTATATTATAGAACAATGAAAATATTTGACAATATTGAGCTCTGGGAGAACAACAGTTGTTCTCTCCAGCCCCTGTATAGGCAGAGGCGGCTGTTAACAACTCCTTCTGCCAAAAAAACCCTCTTCTTTTTCCCTTTGCAAGACTTGAAGTACCCCTGTGATCAGATGCACCTCCCATTCTGATCCTTGTGAAGGGGGAAATAAGACCTTGAGAGCTGTATCCACTTATCAGCTATGCCATAAGATCGTGTTTCTGTTTCCCAGTGTTGCTTATGCCTAGACTCTAGGCAGGCTGCTAAGTTACAGCAACAGCAAAGTAGAACCCTGAATGCAGGTCTCGGCTGTCAGTTTACCTCCATATTCCACCAGATGTCACCCTAGCACCATAGAAATGTGAGAAATAGCCCTCGTTCAACCAGCTCTTAGAAACCCACCACCTAACCACACTGAAATGAGTGAATTAGGTGCAACCATGGTGTAACTTCACTGGCCCTGTAAAGCAAACTAAAAATACTCAGCAAAACAAATTCTTAATTTTCTAAGACAGCTTTTCTGATACTGTTCTACTGTGAGGACAAATTCTGCTCTCAGGTGCTCCTGTGCAATCCCACTGAATTCAGAAATGATCCCATCAGCTCCAGATTATTAATAGTCATAAAACAGTTTGAATATGACATTTTCAATTATTGATACACTTTTTAAAAAATGGAACTTCCCATTACTATTTATTAATTGTTTTTCAGTGATAGTTATAGTTTCCTTTCTCCAGCCTGCTCAACATCCCCATTTCAACAGCTCTCATCTAAGTGACGTCCTGTCTTCCCTTGCATTTTTCAAGTAGGGAAACAAAGGTGGCAGTGAAGTGACTGCCAAAGGAAACCAATAGCACAGCTGGGATTAGAATGCAGCCTGCTAAATGCAGGCATTAATGCCCAAGTCATGAGCCCAGACTGCCTCAATGTACTCACTCTGAAAAAAAATGCCACTAAATCTGCAGTTTGGCATGTCTGCAGACAAACACAAGACAGGAACAACACAAAGACTGGATGGCCAGGGGACTGAATTATCTTTTCACCCTTATGGATGCTTCTTCTAGAACAGGAAGTTATATTAAGAAGCCTGTTTGAGGAAACTAGTAAGGCATCTGCCTAGTTTGTACCTGTTCTGTGGCAAAACAAAGAAACATACTTTCCATTGTCTGCTATCACAGGCACAAAATTCACTTTCAATTAAAATGAGTGATCACCTAACAAAGTGAATTTATGGAACACAACAAACAAGTGGCTATTGGTAAATTAAATAAAGTAATCAATTGTAGCAGTAGCCCAATGAAAAAATTGTTTAAATATTATTTGACTTTATAAAAAATGCTGTAAAAATCCTTGCTGTTGTTCTTTACTGAGCTATTATAGGTAAAAAGTAAACTGACCACGTACATAGTGCATAAGAGGGTAAAACAGGTGCATAGTCTGCCCACTTTTGTAAACCAAATGGATTTCACAGCAGTGACACTTGGAATATTTGTTGGGCCTTTGCTACAAACAAGATTTTAGTAGGAGAGGGGCTGAGTGCATTGCAACAGTTAGAAATATTCCTGGCAATAGGCATAAGTGTAGTCATGCAATCAAGTAAAAGTGTTTTAACACATTCAAACTGCTCATGAGCTAAAAGAGGAAAAAAATGTACTGGATTGTCACCATGCACTATATCAAAACAAAGGCGTTCAACATCTGTGACAGGAATGTCACC
This sequence comes from Podocnemis expansa, assembly GCA_007922195.1. NCBI lineage: Eukaryota > Metazoa > Chordata > Testudines > Podocnemididae > Podocnemis > Podocnemis expansa. The sequence continues at coordinate 125,551,503 of ML681963.1, forward strand.
AATTGCCATATGTCGCTCTGATATGGTTATGCTAAAGATGGACCCAACCAATCACATTTCCACAGATTCTTATGTGACCCATTGTCCTACACAATGGATGACCTGTTGTCACCAGTGCGAATGCTAGGCAATCTGTTTTGCCATACTGCAGCAAGTAACCCAGCTCTATGTAATGTAGCACATTTTGCCACAAAGTGAGCCTGGTACCTCCACATGCCTTGCAATCTGTTGCTCCACAGAGTGGAAACCCTGCTGTCACATTTGATGCAGCCTGTTGGGCCACAAAGGGATAGGCTTTTTGTAATCAGTACTATGCATTCTGTTTTGTTGTCATGTTGTCAGCTGCTGTCTTATAGCTATACAGGGGCTGTCCTATACCGTCCACCAAAAGCATTTCAGCATGAATAAATCACATAGCAGAACAGACCTTGTCTGTAACAAATTTCTCAAATCCACTTCTTCCAAGACTGATGATTCCCATCCTTCATCTTTTGAGTTCTGTTTTCTTCATCTATAACAAGACTATCACAGATTCAGCTAGTTCAATGTGGCTTGATTGAGGGGAAAATAGAGAAATAAACTATCAACTGCTGTTACTTGAGGTGTAGCCACACCTGCTGCATTCAGATCTTCTGTATGCAAATCTGAATCTAGTCTTACTCAAGCAGAAGGCTTACTGATTTGAAAGGGAGCTGAGACTTGATGAGGACAGCAGAATCAGGCCCAATAATTTACTATAGGCATAGATGACATCACCACCTATTATTAATGCTGCCTGACACATCCTATTGTAAGACTTTGCTTTCAGTTACTTATAACTTTGCTAAACTTCAGCATTTAGACTGGCATTATACATGGCAGGTGACTGCCTCAGTCTGAATGCTTTTAGCAAACTTTCAGCCAGAACAGTTCAGTCATTTCTGAAAGAGGTGAGGGGAGGAATACATGGTTTTGTTCATTGTAAAAAGTTTCTGAGATTTTTTTTTGAACAGGTCTCATACTCCCATGCTGTGGAGCAGGGCCTTGACATTTAGCAGAAGGGCGGTTTTTATGTCAGTGAGGAGCATTTTGCCTTCTCCACAAAAACCTGCTTAAATATATGTACATAATAAGCTTTTGAAAAAAATTGCAGTTCATACAGGCTCAGTAAAGACAGGTAAACATTTCCACACATTCTGTCCACACTGAGCATGCTCCAGTCCCCGCACAGGTCTCCTGTTGTCCAGACTGTGCAGGCTCCATTGCTACAGAGCAAATGAGCATGCTTTTTCCAACCCACATGGCTTCAGGGGGCGCAGCCATACTTTCTCTACTGGCTGCTTCCTTATGCTTTGAGTACAGCTGAGCTAGACACCAAAAGTGAGGCCTAGTTAGTGTGGAGTTCTTCTGCTTTTGTTTGAATGGAGAGGGGAGGAAAAACCAGACAGGAGGAGGAAAAGCATTAAATTGGAACAAGGAGTCTGATGAGACTGGGACTTGAATGAGTAGAAACTGGAAATGGGATCAAGGCAGGAGATTGGAACCGGGGGATCAGGGACTTAGGCTGTGTGGAACACACTGAGGCTGGATAAGGAGCCAAAAAAGGAAGACTAAGACTGGAAGCCAACAGAGGAGAAAAAACAAATTGGACAAGGAGTTGAGGAGGACTGTGACGGACTAGGCAAGGCGACTCAACCTGGGGGATGTCTGTAGGAAGAGATTTGGACAGTAAATCAGGAGGAGTTGACCTTGCCTGGCTGGGCAAGGAGGCTCACCAAAAGGACCAGAAGTTGAATGAAGGGATTTTGGGACTGGATTGCAAAGAGAATGGTAATGGGACAAGGTGATGGGTGTGGAAGATATAAAGCAAGGTTAGGTTGGAGTAGAGGAGGCAGACACATGGTTGAGGGGAATGGACGGAAGAGTCTGGGCCAACTAGGACACATTCCCCTTCCGAACCTGGAATGGAGTCCAAGATTCCTGGATATGTCTACAGTAGCAACTTAGTTCAAATTAAGGAGTCTTAATTTGAACTAATTTGAACCCTGTCTACACTAGGCTTTGCCTAGTTCAAACTAAAACATTTTTTTAGTTCAAACTAGTTAGTTCAGCTGGTTAGTTCAAACTAATTTGCATATTTAGTTTGAACTAACACAATGTAGATATGCTAGTTCGAACTAAATAAGTTCAGACTAGCAGTTAGTTTGAACTAAGTGCATTTTTTTTATTTCCAACTAGCTTTTAGTTCAAACGTGCCTTTTTTTAGTTCAAACTAAAAAGTTAGTTCAAACTAAAAAAAACCATAGCTAGTTCAAACTAAAAGTTAGTTTGAACTAAAACAAACAAAAATCCACGCTTAGTTTGAGCTAACTTTTGAACTACTTAGTTCTGACTAACCAAGTCCGAACTAAGATTTTAGATGTAGACATAGCCCCTGAGTCTCTCCATTCCTATGTTGGCAGCAAATATCCATGAAAGCAACTGGTAAATTACTTGTCTCATTTTCCCATGTGCTGATCCACATAGCAATGAAAACCTACTACTGCTGTTAATTACTCCATTAGCCCAAGCGGCAATGGTCTGTGTGGTGCATCTAAACATCCCAACCTTGCTTGAGTCACATGGCTGTTAAGATGAAGCCACGTGATAGAATTTTGTTTTCTCAGTTTACTTTAAATAAAGAACCAAGGAAACTGAATAAAAACAAACACATTTAAGGTTGCCAGGTCAAGTATAAGAAGTTAAGAAATGCCAGAATTAGGGTTGTCTCTATAATAATGGGTAATGGGACAAGGTGATGGGTGCGGAAGATATAAAGCAAGGTTAGGTTGGAGTAGAGGAGGCAGACACATGGTTGAGGGGCATGGACGGAAGAGTCTGGGCCAACTAGGACACATTCCCCTTCCGAACCTGGAACGGAGTCCAAGATTCCTGGATATGTCTACAGTAGCAACTTAGTTCAAATTAAGGAGTCTTAAAAACAGGAGAGGCCTGTGGAAAAAAATATGCGATCATGTAGTTAAAGGCTATGTTATAGTGCAACCTGCAGCTCAATCTGTGGTCCATGGCCACCTAAGGGTCTGCAAACTATACCTACAAAAAAACAGACTGGGAGTTGACTAAACCAGATTCAACATTCATATTCAGACAATAAATTTCCAAAGGGGGTCTACACCTCTGTTAAAAATTTCCAAAATGGTCTGCATCTCCATTCAAAACTTCTTAGGGGTCCACAAAGGAAAAAAGTTTAGAACCACTGTTATACTCGATATGTACAACAGGGGCTGAATGAAGCTTGCACAAGACATCATAGTCAAGTCAAGTCAAATCATAGGGCTGGAAGGGACCTCATGAGATCTTCGAGTCCAACCCCCTGGGAATTGAACCCAGGACCTTCTGCATGTTAAGCAGAGGTGTTACCCACTACACTATGGCTCAGGCCATGACATACCCTGACTTTTGAATGCTTGACTCTCCAGCCTTAATAACATTCATGGTCACACACAAAAAAAACGTATCTCCTGCAAACCATTTGTGCCTGGTGACATAACACTTTGCATAAAATAGGAACACAAAGGCTGACTTCACAGAACTTGGTACTATGCATGAGTCTGTTTATATTAAGGGATGTGGCACACACTGAAATGCAAATGATCTAAAGCAGAAGAACAGAATCTTCTGCCATCTGTACAGCTAATCCCCAGTCCTGTCCGCATTAGTTAAAATGTGCTGAAAGACAGTGTTAACATCATGGTTGAAGATCAGAAAATCACTACCTTGTTTGGTGCACTTAGTGGAATTTGCTCAGGAAATGCAGTGAGACAGAAAACATTGCTGCTGCAGGTGAGGCCAGAGCTGCCTGCACAAAATTATATGAGGAATTTTATATGTGTGATTGATTAAATGACTAACCATAGTTTGACCTCCTCTCCACTTTGTGCTTCCCCTTCCAGCATGGCACACTAGCACTAGGCTTGCATACATTTCAAGTTTCAGTTTCTGTCTAAAAAAGCAAAATGGAGAGCTGTTTAACCGGAAGAGCCCTGCAAGGAAGGCTCTTGAAAGAAAAGACACAAAATGCCATTTTATTTCTTGCTTTTAAGTATAGGACTCACAAAAGATGCCAGGTTAAGAACCCTGGCGATGTGGAGGAAAAAGGTCTCTATGCCATTAGCAATCCCCAGCCAGCAACTCCTTTTAGGGGCAGAAAAAAAATCCGAAATGGTCTTACAAAACTGACTGCACTAGGCTGACAATGACCACAGGTAAACATAGCATGCCAAATTATGTCAGTTTCCCAGGTGCAACTATTGACACTGTCAGATTACTCCACATGTTTACTGCAGAATCTGACCCAGTTTCTCTTCAAAAAATGAAATAAACTACATTAATAAGTGTTCAGTCCTCAGGCCTATCAAACTACTAGGTGTGGATTACACAGACAATGGTTGTTTCTCATTGCTTAATTAAAACACACCTCAGGCAGGTAAAGGCATTGGTTTTTGAGTACATGTCTCACAGTGTGCCTAAGGCATTTATTAATGGCTCCAGAATACATGCCCTGTCATGCCTTATTATAAAATGTAAAGCGTAACTGATAACTTTGTTACGTGTATAGCTGAAAGTGAGTGGGAGCCTGAGGTGCTGTAATTGTCTTAAATCCATCTTCCAGTCCACTGAGTGTTAGGTAACACAAACAAGAGTCCACAATGAAACTGGTGTGTTTCGTATATTAACTATTTCACGTAAGACCTATAATATTGGTATTCAGTTGGAAGAAAGAAAGGGGAAGCTACGCTGTGGAAGTCAGGTGCATTCTATTGGCTATCTGCAAAAGTCTTTTGAGTAAGAATTTATAGATAGATAGATAGATAGATAGATAGATAGATAGATAGATAGATAGAGGCCATATTTTACTCTGGGTGCGGCTACACTTACTAGTTATTTTGCGTTAAGAAGGCTTAATTCGAAATAACTTACTCTGGCCATGGAGGCATTTTATTTTATTGAATTAAGCCTTTCTGTCATCTGCAATAAGGAAAGGCTAATTTGATATTATAAAACCTCCTTTTCGTTCAAATTAAAGGTTAATTCGACTTTATTAAGTCAAATTAACCCAGTGCTGGCCACCCTAAGTTGACTTTAGTCAACCTAGGGCTGGGGCAAGGGAGCCCAGCCTGGATCCCTGGCAGAAGGGAGCTGCGCACAGCTCCCTTTTGATGGAGAGCCATGCACAGCTCACACGACTCTCCTGTCCAGGGAGTCCCTAGAAGTGGCCGCTTAGGTACCCCAGACAAGGGAGTCCCTAGTTGGCAGGTCACCTTTCTGCCAGCAGGCAGGGATCCCTGATGGGGCACTTTCCCTGCTGACTGGTGAGGATCCCCTGTGGGGCGCTTTCCCCACCGGCTGGTGGGAAAAGCACCCCACCAGACAGGGTCTCCCCTATCTGGGAAGCTTCAGCGGCTGTCTTCCCTGGCACTCCCAGGACAGGGGAGCCTCCAGGGTTCCCCTGTCCAGGAAGCACCGGGGAAGACAACCGCCAATGGCTCCCGGGACAGGAGACCCCAGGGAAGAGAGCACCCCGGGCTCTGTTCCCTGGGAGCCCTGCAGGCTCCCCTGTCTAGGGAGCACCAGCAGCTGCTTCTCCAGGTTCCCCTGTCCAAGGAGGCCTGGGGCGCCCTTCTCCTGGGGAACTGTGGCTTCCTTCTTGCTGGGGAGCCGCAGGTCCCAGGGAGAAGGGAGCCACTGACCCCAGCTGCCAGGGAGCCAGGGCTCCCCTTATCCCAGGAAGCTGCAGCTTCCCTAGCCTGGGAGCTGCAGCGCTCCATTTCGAGTTATAGAGTCTAATGTATACTCTCTAACTTGAATTATTAACTCCTGCTTTAATAGAAATTAGGAGTCTAGCACAGGCTCCTTAATTTGAATTAATAATGACTTAAAGTTGAATTAGTTAGTTCGAATTAATTAATTCAAACTAACTTTTGTAGTATAGACATAGCCCCTGAACTGTTCGGTTCTATGGAGGTGATTTATACGGTGACCAGACTTCCCTTGCCAATATGTTATAATAAAAATAAATGGTTATTAACCTTCTGTAACCATTGTTCTTTGAGTGGTTCCTCATTCCATTTCAGGTGAGGTGTGTGCCTGTGCTGCCAGTCCACTGTTCCTTCAGTATCTTCTTACAGCCAGCGATGGTGACAGAACATCCTTGCTCTAGACAAAAATATTAATAGTTTTAAAGTACAATACGTTTATGGATTTAAAACTGTTACAGTGGACAAGCTGAGTGGCCTTAGAAAATGATGACTGGGTGCAATGGCTTTCTTGGCCACAGCCTCTCTGTGCCTCCAGTCCCCCTCTGGCAAACAAAGGACTCAGATACCCTCTAGCCAGGGGTGGCCCAAGTGTATAGGTGACCTAAGCAGTCAGCTAGGGCAGTGGTTTCTCAAACCATGGGTCGGGACCCAGTACTGGATTACAGACTCTCAGGTACTGGGTCGCAGCATCCTCTGCCAAAAGAAGGGAATGCATTGCTCAAAGATGTAATTGTTGGATTGCAGGCATAATTTTTTCAACTGGGTCCTGAGGGAAAAAAGTCTAAAAATCTGTTGGGGTTCCAGTCTTTAAGGATTGCCAAATTAGAAGGCACTGAATATTCTTCTCTATTAAAAAAATATTCTCTCTTATACCGTGGCAGAAGGGGGGGGGGGGGCACCGAAGTCATAGTTCACCTAGGTTGAACGCTTAGGCTGGTCCTGCCTGAGAAGTGGCCTCATGAACCCCAGTGATCAAAGCTGTGATACTTCATGACCTAACCATTGGGCCACAGCATGAGGCAGGGGACTTTCAGTAGACTAATCCATGCAGACTGTGCTGTCATGTGGACACTTGGGGTGGAGCTCAAAATCCCCTCCCTTCCTTTCCGCTTGTTGAGAAGGGATTGGCAGCTCAACTTTTTACACCTCCAATGAATGGCCCAAGTGCTGGGCCAGGAGCAGCATTAGGAGCCTGATGTGTGGGCTCCCGTGCTCTTTTGTGTTAAAGCCGCTCTACTTGTATTACAAAGTCATTGGGCCCAAGTGACCTGACTAAGGATCCCTGTTTGCTCTAGTGGCTTGCGTGTGGCACTGATGGATAAGTGGTGGCTGATTTGAGCCAACTATATGCTTGCTAAAATGGGATTTGAACGTTGGTCTGTTACCCATCAAGCAAATGTCCTAAGGCCTGGGCTAGCCTGTGTTCCAATGGGCTGGGTCCCTCCATGTTTCCTCTTGAAAGCTGGTCACTGTCATTCCATGCCTAAAAGGGAATTGAATGACAATCAGCGCCCCCAGTCCTCTCCAGCCAAATGATTTGCATCCTGCCCTCTGCCTAAGGTGGGTGGTGTGCAAATTCTGCCCCTTGAGCAGAGGGCTGACCCTTTTCTGTTGACTGAGCACCTCGTCAACTTTATATTAACTGGAACCTGAGGTCTTGCTGAATACGCTATGCTTTGAGGAGAGTTAGAGTGCTCACCTAGGGTATATCTGACCTCAGTTCAAATCCCCACCTGTCTTGTGGCTGAATACCTGAGCTAGGAGATGGTAACAGCCCTTATCCTGGGGCAAGGGGTGTTTTACAGGCCCTCTTGCTTCTTTTTTGTAAAGAATTAATGTGGATTTGTGCCAAAAGACCCACTCACTCTTTTTTCTGCTGTGATCAGGATATGCATGTAGGCTGTGGCAGACTGTAAGGTGTTCACCTTCACCATTGACGGGTGTATGCTGGGGGCTCCCACCCCCTAGGAGAGAGTAGCTAGAGGGTGACCATGTCAGAGTCCCTTCCTTAGCCCAAGAAAGCAATTGCTCTTGAGAAAGACAAGGGGGCTCAGACAACAGTGGACTACCATAAAGGACTGTTGCCATGGAGGCTGGAAATCTCTAGGGCAAATCTCTGCTGAGCATGCAGCTTGGGGATTTGGACCCAGTTTTCCAACAACCGAGGTGAATAGCCTAACTACAGGCTAGTGCTTGGCCTTGCCCAAAGCACATTTAACTAGAGTAGAATAGCTTCAAATGGCAAGAGAGAAGCCCCTCCAGGGCTATATCTCAGAAGTGAAGAGCCTGCAGCTTCCACAAACTAGACACACACCTAACCACTAGACCATACAGGGAGCTATAAGCCTGCCCTTACCCAAATCACATTTAACTAAAGTGAAACGGCATCAACCAGCAAGCAAGCAGGCACTCCCTTCATTAGACAGAGAGTACACTTTGCATCTGCATCCACCCTTGCCCAAGCAGCTAGGCCAGGGGTACTCAAACTTTTTGCGAGCCGGTCCACATTCAGCCTTCCACTATTCATCGGGGTCCCTATCCCGAGCCAGGGGCGTGGCCTTCTGGCTGGGGGCGTGGCCTGCCCTCTGGGGGCGGGGCCCGTGCCCTGGGTCCCTCCCCGCCCCAGCGATGCCCTTGTTGTCGCAGTCCACCAGAAAGGTCTTTGCGGTCTGGATTGTGGACCGCGGGCCACCATTTGAGTACCCCTGCCCTAGGGTCTCTACCATCTTTACTTTTCAGGAACACTACCCAACGTGCACTCACCCACACAGTATGCCCCACACACCATGACCGCTCCCAGTCATCAGTAATACCCAATATACCCCCACCCCCTCCAGGAACTGTCACTTGACACCGTCCCCAGCAGATACCATCATACTGTGTGTCTCATACATACCCTCTCCAAGCACTTTGGCCACACCACACAAACGTATCACAATGCAGTTAATACCCCCCCCCCCGACACCCAATAACAAGCCAAACCAACAAGGCGTCCTGTGGCATTTTTAAAGCCTAACAAATTTATCTATCTCGTGCGCTTTCATGGGAGAAAACTCAAACTTCATCAGATGCTTTGAAGATGGGGGAACTTACAGAATGGGAGAAAAATAAATGCAAGGAAGTGTAAGTCATAGGATCAGGTCAGACTGTTACAGCAAATCAATGCACTAATTTAGATTCAAACACTGGGGAATAGGACTCCTTGTTTCTTTTGCTTAACTAGAGTACTACGGCTACCCCCTCTGGAACTTAATCACAAGCCAGTAACTAGTGGCTAGCACCTCTGCTTAACATGCAGACGGTCCTGGGTTCAATTTCCAGGGGGTTGGACTTGATGATCTCATGAGGTCCCCTCCAGCCCTATGATATGATTTGATTTCTCAACGACATAGGACAACTCCCACACTGAGATTCATCCTGCTCCCCCACCCCGGATCCTGTACCTTGAACCTCCCCTCTCACCCAACCCTGAGACCATCAATATGCAGACTGCTGGCCAAATCGAGACCACCAGGTGCTTTTGAACAGACCCCAACCTCTTTTTATTTCTTTACTTTTTTTGGATTGCTTTCTCTTGAATTTGGACCTTCGCCTACCTTGACCAAGACATTTGAGCTTTGTCAAAAAAACAAAACAAAAAAAAAACAAAAACACACACACCCAACTACCCCAGCTGCCAACTGTCATCCCTGATGTCCTCTTGCCCCAATCCATATCCCTTTCCTCACCTCATCTCTCCACAACCCTGTTCCCCACAATCCATCATCTTCTCCCTCTTCACTCCATCTCTTCCAACACCCATCTCTGCACCCCACAATACGGGACCATCTCCTGACACCCCATCACACTCTAGCTCCCACCCCAGCACCTCGTGACCCATTACACCCTGCACCCTACCTCTGCCAACAGCCACCCTTGCACCCCATTTCCCCACCACCCACCCCAGCACCCCATGACCCGGAGCATCCCAGCTCCTCAACACTCAGACCCCGCCCCCAGCGCAGGGCAGGGGCAGGGCGGCCCCCAGGTGGGCTGTGCTGGGCCAGGCCGTGCTGGGCCAGTCCAGGCTGCGCCACGCCGCACCGCGGCCTAGCTGCCGGCAGCGGCGCGGCCTCCCCCGGCTGTATCCCAAACCAGGGGGCGTGCCCTTCTGGCTGGGGGCTGGGGCCTGCCCTCTGGGGGCGGGGGCGGGGCCCGTGCCCCGGGTCTCTCCCCGCCCCAGTGACGCCCCTGCTGTCGCGGTCCACGGGAAAGGTCTTTGCGGTCCGCATTGTGGACCGCGGGCCGCCTTTTGAGTACCCCTGTCCTAGGGTCTCAGACTATTACACTTTCTCATCTGCTTTAATAAGGGTTAAACTGTTTGGAATGCTCTTGCCAGTTTAACCATTACACAGTTAAATATTATTTAGACAATGAAACACTATTTGTCTGACTGTTAAAACACCGTATTTTAACACACACGCTGGGATGGTTTCATCACTGTCATTTTGTGCCCATGAGGGTAACACAAAAACATGCTGTCTATGAACACTTGTGTACCTGTTATTAGAGGGATGTTCTCAAATGCTCTAGCCAACACCCTCATATGAGGACCATACTTGTGTGTTTAGCTATGTACTTCCTTTCTCCCGGCAGCTAGTGTGCTATATTACACTTTTATGATAGTATCCATTAGTTACCAGAACAGTTCAAAGTTCTTTAGTATCCTAGCTGCTAGACATCCACTTCCTTACACAGCTCTAGCATTCCCTTTGCCTCCTATTATCATGACCCTAGTTCAAACCTGACCTTGAATTTTCTTTCTCCTTCCACAGTTGTGAATCTGGCTACTGCTGCTTACACATTTGTCATGATGGTCTGGCCACCACTTAATCGGTCTTCATTAGCCCATCAGACCGTGAGTCAGGAAAATAGCTGCAAGGGTCAGCACCATCAGTTAATCGAATGACAGTTTTGATCTTTGTGGCACTTTTACTATTGTGTAACCATTTGCTCTACATTACCTCCAGCTATAATTTTTAATCAACCTGTTACATTATCAGTATTCCAGTATTATCCTTCTTACGGTAGCACAGCCTTTTTCCTCCATGTCTGTATTCCACCCACAAATGGAGAGGAGACAGGTAAGACATACAGCGGTAGCCCTCAAGATTAAGGTGATGCAGTAAAGGGAGTGGGAAAGAAAAGGATAGGACCAGGGATTCAGCAGAGTAACAGCAGCGGGCTGGGTGTGATATCAATGCATGCAACACCAAGGAGTCAAGCCTAGCTAATAATAGTTAGAACTATGCACTGGGAGGCCTTTCTGAGTGAGGGAAGTAGTAATAGAAAATATAGCCTTTCCAGTCTCAGGCACCAGGTTAAATCTTACACCAGTTCTCACCTCAAAGCACCTCCTGAACATTAATGAAAGCCCACAATGCTCCTGTAGGCTAGTATGTGCATGTGCTATTAGTGTTGTAAGCATGGAGTAAACTGTAAGTGTGGGAGTTTAGGTGCTTTGCCTACATGCACCTAGCAAGTCCTAGGCAGAGCTGAGAATCAAAGCTAGGCCACCTGCTTCCCAAAGTGTTGCTGTAATTCTGGGAGCAAAGGGAACTTAGGTCATTAGGTTTGGTGCTCTGCAGGGGATGCACATTAGCACATTTCTAATCCCAAGAAAAAGTATGAAAGTGAATAAGTCTTTAGAAATTCTACAACTGACTGAATAGCATCTACCCTTTATGAGCCTTTCCCCACACTAATTTGGGGTGTCTCTATTCAAATCAGGCCAAGTCAGCAATGAGGAAGAATGGCATACGTGCATGCATGTTCTTATTACCAGACAGGGGAAGTACTGAGAAATTTTAGTAACCATTTTATTATTGCCAAGTTCCAAAGGGGTAGCCATGTTAGTCTACTTCGGTAAAACAAACAAGCTGTCCTGTGGCACTTAAAGACTAACATTTATTTATAGCATGAGCTTTCATGGGAGAAAATCCCACTTTGTCAGATACTTTGAAGATGGGGGCCCATTCTATAAGTTCCCCCATTGTCAAAGCATCTGACGAAGTAGGATTTCCTCCCACAAAAGCTCATGCATTTTATTATTAGGACACAACTCAGTCAATAGGGGGCATTAGCTTAAAGTACAGGAGAAGAACCTAACACTGTTCACATATGGTTTATTGCAGTGGTTATGAACCTATGAGTCAGGACCCAGTACTGGGTTGCAGACCCTCTGGACCTATGTTGTAGTGCCCCCTGCTGCCACTGCCAAAAGACTGGACTGCATTGCTCAACGATGTAATTGTTCAGTTGCAGACAATTTTTTTTTCAACTGCATCCCCCCCCAAAAAAAGTTTGGAAAAAACCCCTCTGTTTTATTGCATGTAGTGCACTTTATAAGATAGTCCAGAGTCTCAGCTGGAAGCTGACCTGAAAATAAATTCTCTCCAAATGCCTTAGAGAAAAATGTGAGGTCAGTTGAAAGGCATTAAACAAAAAATCAGAAAAACAAATGTTTACTATTTTGCTGATTTCCAAACAAACTTGAACATGTCAAATAAATGTACTGTGTTGTTGGTGTCAGAGATGCAACCATTTGCACTTGGCTGGCCTTTTGCCAAAATCAGCTCTACATATAACTTGGACTCTTCCTGCAAAGAAAAAAAAATCCACCACAAGATGTGTCAAAAGCCATTGTCAGCATCCACTTGTACAGGAATGCCTTAAGGCAAAGCACTTACATGTGCCTGTGAGGTGTTTAGGTAGAACCAGTTACCTGGGAGCTACATCAGTGTGAAACTGGTGTGAGAGGAACACACGTGAATGATGGCTGACATTCCCAGGGCTACTAGGACAGTGAAGGACTCAAGCCTTCTGCTGCTAGCCAGCTGTAAAAATGGGATAATTGGAGACTAGTGGAAAGCCACTGCACTCATGTTCATATGCAGCTCAAGCTAAGCTGAGGCATGTTGATTCGTCATGTTAAAGTGCGTCCCCCCCATCCCGATTGTGTAGTACAATATGGAAGTCCAGGTGTAACGTATAGAGAAGAAAGCTAATACGCCCTTATCCATTAGAGGTAGGACTATTTTCTCTTGCTGTGGAGAGTATCACTCAGGGCAGCAGCCAACTAAATATGGAAAAGGCAATAATGCATGGTGGTGTTCAAAGACAGAGAGGGAAGACTATTAGAAGTGAAAAAAAGCTACAGTGCGAAGGCCTACCCTTAAAGTGTATGTTCTCCATTGACATTAATGTGCCATTAATGCAAGCACAGACACAAGTGATAACATTTTGGCATGAGCTTGTGGAACAATTTGTTGGCTTCCTTCCCTGATCTGATGTAAATAATGCCTATCTCCTCTGCTCATGCCACAATGCACAGGGTCAGGTCTAGGCATGGCGTGGAAAGACAAGAAGATTACTTTTGCTCCTGAAAAATTAATGAAAAGGTGCAGGGGTGGGGAAGAGAAGGCAGATCTTTAGGCCTCCGCCCTTGACTGTTAAGAACTGTAGAGATTCCAGCACTAGCATAGGACAGCAGTTTCTCAAATAAGCTGAGGCTATGAAGCTGTTCACCCTCCATCTGCCATAGAGTAAGGTGTGACAGGCTGATAGATTTTAGGTCCTTCTCCCAAATTGGGTATTTAGAAACCAGTGCAGTGAATATCAAGGTAACTATTGCCAATGTAACTAATACCACCTCCCATTACTTTATCCCTAACACAGCACTAGTGGCAGTTTCTGCAAGAGGTACAATAAAAGCACGAATTCCATTAACTAGCTGAAAATTTGTCTCTCTCTTTTCTTCTTTATTCTCATCCTCCATTAATTGGTTGCTTTTCCTTTTTTTCCCTCCCTTTCCTCCCATTTTTGGCACATTCTCTCTCTCCCTACATCATTTCCTTCCTTCTGCTAATTTCTTACTACTTTTGTTCTGATTTTCCTCCAAAGCACCATCACCTTTATTCTCATTCCTTCATTTTCAACCCAGGTTCTGGGTTCCACCATTTTGCTGTCATTTTTCATTCCAGTTGCTACACATAGTCTCAGCCTCGTTTCCCCCATGCATGTCTAATGCTCTTAAACAGCATTCTATGACCACTAGCCAATTATTTCTCACACATCCTCATAAGATAGGTAAAATTATTCACATCCATTTCAAAGCTACCACCACCTGATGTGACAGTTTGCTCAGCTGTTTTTGTTCAGACCATAATAGTAAGGTTGCTGAAGGTCAAGGTTAAAGTGAATGACCAGAGCTTTGTGTGGATTCACCAGCACCATGCTTGGCTCTGAACAGGCTTTTTAGTCTCTTATTTTCATGAGCATTTGTAAAATAAAGTGTGCTGTGATTTACATGCAAACCATGAAAACTTTCCATATACTACTGTACTGTAATTCCTATGTTCCTATATTTGCATGCAGTAGTAACTTTTCTTGCTTTCTAGTTCCTTGACACTGCAGCCACATGGTGACTGAGGTGTTCACATTATTAACACAAAACTCAGGGAAATTTTTCAGAAAATGTTCAAGATCTAATTTTTTTTTACATGTTTTATTTATGGATCACATTGGTTTTGAGGTAACTCTTCCACTTTCAGTTGCTGGAATCATACACTTTCAATGGTACAAAGATGAGGCAAACACTAAAAGTAGGTCATGACTCAGGCTACAGCTTCCCACTAAACTCATTCTTCTCCTAGTTTCAAAGTGTGGTATTTTAAAAGCAGTAATGGAATGTTTATGAGCCTCACACAGGAAATCAGTGAAGTGTGGGGATGGTTTATTGGGAAACCAAAGCTCAACTTTTAAAGTTGCAGCAGTTCTAGTTCTCGTATGTAGAAAGTGAGAGACTGAGGGTAAAATTGAGGTTCCAGTCAGTGGGAGTTTTGTCCTTGACTTTAACAGGTTTGGGATTTCACTGTGTTCTTTATGTACAGTAGTACAGATTTCACATTACCACAGAGCCAGCTAAATCTTGTTTTGTTGTCCATCCTTCCTTTCACTATTGCTACTAGTTTTTGGAAATCCCCGTAACAAGACGAAAAAAGAGGGTACTATAATGTGACTGTTTTTCTAAGAACTCTTTTCAGCTCCAGAGGAAACAAGGTCATCAACCCATAGAAGAAACATCAAAAACTTGAGCGAACCAGCATGGCAGCATAAGCTGATCATGTGTATAATAATTATTATTGTAATTATGTATTTCATATGCATCCATTAATTTTGAGCACATCACCATTCCATTAGGGGTTGGGGAGGCTTTTTCCTTCATTAGCTAGTGGCTTTAATATTGTTTCAAAAATTGCTCTGTTACTTCAGGAAAACAAAGAAGTTAGGGAAGCTCTTTCCATTGATATATTGTGGAAATACTTGTGACGCCCTGCTGAATACTTATTTCCACCTAGGGAATGCTTCTGGAGGTGATTTTCTAAGTTGTCAGTACACAGAAGGCTGGCTAGATTTTGTGGAAAAGGAATTATGGAAAATACATTTCACGAACATTTTCAATGCAACACTTGCAATTTGAGAGATACAACAGGATTAGACACCAACAGACCTTTCCTTATTCTTACAGCCTTCTTTCAGTTTTTAGGTGCAAAAGGCCATTATAAAACCTCATCTAGTTCCCATGTGCATTGAATGCTTCACACAGGCCAGCTTTGTCCCTTTTTGTTGTTGCACACATTCATTTAGAACTGGCTCAAGCTGCTTTACTGATGCAGTAGAGCATGGCAGACTGTAGGACAACACAGGTTGCAATTTACCAAGGTAGGCCATCAGTGGGTTATTAAGTACGAGTCAATGGAAAGCTGTAAACATCTGTTTTGGTTCAGAACAGAAGATGTTGAACACCACCCTCCTACACCAGCGAGCATTTATGGCTTGCATATATACTCATTGTTTTAAAAATATCCATGCAGCTAGAGCTGTGATCAGTGAATGTGTGTTGAAAAGGAGTCTATAAATGGTTAGAGAACAGAGGAACTCTCTAGGATTAATCAATACTGATTAAATGTGTTTTAGCAGCTCTTAAAATAAGGAGATAAAAACTTAAATACCTGATTAGAGAAAGTTATCTATTTCAATATCTTGCATTAGAAACAAGACCATCTAAAGTATTAACCCTCCCCCCATACCACCCAAATAAGCGTGCGTGCGTGCACACGCACATGCATGCAGACACAAAGTGCAGCTACAGTGGTACCTATTAAAACCTGATATTTGCAAAATATTGCCAATGTGGCAAATGTAGACATTTTAATGGTAACTGCTGATAGCTTTAATAAAACTTTCAGTTAAAATTTACAAAAACTGAGCACTGGTGGTGCAGGAAAAGATTGCATATCCATAAATATTTCTTAATTGTAACCTTCAAAACTGCATATTAAGAAATTATTTTCAATTTTTGCATACATACTTTTATGCTGCAGTGGTTTGCAGGTGGAAATATTAAGAAATTTATCTATCATTTGTATCAACACATCAGTACTCATGTAATTGCCAGAAGTATATGGCACATTTATTTTCTATTTAAGTAAACTGAGATCTGGTTCAGGTGTGGCTAAAAATGATGCTCAGAGGCAGATTTTCAAAGGCACACAAAATATTAGGTACCTAACTTCCACTGACTTTCGGTAGGAGTTATTTGCCAAGTGCCATTTATGCTTTTAAAATCTCTGAAGGACTCCAGATTTTCAAAGGTATTTACTGAAATAGGAGCTAGTCACCTAACTGACTTCCCTTTTTCTAAATGTCACTATGTGCATCTTTAGGTATATAAATACCTTTCTAAATTTAGCTATGTTACTTTTGAAAATGGGGTTTAGGCTACTAAGTCGCTTAGAAAATTTTACCTGGAATATGTCAAAATAGCAATTTCCAAGCTGATTAAAGTAATGCACCAAATGCTTTCATTTTCTTTATTTTCAATCGATACTGTATGAATACAAAGTTTCTAGAAAGCTACAAAAATTCTACCACTTTATCAAGAAGGCATCAAAATGTGTCACGTTGCAAAGACATGAAAACACCTGCAGTAACCGACACAAAAATAGCATTTTTAGAGTGATGAAATAATTGCACTTAACTGTCATGGATATTAAAGTTATCACACATATGTACCGCAAAAGCTAGAATACATTTTTTTTTTTTTTACAAAGCACTTTATAAAAAAATTCTCTGCACACAAACCTATAATTTTCATATTACTATCATACTAAAGATAAAGTCACTTTAAAGCCAACACTTAAAAACATTTTTAAACAAAAAAGGTACCAGTACCTACACACAGACAATAACAAATACAAGATTACTGTACTGCCAAGAGGTTTGACTGAAACTCCTTTTGAAAGCTTCTGCAAGTACGTTAAAAAAAAAATTTTTTTTTGGAGAACATTCACTTTTTCAGAGCTTTCCCTCCCTGTCAAATCAAGAGGTACTTTATCATCAAAAGGCAGGTTCTACATCAAAAATTACCAGCAGCAGTACAATATTAAAGTAACCACTGACCACATATGAATATGCTTAAGTCACAAACCCAGTTTATACACATTACACAAATAAACATAAAGTGAGAATTCCATTAAGTCATTTACAAATGTGAACAAATGCACATGGCAAAAAAACAAACAAAAGAAATCCAAAAACTGTTTCATGTACTGATATTGAAGAATTAAAGGCTATTCAGGTTTTTAATGTTATAAAATTCTTTTGTCTTTTTTTTTTTTTCAGGCACATATTGTATTTTTTTGTCTGCAGTCATGAGCCTAAAGCAAAGAGGCCCATAAAAAAGAAAAAAACCCCAAAAACAAAAAAAATCCACACACACATTTTGTAAGGAGGTAACAGGGACACATCTTTTCTTTGTCAACTGAGTGCATTTAAGAGTTAGTTTACACAGTAAAATTAATTATATGATTTCAGCAAGACTGACCTGAAAAGTTAGAGACCAAGATCTGCCAAGTGTTTTTGTTTTTTTTTCTTTTGTACATTGAATTACCCAGCCTCAATCTTTTCAGGAGGTTAAAAAAAAAAAATCTTATAATGAAAGATAGGGAAAAAAATCATCCTGAGAAACTGGAATCTACCACCATGTATGTTGAGTGACTGGATACTACAGATATTAATGTGGATCGTGTTAAATATTTCATCAAACATTCCTTGGTTTTAGGGATCCACTAAAACTTGATGGAAAGCAAGTACATCTAGGACTTAGAATGGGAAAATAAATATAATTGGGTCAGCTTGTCAAATGTTGTGTCTGACATCAATTTGTCAGTTACCTGCATTTAATGTTAACATGCCCCTTTCATTCTTTCATTGAGATCTTACAAAACATGGAGTTTGCTGAACATGAAGCAATTGCCAAACTGAATCATTATAGTTATAGTAGTACAGGAAAGTGGGGAAACAAGTGTAGGATGTGTAACTTCTTTAAAATAGTGGTACAGTACCTAAATATATCATCATTGATTCAAGTAAGTGAAACTCCATCTGTTAGTAGTAATTTTTTTAACGGCCAAAAATGGTACCATTATTCTTATTTGAAATTTTGCACAATGAGACAGTAAATAATATGATTTAATTGACTTTGTAATAAACTGCAGTTCATCACAATCATTATCAAATGTTTCTCCCAACAGTTATATTTAATAACTGTAAACACATGCTGTACTTTTGGGGCCAAATCCTCTTCACCTTATCCCAGCCCCACTGAGTTCAACAAGGTAATTGTGTGTGGAAGGTAAATGGGATTCAGACCTTGGAGGAATAATAAAAATAGTATTTTAGAGACAGGGAACTTGAATGACCACAATATTTACCATATAATATCACAATATTTATATATAAAAAGTTAATCTTAGTTTTCATCAAATATTTAAAAATCACATGAAAATTGTATTCACAACTATATACTCCATCTGCCAGCTTTTGGTTTGGCTGATACTTCTTTTTAATCTTGCCCCTCTTCCTGTTAATTTCACTTCTAATGTACAGTGTGGCCCCAATTCACAGAATGTGTCAAACACAGACACATTATTTAAAGGAGCTGCCTTTCCTGTACTGAGACAGTGTTTGGAAAAAAATCCGTTTGGAATGGTGCTGAGTACACTCTTCCAAACAGCACCTTCACCTAACAGAGCTCACACTTAATATTTTGATGTTTATAAGCATGTCAAATTACATTTACTCTAATTAATATTTGTTCTGCACTTTCATCTCAAATTTTATGCATCTGACTTTACTTTGTAAACAAAATAAGTGCAAAATTAGGATACAGAAGAAATCTTCACAGATACTGAAATATTACTGGAATAGAACAATGAAGTCACATTTATCCACTGTCTGAAATTCTGTATTTTGGATGGATGTCATATTACTCAGATGCAAGACTGGATGAAGAGATGAAACAGGTGAATCACTGACCATTTTTACATCATAAACAAATCAATTGCTGGGTTGCAATGCTGCAAAAATATGTCAAACAGTTAAATGGCATGTACATTATTTTCCAGCACTATGCAATCTGGTGATTTGCAAAATCCCATTAGCATAAAGGATGCTCTTTCATGAATGGAGGCCTGTAGTTTGACTTGTTCCAATAAACCAAAGGCATTATGGTGATCACTTAACATTTTTGGTCTCTCTACAAATTGTCGGTATTATGGCAGCACTTTTCTAAGCTGGAATTTCAAACCAAAGGCACTTTCATGCTAGAGTGCAGAAGAATCATAAACAGTTAAGTATTTGGTCATGAAATTTAAAAAGGCAGCATTATTAGTACAATTCACTTTTCACAGAAACTAGGAAGTTGGAACCTTCCATTTTGGTATAGACATTGAATTATATAGTAATGGGACTGACTTACATTGAAGGTTGGTTTAGCCCAGGTAGTCAAAAAGCTTCTCTGTGAAGGGGAAAAACAGTTTTGTTTTGTTTTTTTAACTGAACCAATTGATAAAACAACATATAAAATTGATGAAAGAGGCTAAAGGTACTTCTAATACAACACTAAGGCACTGCATTTTGTAATGCTTTGGCAGCTCTGAATTAAAAAGTTTCTAGAAAAAGTAACAGTAACAGTAACAAGGTAAATTCTTCCAGCTTACAAAAGAGCTCACAGTTTACAGGCAGCCTTTTGGCCTACACACTCCACGATAAACATTTGAAGGATTTAAGGCTTTTAAGAATGAACTTGTGCAGGGTTTTGATCTACATAAGTGTAAAGACAATGCAAATCTTTTTCCTAACAAAATACCAATAAACATTGTGACTTTTTATACCCTATAGTTATGACATATGCAATGTGCCAAATTGTATTAAAAAATCTGTACCTGGTTTTTCAAATTGAATTCTATATTCCTTGAAGAATTTGTTATAAAAGAAATCCATCAAAACCACAGTTCAAAAAACCTAAATAAGACATAACTTTATGACAAAACAAAAGAAGTAGTTTTTGACTTGTAACACCAAGTGCTTTGAATAAAGGGCTACCATTAGGCTGTTACAATGCAGTGCTTCTCTTGATGTGATTTTTAGTGTTATAAAGATATTGAGATGCTATGATGGACATCAAATGTTACACTTCACAGAATATAAACAGCTAAAAGGTTCATCAGCTCTAATATCTTCAAGTGGATAATATGACAGCTAAACATCATACCAATCACCCACCTTTTATATTTACACATATCAGCAGTTTAGAGCCAAAAGAACTTCAGCACCCTCCCTCCACAGATGCTGGTCTCCTTTAATATAAATCATAATAGTATTAAAGATTTACATAATGAAAGGCAGGCATATAACAACCAAAACCTTACTGCACGTTACAAAGACTGTTTGCTCTTCCAGCCTTTATACTGACTACTAATATCCATTTATAGTTATGCAGCAATAACTGAGGGCACTTTTTAAAACAAATGTATCATAAAAATTATGACTGTGACCAATATATTATACCTGGGGATCAAATTCAGGCATCTAATGACACAAAGGCACATGCCTGAAAACTACAGCTGAGAGGGGAACTGTTGAACGCATTTCTTTACCCTGCTCATGGCTCCAAGACCTGCTGGGCCCTGATAAATGGAATTTTTGGACGTTTGTAGCAGCCATGTATCTTATTTTGCAATGTGTATTTGCTATGTTCTGTTGGGATTTGTGGTTTGCCATATGGATTGTATTGTTTTAGACTAGTTACTTCCTATTATAACCCAATTCTTGTCCCAATACTTTTAAAATGAATGTGGTGTGGGGCAGTGGTTGAATAAATGGCACTGGAGAAGCCAAATAATATTAAGGACAGGCTGTACCAATAAGAGTCAGAGAACATAAGACGTGTAGGTGTATCACAAAAAACAACTCACATCCATGTCCACATTTTTAATCCTTAGTAGTATCAAAATCTCTTTGATTTACCCTATAACATTAACTTTTCTGATTTAGCTATTCTTCAGTTTATTAATCAGAGAAATGAACACTGCACATCTGTGTATTCTGGATGTGAAAGGCAATCAAACCCTAAGTGGCATTATTAACATGTGTCCCACATGCCCTCCCTACTAAGTGCACCATGTCTTGTTTGAGAATGGAGACAGAATTGGTGTAATACATGTGCTGGAGAATCATGAACAGTGAAAAAAGGGAGAACATAAACCCTTTCAATCTTTTTTGCCTGATGAGAGTTGTGATTTTCTAGCATCCCTATGACATTAAAGCTGATGAGCCTTTTACTGGTATATGTATTCTTCTCTCAACTTCATTACTTTTTCTAGCTTGCAGTTTACAGATTATTCACAATGTAATAATTATGTCAATTGTTTCCCTCATGTTTGTTAATTTCGGTATTGCAAATTTTTCTCTGAACAGAAAATATAGTTGTCCATATAAGATATAACTGCACACACAAGACTACATACAATGTAAGTCTATATTTTCAGTATTTACCTACTTATTGCAAAATAAGCCATTTTTTTCATTAAATAATCAAATTTCCACATTAGTACAACACTTTAAATTTTTAAAAATACACTAAATACGTTAAGTATAAGGGATGATGTTTCTTTCTCTGCAATACCTGTTTGAAAATTTAATAGATTAGAAGATTAGTCTTAATATTGAGAAAAAAATACAAAATTTGCCTAATTTTAGGATCTGTCTGTTTCTATCAGGCATTTCTTAAGGCTATATTTATCATTTGGTTTCAAACAGAAAAAAGGTTTCATTTTTAAAAATAATTTAGTGAATTACATTCGTCCGTATCTTCCACTCTAATTAGTTACAAAGATAATTCTATAAAGATTATTAACTTTGTGTTCTAATTTACAGTTATAGTTAAAGATTCATTTCAATTTCACTTGCATCGTAAAAATAAGTATTTTATTTTGGAAAGAAAAAGAATCAAAATCCTAAATAAATTTTTATAAATGATGTAAGTTTTCCCCATGGCAAATGCTCTGTCTTACATTTTTCTATCACAATTAAAAATAAGCCTCCACAGACAGAGGCATTAGGTTCTTAAATACAGTCTTCCAAAAGGATGTTGTTTACAAATTTGAAGAACACTTAGTTTTAGAAAGAATTTTTTACAACTGTACCAGAATTTCACAGCTACAATTAGATATGAACACATTAAAAATGACTTCACTAAAACAGGATTTAGAAAAATGTGGGTGAAAGCTGGGCCAGAGGCACTGCCACTTAGTGTTGAGGTTTACAGTCTGCATTTTTGATAACGAAGTGTAATGAAGTGTATATATAAATAACTGCTCAGTCCTTTACAAGCCTGTAGATGTGATGTTGTGCTCCATGTTCGCTGTTTGAAACTTCAAATACACAAGCCATGCACAGTAGGGTTTCTTGCGTATCCCTGTTTGTTACAACCTGGTGGAGAGGGGGAAAAAGATGATAATGTTACAACTTAGAAGAATGAATTTGCAGCAAAAGGTATCCTAGACGTGAAAATAGAACATGATTTGAATGTAGTGTTTCTCAAATTTTATAAAGTTGAATCCCACTGCAGTAAAATGAAATTGACTGTACTCTCCCCAGTCTCACAATGTGTTGTTAAAAGCCTGCCCACATTTTAGGTTTTCATATTATACTACATCATCTCCTTTCTCACATGCTTTGATAAGCAGTGAAATAGTTAACCATGTTGACATGTAAAGTACCACCAACTGCAAATGAGTTAGCACCTACCAAAATGACCTGGACACACACACCACAAAGCTACCATTTCAGGCACTCTACAAATTAAGACAAACATCACTGCATGGTTTATAGTATTGTGTTTTGAGGGTTTGCTTTGCAATCATAACAGCTACACACTTACTTGAAGCTGAGATTTTGGGAAACAGTGGAGAGATCAGCTCATGTTTTCACCCAAGTTAGTCTTTATACGTTCTCCCACAGGAATGAGACTCCACTTTTGAGAAACTGTTCCAGCCTTATGTCTTGAGACTAGACTTTAAGGCTATGTCCATTCTTACACAGTTAAATCAATTTAACTTATATCGATTTAATAAAATTGATACAAAAATCATCAAATCAATTTAAGTTAAATCGATTTAACAGGTCCCCACTAGAAACTCAAATCGAAATAGCATGTCCATGGACGTGACTTGCTATTTCGATTTAGGAGGGAGGCAACATGGGAGGTATGGCAACATGGCCCCCTAGAAGAGCCATGCCTCCACCCAATATATAGAAAAAGGAAAGCACCTGGGGAGGAGAAGGGCAAAAGTGTTAAACAATTTAACTGTTAAATCGAAATAACATGTCCGCACTGTGTTATTTCGAAATAACAATTTCAATTTAACTGTCATAGCAATATAATACTAGGTTTTATTAGATTGATGTGACTTTGCTTATATCAAAACGAGGGAGCTTCTCATTTCAAAATAAGGGAAATTCGTGTGGACCTACCATTTTTTAAATCAAAATAACCAGCGTTATTTCAATTTAAAACAGTGTGTGTGGTCATACCCTAATGCTTTTACTCAGGTTGAATAGAACCAAACTCCTCAAACAGTTCTACCAAAGTCAGTAGGACCACTTGTCCTTGTGTGAGTACGAGCTTCAGCATCAGGTCCTTAATTTCCAAGTTAAAGGATTCACACCAGAATAGAACATATTTCAAACTCATCTAGTTAGAAATAGTGAATGCTTACCAACAAAATTGTAAAATTTTCCAGTACACTGTTCATCATATATTTCTCTGGTAAATGCTTGAGCTTGTGTATGAAGTTAATCATATATTCACACATTGGAGAGCGGTTTATTCTGTATATAAACCGGCCATTCTCAAATCTTGCATATTCTGTCTGAATAAAAAATTTTAAGGATATTTATAAACAAACATTTCTACAGTAATCAATAAAGGAAATGCAAAACATTGGGTGCACTGTTTTTCTTAATTTGGAAACAACAGGTAGAAGGTGGATTGTTGATCTGAAATGCTCATTTTATCACAAAAGTCTCTTTCCATTGCCTAATTTAGTAAATTACATATTGGATATATAACCTTGGTTATTTCCAAGATCATAATTTTAAGACACAGTGGATGTGGCTGGAATAAACTAGCTCTCAAGTGAATATAAATATATTGAGAAAGAAACTTCATAGCCTTATCTTCAATGATTTTAAAGAAGTTAAAAATTAATTAGCTAGAAAGGAAGGAACAGGAAATAATTTTACCTGTATCTTGATTATTGTATTTTAATTATTATGAGGCTTACTAAGCAGCTGTCTGCATAAGAGTTAACTGTGAGGAAAGAGAGAAAATAGAATGGTACCTGGATCAGGAGATCCCACTGATATAAGAGGGGATGGGCCTGTGATTCCGTGCCTTCCTACCCTCGACCCCCAACTATCTATTGTCTTAGACTCTAAGGTCAGAAGGGACCAATATCATCATCTGTCTGTCCTTTTGCTGTAGTGGTTCTCAACCACTGGGTCAGGACATCATCCTGTGTTGCCACATGGAGGCAAGTGTGTTGCAAAGAGCCGTGGAGATGGCTAGATTCAGCTAGCTAGGGAGTGGGAGTGAGCTGCTGTGTCATGTTGCTACCCACAAAAGTTTGAGAATCACTGTCCTATACAATGCTAAATAATAAACAGTTCTCAGTGGCTGGCTGGACTTCTTGAGCTGCTGACTTCAGCCAGGACTGGGATCATGATGATGCCAAAACTTGTTCTTCTTTGGTGGTCACCATTTACAGGGTTTAAAACACTAAAAGTGTGGGGCCTGGACAGCAACTACTAACTCTATATATGCTTAAATTACAGCTGTAGAAGCCACTGTGCAATAACTGCAATTTAGCTAACAAATAACTGGGATACTTCTGCCACATTAAATACAAGATATATCATTGTAACATCACAATATGACCCTCCAAACCAACACCTAGCCAACTAAACTAAACAGTGCTTTGCCTTAGAAAAGAAAAGCAGTCATCATACCACAAAGAAAAAAATAACGTTGAAGTTTATTTTTCATTCAAAGGCCACTGGTGCCTGCATAAAGTGTGCATTAAATTAAAGTGGGATGGGAAGAAACCCGTCACACTAAACATGCAGAATCCTGACACTGAGAATGGTTTGCCATCTTAGTTGGGTTCCAGAGACACTACAGAACTAGCCAAGTGTTGGGCTGAAGCATCACAAGAGTGATGCATGGATCCAGTTAAAAATCAGAGAAAACTTATATCTGTTTCACCACTCTTGCTGGAAAGATCTAAGACTCAGGACTGACACCAGTTCCAGGCTCCCCAGCTGAAGGGACATTGCTGTGATGATAGTGCTGGCCAGGAGAGGGATGGAGGAGTTACTTTAAGTTAACTGGGATTTTACTTTCACTAGTGTCACCATAAGTACAGTAATTCAAACTAACCTAAGCACTGTTAGGAAGGACAACATTCCTTCAGGGAGATTAGAGAAGGGAAGGAAAGTGAGATAAGAAAACTAAGTAAAATAAACCCGAATGTCATTTTTTGTTTTGTACTGCCATTACATTGATAGACATGGATAGCATGAGTTATCAGAGTAAATCCAACCTGTAGTGCATCCTACCTCTACTTTTTCTACTACTTGCTTTCCAAATGAGCAGACTTTGGTGGAACAGGTGATTGTCATGTTTTCTGAGCTCTCGTATTGGCTAGTTACTCCATAAAATGCTCCTGTATCATCTTGAATGTTGCAGTTTAAGTCAGCCTGTGGGGAAAAGTAATAGATGTTGAATATTTTAACTTTAAAAGAGCAAGATAACTGGTCACCTATCATTAAAAGAACGATTATTTCTTCTAACTATAAGTCAACTAATTCTATCAAACAATGAATTAACCAAAGAAAATGGGAGCAGCATGTTCCATGGGCCTTGAACCCTGGCCTACAAGGTTTATGAAAGCAGCCACAACCCAGCCTTTCACCTGGCAGCTTGTTTGAGTAGCTTAGCTGAGACCCATGCAGGCCACTTCCTGTGTAAGGACTGCCCCTTAAGTCTGATTGGTGGATTCCCAGAGCATCTGACTGGCCTACTTGTCCTACCGACGCTAGCAACTAGAACAAGAAGCTGTGTGAACAACTGGGCTTTAGCCTGCTCTGGACTGTGTGCCTTTTGCTTCCTACTGGCCACTCCCACTCCCCCAGCCTGATCTGGCATTTCAACTCAACTTGACATCTGACTTGTGGCTCCTGATCTCCGGTTTGAGCCCTCTTCTGACCTTCAAGTATCCTGATCTACCTTGTGACAGTAGATTCTGGCCCTCACTACCATGTCTAGCTGCTTATGACTTGGCCATGGCAGCTTGTTTGGACCACAGTAACCCTGTGGGATCAAGCCTGGTGCAAGGAGGTAAGACCCAGCAACACATCCACAGCCATCAGAAGCATAAGATTTGCCCAGACGGACCTCTTGCCTCTAGGTGCATGATTAAGCACTGCAGCTCCAAGTTGCACAGTTGATCTTAGAAAACCAGCAGTTTCAGGAGCACATGAGATAGCTCAGTGCTGAGAACACTGGCTCACGAATACAACCTACATCACAGTGCCTGACCAAGGGCCTGCAGTATCCTTCCTCATATAAATCAACAGGAAACGCTGGTGGTTTCAGAGTTTCGTGAATCAATGCCATTGTCTATTTCTGATGCTTCTCCAAAATTATTCCTCTGACCTGGCCAAGGTGGTGGTTGTAATCAGCCTGCTGACAGGAGACATGTTAGACTGGGCTTTCCCCAACCTAGAAGGCCATAGCCCAGTGCTGTTGAACTGAGCCTAAATGGCCGAGGTCACCTTAGGGAGAAAGGCACAGTGGCCTCCTACGCAGTGCACTTCCACCATTCTGCAGCAGATGAAGAGTAGAATGAAGCAGCACAGCTGTATCAGTTGCTGTGAGGCTTGTACAAAGAAATCAAAGATGAACTGGCCTGCACAGAAATACCTAAGGGTCTCTCAGACCTTATTATCCATAGTATAATTGGCTGTTAGAACAAAGGGAGGAAAAAGGAGGTTCCTTGTAGGCCCTATACCCACGTACCATGACCTCAGCTTCTGTCTTGCTGCCTCCCACCCATCCCCAAACAAATAAAAGCAGATCTGGCTCACCAGTGACTTGCACTTACAGAAAAGTGATGCCACTGTCAGCACTCCCCGTGCTTCTACTGTAGTGAACCTGACAACAGTGTGAATGCTGAGGAGCTCAGAGGAACAAGTCAGCCGAGGCACAGTGGAGGGAACTGGCATGAGCCTTTAAAGACGAGAATTCCACATACCCTAGTTCTCACCAAGATGCTCCCTAATCCCCATTCAGGGGATTCTCATTTCCAGGTGCCAGTGCAGGGGAGAGGCAACAGATTCCCATTCAAAAGATCATCTTTCATTTTGGAGCAGCAGGCAAAAGGCAATTACTACCTTTCTGTAACTTGTTCTTTGAGATGTTTGCTCATGTCCATTCCAAGTTGGTATGTGCATACTGCATGAACTGTCGCTAGGTTTCTTCCCCTTGTGGTGCACATAGGGTTAGCTTTGAAGTCTTCTGGAGTCACACCTTCATGGTGCACTATATAGGGCTCTGTCACCCCCCCCCCCCACCTCTTCAGTTCCTTCTTGCCAGCAAACTCCAGCGGAGGCGTATGCGGGAGGGTCTTGGAATGACATAAGCAACACATCTCAAACAACAACAGTTACATAAAGTTAGTAATCATCTTTACTTCTTTGAATGCTTGCTCATGATTCATTCCAACCAGGTGATTCCCTAGTAAATCTGTAGGAGGAAGGATCAGAGTTCAGCAGACTGCTGATTGGAGTGCTGCTATACTAACTGCCACATCATCTTTGGCTTGATGGGTAATGGTGTAGTGGGTTACAAAAGTATGGATGGACAACCATATTGCATCTCTGCAGATGTCCTGAATTAGAAATCCTGTTGAAGATGCCTGGATCCTTGTGGGGTGGGCTGTCAGCACTGAGACTGGTACATTAGCTAGGTTATAGGAGACCTTGATACATGACATGATCCGTTGAGATTAGACTAGAAGGCCCTTTATTTTATCTGCTACTGCTACAAACAGTTGAGGTATTTTTCTAAATGGTTTCATTCTTTTACTATAGAATGCCAATGCCCTCCCAATGTCCAGTGAAGGAAACTTTTGCTCGTGACTCTTGGTGTGTGACAGACTGGGAGGAATATGTCTTGGTTTGAAAAAAACTGTGACACTGCCTTGGGAAGGAAGGCGAGGTGAGAGTGCGGGTGGACCTTGTCCTTGAAGAAAATCGTATAAAGAGGTTCAGATGTAAGGGCCATAGGTTCTGAAACTCTTTTAGTTAATGTGATGGCCATTAGAAGGCTACATTCCATGACAAGTATTTGAATGAGTATGTTGCTGATGGCTTAAACAGAGGCTTCATCAAAATTGATAGTACCAGGTTAACATCTCATTAGGGAACTGACTAATTTGTCTGAGGAAATAGCTTGTCAAGACCCTTACAGAGGCAACTTACTATATAATTTGCAAAGATCAGTCAGTCTGATACCCAATGATGAAAGGCTGGAACTGTAGCCAAATATACCCTAACAGATGATACTGCCAGCCCCTGATGCTTTAAGTATAGCAGATTCTTCAAGGGAGTGCAGGTGATAAGCCTTTCTGCATGGAACAGATGGAGAATCTCTTCCATTTGGCTAGGTAGGTGGCCCTAGTAGAATGTTTTCTACTACCCAGGAGGATCTCCCTGATTTGCTCTAAACGTTACATCCCTGGGGGGTAGGGGTGGTGTTCAACCATGCAGTTTCCACACTGTAAAATGGGAGGGATTGTATATTCAGGTGGCAAAGAAGGCTGTGATCCTGAGTGATTAGGCCTGGCACTATTGGAAGACTGATGGGAGTCTCTAATGAGAGCTTAAGAAGCATTGTGCACCCATGCTGGTGTGGCCAAACTGGAACTCCAAGATTACTATGGAGCCTTTCCTCCCGACCTTCAACAAGACCTTGTGAACCAGAGGTATTGGAAGGAAAAGGTGCTCTGCCCATGGAATGAGAAATGCAGCTGCAATTGATGCCAGGAATGAGCAGAATTGTGTGGATTTCCTGTTGGACTTCTCTGCTTTTTAGTCCGGGATGAAAGTCTTGCAAATCTTGTAATGATTCCTCTGGTGGGTCCCTCCAAGGCACTCACAGCAGGTAGAGTCGAGTCAATTCTGAAGATGAGCTTCTTGCAAATGCCACACAGTTTGAAGCCAGGGGACCAAGTCATGCCCTGGAAGGGGAGAAAGGACGATCCCTTAAGGGGATCTATCTGCTATAACTACTCTAATCTAATTCTAAAAGATGCTTAACAGGCCCCAAGCTATCCTATGCATATATACTATCCTCCATAAAATGGCCCAACCAAAAGAATCAACTAGATCCTCTGACACTTATGATGCTATCATCAACCATCACTAGAGTGACTTGTCTTCACTATTGCCATATGCAGAATTCTTGTGCAATGATGCAGATCACGCATCCAAAGGCTACTGCCTCTTCTTTATCAACTAGAGGTACCCTGATTTCACCCACAACTACCCAGATCCTCCCATAACCCATCTCAGAGCTAGTGCAACATATCTATCACACACAAAAGGAGGCAAAATGACACCCGGAAAAGGCAAAGAGGACACCACAAAGTACATGGCCAGATATAGTCAACAGGGCCTCACCAACTCTGTAGGACAAAAAGGTATGGGTCTCTACAGAGCACTCTGCATGGACAGACCCTCTCATCACCTAGACTATTGGTTCCTTGGCTCACGCTAGATTTGGTAACAAATCAATCCAGTCTAGCTCCCTCAATCTCTTAGAGTTAACCCCATTTTTAATGTCTCACTTCTAAAACCATACAACAAGAACACAGTTCCTTTTCAGGCCCCATCATCCACCCACCAATGCATGTACGGGGTCAGACAAATATGCTGTACATGAATTCCTCAACTGTAAGATTAAGCAATGGAATTTATGGTACGTTCTTGGTTTAGCCGAAGGCACTTGAGAGTCACCTGCTAGCTTTCACGCTCCCATCCAGGTTTGTGCCTTCCACAGAGGCCAACCTGAGAGGGAACCACTATGGAAGGTGGTAATGTCATAACCCCTGGGTCTCAAATGTGAGCAAGCAAGATTCAAGACAGCAGCCATACTAAGAACATCCACCTTCCAGCTGAATGGCAATAGCTTACCTGAGACCCATAAAGCCCAGATGCAGCTTGAGGCTCTGACCTTGTGGTCTGATTGGCGAAGTCCTTGAGTAGCCAATTAGCCCACTGGCCCTACTTAAGCCTGTGGCAGAAACAGGAAGCTGTCTGAACAGCTGAGCTCACCCTGCTTGCATTTGTGCTTCCTCTACCTCTGAATTCTTCACCTGGCATACCAACCCAGCTAGACTCCTGGCATCTGATTTATGGGTTCTCGACATCCAGTTGTCTCCTGCTTCTGATGCCCGGTCTCCTGTGTGCAGTCTGAACCTGGTTCCTGACTTCTTGTTCTGATCTTCAGTTTATTTCCTGCCTTTGACCTCCTATGTCCTTACCCAGCTGACTCTCATCCCATGGTTGAAGATTCTGACTCTGACTACTAGGTCCGACCAGCCACAACACCTGGCAAGTACAAAAGGCAGAGGCAGTCCAATATGCTGACTGCTATGAAGAAAAGGGATAGAGTCACCTTTGCTTCCTCATGATTGCTGCACTGGAGGATCAGGAACACTAGATTTCCCTCCCCTCCCCCCTTCTTAAAGTGACGACACTAGCACCACAAAGGGAGACTTTTGAGGTGAAAGAAAAGAAGGGCTATCACAAAGAGAGGGGTCCACCACTGATAAGGACAATTAACATGGCCTGGATTCAGCAAGCTTCTTAAATCCCCTTGAATTAAATGGGAGCACTCCCTTGCTTGAAGTTAAGCACATGCTTAAGTGCCCTACTGAAGCTAAGGCTTACTGGAAGAAAACTATTTTTAAAAAAAATTATATTTCTTTAGCAATTTCTACACAAAGTGATTATGTATCACCAACTATCTAGGAATAGACTGAGGCTTCCAGGGTTAAAGAAAAAAGAAGATTCCGTTTACCTCACTGCTACCTTTTCTTTACTTAAAGCCAAATCCTAGTCCATAAACATAGCAGAAGTAAATATATCAGAAAGGGGAAGCATGGGTCAGAGGCTGAGGTCTCCCTCCCAAGGCTTGGAGAAGCAGTGAAGCTCTTCTGCTGCTGTGCACCTCATAATCTGGGAGCCACTTTTTAAGGCCATCCTCTTAATCAGCACTAAAAAAAACTGATTCCAGGACTGAACATGTCCACAGAAGTCCCCTCTGCTAGATTTGTTAGTTCTAGCATCAGCTCTGGCAACTGCCACATATTCTTTGCCCATATGGAGTGGGCAGAATTTGCTCCATTATGTATGAAGTTATTTACTAAAGCCCTCATCATCATCATCATCATCATAATTCCCAGATGTCTTTCTGATGTGTGACAACATGTCTCTCGTCAACTACTGTAAAAGAATGATCAAGAATCAGTCGAATCTTTGGTGTGAGTTTCAGGTGTACTTAGAGACGGCTTAGCTATTTAACTTTCAGTTCCATGTCTATTTTTACTGCTAGCAGAGATTTAAGTAACTTGTACAAAAATCTCTTCAGGTACTTCCTGTACGTGTTCAGGAAGATGAGGAACATCTTCCTTTTTACATGGCAACCTTTAAAACCCAGCCTACAAATATGTTTACACATTAAATCAGAATTCTGACCATATCAACTCATTGTGTCCATTATTTAATTAGACAGCAACTTTTTAAATTCTACTTAGCAGCAACGTACTATTTCTGTGGAACAATCATTTGCAGGTAATATGCTGTTAATAGCAGATACTTAGGTAATTAGCAGTAGGGAGGATAAAGAGGAAGTTGGACATTACTGCAGGCTTGCTTTGGCAAACTGATCAGTGGAGAAGTCGTTTGAGAGTCAGATACAGTAAAATAAACAGTCCTATGGTAGTCATGTGCTAATAGAAGGGAACTCTATCTTTATTCCTCCTTGGCTTTTGCAGGTTTTTTATTAGTTCACTGGTTAATGTTAACACAGTGCTCACGGTGATGGGTAATAAAAGTGTTCTGAACTAAAAGTAAATAACCAATTTGCCATCTTAGATGGTTTCTAATTACATTTGAACACGAAGAATAGTTTTATAGCCTTTCAACCATGTCACAGTTGCTCTACTGAGTATTTTAAGAATAGACATTTCTTATAAAACAGTTACCTCATGGTGTATGATAGGCATAATCTCTCAAAAATAGTCATTTATTTTGTTCCCTAGTTACAGTTTTATTATCACAGCATTTCCTTTTATGCTTCACTTATGTCGAAGATAAATAAGAAGCCATCTCTAAAATTCCCCTCACTTGTTCATATCATCAAAAAGGTCAACCACATAGGCCTCACTTTTCAAGCCTAAATAACACATCTAGAGACACAGAAATAAAGAAGAGTAATTTAATATCTGCTGTTCTTTGGTCTTAAAAAAACAAAATCCAAACACTTTGATCAGTGTATGCACACAATGACCTTCTGCTTAAAGTGTAAAAGCTGCACCTTTTGGATTTTAAATGATAAGATCAGTGAACTAATGATATAACTGTACATATTTTCAAAAACTATCATTTTCAGGTCATACACAGAAAGGACACCTATGAATTTCACTTCTGAGGTGTCCTTTTATCATTACACAGTAAACCTCCAAACAAGCCTTAGGAGAAGGAACTGTCCAACTAATAGCCACTTGTACAGCAATGCACGTACCATATATTAGATTCACTCATCACTACAATCTTGCCAGCATTTAGCACTGAAAACTTTGTATATCAACAACATCAAGTGTTGACATGACGCATCACGGCATGTACCAAAACAGAACTGGCTTCAAACAAACAAACAAAAACTTGACATGGATCACTGCTTCTCAGCAAGAAGGTAATAGGTTGCTTGTGTAATGATGGGTTCGGCTAACCAAACAGCAGCATTGGCAACAGCTGCAGAGAAGACTAAATTCTCCCTGTTGAACAGAAGGGGGGAAAAAACCCCTTATTAATAACATAGTGGGATCTGGGGAGCAGACAGCATAATTTGCACAAACATTCAGTTGTTAGAATTAAATGTATAGTGATTTATTAACTACATATTGGTTTCAACTACTACTGACTACAGCAAGGTGTCATTCATAATGATCAAATCATATCTCCCCTCTTTTTTCTTTCTGAACAGTGATCAAAGGGCACAGATTCCAAATTGTGAAGCAATTTTTTCCAATGGTAGCATCTGGATCCTTGGCACATAGTTATATTGCAGCTTTGGAACTGCTTCCTGGCCTGCCACATGGTGAGGCTGTGATGGACAGGCCAAGTTGCTCCTTTCTGTCAGCTGCTCTTCCCTGTTGACTCCATTATTGATTCTGAGGCACTAATGCCTTTGTATCAATCAGGGAAGAAGTCCTGCAAAAGCACCACATGAGATTACTGTGCTGAGTGGGTAGAGGGATGGGAGGGAAAAGGAGAGGAACTACTGCTTTTTTCCATTTCTAATTTGTCTGGAATATATTTGCATTCTGGTTGTAGACTCATCCACAACACAGATTACATTTATGAACTGCAGATCATTTGCCAGTCAGAAGTGCTGAGTGGGTAGAGGGATTACAAGTGTCACTGTTTTGCAGTAAAAATCTTACTTAAAAGAAAAAAAGAGAAAAAGTAGGAGAAGCAACTTTTTTTTTTTTTTTTTTTTTGGTGAATGAAGAACACAAGGAATTCCTGTCTCCTGCAAGCACATGGAGAGGAAACATGGGTAGGCAAGGGTAGGAGGAGATCATGTGGAAGGGCATTTTTGAACACTGACTACATGGGTAAATTGTTTGTTACAACATACTGCAAAGAGAAGCAGAATTATTTTTCACGCCACAGCTGTTTTAAATAAGAATAGGAATAAACTCAACCATCCTACTCATGTTACTTACCACTAATTATGGAATATATTTACATTTATAAAACAGTGATTTTTTTTGTTTGGACATAATTTAATGTCCCTTTATTGTGCAGATTCCTTTATTTCCATTCCACATTTGAATTTCAAAAATGTTTAGGACTTCAAAGCATCTTTAAAAGCTTGCCCTAATTGTAATATGTATTACTTTCTAATAACTGCTTGTTTGCATTGCAGATTCTGGCAAATGGAAGCATTCATTAAAAAAATCAATTACTATCACCCAGACATCTTCAGATGAGTTTTATTCTGTATTTTGCAGAGTTGCGCTGACATATGACAACGTTTTCATTGGTTTGAAGCATAAGGCAAACTACTGCAAGCATTTGAAATGAAGCTAGTTAATGTAGCAGAGTAAGAAAGCAATAAAGCCAGACGTTAATTTGTAATGATTGTTCTTCCCTAATCTGCTACTAGCCAGAGACCAGCCTTTCACCCATTTTACGTATATTTACCCATATGGGCTGTTTTTGTTTCTGAAGAATTTAATGGTCAAGCTCAGCACTGCTCCCTTTGGGAGCAACATCTGGCCAATAACACAAAATCAAAAGACTATTATTTTTACCGCAGTAGCACCTAAAGATCAGGATCCCATTATGCAGACATTAGGCACTATGCAAAGAAGTTACAGAAGAAGTCAATCCTTGCTCCAAAGAACTCACAATCTAAGATTCTCTTAATTCCTTCACCACATCACACACAGGTATCTTATCACCTTTAATGACCTCCACCTTTTAGCTCCACACTACCTTTCAGATCAATTCACTTGATGGAGACATGCACAGAGAAGAAAAAGGTAGTCAGCATGATGGGCCAGGCAGATGAGTCTAGTTGTAGAATTTGCAATAGGTATAGGCTGGACCCAGCAAAGCTTAAGAGGAGCAGGTCTGAGATGCAAGACAGGGGCCTGGGCTAGTCCTTTGGTAGGCCAAACAGACAGAACAGGATGGATGTTTGAGATGTTATAAAGCAAGAGGCAGCAAGATTTAGACACAAGATTTAGACACAGGTGTGTAGGAGGTCAAAACTCATGCCATCCAGCTCCTTCAGCAAAATCGGGGCTGAGAGTTTGTTTATTGTTGGTATCTCCTTGTATGTCAGCTTAGATGCAATTCATATGCAGTAACAAACCCCTGAACAGTACTACAGGAATTTGCTTTGTAGTTGGCACCCGCTATGCTTTTGTAAAGCAAAACTCCATTGTTGCCAAGTGTCTTTTAATAGAAGATTTTACCCTTCCCCTCCTTTTTTAAAAGCAAGTCTTCTATAGGCCACAAAGAAAAATATGACAGGAAATCAGCATGCTATAAAGCCCAAAACCTAACTGGAGCAGGAAGATAAAGGGAACATTCCTTTTTGTCTCAATGGCTAAACCACTTGTCTGTGTCCTGGTCATCTATCAACCTGATCACTCGTCTTTAGGCTTGTACCTTAGTGCCTTCTACCCTATGCAAAACACCACAGCTACTGTAACATATCTTCCTCACCTTCTATTTGGGGCAATTCACCATCTCTGAATCCCTCCACTGGCTTCTCTTCACCTCCCACACAAGGTCAAATTTCTCAGCCTCACCTCTTCAGTATACATATCACCAACCACACGTGCCTGCGTATCTGCCCTAATTTCCTTCCACTTCCTCCCTCTTTCTTTCTGCCCATGGCCCCTGTGCCCTTACTCCTCACCAGGCTTTGTTCCATACTGCCCATTGAAATCCCTCTTTTAATTACATTAACTTCACCAAGCTCCGAAACAAGAAGAAAAACTGTCAGTGCTATTACACACTTGATAATTTAGGATAGTGCAGTGTGGATAACCTTCCTCTAGGTATCCAGAGTTATGTTTGTATTCTCTATTGGTCTGTTTTGATTATATACTCTCAATAGGCAAAAACTTAAATATTCCCCCATAAGCATTTTGTACAGGACTGAGCACTCTGTCCTTAAATAGTAATGAGCAGGAGAAGGTGGGAGCCAAAATGACAATGCAAGGAGTGTGGCAGCTAAAAAATGGGAGAGGAAGAGAATGCTAAGAATAAGCAGAACAACATTGCATTAAGAGTACCTATGAAAATTTAAAGTAGATGAAAATAGATGAGAATGGCTGATATTAATTTATAAGCCAGGGCTTGACAAAACTGGGGCTCAGCTAGGCATCCAGCTTCAAAGCAAGGCACCTAGCTAGGCACTCCTCACCACCAGAAAAATCACGGTGGCGATGCAACTCCCCCCTTCCCTGCTATCCCCATTAAAGGAGTTGGCAGTTTTATTTTTTGCCACCACAGGCAGTTCCTATACTGCAATTCCTGCAATTTGTCTAGGCCTGTCATAAGCCTAGCTGTACATCTCTCCCTCTGTGTACACACATGCATGTGCTGAAAAACAGGGAAAAAAAACGATAGGAGCATAGGAACAACTTAAAAAAAAAATTAATGAACAGAAAATTCCATGAGTATTATGTGAAGTCAGAGTTGCCTGGCATTAACTGATAATAACCCAGGTAATCACCTATTTTGGCAGCATTATAATATTTGTGAATGGGCCACCTGTTATGAGACAATTTCTGTACGGCTCTCATTAAAATGAGGCATTAATATTTTTTTCTGTAGTATCGTACTATGATGATAGTTAAATTAAGTAAAGAGAGTTGACAGTATGGGACTTAATTCTCATGACTAATTACCTAGCTTTTCATCATTCATTTCTACATTTGTAGCTGAAGGGGACTGACACAGTCTTTTCTTACAGAAACATGTATCATGGCTTTTGTTATACACATAATGCTGTGCTAATGATGGCTAATTGTCTTCTGCATTAGTGAAATCTATGAAAAAGTAAACCCTCTCACCTACTACAAGTTCATGATTCAAAAACACATTTTCATCAATATTTTTAATACATAACCAACAAGAATATTGGCATTACATGTTCTCTAACTTCCACATTATTAAAATCCAAAAACTATGTTAAACATCATTATGTTTGCAAAGTTAAGCACTCAATAGCCAGGAAATGTTAAAGTTGCCTGTGATCTTTATTCAGCCCCCTTGTGCTGATGCAGTCTTCGTTATATGATCACATTTTTTTTTCTCCAGGTTCCTACCTGCTCTACCACACAGTTAACGAGAAGCTATTCAACATTTCTTTCTATTCCCAGGACTTGGTGTATCCTCCTAGGCCTCATTTACTGTATACTATTCAAACCCAGTCCCAAGGACACAATTATTATTAATTCCTTCATTGGTTTTTCTATGGTGGAGTCATGAAATTATCTTAGTTCTTTACAAACATTAATATATTTATTTTCATAACACTCCTGTGAAGTAAGGTAATATTCCCATTTAACAGATAGGGAACTGAGATCCACAGAGATGGCAGGACAGCCTTATAGCTTGTGCTATACTGCAAATCACATTATATGATCACAGCGTAGCTGTGTTAGTCTGAGAACAGCAAAATCAACAAGACTCCTGTGGCACTTTAAAGACTAGCAAATTTCTTCATGCATAAGCTTTTGTGGGCTCCAACCCAGTTCATCATATGTTGCATCTGATAAAGTGGGCTGGGGTCCACAAAAGCTTATGCCCAAAGAAATTTGTTAGTCTTTATGGTGCAACAAGACTCTCATTGATTTTATTATATTCACAGTAGTTCCTGTCCTCATAACATATGAGCCCATGAAAACTACTCACTGATCTGAGAGCCCTAGGGCCTGATTTATCGATGTATCTTACATTATAAAATGTCTTATACATTTAAAGCACAGCCCCCATTGCCCTCACCTGCAGCTGTGAGTGTTCAGTATTTCTGCAACTCAGATTCCATGGTCTTTAGTCAGTCATCCAAAAAATGAGGAACACGTAATTAATGACCAACTGTAAACAATGTGATTTATAGGAGTTGCCCAGCATCACACAGGATCATTGCAGCACATGCAGGAATAGATTCCTATGCTGCAGGGCAGTAATTAACTGTCTTAGCCATGAGGCCATCCTTTACCATTCTCCAATTCCCTAACTCATTCGCTACACACCTTTTAACTTCTGCATCAAATAAGCCAGTTGTCCTGCAGACAACACCCTCCTTTTCTACACCACACTGGTTCATCCTGAGAGCAGATTCGCCCCTTGCACTTAGTGAGGTATCAGTCCTGTGGAAAAACAAGATGTGACTGTGACATCTGCAACATAATGCATATGGACACATGGGCTGAACTAAAGTTGCAGAGTCTCCCCTCTCCACTGTGGTCAGCAGGCAACCTTAATTCTCACATTTTTTATCTTGAGTGCTCATCTTTGCAACCATAAAGTTCTTTTACCCGAGTCTTTTAAACAGAGTGTGATCATTAAAACAAAAACCATGCAAAAAGCAAACTGCCCTGAAAAAAATCATATTTCATCATGCAGAACCATATTGTCACCTGTAAGATTAATCATCCAAGCTGGAACCTCTAGATGCACAACACAGACCTCTGCCGCTTGAGCTAACAGAGTACCTGATAGTAGAAGTAGGCTGTCATTTTCTTTGTGGAACAGCCCTGAAGTGAGATGAGACACACATTTTGCCTGTAGGTTTCACAGATATTTGCTAACTGCATTAGAATACTGAGACTCAGGAATCTGGAGTTCAATTCTAGTTTCTAGAAGAGACTAAGCTGTAAGAGGTTCACAGACTCTCCTCCCTCTATTCCTTCAAGCCTGACTCCTTCGACCCATGCCTCAGTCACGTCCCTACTCTTTCCATCTCTGGTTCCTTGCCCCAGTCACACAGGCAGTCCCCATCAGGCCCTACACTTCTAGGGCTTCTTATCCCAGTTTCAGTCTTCTTTCTCTGGCTCCTCATCCCAGTCTCATCCTTACTCTTTGACCAATTGTACTTGCTTACCATGTATACTGGCATATAAGCTGAGTTTTTTGAGACTGAAAATCCCCTTTAAAAGGGGGACTTGGCTTATACGTGGGTCAGGCCAGCAAAGGAGTCCCAGCCCAAAAGTTTTTCAGTCTTCTGCTCTGAGCCCCAGTGTGTGTCCTAGCCGTCGGAACAGCCAGGTAAGGAGGCCCTGGGTGGAGGGGATAGGCCCAGAGGTGGGGGAAGGAGTCAGGGAAAGCGCTGGCAGGCCTGGGGGGAGTTGGGGAAAGTGGCAGCATGGCTGGGGGGAGCTGGGAAAGCTGATGATGCAGAATGGTGGGGGTTAGGGGCCCGAGGCCATGCGGTGACCTTGGATTATCCACAGGTCACATATTTTTCATATTTTGGGGTTTCAGAATGGGGGGGCAGGTTGGCTTATGCATGGATTGGCTTATCCATGAGTATATAAAGTGGCTGTTTCCAGCCTCCACATCCTGGCTTCTCCTCTGATTTTTATCACAAATCCCCCCCGTTTCTGCTCTTGGTCTCTTTGACATCCAACTCCTCTCTACATATTACGGCCTCCCACCCACAATCTCCATATTCCAATCTACTACTCCCACCCCCTCCAGGTTTGGTTCTTGACCTCTCTGCTTATTACTCAAGCTGCCCTGGGAAGAGTGGTGTTCTTCCTGCTCTCACTTCCTGCACCTGGTGCCACAGCAGAAAACTCACCCTGAGACAGACACCTAACATGGAGAATTTCAGCCTGAATAGTTAAAGTTTGGCAAAGATAGTAGCAACTGAATACAGGGCCTTATAATGGTAAATGTTGGGGAACCTTAAACTACAGGTGGACTAACATCTTCACCTATAATGATTTCAGTGCCAACTTCTCCTCAGCTGTAATTAGGCTGTTAAAACTCCATTTCCTCTTGCAACTTTAAAAGTTGTCTTTGGAAGATCCCTATTAAAATATTTCAATGGTCAGTGGTGGGGATAATGGGTGTACACTTCACATACCCATAAAACTCCATGTGTGACTACAGAAGTGTAATTTAAGCTTGAAGTCCAAACTGCATATGTAATATCTTTTTTGTACAAGCACACGTTAGCACAAAGGTGGGGCTTGGTAAGTGCAATGGGGCACCTACGTTGTTGATGGGCTGTAAGTCTGAAAGGTAGATCCTCAGGGAAGGGGTGTCGCTGGCACGTGCCCCAAATCCCAGCTCCAGTGCCCCAGGTCTGGCGCCTCCCCCCCGGCCTCCAGCCCAATTGGGCTGGAGATCCAGGGCCCAGCCGCCTGCGGCTGCGGCAGCCCCGTCCCCAGCTTGGGATCCGGGGCTTGACTGCAGAGGCCGCTCCTGGCCCCATCCCCAGCTGGGGATCTGAAGCCCGGCAGCAGCAGCTACGTCCCCGGTGGGGGATACGGGGCCCAGGCGGGGATCTGGGGCTTGGCCGCCCATAGCAGCAGCCCTGTCCCCAGCCGCCCGCGGCGGCTTCCAGCCCTGTAGCTGCGGCAGCCCTGTCCCCAGCCAGGGATCTGGGGCTCGGCCACCCACAGCAGCAGTGGCCACTTTGGCTCCGGCCCAGGCCGGGGATGGGGGGCCCAGCTGCCCACGGCGGCTTCCAGCCCTGTCCCCGGCCAGGGGTCGTGGCCTGCGGCCAGGGGGCATGGCCTGTGGGGTGGAGCCCGTGGGCTGTGCCCCGGGGTCCCTCCCTAGCGCAGCAATGCCCCTGCCTCAGAGACAATTATGTGCTAAAAAAGCAGGCAGCAGAAGCATAAATGGTGCTGAAACCAAAGGTTTAGCTGAGTAATGCTTCAAATTCTGGGAATTAACACTGTGTTTTCAAGGTGCTCAAAGTGTAGTTGGGTGTTTTTTCCTAGGAAGGGGGCACATATTACTTAACATAACAAAATGGTATTGGAATTAAATTGGAATTTAATATCAATTTTCCAGACAATAAAAATCTAACCCTTCTTCAGCAAACTCTTCCCAAAATGGTGGGGTTGGAATCCTGGGGGTTGAACTCCTGGCTCTACTAAAGTCAATGCAAGTTTTATCATTTACTTTAATAAAGCCAGGGTTTCACCCTGATCTTTGCAAGCTAGACATTAGCAAAGGGTAGGGGTAGAGCACATTTGTTCAATGCAGTTGCTGGGTAAGTCCGCACCTCAGGGTGCATCTGCATGGCAATCTGAGGTGTGAATGAAGCTTCTGAAGTCATACCCATGCTACTTTTATGCACATAGCACAGCTAAAAATAGTAGAGTAGACAGGAAAGTGTGCACTTTAATGTAGGCTGTGAAAATATGCTGGAGACCCTGAGGACCTAGTGCTGTTGCCGGGGTTTAAGTATAATTTGGCAGGCCTCAGAACCCTCCTAAATTGGTGGGTCCCCCTCATGACAGTCCGGACCTTTCTCGTGCCAGTGCAAGTCTCCTTTACGCTAGTCTGGGCCCCCCTTGTGCCAGTACGGGCCCTCCTCACACACCCCAGCTACTAACCCCCAAATGCCTGCTCCCCCAGCTACTGCTCCCCACACATCTTTCCATCATCCCAGCTACTGCTCCCCACAAGCCTACCCCCACCCCATCTACTGACCACCACACCTGCTCCCCACCCCAGCTACTGCCCTCCACACACCCACCCCCCCACCCAGCTACTGCCCCCCAGCCACCATCTAGCTGCTGGACCCCCAACCCCATGCTGTGCCATCTTCCCCTGCTGCCCCTGGTCAACCCCATCCCCTGTGCCCTTTCCCCGCTAGGCAGGCTCACCTGTCCCTGAACCAGGGATTTTTCTAACACCTCCCCTGCACACCCCTGAATTTCCCAACACCCCCCCCCCAGTTGTCAGCTAGTAATGGTGTTATACCAAATTACTGAGCACCCCCAACACCACCCCAATTTCAAGTTCTAGGAGAATACTGCCCTGAAACTCTCCACCACGGCCTCCTTACCTGGTTACCATGCACTACAGAGTAGCCCTGGCTCAGGCTGAGCCTCCAGCCTGAGCCTGCTCTGACTGAACATGCTCAGAGCCTCTGAGCAGGCTCAGTCAGAGCAGGCTCAGTCTGGAGCCTCAGCCCGGGCCAGGGCAGCACTTTTTCTCCCGGAACAGACAGGAACGGCATTCCAAGGCCTGCTATTTTTAGAAGCTCAGAGCTGGGCCCTTGAAAATAGAGCTGGAACGCTGCATTCTGGGGCTCACTATTTTTGAATGGTGGGCCCTGGAATGCAACGTTCTGGTTCCATTTTCTATTTTTAGGAGCCTCAGAACACTGAAACCCTAAAAGTAGTGAGCCCCAGAACACCATTCTGGTGTGTTCTGGTCTACTTTAACCCCTACTTGTTGCTGAAGGCCAAACTGCCATATTTACAAGGCTATTTTTCACCATGCCACAGTTAGCTTGGATTTGTCTAACCAAAAAACAATCACACCTTGGAGTTCAGTATCGACACACCCTGAGTGAAATACCTAGGTAAAGACTAGACCGGTACATCAGTGTGGCAGAATAACATGCCTGCTTGAGAAGCAGGCTGAAGTCTCAGATAAGAGCAGCAGCAGTACCAAGAGCTA
The DNA here is from genome assembly GCA_007922195.1 of Podocnemis expansa. Classification (NCBI taxonomy): domain Eukaryota; kingdom Metazoa; phylum Chordata; order Testudines; family Podocnemididae; genus Podocnemis; species Podocnemis expansa. Next base: position 125,594,279 of record ML681963.1, read on the forward strand.
TCAGGAAGAAAACAGTCTGTCTCTCAGAGGGGTGCACTAGAGGCATATTTTACAAAAGTTTTGCTTGGCTTTATGTTATTAACCTGTCATGAAGTTCTTTGCAAATTGATTTTTGAAGCTCAGGTTCTTCTTTAAGCTGGAACACTAATGAAAACTAGCAGCCCTAATTTATATCTATGGACATGTTTTAAAAACTGACATTAAACACTATACTAGCCTTTTATACTCTAGTTGTGTTATAATTTGATGCAAAACTTCTGAAACTCACTAACAGATGATTGTTCAAAGCTTCCACAACTTTAGTGCTAGAAAACCTGATTTTTTAAAATATCACATTTCAATTGTTAGAGCAAAATTTACCTGTAAATTCCTTTTAAGCAGACAAGGGACTAATGCTCAGTATGACAGACCACATAAGCTACATTTTTTCATAGACACATACATTTCAGCTCCAATGATAGATAGCTGGATGACCTCAAAGTACATTTATTTACGTGTCCAAACCACAGTGTAATCATGACAATAAAATTTTTATAGCAGTGTAATGACAGAGCTCTTGTCTGCACATATTTAACATGCTGTTGATGCTAAACCAACCATAAATTATTATAAAAATTAATGTATGCCAAGTTTATTCTGTCAAAGAGCATTTTCCTGTCTTACAACATGATTTTGTTTATGTCAACATCCAGTGAATGGTAGAGCAAAACAGCTCTTCCCATCCCTGTACCCAGTCCTACTGCTGGCATAAGTTTCAACATAAATTATATAAAGCTAAAGCAACCTTTTTTCTCTCTGAAATATGCAAACCTTGATATTAGAATTCAGGTTAATACATTCTTTTAAAACTACCGCTAAGAAAAAAATGGGAGCAATATTCTTCACTTAAACTTTTCAACAGAGAACAAGCAGTATTGAAAGGTAACACGCTATGCTTCTGTAGAACCTCATTAATTGGTACTAATGAACAACAGAATCTCACTGTGAATTACTGAATCTGACAAACTGTCAAGGAAATGGAACAAATTCAGACAAAACAAAGCAAATGTTCTTCATCATAAAATGTATTTTTAGAATTCATTTTGACAACATTTTGTAAGGATTTTTCCTCTTATAATAGTTTATAATGTATAGTCTTGAGAATCATAGAAATTGGAAGGGACCGTGACAGGTCACTGAGTCTAGTCCCCAGAACTCATGGCAGGACAAAGTATACTCTTAAACCAACCCTAACAGGTGCTTGTCTAACCTGCTCTTAAAAACTTCCAATGATGGAGATTCCACAACCTGCATAGACATTTTATTCCAGTGGTTAATCACCCTGACGGTTAGGAATTTTCTCCTAATCTCCAACCTAAAACTCCCTTACTGTAATTTAAGCTCATTGCTTCTTGTTCTATGATCGGCAGTTAAGGAGAACAATTTTTCTCCCTCTTCCTTGTGACAACCTCTTAGGTACCTGAAAAGTGTTTATCATGTCTCATCTTTTCCAGAATAAACAAACCCAGTTTTTTCAATCTACTGTCGTAAGTCAAGCTTTCCAGACCTCTAATTGTTGGTGTCATTCTTCTCTGGCCTTTCCCCAATTTGTCCAAATCTTTCCTGAAATGAGGTGCCCAGAAATGGACACAATACTCCAGTTGAGGCCTGCTCAGCGCAGAATAGAGCAGAAGAATTATTTCTCATGTCTTATGTCCAATACTCCTGTTACTATATCTCAAAATGGTGCTTGCTTTTTTTTTGGGGGGGGGGGCAGTGTTACACTGTTTACTCATATTTAGTTATGGTCCATTATGACACCCAGATCCCTTTCCACAGTACTCCTTTCTAGGAAAGAAGACTGTGAAACAAAAGTCTTCAAATATGTTAGCAGCCCTTAGAAAGAGAACAGTTATTTGAAGTGGAATAAGGAATAATCGACTTAATCCATAGCAAAAGAAATATATGAGAGATATGAAAATTTTTTCACTATAAAAGTAGTTAAGTACTAGAACAAGCTACCAAGGAAGTTGTGGAGTCTCCATCATTACAGGGTTTAAAGAACAGGTTGGACAGGGTTTGTCTAGATCAGGGGTCTCAAACACATGGCCCGTGGGCTGCATGCAGCCCCTAAAGCTATATTCTGTGGCCCACAATGACACTATTTTTACTGTTATTTGCAATACTGTTATATGAACAGGTTTTAATGGTGCAGCCCTCAGGCTAATGTACTAGTCCTCATGCAGCCCTTCACTAGTCCTCATGTGGCCCTCATGGTGATTTGAGTTTGAGACCCCTGGTCTAGATACACACAGCCCAGGAAGGGGTGTGTGTGTGAACACGCATAATACAAGCCCTCCTGAGGTCCCCTTCCGTCCTATACTTATGATTCTATGTATTAGTCATGTTCTACAGTATCTTGCTGAAATATCATTATAATCCTCTGCTGTTAAATCATCTGGAGAAGCCTGGAGGTATACTGCCATTTATGTGCCTGTCTTAAATCACACACTTAGGGGTTTTTTTTTTCATAGTAGTTTTAAATACGACTGTGTTCTGAAAATACTGGCTGACTTCAGAGACAATAACTATATTATATGCTTCAGCACAGTCCAACATACAAAATACTCAGAAACATACCGTAAGTTGCTGCTATTGCTCTTCATTCAAACCACTAGATGGCAGTTCACCATTTATAAACAACTAACCGTATTACCTGTTTGTCATCAGCGATGGATCACATACAACAAAGTGTTGGCAGGCACTACAGTTACTACAGTTGTTTTCCAAGAACACAGACATGTTGTGGAAACCATCAATAGATGTGGCTTTGGGCTAGTGTTCCACATGAAGGATATACACACAAATGATAGAGACACAGCTTCACATGATTAAATGATCACAAAATGAATTCCTGTGTATATGTACATTTAGAAGGAATATTAGAGCACATAATGTAAACACACAGCCTAAACTACTTTCTGTGGTAGGTCTTACTCACCCAGAATTTTACTAGGAAGAAGGCATTTTGGGGGCCCTTCCCAAACAGTTCCTTTAAACCACCTTTCTTTTCAGGAAATTTGTCATAAATCTGACGAATGTCCACCGATTCAAGCAGCGGGTCACTGTAAGAATGGTTGGCATGTCCAATGTGCACAAAGAGGTGTTTGTTGTACTGTAAGAAAAAAGGGGGAAAAATGACTATTGTACAAGAAGAACAGAGGTTTATTTAATCTGAACAGTATGTCGGCGTGTTCACATTAAAAGTAGGGTGCTTTGGTGTATGAGAAAAACATGCCCTTGTTTACCTTTGGGACCATGGTTTATTTGCAACATGATTCTATGAAGTAACTTTGGTGGTCTTGGCACAGTCCCAAATGTATGCGTCAATAAAACTGGTTCCCTTACTGTAAACCTGCTAAACATGGTTAACTGCAGGCAGATGTTTAGCTAAAAGGACAGAACATCTTGCAAAATGATTAGCCCATCCTCAGCACAGAAGGGTCAAGGTCATTAAAGGCTGATGTCTGCACCATGAAGTTAATGTCTTATGTATAGAGATTTTCAGTTTCTCCTGGTGCAACAGCTCCCTTAATCCTTTACACTGCAAACATTTCTTTCTCTTAAAAAGAATGTTTTAATTAGTTGCAGTTGCCTAAAAGATATTTCTTTAATCACTAGAATTATAGTTACAAAGAACTGAGAGGTTAGCTAGCCATTCTCCCTGGCAGTATAAGATGTTTTTCCTCTCATATACAGAATATTCCTCAATGTTTTGTTGAATCTACTTTCAAATGACCCAAGTTCCTACCACTTCCTGTGGAAGCTAGTTTCCAAGAATCGCTGCCAGAATGTGTTACCTTGTGCTCAACCTAAGTTTCCCCCTTTCTAGTTTCATTGCACTCCAGCTAGCTGTAGCCAGGGGTACAGCTCTAGAGCAGTGGTTTTCAAACTTCTTTTCTTGGGACCCAGTTGAAAAAAAATCATTTATGTCTGCAACCCAACAATTACATCTTTGAGCAATGCATTTTAGTCTTTTGGTGATAGTGGCAGGGGTGCCAGGACCCAGTACCTGAGGGTCTGTGACCCAGGAATGGGTCCTGAGTCATGGTTTGAAAACCACTGCTCTAGAGAGACAGTTCCTCTTTCCCTACTCAGGGTGAAATCCTTGCTTCAATGCACAGTTAACACCCCCACTCCGATTTCAACAGGACCAAGATTTTACCCATCCTGTTTATACCAGGGGTGTCAAACATGCAGCCCGTGAACTTCTTCCATTGGCCCATGACTGCACTCTATGGGACCACACTCTCCCCCTAAGACAGGGCGAGAGAGGTCTCGCATACCCAGAGCTTCACAATGCTGCGTGAGCGGCAGGTCTCACAATATCATGGAGTGCTGGGTATGTGAGACTGTACTCCATGAGACAATGTTCTCTCCCTAACAGAGAAAGAGGTACTGTTGAGTGCAGTTTTACATACACAGCACTCCACAATGCTGCAAAATGCTGTAGTATTTCGATTTATGGCATTAGTGGCCCATCTGAAGTACACTGAAGTCAAATTTGGCCCATCATAGCAAATGAGTTTGATGCTCCTGGTTTACACCCTGCATATTTGTCTGAGACTATAGTAGACTGTGAGATCTGAAACAAAAAAGAAGAGGGCCTGATCCATGGAGTGTTTAACATCTGACAAGACCAAAGACATGATGAAAAGGGTATTATATTTATAAGGTTGTTTTTAATCACACAGATCACAAACATTGAGTTACCTCAATTAAAAGAAAACTGATTTGTAGTCACTGACCAGCTGAAAACTTCCAGTATTGGACGAATATTGATTACAAGGTGGCAATTTCTAACAGTTAAGCATAAAATAGGATTGAAATTGTAAAGTGGACATCCTCCTAGCTACTTTGTTCACAATATATTTGCAGGCATAACAGGTTCAAATAACACTTTCAACCTTAAATAAACTGAACATCTTGTTGGACTGGCCTGTCATGCTAACCCATATTGTCTCACACTTGCTTTGTTTTTTCTTTGTCTGTCTCCATCTGCTGTCGCTTGTTGTATACATTTAACTGTAAGCGCTTTGGGGCAGAGACTGCCTTTTGTTCTGTGTTTATACAGCACCTGACATAATGGGTCCTGGTCCATGAGTAGGACTTCTATATACTCTGGATTAAAAACATCATAATAATTGAATAGATTGTCATAATAATAATTGAATAGGTGCAAAACCTAGAGAAAAAGAAAACAGACTAGATTATTAGCAACTATATTTGTTCAAGTAAACTAGTAATCTGGTGCAGTGAAATCTGAATTCAGAAACACAGAACACATTCATCTGATATAATGACCAAATATAATTTGATACATTCCAGTCTCTTCCTGAAGTTTGTTATTTAATGGCGAAAAAGAGCTTAACACTAAAGGCTTTATTCAACCTAGACTTAATTCATAAATTGTGAATATCAGGTACAGAGATTTTTCTTGGAGCCCTCTTTTGAAATAACCCCATGCCCTACTTTCAATGTTTGCAAGTGGAAAACCTCCCTAGTCTGCTTATAGAGACAACAAGCCCATAAGGGACAAAAGGGTGGTTTTTTTACTCTAAAGAGCAAAGCACATAAGTCAGTAAAATAAACAAGGGAACGAAAGGGAGTGAATGTGTGAATGAATGAATGCATGAATGAAAGTTTATCAGAAAAGCCTTGCCACGAGCAGGTTTAAGTTGCATACCAATCACTTACACAAGAATTACAGTAATTATTGTACTACTCGGTTACAATGAGTGACTATCACAACATCTGCAGAAACTTGCCACTTGATGTCTGCATGATTACTGCAGAAGAAACAGGCTTGCTATACACACACAATACATTTGTGTTAAAATAAAAGTACAGTGGAAGAAAAGACACAAGCAAATAGAAGGAAGCATGATGGCCCCAACATTTCTTCTTTGAAAATACAGCCATTTAGTTATATTGCAATAAACATCAAGAGTGTCTGAAACACAGAAAACCAAATGCCAAGTCACACACTTACTTACATACCTGCTTAACTTCACCCAGGTGAGATGTCCCACCAACATCAAGAAATTCCTCATACAATGTGACAGTACCTCTGCACTGACTTCAGTGGGACTACTATCACATGGTGCACAATGGGCTATGACCTGTATAATGTATCTGTTAACTTTTGCAATGCAATTGTATGGTTTGATGGCAATTGTGCCATGCTTGGTTCCCTTTTCAATGCTCCACCACTGTGATTCCCAGCCTGTGGTCCGGGGACCCCTAGGGGTCTGTGGAGTTATTGCAAGGGGTCTGTGAAGATATCCAGCCCCAGCTGCCACTGGCCAGCAGCAGGTGGCCCAGTCACTGCTGGTCAGCAATCCATGTTGGAAAAGGTTCTAAATGAATTTATTTGCCTGCTGTGAGCAGCCACACTCTGGATATGTCCCCACACGTTAGGGGCAGGCGCGGGCCAAGTCCTCCACTGCCCTTCTGTAGTACCATTCCCTGCAGTCACTCCATGCTAACAACTATTATCATTTGGGGTCCATGAAATTTTTTGGCATTAAAAGGGGGTCCTCATACTTGAAAAGGTTGGGAACCACTATTGTTATGGTGTCATGTGTCCTGCAGCATCATGTATATGCACAGATGTGAAGCATGTTACATAGCTCAAATCCTCAGGACCACATGTCTGACACGTAAGGATTACAAGAAAAAGGCATGCAGAATTGCCCTCTCTGGTTCAGGTAGAAGGAAATACCTGTACCCAAGAAGAAAGGGATGTCAAGGGAGGAAACGTAAATACTTTGAGAGAGAGAGAAGCTGCTGGCTTTTCCCAGAGAAACATCATCTGACAATGTGGGATTTTCTCCCATGAAAGCTCATGCAATAAATAAATTTGTTAGTCTTGAAGTGCCACAGGACTCCTTGTTTATTTCGTCATCTTAGAAGCAACTGCAGATACTGAGCCTATCCACATGGCTAGGAGGGCCTGAACTGGCTGAACATCACCAACAGGCAGTATTGTGGGTAAGAACGAGGAAAATGCACTGAAGAGTAACCTTGGAATAGTGTTTGTCTAATAGCTTGTATTTACTTGGGGTAACTCCTGACTCCTTTATTAAATGACTGTGCATTGGTTTGCTATATACTCACTTAAAATCACACCCTAATCAATAAACTAGTATTTGTTTTACCTAATGCTATGTGGACTTTAGAGGGTGTGAATTAGTGAGGCTGGATCAATCTATTTCTATGTTAAATGGATAAACATGAGTCTATGGTGATTGAGGAAGTGTCCCAGTTCCTGTAGGATGGAAATTCCTGGAAGCTGGGGGTGCTTGTGTGGGGGCCATTGCCTGAATGGCCAGAGGGTGCACACCCACTGGCTGGGGCTGATTACATGCAGAAGGCTAGTGTGAACTGATTAAGGAGTGAGTAGTCATCTGGCAAAGTGAGGTAAAATAGGGTTCAGGAGTGGAACTCAAGGGGTCACAGCAGCACCCTGGACTAGATCCTGGGAGTAAAGTCATAACCATGTATTCCAGTAAAGTTACACATGTTTGTATGGTCAAGTCAGTAATTCTAAAACACAACTACTTCATTTATATGTGAGCTACATCCAGTTCTACACTATTATATTATATTGGAGCACCAAGCACATACAAAAATTACCATATGGTATTATTGGAAAACCACTGCTGCTTTAGTTTTACCTTTAAAATGACCAAGCATATCTGGTGAACAGGGAAAGAAAGAAAGCAAGAATGCTGGATTTTACATGGTGACTATGATTCCAGAAACAAAATGTATGAAGATAATACATGGGAATTTGGGGTACCTTCTTGTAGCCATGGATCTTGCTGTACATGAACACAGATTTGAATGCCAGATTTAACTATTAAGAATGGTTTAACAAGCTGTATGCTGGAGATAGTGTTTCCAGGGCTAGCTAAGTGGGAACAGTCTGAACTGATTCAGGGATGTCAAACATGCAGCCCCTGAACCTATTCCATCAAGCCCATGACTGTACTCTGTGGAACCACACTCTCTCCCTAACAGAGAGAATGTCCTAGCATTTATGTATGGCCCCCCTGAAGTACATTTCAGTCAAAACTGGCCTGCTACAGCAAATGAGTTTGACACCTCTGCAAGAGTGACTGGTCCTTACGTGATCTCTACAATGTCCAAACCAATGAGATTCAAGGCATATTGATGTTAGTAACTAAGAAAAATGTATGTAAACTATCTAGCATAGACATGACTAAACTGGAATTGGAACTGGTATCACCTGGTATCCTCCTAAATCCCCTAGTCTGCATGAGCACAGAGCTGTCACATGCCCAATAAAGTAACCTGAGTGATGAGCTGTAGTCAATTTGTATTTTTAGGATCCCTGAGAACTGGATGAAGTGTTCTCCCAGAAATGGACAAGGTGTTCTGGATGAGCCAAGTGGAGGAGTTCTTGGAAGGAATCCCAACATTATTGTCTTGCAAAAATATCTGGTAAGACATTTCTGAGGACATATTTTCCAGACCATAAAAAAGTATAAAGTTCTCAGAATTCAAACTGCAATCAAAGAGTATATAGAAAGAGAGAGCAGCTCACACACGGAGCTTTAATGCTGCTTAAATATAAAAGCAAAGTTAAAGGCAGTTGTAAAGTTATGACAGTTGCCTTCAGATCTTGCCAAAGTACCAGATGCTGTTGCAGCAAAAATTCTGACAGGATACAGTGGGACAGATGGTGTGACATCACCTGACAGTATTCTTAGGACATGACTACTTATTTTGACATTGTGTGTGAGGTTATTTTCTGCTTATGTTGCTGTAATTCCTACATTAAATACAATTGTTACTAATCTTATTAGATAAGGCTTATTTCTACAGACTCATAAATGACAACACAATATTAGGCACAAAACAAATATGCCCTGAAATACCTGAAGAGCTTGTTATATGGGCAATCTCCATGAAAAGAATGTGTGTAGATATAAAAGCAATGAGGCTAAGTTACGGCTATAGCTTCTGAGCCTATTAGTGTTTGAAAAGATCAAGTACATCCTCATTATAAGCAAACTTCACTGTTATACTGAAGTACATTAGTACTGAAGAATTTGTCCAGGCCACAACATTTAAGGGACTTAGATTTGACATGTACATAATTATATGCTTTAAATACTGTAAGCCACAGTGGATCAACTCCTGTGTTTTTTTTAAGCACAGAAACTACATCAGAGTTTATAGAATGCATTCCTGAGCTATTTCATCTGCAGAGTCTGCATTACGCTACATGCCCTGGAGATGGCTGCCTCTTACTGAACTCCTTCCCTTAAAAATTCTAAACATTTGAAGAATGCAGTAAAGCCATGAAAAATGACTGTTGTCAACTAATAACATGAGAAAAATTATAATCCACTTAGGAATTTAAAGGAACCAAGACAAATGACCCATGTCAGAGGATGCTAATATACAAGCGGTAACGGAACAAAGACAAATCACCTACATTTGTTTTATCATTCACCATGTATAACAGCTCTTGCAAAATTATGTCCCTATGTTCTATGGTTTTGCTCTTACATGCCACAAAACTATTGCTCTCTCTGATGTATTCTTGTGCTCCACAGGGTCAGGTAAGATCTTAGGACATGAACTTTTATTTTGACGCTGTATATGTGATTGTTTTCTGCTTATGTTGCCATAATTCCTACCTGAAATATAATAATTACTAATCTAATCAGATAGAGATATTTCTACAGGCTCTTCAAATGACAACACAATATTAGGAATGTGGCAAATTGGTCCCGGAGTACCAAAAAAGCTTTTTTATATTGGCAAGATCCAGGAAAAGAATGCATGTACAGTATATATGAAAGTGATGAAGTTAAGTTACTTGGTTGTATCTTCTGAGCCCACTAGTGTTTGAAAAGATTAAAATCTTGCAATACAAATACATAGGTGTTAAGCAAAGTTCTTTCAATCTGAGTGGCAAGATGCAGACCACACTCTAACTTGACATGCACATGCTCTCAAAGCATAAAGGCACAGATTTGCAGCCTGCAGCCATCCACCATAGAACCAGTTGCTGCAACTAAACCTTGTGTAGCTAGATTGTATCAGTTAAGCAAAGCTGAAAGAAAAAGTACTATTCTGGCAGAAATACTGGGGAGCAATTGGCTTACCTGAATTTCCTGGTCACAGTCACTAGAAAAATCCTCCATGGGCTATACCTGCAAGCGATAGGGCCATAGATACTTCTCCTCTATACTTATTTGAAGCCCCATGCACTTACGGAGGAGCAAGGAGGACACAATCCTTGCACTTCCTTGAACAGTGTCTTCAGAAATTCCTGATCTTTAAAGGGGCCACACAAAGAGACAGCTCCTTCTACCTTCCTCTACTACACACACAAACAAAGGTCAGGCACAACATGGTCCCCAATAATGGGTTGTGGAGAGGCAGTGTCTCATGATCTTGTCTCACTCTGCCTAGGACTAGAAACAGGTCAAAAGCTAGGCTGCTCCATGACATCTATAGATGCTTCTTGCAAATTTATTCCAGCTCCTTTGGCTTAAATGGAACTGACAAGCCCAGCTTTTAAGAAGGAAAAGGGAATGTCTGCAACAATGTCACTTGGGAGGTCTATATTTTTATTCCCAGCAAAAGCATACTGTTTGAAGCTGCCATCATTAGAAGAAAGAAGAGAGATAACTGGATTAATTGGTTTAGTGTTCTACAAATCCAAAGCAAAAATCAAGCAAAGCAGCACACTCAAATGGCCCTGTGCTGCACGTGTTCTATACTTGCAGAAATAAAGGGATGCCCTCTCTGTTCTCTTTGGGTTGAACATACTCTACATCAATGTGAACAATAAACTAAAATGGTCTGGACGGGATTAGTGCATGACATAGTGCTCCCAGCTGGTTACTGGGGTATAATTTTATGCACTTTCCCCCATAATAAAACTCAGAAAGAAAGGATAGGTGAAAGACTTGTGATCTTGTTTGGCTCTGCCTAAGACATTTGGGGAATAGCTACATTGTGATAAAAGACACAGCATAACAGTGGGTGGCCTGAGTCAGCTGATTTAGGATTGCAGGCTTAGGCCAGGTGTGGCCAAACTGCGGCTCGGGAACCACATGTGGCTCTTGAATGAAAAAGTGCGGCTCGCGGAAGAATGTCAGCAATTCAATTTAGTATATGAAAGTATATGGCTATATGCCTCAGTGCAGCTCTTGAAAGTTTAATAACCAACTTGTGTGGCTCTTGACTTCCATAAGTTTGGCCACCCCTGTCTGAGGCTGTGGGATATAAAACTGAAGTGCAGATGCTCAACGCTTGGTCTGGACCCTAGGCTCTGGGACCCTCCCTCCTTATGGGGTCACAGAGCCTAGGCTTGAGGCCAAATGTCTATGCCACAGGTGTTTTACTGTAATGTAGACGTACCTGATGAGGCAAAAAACAGTCTTGTGCCAGTGGCTGGGGTTCTACAGTTGTACATTTTTTAATGATATGCTGCATCTATAATAGCTATCTAAAATGTACTACCAGTAAAGCCCTGCAAATTGGCAGATATCTGCACTACATCCACAGATATCCGCATCTGCAGACCATTTCTTGTGGATGCAGATCAGATACAGGCACCACATATTTTTACCTGCACAGAGCTAGAGCCCTGCAAACGGTGGGTTACTCACCAGTAACCATCCTTCTTCGAGATGGGCTGCTCAGATCCATTCAGTAATAGGTGTCTCCGTGCCGGAGCACCGGATTGGTTGGAAAAACTTGTCCTAGCCTGTCAGAAGAGGGGAGGCGGCCACCGCCTCTCGCGCCACCCGCGGCTATATATATGGCCGCCTCCCCTCTCCCTCCTCAGTTCCTCAGAGTTGACAACTCCAGAAGTCGGGACGGAGGGGAGGGACCTGAATGGATCCAAGCAGCCCATCTCAAAGAAGGACGGTTACTGGTGAGTAACCCACCATTCTTCTTTGAGTGCTGCTCGGATGCATTCAGTTATAGGTGACGACTAGCCATGCTGATGGATGGCGGGTGGAGTTGGTACTTCCACCTTCAGCACAGCAACAAGCCCTGTAAGGTAGAGGCCCCGCAGCAAGACGCTCGCCGGAGTCAACAGGCGAGCAGACCTTGACGGGCTCAGAAGCAGCAAGAGCTGAGGGTCAACCCAGGACAGGGGCAAGACTGAAACCACCAAGGCAGAACGAATAAGCAGGTTGGACAAGGTCACCAGAGCTGAAGAAAAAGGACGCAACCTAACAAAAATGGGTTGCGTAGGTGCTCTGCATTGGAAGAAAAACATGGAGTGTAACTAACAGACTACAATGTCTGGGCATAGGCCATGTCACGTGGACTCGAAGGAGAACACTAAAAGCTAGCAAATGAGACTAGCCATATGGGCGTGTCACACGTGAGAACAAACAAAGAGTAGCATAGAGCACCTGAAGGCTTAGCAGGAGCCACGTGGTCATGGACTGATCTGGCGACTATCGAATACACAGGAAGAAGTAAGGGAATGACTGTGCCCCTTATCTAGGATGCGACCAAGCAAGCCGTCTGGTTAAAAGAGAGAAAATGAGGATACAAGGTTGTAAAATAGGCTCAAGGGAGACTGAGAAGACCACGAGACGCTAAGCTGCGGCATATAGAGTCGAGCCAAGCAGGGTGGGGGCCTATGGTACGCTAGTTAACAACCTGGTAGTGTGGAAGCGCACATTTTCAGCCGAGCAGACACCACAACCAGGTTCTCGCAGGAGAGAGGTTCCGGGAAAGGTCACTAACAGCAAGATGGCCTGAGGCAGTGCTGATGAGATGGTCCTACTAGGGCCCACAGGGGGCTAGAATGCAGAGGAGGACCCCGCTGGTCTAAGCTTGTAGGGTTTGCATCGCGAAGCTCTCACTAAGGAGTGGGGGGGAGGGTTAAAGGAGAGAATTCTTACTGCCGTCTGGTGACCCCCCTCAGTGACCGAAAGAATCGAAGCAGAGCCATGAAAGGCCACGGACTCAGTACCTATAGTGCTTGTCGGAGGAATAACGTTACCACTTTGCCATGCCAGGGCTGCCAAGGAGAAACTCTTCAATACATGGATATTAAAGAACTCTGCTGCCAAGGGAGGTTCCTTCCAAAGCTAGAGAATGGGACCGTAATAGGGTGGCAGCTGTCGCATCTGAAGGACACCCCAGGATCAGAGAACCCAACGAAGTTTTCTCCCCAGCAGGAGCCAGAGGGTGAATAAAAGGGGGGTAAAACCCCAAACTGTTATATGTTGAATAAAAGTGGGCTCTCTGTCTATCACGTCATCGGGTGGGCAGTGGGTGTCAACAGGTCCTTGAAAATGGAAAAAGGGGATCGCAGAACTGCCAGGCGCCACCAACACGCATGGGGAGAACCACAGTAGCACTAAGGGACTACGCGCAGCATAGTCAGATGGTCCCACGGGAAGGCAGGGTGGAAAGGGGGGTCATGTCCTGCCAGGGAATAGGACCGTAGAGTGCCCTGGAAGTAGGGAACCTTCTGTCTGATGTAGACAGCTTTCCAGAAGGCAGTCGATACTGAGGCAGGAAATATAGGTGGGAGAGCACTCGAAGGGATGGATCCTTCGCAGTTTCCCAATGTATGGTCGTAACTAGGTGTTCCCTCTCAGGGTTTGAAAGGATGCCCCTGGCCGTGCTTTGGTGAGGTCAGGGGAGAGTGGGCTACCTCGGGGGGGGGGGGGGGGTAGACAAAGGTGAGGGTTCCTGAGGTGGACACCTGGTTCCCACTAGATCACCAGAAGGTAGAGACGTGCAACCTTGCAAGGGAGGGAAAAAAAGGAGGAGTGGGCCGTACCTTGGGCCCGTGCAGGGGTAAAGACCCGCTCTGAAAGATACCTTCCTGATTAAATTAGCTATTCAGGTAGCTGTACTGCTATACAGATGTGTCCCCTTCAGTGCGCAGAAGATATTCCTGTCGAATGGGGGTTGGGTTCGCAGCGCAGAAATGATGGTGCGACCAGGGGTATCGCCTCCCCTTCCCAACCCGGATATGAGGGGGCCTACCTGGGACACTCATCATGGCCACAGGCACAGTCCTGTTGCAAGTAGGCTTCAGATGTGTGTGTCTCGGAGCCCCCGCAGCAGCTGAGGCTACAACGAGACGTGCCTCCATTCCTCGGTGAGGTGTTAGGGTGGGGAACGCGGTGGGGAATATCCAGGAAGGAAGGGTGCTAGGAGTAGAAGAGGGGCGGTTTCCGTCTTCAGGAAAGTTGCTGCTTAAGGGTTGGTGGGGGGCAGCTACGGTATTGGGGTACTGGCACTGTAGGCGGGCGTCATTGTATTGTCGGCCCCTGGCGTTCCGATCTAAGTCCTGCTCCCACGATTGGAGAAGGGGAAGAGCAAGGAAGGATCGGGATGATTCCCACTGGTCCCGCCTTCCCTAGAGAAGGGGAGGGAGGTTGGCTGTCTGTGGCAGTGATGCCCTAGGATCCCCTGCACCCTAAGGGTAAAGAAGGTGGCGGTGATCAGAGGGGCCCCTCCTTGTGAAAAGGGGAAGCAAAAGCCCACTTCTTTCCATGGGTAAAGCGGGAAGGAAAGGGACTGTCCTGCCAGGGGAAATGGGGAGCTAAATCAGGGGGGTGGATCCAGGAGGAAGAAGGCCAAAGTATTTGGCCTCTCCTCAAGGATCCTGGGCTGTGCCCACTACAGAAAGGGTTTCAGGGGGAAACAAGACAACCCCCTCAAAGAGCAGGTCAAGAACTGTCTGCTGTGCATTAGGTGGTGCTCTAGGCTCCCTAAGCCATGCTACCCTGCGGAGGGTAACCACCGAGGCCATGGTGCGAGTAGCGGTGTCCACCGCATCGTGTGCCAAAAGAAAGAGGTCTTGCAAGATTATGTTGCCTTCCTCCAGGAAGGCATCATACTCTTCCTTGGCCTCAGGTGGAAGCGTATTCCTAAATTTCCCGAGTGACTCCCAGACATCCAGCAAGTACCTGCTGGTTATAGCCTGGTTGTTTGCCACTTGTAATTGGAAGGCCGATGAAGAATAAACCTTACGGCCTAGCAGATCCAGCTCCCTGGTTTCCCTGGAGGGGGGGGGTCCCTGGGGGGGTTCCCCAGGCCCCACTGCCATCTGGACCACGTCCCTGGGGGGAACTGGGTGGCCAGCAAGGGAGAGGTAGCCCGACTCAGATACCTGAAACTTCAAGCTCGCCGTATTCGAAACTGGGGAGACGGAACTTGGGCTCTGCCACTGGGAGCGTTCGGGGTCCCATACGCTCAGGTGGGGTGGGACTGCTAAGGACACCATCGATGCGAAGGCCGGTCCGAAGAGGGTATCGGGGGGAAGACTCAAGGACTCCACATCCATACCCAAATGGGCCACAGCCCGGCGCAATAGGTCAAAATGTGTCAAAAGGTTTCCCGTAAAAGACTCCAGTGCTAGGGACAGCGCAGCACCGGGAGTCCACCATGGAGGAGAGGGAGTTCCCGGGGAGGACCATTCTTGTGGCCGAAACCGCAAAGGTGATGGGGCTGATGTGCGGCGCCGAGGCCGTTTGGAGACCCTAGAAGGTCCCTCTTCCAGGGTGGAGACAAGGGAAAGGGATCGAGATTCCTGGTCCAGTGCTGGCAGTGGAGTGGTGTTGGCCCCCGCTAGAGCAGAAGACGAGGGACTGGAAGGTGAGGGCGAGCATCCTGGATAAACCCAGGCCTTCGAGATGAAGGCCGGTTTGCCCCTTCTGATTGGAGGTGGGACAGGGGGAGTCGGGAGTAGCAGCAGGGCTCGTGCTGCCTCCACCGCTTCCGAGGTGGACGGAATGAGAAGCGACTCTACTTGAGTCGCGGGCAAGTCCTCGCTGGGGGAGGAAGGACTGCCTGGGTGGGAAGGCTCCCACTCCTGCAGCACCGTGCTCTGCGGTGCCAAGGGTGGAGTCAGCCGGTGCCGGGGCAAGCTCTGCACCGGTGAGGCTGGGCTGTACTGTGCCGTTGGCACCAGAGATGACATGGCGCGGTGCTAGGCTAACTGAGGAAGACCTTGATCTATGCTGAGGCGCTGGGTAGGCACTGCAGTGCCGGAGTTGGTGCTGGGCTAACTGAGGAAGACCTTGATCTATGCTGAGGCGCTGGGTAGGCACTGCAGTGCCGGAGTCGGCACCGAGGTGGTGCAGCAGCAGCGGCCACCGGTGGCACGGTGCCGTGTAAGCTCTGGTGCCAAGCTGAGTCTCGGTGCTGGGTATGAACCCAAAGCCTCAGGTGAAGGGTGCCGAGCCTCCTCCGAGGCTGGGGTGCGGCGTCGCTGTTCCCTCTCCTTGATCGTTCTGGGTTTGAAGGAGAGACAAATGGAACACGCCGAGACCATGTGGTCCTTGTCCAGGCGCCTAAGGCACTTCCCATGGGGGTCATCCCAGGGGAAAGCCTTGCTGCACTCGGTGCAGGGTTTAAACCCCAGCATCATCGATGCGATGTTCCGGTCTGGTGTTGGGGACTCTCGTGGTGGAGTTAAATCCACGAACAGATGTACCCAGCCGGACAGTGAGTCGAAGACAAAGAGACAGGCTGCTTGCAATCGGCAAGGAGTGGACATTCCAACTCCGACGTGCAAGGCAGAAGAAATGAAACTAAGGAGGGGGCGGGGAGGTGGCCGTATATATAGTCGCGGGTCACATGAGGGTCGGTGGCCTCCTCCCATCTTCTGACAGGCTAGGACAAGTTTTTCCGTCCAATCTGGCGCTCCAGCATGGAGACACCTATTACTGAATGAATCCGAGCAGTGCTTCAAGAAAAATATGTGGCTATCTATGGATATCTGCGTTATATCCGCATCCACAGATACAACACTGATATCCATGGACCATTTGGTGCGGATGCACATCTGATATGGATCCACATCTGTATCCGCATGGGGCTCTAACTACCAGTGTTAGGTTAACAAACTGTACTAGTGGAGGAAAATAGAGGGATGAACTGATTAAAAAAACCATCATCTATACAACAACAGTTTGCATGCTAGTATAACTTGCATTGCCTTGGCTCTGTTGTATTGCCTCACCTGTAAATCTGACACCCTTTAATTTCCTGCTAATGTAAGAAAATAACTTGCCTTGTCAAGAATTTTCCAGATTTCATAATAAAGTTTGAGGCTATGTCTATACATAAGAAGTCAGTTTGAATTAATAAACTCAAACTAATAATGATTAATACAAACTAAGTTAATTCGAACTAACATGGCCCCACTAGAAACCCAAATTGAACTAGTTGTCCATGGACAGGACTTGCTAGTTTGATTTAGGAAGCGGGCATCATGGGAAGTGTGGCAACACAGCACTCTGCCCCCATCCAACAAATAGAAAGAGGAAGGCACCCTGGGACAAACGTCAATCTGCATCAATTCAAACTAACAGTTAGTTCGAATTAACACAGCTCCATTGGGTTAATTTGAATTAATAAATTTGAATTAACCGTTACTTCAAAGTTAAGCGAGGTTTTATAAATCTGAAGTAAGTGTTCATTACTTCAAACTAAGGAATTCCTTAGTTTGAAGTAATGAAAGCCAGTGCAGCCGTGCATTAATTTAGTTTGAATTAATCCTCATTAATTTGAGTGAAATTGTAAGTGTAGACACATCCTGAGAGACTAAACTGTTCATTCCTATAGGCATAGTATAGCCAGAGATGGCTCTGCAATATTTTAACTTTGCAGGGTTGGTAGCTTTGCCTATTATTAAACCTGCCCAGCATTTCCCATTCTAATATGGTTTTCATTGCTTATAACCTTTTCAAACTTTAAGCTTTTAGGCTGAACTTTTGTGTGTCGGGTGTCTGGCTGCGCTGCTCTAGAAAACTTCAGCCAAAAAGAGGTCAGCCATTCCAGACAGCAGGGCTAGGGAAAAATATGCATAGGCTCAGAGACTTCAGGTCAGAAGGGACCAATATGATCACCTAGTCACTAGTTTGACCTCATATAATGGCAATTTAACCAAAAAACCTAGCTCCGACAGCTGTACTGGACAGGGTTAGTGCATGATATAGTGCTCCCGGCAGGCTACCGAGATACAATTTTATGCACTTTCCCCCATACTGCTATACTCCCCAATTCACAATGAACCTCTTGACCATTAATACAATCAGCAATGGTTTATTCTACTTTTACTTCTGTATAAACCATTTCCACTATTTGCAATGCCTTTTAGGAGCTTTTGAAATAAAATCTATCTTTTGATTCCACTTGTCAACCTTAGTCTCCAATGCATTTAGTGAAGTCAAAATGAATATGATTATTTTAAGTCCCTCAGTTTTGCACAAGCACCAATAACGATCTTAGTGGAGCCCTGGGAGCAATGCTTGCTAGCTAAAGGTGACTTGAGAACCAGCAGGTGGAGCCAACAAAATGGATTTCTTGGTGAGTTCTGCAAAAATAGTGGTTATAATTTTATTTTGAAATATTTCAGTAAGAGTGATAAAATAACATGAACAATCTTTTTCACCAAACCACGCTAATTTAAGGTAGGCCAACTTTTTGGCATTAAATTCTGCCATATGACTTTTCACCAATATTTGCATACTAGACAATTAAGATTAGGCACCTGTGATTAGAATAGAATCATAGGGTTGGAAGGGACCTCATGAGATCATCAAGTCCAACCCCCTGGGGCTTGAACCCAGGACCTCCTGCATATTAAGCTGAGATGCTAGCCACTACATTGCAATCCTGCAATCACAATTGTACAGATGGACCCCCTGAACTTGCACACGACCCTTGTGGAGTGAATGGGGCCCCATGAAGTGACACAGGGCACCGATAAAATAACCAGTTATAAAATAGGGGGCTTTATCAATGCCAAAACAATGGGAATTGTCAATTCCAAGCACCTCTGAAAAAAATCGGGACACTTGCATATAAAAGACACCCAAGATTAAAAGTATTACAGAATTTAACATATGTTCATTCCACAGTGTAGCTGCATAATCACTAAACATGCCAACAGAAATGACCTCTATATTTTTGCGTATTTAATTCTATTTTATATTAAAAATTAATCTAGAGTCCACCACACTAAAATAATTCTTTTAAAAAACTGATCCCTCTAAATTAAAGGTTACTAAAATTTTTAGGTTCCTTTTATGTAAAAAGGAGGCTAAACAAGGAGTTTCTTGTTATCAAAATGCTCGTCTCTTTCTACCTACCGATACAGGAGGATAAACTTCGAAATATAGCTTAAGGTATGTCCATAACATATCATAAGGAAAAATCCTTGGTCTCTGTAATATTTTATACAGTTAAAATGGAGAGTATTTTAAAAATGTAATTTTTTTTCAGTTTAGGTATTTGGTTAACTTTTTGTATTTTGTTGCATTTGCACAATGAGAACAGGCTAGCAGTTTAACTTTTTTGATCCATTTTTAGTTAGTTTCACTTTCTAGGAAGGGTTGTTAAATAATTGGAATTAACTCAAACAATTAATGCAAAATACATAAACCAGATTTTAAAAATCAGCAATGATTAATCACAGTTTTAAATCACACTGTTAATAATAGAATACCAATTTAAATGTATTACGAATATGTTTGGGTGTTTCTCCACATTTTCAAATATATTGATTTCAATTACAACACAGAATACAAAACATACAGTGCTCACTTTATATTACTTTTAATTACAAATATTTGCACCATAAATACGATAAACAAAATAAACAGCATTTTCAATTCACCTTATGAAAGTACTGAAGTGCAATCTCTGTATCATAAAAGTGTAGCTTACAAATACCATTTTTTTCTATAACTACACTCAAAAATCAAATGATGTAAAACTTTAGAGCATACAAGTCCTACCTCTTCTTTAGCTAATTGCTAAGACAAGTGTGTTTACATTTACAGCTGCCACTTTCTCACTTTCAGGTGACATTGTAAATAAGAACAAGCATTTCACATGGCACTGTTGCAGCTGGTGTTGCAAAATATTCAGAATATATATTTGTAGTGCTTTGTTCATTCCTCTTCAATGTTCTGAGCAAGGAGGCTTGCACCTTTGACCTTTGGAGACTGTTTTGTAGTCTTTGGACTAAATTATTCACAGCGGGATCCAGATAATCAGGCCGTGCTAATACTAAACTATCTAACATACTGATAACTGAAAGTAACAAGTGGCAGCTCTCACATATTTGCCATCGTACCAGGATGGATCTGGATCTGCCAGAGTGACACTTCAGGAATAGCTGGATGAGCAAAACAGCATGGCACCCTCTTTTTACTACGTAGAGTAGGGCTCTCAAACAAGCACCCCATGGGCTGCATGTGGCCCCTAAAGCTATCTCCTGCAGCCTGCAATGACACAATCATTACTGATATTTGCAATATCGTTGTATGAAAAGGTTTCTGTGGTGCAGCCCTCCGGGTGATTTGAGTTTGAGAGCCCAGATGTAGAGTCTGCCCTCTCTGACTAGCTTTATGGTTCCTCGTCAGCCTCCTCTGGACAGCTCTTTAGCCTCTCCCTGGCTGGTTACATGGGTTGCAATTCCTAACATTCTGCTGACAGGCCAGTCAGTTATCTGGTCCTTGTGCTCAGCTAATCTGCCCTGCTCTCTCCCCACTGTTACTATCTTTCTCTTACACAGCTTCTTCTCCCAGGTCTTTGATGCTCCTGCTGTTCTCCTTTCAGCCTGCCTCTCTGGCTGTCTTCTATCTTCTTTCCTTCCAGCTTCCCACTGTTATCCCACCTCACAGATTTTTGTCCTATTGCTTCTACTTCTTTGCCTTCTGAACCCTCTTCCATTGCCCCTGCACCCCACCCAACACACAAATGGTTGAGTAGTCACAAATTCTGGGATGAAGAATTAAATTTCAAATAGGGTAGAAACTGCTACAGTTGAACTAAAGAAAGACCTGAGTTGGGGTGCATAACTGAAAAGAAATGTACTTTTTCCATGCCTTATTTTTTGTAAAATACAAACACTTAAGCAGCTGTGATTTAAAAAGGTCGTTTCATGGTACTGGTGTTGTAGGAAAACATTCTCACAAATGCAGTGCATTGAAAATGTGGGCTCTCCTAGCAATGTGCTCCCAATCAAAAGCAAATTCTTATGTGGTTCTTGCCCATACATGGCAGCAACTTTGAATGGTATTAGGCTTCTCCAAAGAGGGTGTTGTGGTATTTATCCGGGTTTTCTGCACCACTATTTTTCAATTCAAGTCTCTACCTTAACTTGGCAATACAAGTTTGTGAATTACCAGTGCTGGATTTAGGCACACAACAAGTAAACCATAGCTTGGGGCCTCACATTATGAGAAGCCTCATTACTCTTTCTGTTATAATGCAATACATGTTTTTCTCTTTAACTTTTATGGAACAGGGCCTCTGAATCTTGACATAGCTCTAGGCCTCAGCATGTCTTAATCCAGCCCTGTGTGTCACAGTCCCTTCAGAGGCTGCACCTGACTAGAGAATGAGAGCTCAGAGGCCTCTGCTAAACATGGACTATATCAGGGGTGGCCAAATTTATGGAACTCAAGAGCCACAAAAGTTGATTATTAAACCTATAAGAGCTGCACTGAGCAATATAGCCATGTTTTACCTACTCCAAAATTACTCAGTTTAAAATTCACTGCACACTTTATCATAAAAAGAGGGCAAATATTGATCCTACTAATGTCAGATTCTAATATTACTTGAGATTACTGTGAAAACTAGGCCTACCTACACAGTAAAATCTTAGCTTCTCCCACTCTCCTGATGCCACCGCTACTCCCTACCGTCCTGACCCCCTCCCTAACCCGCAGGCCCTGAGACAGGCTCCCCCAGACCCCCTACCTGGCCGCTCTGATGGCTAGACACAGGCTGTGGCTCACTCCCCTTACTTTAAGCCCTGCCTGGGCTGAGCATTCAATATGGCTGCTCTGGAGGCTAGGCACAGGCTGGGACACCCTGCCCCCCCGAGCATGCTCTGAGCATGCTCAGGGAAGGAGATTTGAAATTTGTAGGCTGGAGCTGCTTTCCTCTGGCTTTCTTCCAGGAGCCGCACTTTTTCATTCAAGAGCCACATGCGGCTCCTGAGCCACAGTTTGGCCATGCCTGCACTATACTAATGCAGAGAGGAGAAGGCTGAGCTGCTTTGTGTAAAACTAAGAGATAGGATATGGCTTTCTGATACCCCCATCTGCCAAAGCAGGGGCTTTTTGACCATTTGTAGTCCCTTATATTGCAAATCTATTCACTTCACCTGACTGGTTTCATATTAATACCAGTGGTGTAACTGGAGAGCACCATGTAATCTGGCAGAAACATATTTGGGTAAAGATATTCTGTTCCTCAGAGGGACAGAGATTACTTAACTGCTCCATTATTTGTTTTTTGAAACTTTCAGATGGTCTAGAGATACAAAGGCTGTACGCTATATAAAAAGAGACACTTTCCAAACTCTGATACATACATATTCATCTAAATTTTACATATTTAGAATAATAATAATGCCACTACAAAAACTACATAAAAAAGGATTTTTCAGTGACATGGCTTTAAACACTTGGAAGTTAGGAATAAAATTTATTTAACTCAGCCACCTTGTGCATGTGCAGCATGATGCTATTTTTATTACATGCTATTTTCCTAATCACATACCTCTTTTCTACAACTTTGGAGGCCCATTTGCATCATCTTTTATGCCTATGCAGCATTCTGTTTATGCCAGAGTCCATAAATCACTTGTATATAAAACATGCAGTGAGTAAGTTAAGAACTTCTGTGTTGCACACCATACAAAAGTCTGCATGGAGACAAAATTCACATGATGCTATACTTCATTAGGAACACCCTTCTTGAAAACCTGCATAAATACTTGCAGAAATGTAAAACAATTAGGTCAACAAGTATCATATTCTGACCTTGTTTTCTCCACACACTAGATCACATTTCTGGGTAGAGTGTAAATGTTGGAGGGATAAGTTTACTCCTCTGTCATGCACAGGCAATTGTCTCCTTCTATTTGCAATGCCAGGTCAGTGGAACTGGTTTTCTGGTATACAGACTGATTTGCTTGGAAACTGATGGAACTAATGAGTTATCGGGCAACCCTGAGACACAAGACTGTTCTCACAGATGACTCTGTGGCTTGGTCAGACTTCAGAGTAAATTTTGGCCTCAGCCAGAGATACAGCAGACCCAATCAATGTCACTAACCATGAGATTTTGTTGGTTCATTTGAGAACTCTAGAAAGAATAACTGGAGCTGCTTTGCTCTTATCTCACTTGGAGAGTGCAAAGGGCAGCTGTGAGCAATTGTCCTCTGTGACCAGGGTTCTCTCCTATGGATGCTACACTGACACCTGTGAGTCTGTCAGCTTGAGAATGACACAAAGTTGGTGGGTTGAAGGAAACTGCTAGAAAGGTTGGATGCCATTCTGCTAGCAGCCTTCACTGAGGGACCATGACCACCATATGCAAAAGAGGTTTGTAAGATAGGGAGTGGTGTTAGAGCACGGATGCTGCTGCAACCAAGAGACTTGCAGAAGCTGAACGTAGTACAAATTGCTGCACCCCACTTAGTAAGTGGAAATGCACACTGAGGGCAGCAACACTTTAAAACCAGTGCACCATGGTCTACACTGGTGCTCCCATTAAGTTTCCAGATGGAATTCTACATCTTTGGTTATACTCTACAAAGCCGTAGATCTTACCTGATCGTCTGCCTTTCTTCTCACGCCATGTACTCACAAATGAGATCAGAAGAGGCATTTGGGTGGGAACTCCCCTGATATAAATGGGAGGAAGCTGCTTGATAGTACATTGTCTGAGAATGATCAATGACTCTGGAACTCATTCCCACCCTTGGTATTCCAGAGTCTGGATATGTTCATCTTTTAGGAATGTTGCTATGGCCATCTTTTCTCCCAAGCTTTTGAGGAAGATGTTAAATTTATTTACAGCCTTCTGGTATTCTGTGTGTTTTAAAATTATGATACAGGTGCTAAGAGAATAAGATGGGAGTCTGTAGACATTGTATTTCTATATATTTAAATAAAATAAAATATTCAGCATAAACAAACTGTGAGAGTAATTCCATTGAGTCTATCGTTTCTAAGGCCAGAAGGGACAAATGTGATAATCAATGCTACCCTCTTGTATAACACAGGCCATAGCAATTCCCTATTTTTATTAATTCCTATTTGAATTAGAGCAGTGGTTTTCAAACTGTTTTTTTCTTGGAGCCAGTTGAAAAAAATCATTAATGCCCATGACCCAACAATGCATTCTAGACTTTTTGCTGTGGTAGCAGGGTGTGCTGCGATCCTGTACCTGAAGGTCTGCAACCAAGTACAGGATCCTGAATCTACATTTGAAAACCACCGAAACTAGAGATTATCTTTTACAGAAACACCCATCCTTGATTTAAAACTGCCAATGATAAAAATAATCCACTACAGCCCTTAGTAAATTGTTCCATTGGTTAATTATTCTAACTGTTAATTCAGATGTCTGCAACCTCTGCCGATCCCTGTGCTGGTCCTTCCTCTCCAACCTTCAGCTGGTGCCAGCAGCCCCCTTGGCTGAGAAAATGTGGTAGCTGCCTGAAAATTCAGCAGCTGTCACAGCTGGAGTGGGTACACTTCCCAGGCATGCCACGGAAAGAAGTCACCTAGAGTGGCTCATCTTGGCAGTGTGCGTAGGGACAGGGATTCCCAGGCATGACACAAAAAGCAGCAGCTCCTTTCAGGGGTTCCCAGGCATGCTGCAGAAAGAAGCTGCCCAGAGTGTTTCCTTTGGGGAGCATCACACTACAGAGAGGAGCCACTCCAAGCAGCTTTTGTGTGTCACATGGAGGCACAGGCATAGGCATGGGGGACCCCCCCAACCCCGTGTCTCAACTGCACCCAAAGGAAGATACCTAGAGTGACTGTCAGTGGCAGGAATGGCAATTTCTGTGGTACTGCAGAAGGTGCTGCATGCTGCTCTGAATGGGTTTGGCTGCCACTATTGGCACACGTGCCAGGGGTTGCCTACCCCTTGGTAATTATTTGTACCTTATTTGTAGTGTGAATTTGTTCAACTTCAGCTACTGGGTCTGCTAGATTGAAAGGGCCATTATTAAAGTTTTGATCCCACGCAGGCACTAAAACTGTGATCAGATAACTCTTTAACCTTTCTCTGTTATGCTAAATAGATGGTGCTCCTTGATCCTATCATTTTAAAGCCTCATTACAACTCCTCTAATCATTTGCATGGCTCTTCCCTGAACTCTCCCTATTTATTAATGTATTTCTTGAATTGTGGACATGAGCAGTGAATATAGTATTCCAAGAGTAGCTGCAAAAGTGCTAAATACAGGACTCCCTACTCTTACCCAAGACTCCCCTGTTAATCCTTCTGGCCACAGCATCACACTGGGAATTCGTGTTCAGCTGATTATCCCCATAACCAAGGTCTTTTGCAGAGTCACTGCTTCGCCAGACAGAGTCCCCTATACTGTAAGGAAAGCCTATGCTATTAAAAACACACATTGTTTGCTTTGCCCAGTTTAGCCAGCATTCTAAATCACTTTTTATCAGTGAGCTGTCTTCCTCATTATTTACCACCCTACCTCAAGGAAGTCATTCTTGATTTAACTGGGGTAAAAGAGATGCGAATCTGACTCCAAAGCTACTACACTAGGTAACAATGCAGAAATAAGGGTTCCACTTTTGTTTCATATGAATAATGGAATTGATGGGATGCATAGCTAGTGGAATGAAAAACAAGAGTATACGTAGATAGAAGTCAGTGCAGTTACTCGATGTAGACAGGTGTAACTGAGAGCAGAACTGTCCCTCTCTCTAAAACACAGACAATCCAGTTAATCTATCGTGCCACCCAACATAAGGCCATATATTTTAATACCTGCACTGCTGAAATATACTGCATTTTCAGTTTAATGATTCTCTGTTTTAAGGATTCCTTTGATGTAAGGTTGTTGTACTATGTCTCTGATCTTCAGTACGCAGAGTAAACACTCCTTTGATAACATCACCTAGCTATAGCCCATAAATTCTATGGTTTCCAGAACAGAATTATAAACAACATGTGACAGCTTCACTCTATTCCAAGCTACTGTATTTTACCAGCAGTCTAAAGAAAAAAGGACTGTCTACAGTACCACATGCTCATGAGAGTATTTACTTTATAAAAATAATCCCAATAAAATTCTCAGGTTCAACAACATATTTTTCCTCTGAAAACTGACAGAAGCTCTTTTGCCTTCTGGTGTTATGTGACATACAGCAGAGAATTAGGCTGATAAGTTTTCATGGCAAATACACAACACAATGATTAATATTAGGAGTTACTTCATCAAATGAGCTCACTGATGGTTGGATTAAGTTAAAAAAAAATTATACTCAGTTCCATGGACTTGCCTGAGATTTTGCTATGCAGAACCTAGACTTATTTTCTATACTGAATTTGGTCCTGAGACATGACGAACATCAAAGCAAGCATCACATTTACGTCTTTAAATAGGTAAGATGTACAAACTAGTTAACTATTTTTGGTTTGTTATCTGAAGCAAAAATTCAAACAAGTTTAAAATCAAAATTAGATTAGAGAGGTTTATCCCTCAGCATTTGAATGACAAAAACTTCTTGTCAAAATGGCTGTTCCTTAAAAAAGGATAAACTAGGTGACTCAGCTGAATGATATACTCCTAGAGCAGTGGTTCCCAACCTTTTCCAGGCTGGAGACCCCCTCATCATAAAAAAAAGTCTGTGGGCCCTATGGATCCAGCCTCCGCCAGCAGAACACAGCCCTGCTGCTCCAGGGGAGCCTCCACTGGGGTGGATCCAGCTCCTGCTGGCAGAACGTGGCCTTGCCACTCTGGGGGAGTCTCCCTGTTCTTGCCCCTTCCCCTGAATATCCTCCCGCCCACCATTCTCCAAGCCCCTCCTTGGTTCCCCCTACCCATCCCCAGGCCCTCTTCCCGCGCTCCCCTTACCTGGCTGGAGCTGCTGCACCTGATCTCCCCCCAGGCTACTCTCCTGAGCATGGTCTAAGCATGCTCATGAGGCGGGAGTTTTAAGAACTCCCTGCCTGGGGGAAACTCCCTGCTGGCCAGAAGCTGGGGTCTCCACTGATCCTGGCAGCATCCGGCCCCAGCTCCCAGCCTCTCCACAGATCCCCTGGAGCCATGCTGTGGCCCCCCACGGGTCCACAGCCCATAGGTTGGGAACCACTGTCCTAGAGACTCAAATTGAACGCAACTGAAGTAATTATGCTCTGTTCTTGGAACTGAGGGAAATTTTTGTCCAAATGGCAAAAAGATTGGTTAAGCAAAGCATCTAAAGATATGCTAAATTTTAAAACATATCCTTAAATTATGTCTGTGTTCAAGAAACAATTTAAGCACAAGCTTAACTGTAAGTGTGTGCTCACAACTCATTGATTTGAACAAGAATTAGGCATATGCTTAGGTATTTCACTGAACTATGGCCCAGATCACTATGCAGTTTAGCACAAGTAGAAGAGAGGCTCAGCAAACCAGCAGACTGGACCAGCAATGAAGCACACAGACATAAGTGCACAATGGAGCTCGCAGTGAAACTGGCTCAACATTGAAAGGAGGCAAAGATGACACAACCCCTCACCTTCATAAGCAACAGCCTCAATTAATAAAAGGGCTGAAAAGGGAAAAATTGTACTGTAATCAAAGTAATATTACAGTACATTGATCCATTTCTAACACAGCAGCCTTAAGAAATACAGCTTCACATTGACATCAGTGCCAATAGTGCAGAGGAAGGCACTAGAACCAGGGAGGAACAACTAAGAAGAAGAGAGAATTTTTTATGTTTACTGGGCATTTCCTCGGATAACACCTACTGATTCTGGGTCTCGCTGTTGTTCAAGAAAAGCCGAGAATTCCACCAGTCTGAGTTTGGTTGTACCAATGGATCGACCCTGCCAAGCGGGAACTGAAGGTGCTGGAGCTGATGCAGGCTCAAACCCTGAAATACAAAATATCATTGTTATGCATAAGTCAATCAATTTCTAAACTGCCATTTTCTCTATTAAATTTAACTAAGAGCCACCATATAGTTCTTTTTAATTCAGGTTTAAAGAAAATACTAAATCAGCATGGGTCTATCATTTGTTAAAAGTAAAAACATGGAAAAATGGGGATCCAACAAAATGATCATAGTATTAATGTGGTTGGTCAACCCAAGAATTTTGTGAAAGAAAAATGGAGGTTTCTTGATTTATTTGGCTAATGTGTCACTATATAATCTTTGCTTAAACCATATCATTGGCTTAACACTTCACTCAGCATGACATTTCTCTGGCAGTATGGTCATTCACAGGCAACATACTCTAATGGGACTCAGAAGACTGGAGTTCTATTCCTAGCTCACCACTGTCTGGCTGTGTGAACTTGGGCTTTCCTTTCCTGTCCTTCTTCCCACCTGTATCTATTTACACTGTAAGCAACTCTAAGCAGGACTCTGCAATGTGTCTGTGCAGGGCGAGGCACAGTGCAGCCTTCAAGCACTGCTGCAATACAATAATAATTAATGCAGGGAGACAACTCAGAATTTAAAATGACACTAATGTCAGTGACTTGACCCACTATGAGGAAGCATGTCTACCACTAGAACTGATTCACCCCAATTAAAACTGGAATTGTTCTCACTTCCTTTGAACTGTGGAAAGCAACAAAAGATGGAGAAAGAATAAAGGAGTGGTGCAACCAACCAGAGGAGACAGATAGATAAAACACTATACCTGTTAAGGTAGTGACACTCCTCTGAGATTTAAAAACTGAGGAGACATTTCTGAAGTGGGTGCAGAGAGATGGACAAGAAGCCAGCGAAGATGAAAGAGGAGTCAGCTAACATGGTCCCATTCCCTGGAATGGGAATCTGTCCGTGCCTCAGAAATCTATCTGGAATTCTTCTGTGCCTCAGATTTAAGTTGCAGAGATTTAGGAAGCATATATAAAAGACTAAAAGTTTAAGATGACTCATTATTTCTGGCTTCGGGAGTAACATTACGTAATTTAGGAAAAACAAGAAGAGAGGAGATATGCAAGACTACAAAGGGAAGTTTTAGCTGGAAAGATGGTTTGTGTCTTTCATGTAGACTACGGTAGGAAATTCTAATGTTGAGAAAAACGGATAGAATCAAGAACAGCAGAAAGATGAGAAATAAAGGGATGAAGAAGTTTGATAAGAGACATAGTTCATTATCATTTGCACAGAAATAATGTCCATGATTGGAACTAGCAATGAAATGCACATGTGAAAACAAAAAGGGAAAAAGATCACAGACACAGTTTTGGGCTAGCATAGCCTGTATTGCTATGAAGTATAAAGTTTCTATCAGTCTAAGGAGTAATAACAGAGAAGAGTTCTCGGGCACAGGTTTCTATCCTGAGATGCTCAGGAAGGAGAGAATGATCAATAGCATATATTCCAGTAGTGACATGTATTAAAACTTTGAGGACTGAATATAAATTATTTTGGTACAAACTCTGATTTTAAGCAAATGACATTTACATGACTGAATGAAGGAAGCAAGATTTAATCCTTAAATTGCAATATGCAACCCCACTACCTGTTATGTTCTTCACAAGTCATTTTCTTGAATAATATGAAATGTTGTCACATAGGCTGTAGTGCTACAAGAACTGCTGGCATTTACGGCAGGGCTGGGATTAGAAGTCTCTGTGTCCCACCTAAGCAGTGATGTCTCTTCATAATTAATAAATTGCTTGTCCACTGATGTCTGGTAGGGATATATGAGAGCCTGGGCACATATTAGTGGACTCCACTTGGCTCAGAAACTAACATAACACACCCATTATTTCTCCTTACCCAATTCAGCCCTGTTTAAAGGAAACTAGGAAATGAAATTACCTGAAATGGGAGCTGTGACTGTTGGCTGAATAGGATAGGCCTGCTGAACGAATGGCTTTACACTGGAATAAACAGTTACACAAAATCATATACTATACAATCCACGGTTCATTCAGTTAGTCATATAGTGCAAGGAAATGTGTTGTTAATTTTTTCACATACAAATGTCTTTTACTGGGCACATTTAAAAGATAGTCAATAAACAGGTTACAAAATAAGGATGGGTCACCCCAAATTTAAAACAGAGTCTAATTCATAAGTTACTGGGCTTGACAGTGTTCCTTTAAATAATAGGGAAAAATAATTCATGGTACTGCAGGAATTACTGTTCAACATTCAACAGTATATGTGATGTAGGAGGTCAGGCTAGATCAGTGGTTCCCAACCTTTTCTCTGCTGTGGCACACCTTGATACCGTCAAATTTTTCAAGACACACAACCCTTAAAAAACTCATGAATATTCAAATTAACTTAAATTACTTAATATTGATGAACCATGGCACAGTGTTTTGGAAATGCTCCTATATGGGGGTAGTAGGGGTAGCAGAGAAGGGGTGGCAAAACATGGGAGGTCAGGAGTTGCATGCAGTGACAGGAGTGAGTGTGGGGAACAGAGCAGGGCAGGGGCGGCAAAAGAGGACAAGGGCAGCCATGTGGGGGGACAGCACAAGGGTGGCAAGAGAGGAGAGAGGAAGGGAGAACAGGAGTGGCTTTGTGGGGGGACAGGGGGAAACCTGGGGAGTGGGAAGGTAGGGCAGGGGAGCATGGCGCAGCATCCACCTCCCCCTTCTCCACAGTGGCTCCCTGCCACCCAGGGCA
This sequence comes from Podocnemis expansa, assembly GCA_007922195.1. Lineage (NCBI taxonomy): Eukaryota > Metazoa > Chordata > Testudines > Podocnemididae > Podocnemis > Podocnemis expansa. The sequence continues at coordinate 125,624,962 of ML681963.1, forward strand.
AATCCTCACCCCACTGCTGCTCCCTCCCACCCCAGTGGGTCTCATCCTCCCCTCCCCCCGCCCCCTGTTGCCTGTGATGGACCCCCATCACTGCCGGGACCAGAACTAGGCCTCCAGCCCCCAGCTACACCCTCACACACAGCCACCCCACCCCCCAAACAAACAGCCACCCCACAACCCTAGCTACACACCCTCTGCTACACAGCCACTCCCATCCACCTCTGCTACACACACACCCCCTTACCCCACACAACCCCAAGCAGCCCTCCTCCCCCCCAAAAGCCCTTACCTGGGCTGTTTGCAGGCTGCCTGACACAAGCTGCTCCACCCTGCAGGGGGAGATTCACACACTCCCAGCCTCCTGCCCCTCTCTGCTGGCTGGGCCTAAGATGGGGCCATGGGAACGCTGCGTTTGGGCTGCTCCTGCTATTTTTAGGGGGACCCCTGGAACTCCACATTCCAGTGCCTTCCTCTATTTTTAGAGGGGCCAGAAGGCTGCCTGTCTAAAAATAGGGGTCCAGAACTGTGTTCTGGTGCCTTTCGCCTTACTTTAACCCCTGCCTTTTCCCAGCCCTGCACAGCCCACATGGCTGGGCTGAGCAGGGAGGGAACTTTAACTCCAGCTGTTGGGGATCCTCGCGGCACACTTTTGGTGTTGCCATGGCACACCGGTGTGCCGCAGCACACTGGTTGGGAACCACTGGGCTAGATTATCATAATGGTTGTTTATGGCTTTTTATGAATCCAAAGCCCACTGAATCCAATAGGAAGATTCCCATTTATTTCCACAAACTTAGGGTAAGGCCTAGAGAGAGAGCCGGGAAGAGGTACTCCCTGAATCCCATACTCCTGGTAGGGTTCAGACTGAATACTTTCCATTTATAAATCTCTTCTTTACATCAAGTTACTGTTACCACACTGCCAAATACCTTTAAACCCCTGAGGACAGGACCAGCTATTTTATCTAGTGGTGGTTCACCTGAAGTGGTCATTTCCTGCCCTAGAGTAAAATAGATTTCTCAACTATCTTCTCCTCCCTCCTCCCACATCCTGCATATATTAAAATGAGTGCGGAAAGACTGGCTTTGGAAACACTCATACACATATACACAACACTATGATACGTGCAATATAGTTAAGGTCCTACTTAACTTGCAGTATTGCATAAATTGCAGATTCTGCAATATTGGGTTTTGACAGCAGGAGCCACGGGTAGTCAACAGCAAAAAATTGTGGAAAGGTAGTAATAAACTTTATTACTGCAAATAAGAAGGTCCATGATTACTCTTCTGTAATTTTCCATGGCTTATCTGCAATTCTTTGATAATAATTGTGCAATTCAAGAAGGGCCTTCCTTATAGTGCAATTCTATACCACTGGAGGGAAAAAAAACTTCAGCTGCTCTTCAGCTATCACCCATATGAGTCTTATCCCTTGTAACTTTTTAAAGGGAGCTCCAACAGTGAGTGTAATTGAAAAGGTTCTTACTATTGTCTAATCTTCTATTTTAAACTTGCTATTTGTTTGCCTCAACAATATCCTCCAGCAGTGAATTCTACTGACTAGTTACATACTGCACATAAAAACATTCTTATTTTTCAGACTTACTCTTGTGAGGATCCCGGCTGTCCTGTTTGTATCATTCCTGGCCAAAACTAGAGAGATGGGAAGAAAAACAACTTTGTAATTGTCATCTCTGTAGAATAATTTCATGTATTTATACACAAAATTACTCATTCATTCTGTAAACACGGATGTAAGTATCACTTATGCAAAAATCCATTGAATTAACTTTCATTTCCTACTGATCATGGTTAGGAAATAAACTTTTCATTGGTGTCAGTTAACAACTTACCCCAGGTGCACCAGGAAATGTAGGACGGGGAATTCCTGGCAGGCCCAACTTGTTGTGTATAGCAGTAGCTGACACTATCTGAGCTGATGACATTGCTGCCATGTGCTGGAGTGCTTTGTCCTTTGCAGTCTGATCCTTTAACATGACAATTATATGGATTCTTAAAACATTTGGCATAACAAATACTGTTAAATGAGTGCAGCTACAAGCATACAAGCTAAACTCAAAAGGCCACGGAAAACAAAAAATAGAAAACCATGCAGAAAACCATAGCATGAAGGCTAAAATACACTCCAAATTCCTGAGGGCAAAATTCTACTCTCAGATGTATGGCAGAGCTGAACTCTCTTAGTGTGCTCCCCTGTCATGCACAGAACTCTGAAAGAGCAAATTGTGTCTCCGAGTTCTGCAGATCAGATCCAGGCGGGCAGATTCCTTTGCCATGCAGGATTTCATGAACTTCCAAGCTTTGCCTTCAACAGAGCTCTGCATGTATGGCTCTGACTGCAGGACTGGGATCAGTGAGAGTTGAGCTCAACTATTGCAGATTTGAGAGACTTTGTCCTTAATACTGAAAACTTTTAAGAAAAGCACAGAATTCCAGTGACTTGGGAACAAAGCATTATTTCTCTTCATGTTTACGGGCAGAAAAATATTTCAAATTCTGGTTTCCAATCTCTCTCTATATTTTTAAATCATCACAAAAAGAAGGAAACACATTCTAAAAATTCCAATTTGAGAATTTCCATTAATAATTTACAGTGCTTCCAAAACAACAACAAAATCCCTGCTTTTAAGCCCAGAGACCTAGCTTAAAAAAAAGGCAAAACAAAACTGTTGGATTACAGAATTACATAAGTGAATATATTAGGACAGTAAAAATAGGCACATAGTAAATTTTGTTACTACATGGCCAGATCATGACTCCTCACTTGGAAATGCTGTATTAATAAATGCTAATGTTTAGGTCCATGACTTACAGTGAAGGAACACAAGCAATAATAGGCAAGTTCATTTTTACAAGCAAAGTAGCAAGCATGCTGGCAAGGAATGCATGCTTTTATATACAGTATATGAATATGCATATGTATGTTCCCTCTAAAGCTTATATGTAGTAGTATTATAGGTGAGCAGTTTCTTCCTTTGAATAGCTCCTTTAGAAACAGCACAGGCTGAGAGTACAGTAAAAGCTAGCCAAAATATCTGCCAAGCACAGCTCATGTACATAATACTTGCTTTAGTTAAAATACTTACCATGCTTGTTACCTGGATACAACAACAAACAGTTTGTTAAAATGCTTGTGTATAATAGAAGATTTTTAGTAAAATACTTCACAGGGTAATATGAGATAAAGGAAGAGTGGTTTGCCCAATATTACATATAAGGTATAAACAAACAATTTTCACCTAGGGACTGATTCATCAAAAGATAAAAAAGTAAAAACACTCAGAGAAACATGTCCTTCTTCATTTCAGAGAGCAGCAGATTTTGGCCATTTAACATGTTTCCATGGCCTTGGTGGGATCTTACAGAAGCTCCTCTGTTGCATGGAGCTCTGAACATTTTGGCCTCTGCTGGTTTATAAGGGGCCTGACGGCAGGTGGAGCAGGGGAGTAGCTACTGTCAGCAGCATTCTCCTTTCCACACCCTGCAGGTTTATAGGCAGAAATCCAATCAAGTGTTAATGCTTTTGATGCAGTATTAACACCTGTGGACCCATCCATAACACGCTCCTGCAGTCACAGGGGAAGCAGCCGAGAGCAACACAGCTCCAAATCCAAACTATCAGAGAGAAAAGGACAGCAGGGTGGCTATGCAGGGGACACAGGGATCCTAAGTCTCTGACATCTCAGGAGAGCTGCTGATTCAAAAAACTGTCTCCATTCAGAGTTGTGGACAGTGAGAAGGCATTTCATGACTGAAAACTCAGGAAAAACTGTAATGCAGCCCTCTGGCAACATGTGCAATGTCCTTGATTTTTGACATGCTAAAATGGATTGAGGGCCCAATCCTGCAGTCTTTACTTCTGCAAACCCCCACTGACCTTTAGAAATCAGATAGTTTGAAAAAATAAACACTTTCAGATCTCAGTCACCACTGAAGTTTAACAACATGCAGAAGAGAGCAATACCCTGCATGTAAAGTAGGTGATAAGAGAAATACTGCAAACACATACCTCTGGTCTAGAACAGACAAACTACTTGAGTTTTGCTCTTGAACATCACCCCCAGAACCTCCAGATGTGTAGAGCTCTGCAAATCCATGGATATCTGCGGATATCCACCTTATATCTGCATCCGCGGATACAACACGGATACCTGCAGACCATTTCTTGCGGATGCAGATTGGATATGGATCCACATATTTTTATCTGTGCAGGGCTCTACAGATGTGCTGCAGGCCTTATAACCAACCATTACCAGCACAGCCTCCTCTCTAGATATGATACAGCCAGTGCCACCCATCACAAACAATGCAGCCAATTCACAAAATTCTTTTTGAGTTCCCATATACCTACGGCTCTGCTGCTTTATAGAATTTGCTTCTCTTGTAAACCTGAACTCTGCTAAGGGTTACATATACTTCAGCCTCTTGGATTGGTTATATTTTGAATTCTGCAAGGCCAGAAAAGGGCAAGATCAAAACTGCAATGCAAGAATAGCCCTGTGGGCAGGGCAAATGCCTGACACACATTTAAAGGTCTGTATAAGTTGTTCATCTGTTATATATTGGTGAAGCTCCACTGATTTCAATGGAGCTATGCCAATGATCATCAGCTAATAGTCTGACCCTATTTTAGGCCTCTGAAACTCTGGTCTTGCACATATTTTTAGCTGGTCAGAAAGGAAGATTCTCCACAGTTAAAGAAATTAACTTCATTTAAAAATTAAATAGATGTAGACAAAAGGCTCCGATTTCCACTGACCCTGAGCACCCATAGCTTCATAGGAAATTAGTGAGAGCTGCAGCTGATTAATAACATATAAAATCGGACCTAGGACACTAGTCTTCCAAAAAATCTGGGGGAAAAAATCCCCATTTTAAGGGTCATTTTTACTTGGATCAGAAGTCAATGCTGTGTAACAGATACAAAAGCAACCATACTGTCCATCACTGAAATGCAGCCACTTCTGGAGTGAAACACAGTAACAGATTAATAATACACAGCAACACTCACTACAGTTTAGGCAGCAAATGAAGAATACTGCATCCAATTAAAATACCAGGGAGAACTTAGATGGGCACATTACAGTCATTACCCCAGCAGGAATTTGGTCAGGACACATGGCCTACTGTAAAAGAGAATGCCATGGAATCTTTAATGACCACAAGGAGTTAGGACCTTAATTTAAAAAAAAAAAAAAAAAAAAAAAAAATACAGAGAGCGTTAGTTATCCTGATACATAAATGTGGAATAGCTCTGCTGAAATCCGTGAAGTTATTTAGGTTTGCACAAGAGTAAATGAGAGTAGAATTTGGCCCAGAAAATCTAAAAGCATGGTGTCCTTCAGTGCTACGCTGAGAAATTGGTTCAGGATAGAAAAGTGTCCCCTACTGCATCATTAACATTAATTCCTGCAGCAATTTAAGGTATTCCTTGGATGAGTCCATCTCGTACTGACCTGGCCTGACCCTACTTAATTTATGAGCTCTGGTGGGATTGCTGCCGCACAAGAGTGACACTGAAGTAAATCATGGATTTCACCTCAAAATGTCATTTTTTGTCTTTTCATTCTCTCATCTTTTTCTCCCATGTCTAAATTTTTGTATTATACAGTTAGAAGCACTAGATTATATTTAGAGCTCAGTTATACCAGTAAAAACCTGGAATTCTATTGAAATCACTAGATTTTCATTAGATTTTTCCAATGAGCTCAGAATTTGTCTTGCCATTTTTAGATGACCATCTCCAATGTGCAACTGTAAGCCTTTTGAGAGATTGTGTGCGCGCACAGGTGCATGCATGTGCATACGTGTATGCATATGTGCATACGTGTACGGATGCACATGTATGCAAGGGTTGGATTGTAAGAATCTAATATAAATGGATTATACAACTTTTAATGAATCAGGCCCCTGTGATTTATGCTACACACATTATTTTGGAATGTGGATCACTGTCACATTAGCAGAGAACAATTACCCAGAATCAGCCATTTTACATCCAATTACAAACTTCAAGCACATTAAAGGAAACGTAGAGTGAAACAAGTTTTACATAACCAACACATTAGGTTTTTGCTTGACTCTCCTTTAATCCAACATAAACAGAGAAATAATTCAATCAGTTTAAGCTAGCTCTTCTGAAAGAAAGAGGATCTCTTATCCTAGAATGATAAATGGCATTTTCAATACTACATTGACTAGATGGTTTTTGAAAAAAGTACCTAAGACACATGAAAATTAAGGGCAACAAAAGATCATGTGAATTAAAAAAGCCCTAAAACCTATCAAATTATTTTTTAAGACAAAACTTTTCTTGTAGGAGAAAAATATGATGTGGTGAAGAACAAATAGCAATTTGCTCACAAAATGGATTTTTACAGTAAAGCATAAGACATGGACATAAAATAGTTTCCTAATAAGTAATTTTGCAGATGTTATTTCTGCTCATATACTGTATTGATTCAAATAACCTTTGCAATTATTAGCTGTAGCTCAAAAAAGATAAACAAATCGTGAAACTATACAATTGTTCTGGACAAAAGATAGAGAGCACTTGAATGTTTCTAGCCCTGCTCTCCAATTTGCTTATTATTAGAGAAGACAGTAGTAAATACAAAAGCTGACTATTTCAGCCAGGCAATAGCTAATGCCAAGAAGAGAATGCGCATTCAAAGCTGTCCCAACTTGCTGCCTAATGAGTAGCAATTAATCCATCTTATTGTATTTCAAAATGCTGAAGACTCCATTCACATCAAAGGGAATTTTTCAAGGCTTTTATCATTGTTCATTTAAAAAGTATAGAGCTATCTTTAGCATTTTATAATTGTCAACAATATTTTTTTTTAATCCATCAGTGTGGAATGCAGAATAATGGATTTCAAAACATGCAATATGTGTGAACTGTAGGCATTTTAATGTTTCTTTTTTCCTTCTCTTTAATTAATCTTACACTATGAAAGAATATTTAAAATCAAAATCAAAGTGTATTCTGTTTTACAGACATTTGCTTGAATTCTGTACTCTGACTCTATTTAGCCAAAACTACCACTGGCTTCAATAGTAAGTCTTCCTGAATATGGAGTGAGGATTTGGTTCATTATCAACATAGAGACGGGAAAGTAGAATTTTTACCTGATAAACTTGTTTCTGCATCTGATATATACCAGTCCAGAAAGATGGGTTGAAGCATTTCCTGCCTGAGTGAGAGGAACCATCACCAAGCAGAAGTGCCTAAATTTTATCTCCAAGAACATCACTCTCCTACCCTCTCTTGCCTTTTCTTCCACATGAGATTTCCATAATTTTAGAAACATTTTAAAAATGGAGATGGGGAAGATAAGACCCCCCCCTGAAAACTACATTTGAACTCCTGGACTAAAAGAAATGGAATGCATAATTGTCCCCCTGCAGGAGGGTCAGACCAGAATAATCCTGCTGGTCCCTTCTGATCTTAGAGTCTATGACATCTGTGAGCCATGCTTGACTGGTGTATCTCAGATGCAATAACAACATTTACAGGTAAAGCTTTTCCTGCGCGCTAAGACCCGTCAATCCAGAGTGATTGTTCGCATAGTGCTTGGTAAATTATTATGAGGAGAACCATACTACACCCTCAAAAATACTTTCCATTCAGGCTTTCCTTTCATTATCCAGGAAGTGGATGTTGGCTTTTTCAAATAACCTTTACAAAGAGTGGGTACAAAGTATCATCAATTAGGTCTGCTTCAACAATATACCATCCAATTTCTACAGTAACTGTATCTTTGAAATCTTTACAACCTTTCATCCAAGCAGAGGACGAACAACTAACTAAATATCTTACATTCCTTAGCAGGACAGCCACATCATTGGCTGGATTCAGGCAAAGGCTAGGTAGAATGATTTCTTGGTGTAAATTAAACCCTAAAATTAAAGGCCTAGTTACTGTCTTACTTTACCATAGTAAGAGACCAGGAACTAAGTTTACAAGGACAGCTTCCAAAAATCCAGCGTAATGGTTACTGGCAATGAAAATTATTAGCCATAGGTGGCCTAGACTAAGCCATGGCCAGTGGATCCACTACTCCATAGCTCTATAGGCCTGACACCCTGCACTTTAGATGTCTACTATAGACCACCAAATCAGGAAGGGGTGTTGTATGGGGCATTTTTAGAACAAATAACAGAAATATCCAAAACACAAAACTTGCTGGTAACAGGGGAGTTTAATCTCTAATATGCCAAAACACACAATGTCTAATAAGTTTGCAAAATCTATTTGGGACAACTTTTCTGTTTCAGCAAGTGGAGAAAGCAACCAGGAGGACAGTGACTTTAGACTTGAGTCTGACCAACAGGGACGGACCAGTAGCACATCTGAAGGTAGAAGGGAATTTAAGTGATCATGATTTACTGATTCTCAGAAAAGGAAGGTGAGAACAGAAGAATAAAGATAATGAACTTCAATAAGGCAGGCTTTAATAAACTCAGTGAACTGGTTTGTAAGGTTTCATGGCTAGAAAATGTAAGGAGGAAAAAAAGGAGTTAAGAAGACGTGAAAATTTCTCAAGGAGACAACATTAAGGGCACATCTACAAACCATCTCAGTCTGAAGGAATGATAGGAAGACTAGGAAGAGACCCATATGGCTCCATCTGGAGCTCTTCAGGGGCCTAAAAATCAAAAAGGAATTCTACAAAAATGGAAACATGTACAAATTGCTATGCAGGAGTACAGCAGATTAGCACAAGCATGTAGGAATAAAATCAGAAAGGCTATGGCACTAAATGAGTTACACATAATAAGCAACATGAAAGGCAATAAACATATTTATGAGAAAGAGAAAGATAAGGGAAGTGTGGGTGTCTATTAAATGGGGCAGAAAAGCTAATAACTGGTGATATTAAGAAAGCTGAGATGATTCATGTTTATTTTGCTTCAGTCATCACTAAAAAGATTAATGGTGACCAGATACACAACACCTTTAATATTAATTAGGAGAGAGGGAATGCAAGCCAAAATAAGGCAAGAACAGGCTAAATAATATTTAAATAAGTTAGAAGTATTTTTTCAACATGGCCTGCTGAAATTCATCCTAGGGTGCTTAAGGCACTAGCAGAAGAGTTAGCAGTTAGCTCTGAGAACTCCTGGAGGATGGGTGAGTCCCAGAAGACTGAAGAAGACCAAATGGAACACTTATTTTTAGAAAGTGGAACAACGAGTCAGCCTAACTTTCATACCTGGAAAGAAACGGGAACAAATTTTTAAACAAAAAGAGTTTGTAAGCATCTGGAAGACAATACTGTTATAAGGGATAGCCAGCACAAATTTGCCAATAACAAATCATGCCAAACCAACCTAATTTCTTTCTTTGGCAGGGTAACTGAACTAATAAATGACTGGGGATACAAGGGTAGGAGTAGGAAAGCTATGGACATGATATATCTTGAGTTGATTGATCCTGACACAGTTCCACATGATTCTCATGAGCAAACTAGAGAAATGTGAGTGCATTAACTGGTTAAAGCTCAGATTCAAAGACAGTTATCCGTGATTTGCTGTCAGACCGGAGGAGGTGTATCTAGGGGGATCCTACAGGTGTCAGTCATGGGTCTATTCAATATTTTCATTAATGACTTGGATACTGAAGTGGAGACTATGCTTACAAAATCTGTAGATGGCACCAAAGAGGAAAGGGTTGCAAGCACTTTGGAAGTCAGGATTAGAACTCAAAAGGATTTTTACAAATTGGAGATGATTGAATTCAATCTTTTTTAATTCATATCAAAGACAAGTGCAAAGTATAGCATGTAGGAAGGAAAAAATCAAATTACAAAATGCAGACTAGCTGGCGAGGTAGCAGTACTGCTGAAAAGAATCAGGGGGTTGGAGTAGATCACAAACTGAATATGAGTTGATACTGTGATGCAATGAAGAAGGAAGCTAATACCCAAGGGGTACATTAACAGAAGTGTAAGACACAGAAGTAATTGTTTCATTCAAATTGCCACTAGTTAGGTTTTAGCTAGAATACCTTGTCCAGTTCTGGAGTATCCAGGAAATATCTGGGGCAACTGGAGACAGTCCAGAGGAGAGCAGCAAAAGTGATAATAGGTCAAGAAAACCCTGACCTAACATGAAAGGTTTTTAAAAAACTCAGTATACTTAGTTTTGGCAAAAAATGCTTATGGGGAAAGGTGACAGTCTTCAGTTATGTTAGGGGCTATTATAAAGAGGACAGTGAGTATTTGTTCTCCAGCTCCACTGAAAGTAGAATAAGTAGCAATGGGTTAAATCTGTAGCACAGTCTATTTAGGTTAAATATGAGGGGGAAAAAGTATAAGAATAGACAAGCTATGGAAGAAGATTCCAATGCAGACTGTGGAATCTCCATCATTGGAGGTTTTTAAAAACAGGCTGGACAAACACCAATCCAGAATGGTATAGGTTTACATGGTCTTGCCACAGCGCAGGAGGCTGGACATGAGGAGTTCTTGAGACCCTTTCCAGCCCTACAATTCTATGGGGTTTTTTTCCAGTTGTCATTTCAGCCCCAAATGCCTATAGGAATAGCAACAAAGCAAGTAAGCAGCTGCTCCTCAACATGTCATCAGATTTTTGCAAGGGAATTTTGTAAGTGGAAGCATGTTTAGGCAGTAACCTTGTGGCAAGGCAAGAGAAAAGGAGAGCTAGGGGATTAAGGCCATTGGGAATCTCTGGCTGAACTGGTAATTATGGACAGACAGAAGGGATATTTGAATTCTTTCCAAAAGCAGGAAGATTTTCCTTTCACACTGTAGCTGAGAAATGTGACACTCAGACATATGTTGTCTTAAATGATATTTGGTCTCCTGAACACTACCCATAGCACATTATATAAAGCATCTTCTGGGCTGTGTGATTTATCAATATGTAGAACAGATTGATGACACAGGTGCTGAGACACAGTATGACAGCAATCCCTCGTTACCCTACTTTGCCACTGGTTGGTTTTCATGTGCAGGCTAATACTAATCCAAAGATGATTTTCCAGGGTTATAGCAAAATATAGGTTCTTTGGGTAACTGGCTTTTACTGTAGCATAGACAATGACATGTAAAATCACGGATGCCAACAAGCAATCAATCCTTTTTCCACTTCGAACAAAAGAAGATTTTCTAAGGTAATTTTCAGCACGTTGGGTGGTTAAATAAAGAAATTTTTGTTGTTACATAAATCAGTTAATTCCACTCATAAAATATCTGGTGGAGTGAGGTTTCATCTAAGTCCAAAAGAATCAATTTCTTCCTCTTCTGAATGAAAAGTTTCAGCTGCATAAGCAGCCTGGTACAGCAGATGTGTTCCTCACTGAAATTAGCGTACTTGTATCATCAAAGTCTTCTTCAAAATTTCAGCTCCTCCATTTGGAGAGCTGAGGAGGTAGAACACGTAAAATTTGTCAGGCAATGATTGTGCAGATAGAGTACGAGCCATAATACAGACACAAAGGTTTGTTAATCAGAAATGCCACGTGCAACAAGATGGCAGTAAGGGGCCATCTGTTTGGACAGAGTCTTGGCTTCACTCTTCCTCGTTCACATTCCCCTCAATGTGCCAGACACTTGGCTGGATGAGGAATTTGAAGAGATAGGTCATATTGCATCACTTCCTCCTAGAAGCCAGTCATATAGGGAGGACAGTATTTTAAGTACAGTATAAATAATCCATTGGAGGAAGTTAAGTGGAGAAAGTCAGATTCTTGGCTTTGCCCCTTTACTTCAATGTGCTGGTCAGAATATGTGAGCTGGCACATGTTAAGTGGGAGGGGACTGGTCACAGTTTCCTACTGGTACCAGTTAACTTCTCTAACATGGCACAAATGGAGAATGGAGCAAACTGCACCTCTCAGGGACACATTTCCTTCCTTGTGCTGTCCCTTTCATAGGGTTTGTTGTGAATTCACAACCTAGTCCTCAACAAGTAGAGCCATTACCATCTTAAAAATTGCTCTCTCCATCTTTGCTGTGCAATTCATCCACAAACTTGAAGTGAATGTCTTCTGTAGAACTGCATGGATATTAAGGCCTAAGTGTGAAGGAAATTCCCAGCACCAGAAGGGTGGCCTAATTTTCACTGGTCCACTGTTTGTTACTCAACTCAAGTAGAGTTTTAACCCATCACTCTGCACAGATGGATCTGAGTGTGTAGGAATTAAAGAAACCATTTCATAATGAATTGCTGTAGCCACAGACTGCTCCTTCTTTACATAGCTCCATAAAACCAGTAGCTTTAGCAGGATACATTCTTTTTTTTAATCTCAGTTCACTGTAAATGCCTGCAGAAAGTCAACTAGAAAAGGGGACGTTTAGGTATCACCGGAGTTTAGTTCTTTGCCTTGCTCTGTGAGAAGCTTCCAGGAAGGTGCAGTAATAAAGAATATTTTTGTAAAAAAAACCAAAAAAAAAAAAAAAAAAAAAAACCTATATGTTTTCATATTTGAAGGTATTTTAGAATATGAACCAAAAAAAAAAAAATGTTTTTTCAAAGTTTTCCAAACACTATAGGCAATTTTTTAGTTCAGTTCCTTTATCCATATTTAGGCATTTAATTAAGCTTACTGATTTTAGAAGCGTTGCACACTCACATTTCCTATATAAGTCAATGAGAGCCTCAGGAGCTCAGCGACTTTGAAAATCAGGCAACTTATTTACTTGCTTAAGCATGGATTTAGGCACCTAATTTTAGGCACCCAGTTCTGATAATTTTGATCTAAATTGCTATATCTCTCTGTATTATTGCACCCTTGGTTAAAAAGCAGTATGTTTAAGTTGTCTTAGCTCTTCATCAACCCAACTGCTTAGCCAGTGCAGCTAAAAAGCCAGCCACCACAGCCATACAAGCTTGCCAGCATGCTACCCACTGCACATTGAAAACCAAATGCTTCTATCAAGTAGGCCTGTTATAAAGCCAGTCTGTTATTTACATATTGCAGTTCCCGGACTGTGGTAAGCTTCCCCAGCATTCACCACTTTGTATTGTGAAATTACTTTCTGAAAGATTTTGCTTTTCAGCTAGAACAAAAACATGATCTGTTCTCATTTGGGAGGGGAGAGGGGGGAAACTATCCACAACAACTCAGCAAAAAGAAAAAAAAGTGGGGGAAGGGAGGATCTTTCAATAAAACATTTATAAAAGTTGCTTTGCTTTTTGTAAAAAGACAAAAACACAAAACTCTAAAACCTCCTTGCATGTCTAATTAATTTCAGGCAACTTAAAAATGTAATGCAAGATCTCCCTTGGAAAATTTGCGAAGATCCTTATTAAACTTTTCCAAGAGGTTCTTTTTAGTTTTGGTAGACCTTTCATGGAAAAATGGGGCCATGTACAATTCATCAAGTCAGATTAAACAAACATTAATATTCCCCCAACATCATGCTGCCTGAGAATCTCCAAAGATTAACTAAGATAATGTAAATAGTCAAAAGGACTTTACCATCAGTGAATAATGTACAGTAGTTAATTTAAGGTTGTATTAGACTGTACTGTGGAAATTCCAGCCTACAGTTTCTAATGCAATCTTAATAACTATACTGTCTGGCTCTGCGGGTAAATTTATTTTAAGTAGTCTTGAAACAATTTCAAAAGCACAGATTAAAAGCATTCTGGAGCAGAAAAGAAGCATTACAATCCCAATTACCACTAGGGAAGAGTGTGTGTGTGTGTGTGTGTGTGTGTGTACACAAGGGCACAAAAAAAATCTCCTTTTATTTGAAAACACTAGCAATCTAGCACTAAACTGTTAAAAAACGAATGGGTTAAAAACAATCATGTTTATGTGCTGAGTAGTCACAAAGAGTAGCTCACTTTATCTGGATAGTGTTAAAATTTTCAGTATGGATGCTAGTGCAGAAATCAGAGATTAAATACAAAGAAATGTAAACAGCTACCACATGCAAGAAAACTAGGTTACAAGAATCACAGCACCAAGCATTCTCCAATCACCATGGAAAACAGGAAATGAAATGCATAGCAACCACAAGCCCAAAAGCAGAAAAGCGCATACCTTCAGCTTGGAATGAAAATCACGAGATTTCCTTCTGGCAAGAACCTGAATGTGACTAGACACCTGCAGGGTAGGGGAAGGGAGGAAAACAAAGGAAAAGCCTGTAACCATGGAGATGAAAAGCCCCCTACAACTGGGCAAGCCAAACGTACCTTAATGGCGGCTTGAATTTCTCGAACTTTCTTTCTTGCTAAGACCTGTATGTGACTAGACACCTACATTGTTCAGATTTATAAAAAAAAAAGAAGAGAAGAAGAAAAAAGAAAACAAAAAGGAAATCAAATTTAAAATATCTTTTTAAATAACTTTTTTTTTGTGTGTGGTGGGAAATTATTTGCATCTTCAGTAAGCCCTGCTGTTAAAGATCCCACATTCCCGGCCAGATACCAAGCTCTTAGCACCAAGGCTTAACAACACAGGGCATAACTGCAGTGACTTCATTAAGGAGAAAAAAAGTTTAATCTCTGAAGTTATATAACCATTTACAGCAGAGAACCAATGACACTGTTCAGAATTAGGTCTGGACCACTTCCGCTTTTGTCATAAATCCTACAAACCATACGGAATAGTCTTTACTCATGCAAAGAATCAGTTTGGACTTCTTACATAAGTAAAAACTAACCATATTCACAGGATTTGCAGAATAAGGCCTTTGTAGTATTCAGCATTGAACAAGAAACTTTATTTGACACAACATCACCAATAATTTATCATGTTCTAAAGCTTCAAATAAATTACATCAAGGCTGTATTTTGAGCTCATTAATAGCACTCCATTTGGTAATAACTGAAAAATATTGACAATTATTTGGGTTTAGGAAGGAATTTCTCCCCAGGGCGATTAGCTATGGCTCTGGGGTTTTTTGTTTTTGTTTTTTTTTTTGGCCTTCCTCTGTAGTGTGAGGCATAGCTCACTTGCTGGTGAACTATCTGTTCTTAGTCTTTAAATCAAGATTTGAGGACTTCAATAACTCAGTCATAAGTTAGAGGCATATTGCAGAAGTGGGTGAGTGAGGTTTTGTGACCTATATTGTACAAGATGTCAGAAAAGATAATCATATTGGTCCCTTCTGACCTGAGAGTCTTTAGCTATCTCTACGTTGGCAAATTAGTCCAGACTAACAAAGCTTAGTCTGGACTAATTTAACCCATGGCTATACTAAGCTTTGTCTAGTTTGAACTAAGAAATTTCTTAGTTCAAACTAGGCAAAGCTTACTCCGAACTAGTAAGACACAGCACTAGACCACACTTCCATGCTTAGTTCGAACTGTAGTTTGAACTAGGCACAGGCAACATCTGGACTAAGGCTTAATTTGAATTTAAAAAGTTCGAACTAAGCCATTTGTTTGAACTAGTCCAAGGTTAGTTTGGACTAACCTTGAACCTCCTTAGTTTGGACTAGCAAGTCCAAACTAAAATTTCAGATGTAGACATAGCCTAGGAGTCTAACTATGGGTCTCAAGGAAACAGGAATTAATACTGCATTTCCTTCTAATGTGAGTATAAGTCACATTTCTACAAACTGGTAGTACGTGCAGGCAGCTTCCTTGAAGTCAGCTTACAGATTTCAGGTCTGAACTTGGACTGTTTCAGTGATAAATATGTGCAAGCATGGGACCCAGTCTGGCACTGGATTGGTTTTCCTGGAAGTTTTACCTGACTAATAACTGAAGGACTGGGGGCCATGCCTTGCATTTCTTATTTTCTCAAGTATATGTTAAAATTTGTAGCGATGTTAAATCATAAGACTGGCCATGCTGAGTCAGGCCAGCGGCCCATCTAGTCCAGTATCCTGTCTTCTAAAGTGGCCAGCATCAGGGGCTTCAGGGAGGATGAACAGGACAGGCTAACTACCAAGATATCCATCCCCTGTCATCCAGTCCCAGTTTCTGGCAGTCAGAATTTTAGGAACACCCAAGAGGACAAAGCTGCATCTCTGACCATCTTAGTTAATAACCACTGATAGCCTTACCCTCAGTTACCATATCTAATTCTTTCTTGAACCCAGTTATACTTTTAAATCCTGCCAGCTGCTGAGCAACCAATCTAAACAGGAGCTGAGGGCATGAAGAACCTCCAGGAGGTTGCTTAGAACCCTGCAGGGCTCAATATGAATTTCCCTGAACTGCAACAAATGAGAAAAACTGCTAGAGAAACTTGTCTATCACATATTATTTGCTTTGCAGTAGCATGTAGAGACCAGAGCTAGATCAGGACCCCACAGTGCTGGTGGTTGTGCATACATATAGTTAGTAAGAGACAATTCCTATCCTTGAACAGAGTTTAATCTAAACAGACATGATAAATAAAAGGAGGGAGAAAGGAAATATTACTATCATTTAGAAAATAACTTTTGTAAGGAAAAAATCCCTACACTGTCATATGTAAACAAATTCTACTGCCTGAGGGCCAACATTAGTAAACTTAATAAAGCAACTCAGGAACTAAAGTTCTTAGTTATTCAGACTAGTAAGTAGTTTCATAATTCAACATAGATATCTAATTTTTCATACATGTGGCCATGTTTGTTTTCAGTTTCACAGGATGATGGTGTTAAAGGTTATATTGGATGCATGATTCTGCAATTTCATTTTTTAATTTTTATTTGTTGAGAGAGTCTCAAAAGCAGTGAGACTCAAATAGTATCAAAATATTTTAAAATAGTGATTCATAATATATTTTATGCATAAATGCATACTGGTATGTATGGAGCTGGAACCCCTGGTGGGTAAATCAACCTAGCTCTATTGATTCAAATGGAGCTAGGCAGATTTACATTGGCTGAGGATTTGGTCATGTGCTTTAAGCCTTTGAGTCATAATTTGCTCTTAACTGCACCTGTGCACCTTAAGCTAACGGGGGCTGCCCAGGTGTTACGGCAAAGAACTTGGAGCTTTTCTCCTTTGTTAGGAATTTCTCTGCAATGTATTCTTTGTTTCTTCTATATGTATTGCAGTTTCTTTCCCTCCTCATGGATTTTTTCATCCCTTGTACTTTATATTGCTGCCTAATTGACAAAGAACATAAGCCAGGGAAAAAATGTCACCAATTCAACATGCTTTAAATCTGAGCATTGGTAAAAGGCCATCTTCACTTGTGCTGATGCAGGATTATTTTTCACCACAATACAACACACTCATTGCATGCTTGCATAAAAGTCTTTCCTTTCTCACCATTCCCTCATAAAACACATTGATGAGAAAATCTAGAAAGTCATGTTCAAAGTTAAAGGAGGAAAGAGAGGCTGTAATTTGCAAACTTTTTACACTAGTGAACCAGTTCAGCAACTGCAACATAAACTACAAAAGGTTATGTATGTAGTGTTAGGTGGCTTATCACTGCGAATTTAAAAATTAAAGGATCTAGTCATGCATGATAACGAAAAAAAATAAAAAGCAAGAAGTCTTTTGACACTTAAAGACTAACATTTATTTATCACATGAACTTTCATGGGAGAATATGCAATAAATAAATAAATCTATTAGTCTTTAAGTGCCACAAGACTCCTTGCCTTTTTTTTGCTTTACTAGACTAAAACGGCTGCCCCTTTGGGACATGATAACTGAACTGATACATGATAGTCTTTTGAAAAAAAGACTGGTTAGATGTTAACGCTGACTTATTTGTGAACAAAATCTTCTTGTGGTTGCAGATCAACACCACCCATAGCTCTTGAAGATTAAAAAACAAACAAACAAAAAAAAACAAAAAAAACCCCTCCATTTCAACCATGTTGCAACTATGGACCATGAACAGGGAGCATAATAAGTCCTCTGAATACTCACTACTTATTTCTTTTTTCATATCCACATCTAGTAGCCTTCTTGCTTAGATGAAGGGGCCAGACATTTAATTGTTCCATTATTCACCGTATGAAAACAATTGCTAAATTCTGCATGTTCTTTATATGCAAGAGATGTAAGAATTAATACAACTTATGTTAACCGCTTGACTTGTGAAATGCTCTTTTCACTATCACGTAATAATTATATATGTACAGAGGTTAATGCAGAACGTGCCCGAAAAATGGTGACTGAAATGATGAACAAAAAACAATGAATTTTTAAAAGCACATACTTAATCATGACAATGAAATCAATGCATCTTCTCAACACAGCTGAATTACAGACAGCCATTGCAGCCAAAAATGTCACGTTTTGTCATTCACTGACATGCACACTTTCCAGCTAGGTTGTTTTACCTGTTTCCTGGTCCGTGTCTTCCCTGTTCTAAGTTTGATGTATCTGGCTATCAATTCATTCCTACCTGAAATGAAGAAGAATTTACAATGAGGAGCAAACAGCCACAATCCTGTAAATCAAACTATCGAACAGAATGATTTAAAAATACAAACTCTACAAACATGAGGATAATCTTATTTTTATATAACCTGATTTTCTTTTATAAAAGTGGCATTCATCGATATTTTTATCCTTTACCTTTCTTTCCCTACTATAGTACATTGCAAAGAAATTGTGTGTATTTGAATGAAATATAACCCTGTTTCAGTCGCGCAGACACATTAAGGGAAACTTCAACTAGATAGCGAGAAACAGGGGAGACATGTCCCAATGGCCATTCCTATGCTCCTTAGTGACTGGAATGCTGTACGCTCACTGTTTGCGAAGATTGTTGTGGATTTCTTCAGTTCCATTATCATCTCTACCACTGACTTGCTCTGTGGCCTTAGACAAAGCCAAAATATTCAAATGTGACTATGAAATTGGACACCTAAAGGAGTAGCTGATTTCCAGAGGATCTAATGTTCCCACAAAATCTAATGCCTTCTTTAGACATCCATTCTTTGGAACTCAGGTGTGAACATTCTGCCCTTCACTATTCTGTGCTGTTTCCCATTTTTAAAATGAGGATCAATTTAAAAAAAAAAAATCACCTTGTGAGGTTTTGAGATGATTAGTTAATTATTTGTAGAGTGCTTTGAAATCCTCCAATGAAAAAAGTTATGATTCTGATTCAGCACATATGTAACCTTACAAATATAAGCACTTCCATTGACCAGCTTAAATAACTTGCTTAACCCAAGGTCCATAAGCACGCTTACTTAATTATTTTACACTCTAATCTGGTTTGAAACTTCGTCTTTGAATACAGAATTTTGAAGTATCTAATATGTATGCTTTCTTAGCCAGAGACCATGTGTTTAACGGAACTAAAATTTTCTTTAAAAGTCTCCCTTCTAAATATTACTTGCATGGAGATTAATGATGTTTCCATGATGCCCTATTCATTTTCACTTTATATTATATTGTATTCTCTCTACATGATTTGCATTAATTCCGACCATGTTGAACAGATGTTGTGCTAATTTAGAGTCATATTTGCTTTAAACAAAAAGTAAAATAAGCAAGGTGCTACTAAGAATGGCAGGACTGAATTTAAAAGTTGTTTTTTTTTTGTTTTTTTTTAACTATTAAATCTTCCTACCTACCAGGTCATTTTGAAGATGGCTACCAGGGGGTGTGGCTAGAGGGTGCCAATTAGTTGTTATGCCCAAATCAGACAGGGACCCATATTTGTACTGATTTGCTGTTGTGGGGGCAGACACAGACAGTTTTTAAAAAGGCACCTATATTGAAAGGAATAACTGTTAAGTGGAGCATGTAATCACGGCTTAGGGTAAAATCTGAAACTGAGAATCACTACCTACCACAAAAAATTATCAGTGCAAAACACTAAGGGAAAGGTGAAGGAAGAGTATGTTGGAAAGACAGCCTGCCCCATACTCACCCTACAGTAGCATCTACTGTCTTGTGAGCCTGGGCCTGGCTCCCCATGGATGTTTGAACTAGCATATGGGTCAAAGATTTGCTTACGATGGGGGATGGGCAAATGGTCCAAAGTTAAGTGAATGACATTGTGCATCGGTGCACAGGGCTCTGACTGAGCCAAATTTGAGTGGCAGGTCATAACCATACTTACTGAGATTTGATAGGCATTGGGACCCCACAAATGACAAACTCCCCTTTTGCCCAACCGTTGTAGGAAGTCCAACATATAAAATAACCAGTTAACCAGGCTCTCTTACCACATCAGCTTCCACTCCAAATCTAATTTTCCTTCTTTTCTTGAAAATGTCATCTCCAGCAGTGGAACAAGTGCCATCCCTATTGTAGTTTATTCATTTTCTCCATGTGTAGATAGAAGACTATAAAGTTATGGACTATAAAAACTAGACCAGCACTCCCTCTGCTCCCAGTTTGGGTATGGACACCACAACAGAGCTTTTTGGAATAAGTAATTACGGTGATGATGTGAGGTTAGTGGCTACATTACACTCATCTTAAGGCCAAACTTTAAAAGCCAAATTTTGCATGTGCAAACATTTATACACAGACTATATCTGCATACATAAAATAGGCAAACCAAGCACTTAGCTGTCTAATCTAATGTAAAACTAGATATGAGTCAGCAGTGTGCTCTTGCTGCCAAAAAGGCCAATGGCATACTGGGCTGCATCAAAAGAAGTATTACCAGCAGATCAAGGGATGTGATCCTTCCCCTCTATTCTGCACTGGTGAGGCCACATCTAGAATACTGTGTTCAGTTTTGGGCTCCCCACTACAAAAAGGACAGGGACATGCTAGAGAGAGTTCAGAGGAGGGCAACCAAAATGATTAAAATGCTGGAGCACAAGCCCTATGAGGATAGACTGAAAGCATTAGGCTTATTTAGTCTGCAGAAGAGAAGATTGAGGGGGGATTTGATAGCAACCTTCAACTACTTGAAGGGATGCTCTAAGGAAGATGGAGCTCGACTGTTCTCGGTGGTAACAGAGGACAGAACAAGGAGCAATGGTCTCAAGTTGCAGTTAGGGAGGTCGAGGCTGGATATTAGAAAAAACTTTTTTACTAGGCGAGTGGTGAAACATTGGAATGAGCTGCCAAGGGAGGTGGTGGAGTCTCCATCTTTGGAGGTGTTTAAGGCCCAGCTGGACAAAACCATGACTGGGATGGTTTAGTGGGAGTGGTCCTGCCTCTGGCAGGGGGCTGGACTAGATGACCTATGAGGTCCCTTCCAACCCTATGATTCTATGAAAACCTCATCATTAGGCAAGATGAAAAGAGATCCCTGACAGCAATTCTGCAGTGGATTAGGTAGGGAGCGTACACCTTATACTCAGTGAACAACAATCCTGTCTTATTTCTATGGGATGGAACTAGAGTACGTCTTGACTGTGTGGTTGTTACAGTATGTGCCTGAATAATTCACAAGTATTCTTTGGTGTCAGCCAAAATATAAATTAAAACCTAAAAAAAAATATTAGATTAATTTAAAAAAATATTGAGTGAGATTTTAAAATGTCTCACAACCTACAGACTCAAACTGCTACAAAATCAAGAGTAGCAGCACTGACGCAATACAACAAAATGGACATTCCTTGTCAGTCTACCATTTTTCACACATCTTATGTTTCTGAGCAAGTTGGCACAAGAGTAGGAGTTCTGTTAGTAGTTCTGTCATGCATAGCCCAAAACATCATCTGTGCATTGCTCTCCCTATGAAAGTAGAACTGCTTGTTTTTAACAGCTACACTGTTTTTATTTCAACATTATATAATAGCACCCAGAGCCTTGTGCTGACTGCAGACTCCTTTCCACAGCTCACAGCCCTGCCTTCCAACATGGTGAAGGACATTTGGTTTCTGTAGCTGCATCCCACAATCTTAGACAGCAATCCCAATTACTGCACACAACAAAGCTATTTGCACAACTGTTCCACAGCTGGTAGCCAAGGAGAAACACTGATCTAGGTTTGTTCTGAAGCACCCGTTAATGTAATAAAGAACATCAAAGGGGGAAAACAGGGAAAAGATCACCCAGAAGAGAAGAATGAATGAGTGGTCAAGAGAATGAGGCCTGAGTAATGCGAAAGAGCAGGGAAAGTACAAATTAAAAGGATGACTTCAACTCACTATATAGCAAATGTACCAGGTCATGCAATAGTTTTGTAACCTTACACATCCACAGTGTTCCTTAATAATGTATTAGGTGCGTGAAAAACTGCTGATAAATGAAGAGAGAACCTGGAAGAGGAAGAGTTATCACTGCCTTTACTTAAGAACCATGAACACTGCAAAGGTTCTGCAACTAGCCAAGCTTCAGTGTACGGTTTATCTGTTTGGCCGGGACTTAACTGAACTGATAGATTCATCAATGTGACAAACTGTGAGGAAATTTTAATTGATTTAATGCACCTTTTGCTTAAGCAAGGGGAGCCACTTGCACATCTTTCAATAAACACATGAATAAAATACTCAGCCTCAGTCTTTGGCAGCAACAAGGCAGAAAAATATTGTCCACAGGCAGCTGGTGATTTAGATGGTATAAAGAAATCCATAATATAAAGACAGAATCACCAGCTCTCAGGTCCCATTCTGCATTCATGACATGGTTGGTGGGGGCCCACTGTGCTCTTGTCAGTCTTCAGCCAGGGAAATAGTCCTCCTGAGATCGCAGCAGCTGACCTAAGGGCTTGTCTATGCTACAAAATTAGGTTGACTTAATTTTGACTGACCTACAGACACCTCAGTAATTAAATCGGCTGTCGATATCCAACCTACCCTCTTTCTGCCATCCTCACCACAAACACTTGCAAAAACCAAAGTGGAGCATTACAGAGCAATTAAAGTCAAGCAAGGTTCACAGCTGGAGCCACCATCTACACTCAAGCTTCACAGCAAAGAGCCCACTAGTAGAGCCCTGCAAACCTGCAGATATCTGGTGTATATCTGCGGACCATTTCTGTGGATCAGATGTGGATATGCACATTGTATACAAGCAGTGCTCTATTCACCAGCAGTGAATTTGATGTTTTTGTCAGTTCCAGGGCTGCAGGGCTCAGAGCTGTAGCCATGCAACTGACAAAAATGTCAGTTTCACTGATGGTAGGCTCCTTGCTTTGAGCCTGATCCCCAGGCCAGGCTCAACTCAGGCTGTGATCCCAGCAGGAGGGGCATGGAAGGCTCCAGTTGTGAGCCCAGCGCCCAGTCAGCAGCTGGTGGCAGAGAGCAGCTGCAATCCCAGCACTGAGCTCAGTTCACAGACGGGAGCCCTACCATCACCCACCAGAGGCAGTCAGGAAACTGACAAGAATGACAGCCAACAGCAGATGTCTGCATGGAGATGAAGTTGTTATGTGGTGTTGCAGGCCACTTACTTTGGGAGAAGCAGCATTCAAGTGTAGATACTGACTTAATCAGGTTGATTTACGCTGCTGTAAGTCAACCTAAGTCTGTGGTATAGACCCAGCCTTTGGCACACTTGAAGAATGTATCTTTGTATGACTGTATGTAAAAATACATAAAGCGTGGCTCCTTGCTGATACTCTGGAACAGCACTTATCTAGAGCAAGTTTTTATACTAAGCAAGTTTTCATAATAAATTTCTATACTAAGATTAGGTATCCCCTTGCAAATGGAGTTTAGATTAGAAAGAAGATGGGACTGGTATCTAGAGGTTGAAAATTTTACACAGCATACACCAGCAAAAAACTAGATCTGTTCACCTAGTTAAACATACCAGTGCCTGAAGCCATGCCCAATGCTAAACTAAAAGCACAAGCCACATTTTGCCTTTGGTCAGAATCAGAGCTAAGGGACCATAAAGAAAGGCTTAGAGCCACTGAACGTGAACTCAGCAGAGCTCATTCAGCCCTAGCTGCCACCTGCCCTGAGGAAAATTTCACAAATCAATAAGCATGAACAATAACACTACTTAATACACACAAATTACACATTCATTGCATTATCTAGAATCACATCCCTCAATATTACCCCAAATTGTTGAAGCTGAAATGCAGTAATTCACCTGAATTTTAGCCCTTTCTACTACTTCATTTAAAATACTGTTGTAATATGTACAGCAATCTCCACTGATCCAATACTGCCACATTCAAAATTTTAAAATAACTTAAAAAATCTCAATATTTTTTAAGTTAAAGTTGGTTTGAACCTTCAGCAGTTGTGTTTTCAAGCTTTTTGCCTCAACCACAAGGACTAGAAACTTTTCAAAAAATGGAAGCAGCAACTGTCATATAAGCACCCAACAGGAACCCAGAGCATCAAGAAAAAATCACCAAATATTGCAAGGCTAGCACAGCAGTTACCTTCTGGTGAGACTTTACAGTTTGGTCGCTCTCTCTCTCTCTCTCATGTGAGGACAGCTTGATTCTAGCATGAATGTAGTAATTTCAGCTAATTGTTGCAGTGAAAGTAAGCCTTAACAGACAAAGCATACAAGGTGACTAAGACCTTACAAATCTTCTAATGGTTTTCCTTCAGTGGAGAAATGAGCCCCAAGTCTAACCAAGGAAGAAGATGCTTCTGTCTTAGAAGTCTCAATAATATACCAGTATCAATCTAGTCTTTGTTACCTGAGAAACTTTAACACCTTTCTTAGGGTCTGTCTATTCAGTGACTGCAGCACTGGGCTCCACAAATCAATGCATATAGATATATATGGAGATTGCCAAGTGGGAAAAAAGATCTCTTGCTCATGAACTGGAAAGGTTCTATTCCTTTTTGTCTTCTGTTATGACAGTCTGACCCTTGGAATTTTTTGGTTTAGATAACAGACAGAATTGGGAAGGTGCTCAGTGAGACAAGGTCATGTTCAGACCAGAGGAACCTTACTGAGCCCATTCCTAGGGCCATGAAGAACTGAAGCAATCGCTTCCCTTCCTCAGAAAAGGACTAAGACCATGAGGGATTAACTTTCATTTTTTAAAAAGAATATTTGATGTGGGTTTGTTTAAAAAAGAAAATCCAAGCTTTTAGGATTCTTCCACACCCATCTGTAAAATAAACTCCATTAACAACCCCCCTCAAACAAAAAAACACCCTATATATTGCCTCTGGATTGATATTGTGGAAGATATATTTTAAAACTAAAGCAATATTTTATACTCATTCTATGAACTACCAAGAACACATAGCATATTACAGTTCTCTCCTGCAGAGCCTGAAAGACATCAGTGCTTTAGTTATCTTCAGATCAAATTTGAAAGATTTCCTTCACAACCATAAGAGTGATTTTTTTTTAAATGAAAAGGTCAAATTATGTGGAAGTTTATAGCACTCATCCTTAAAAGATGCCGACTCTGCATGGAAAGCAGAATCTTGAAATCCTGCTGACATAAGCATGCTCTACAATGAAAAAAAACCTCTTATTAATTATGGCAGTATCTGATACTATTATTATGCAGCATAAATTTATTTACACACACGCATGCACGCACACACAGTACAAAATACCACATGAACGGAGCAACAGACTGTTTTAAAATTATTTTAATCTTCAGATAGTAGTGAAAAAGTATTTTCCGTAATTCACTCATCACAATTCAGCTGAAATTCTCTCTCTTACAGACACACACAGATCTACAACTCCAGTATTTTGCTGAAAACAGTGGATTTGCACCAGCATAAAACAGGCACACCACAATGTTGAACTGTGTCCTCTGGCTTTATAGATGCAGGGCAGTGTGCTGGTTTGTGGTCTTTTTACTTAGAAAGTTAATGACACAAATTAAACCACTGCACCCAAAGCCCACAGTGATAGATGCCTTCAAAATGTGTGTGATGATAAATAATACATTAAGTACAATAAAATTAAACCATTTAATAACTTGAAAATGGGTAAGGGAGTTAAAATAGTTCTCATATTCAGCAGCAGAATACAAGTATACAAAATACAAATACTAACATGACAAATAAGAAAACTTGAGATTCCTCTTTCTTTGTGATTACTTACTGTTCATCTTCCCAAATACTATAGGACTGCAATAAGAAACAGTATTTCACATCCATGCATTGGTATTGCTCCGGGTTTAAAATCTCACAACAAACATTTATCTAGCAAAAAACCAAGGAGTCCTGTGGCCTTCAAAGACTAACAAATTTATTTATTGCATGAGTTTTCATGGAAGAAAATCCCACTTCGTCAGAAGCTTTGAAGATGGGGGAACATACTCTCACGAGGTCCCTTCCAGCCCTATGATTTGATTTGATTTGATTTGATTTGAAATAAATGCAGGGAAGTGTAAGTCATGGGAAGATGTCACACTGTAACAACAAATAAAAACCTTTGTAAAGATTCAAACACTGGGGAACAGCATATACAGGGAGATGAGGTCAAATCTCCTGTTGTAATGAGAGAAAAATCCAAAGTCCCTATTAAGTCCTGAGGCAAAGCAACTGAACTTGCAAATAAATTCAATCTTAGCAGATTTTCTTTGAACCCTTGATCTAATATTCATCTGTGTGAGCACAGCAATTAGCAAATCACTAATGGAGCGATCACAAAGACTGAAATGCTACCCACTGGTTTTAGTTTTCTGTGGTTTCTTATGTCAGATTTGTGCCCATTTATTCTTTTGTGCAGAGACTGTCCTGTTTGTCCAACACATAAGGCAGAGGGGCATTTCTTGCACATGATGGCATAAATCACATTTGTAGATGAGCAGCTGAATGAGCCTTTGATGAAGTAGCTGGTTTTATTAGGTCCTGTAACAGTGTCTTTTGTGCAGAAAGGTGGGCAAAGTTGGCAGTGTAGTTTGTTGCAGGGATATGTGCCTGCTTTAATGGTTCTGTTATTAGATCTGCAATTGCTGTTAAGCATCTGTTTAAGTTGGGGGGCTGTCTGTAAGCGAGGAGAGGTCTGTCTCCTAAGGCCTGAGAGAGTGAGGGATCGTCTTGGATCCCTTGAGGATGTGGTGACTTGGAGGTTGTAGGTAATGACTAAAGGTGTTCTGCTGTTTTCTTTCTTAGGCTTCATTTCATACCAAAACAGTATTCTTACCAAAGCCAAAGTTTTCGATAATATCTAATGATTTGGGGTATGTGAATTTTTGAATATCCAGCCAGAAGCCATTAAGGACGCCTTGTTTTCAGAAGTGCTGAGCACCCCGCCTTGGACCAAATCCTGTGGTCAATGGGAATTTTCTTTGATTGAGAATGAAATGTCCAATCCCAAAACCTTATGTCAGACCTCTCACATGCTTCACTTGGCCCATTCACATGAATAAAAGAAGCAGGATTTGACCTCTTTGTTTTGTTGTACAGGAAGGCCTGCTCCAGATACTACTGAAGCTAATGGGAGTTTTTCTACTGACTCCAGTAGGAGGTGGATTGGGCTCTATCTGCTATTTCCATCAATAAGGAGTTAGATTCTGAGCACAGCTCATTGATAACGGTCAGAGTTGAAGATGCTCAGCACCTCTGCGCAGTCTGCACTTTGCTGGATTGAATCCTGAACTTTTCCACTTCATTTTGCAAGCACAAAATGAATCTCTTGGCACATTTGCCCAAAAGTTTGTGTTTTGCTAAAGACACTGTAAAGTTAATTCAGCTAACAAGAAGTGCATTGTAAAGAAAAGAGCTCTAAAAGTCAACAACTGGTTAAGCAGTTTAAACGAGTAGGTAAGACACCTTCTATTTAAACGTTACAAGCAAATCTATTTTAAGCTTTCAAAAATATTAAGGGCAGGTGTTTAAGTCCTCCACATACAGAGTTTTAAGAAGGCTTAGCGTAGGGGGCTGGGCTCTGCTTCCTATGCAGGCAGCATTTTGTTCAGACAAGCTTACTGCAGAAGGTCATGTGACATAGGCCAAATAAACAGCATCTGGGGATTTTCAATTACAGACCTTCACCCAGCATGCCTGCACTGTAATCTCTACCAGATGAGGCTCAGGCCTCACTATTTTCAATAATTCACACACTGTGTACACATAACATGACAATAAGGGCATTCATGCAACCGCCTGATTCGCACATCAAAGCTCCCAAATGGCCAGCTGTAAGCATGCTTACTGCTGAATAATTCATTCTTTTCACAGGCTTGAAAAAACGCTCAGCGGGAGTTGGCAAGCTTGTGTTCTTTCCTGTGTGGTATGCTAAACTCAAATTTTGAAAGAGGTACAGCCCCACTAAAGAGAGTCAGAGAGCCAACCATTCATATGTACGTTTGCAAGCATTCAGATGGTTGCTTTAAAAAAGCAATCAACTAAACAAGCCAAATTTCCAGTTGGGGGAGAGGGAGATAAGATGAAACAAGCCTACATATTTTGGGGGCAGGTGTTTAATAAAAATAAAAGAGCTCTTCTAATCTAAGATTTCTGTACTGCACAAATCATACAAACACAAACATCTCAAACTCACACTACACTGAATAGTTTACAAATTCAGCAAACTTACGTTCTCGGCATAGTTTTTTCTACCATTTTATACTGCAGATCATATTTCAGACTCATGTGTATGAAATACCAAAAATGCAAACCAACCTTGAACTCCTGAGTACGGTTCTTGTACAACTGGCCTGAAAGTTCTCTCTCTGTTTGAATTTTAACAGCTTATTTGGAACTTTGCTGCTTTATATTTCTAAACATTCAGCCTACTACGTCTTTTTATAATATTGACAAAATACTGCACAAAATTTCAGATACTAATTATTTTTGCAGTTGCTTTTATATACATTAAAGCACTATTTCTTAACAAAAAAGACTGCTCCATAATATCAAGTCGTCTTATCTGTCAATCAACTCCAAAACCAGCAGGATCAACTAGTCATGACCTCCCCTTATAGCAAACACATGCTGCTTACCAGCTGTGGACTGTGTATTTTTACACCCTTTTCTCTATCATTCAGAATGGTTTCCTCTTAATCACAATAATCCCAAAAGTGCTAAAACATATCAATCGTCCTTTAAGCCCTGCCTACAAAAGGCCAGCCGTCCTGCCTTTATGGGCTTGTCCAACAGCAGCTGATACTTCATTCAACTACAAATCCAATTTAGCAGTTACAAGAGGTTTAGCATCACTGGAAAAATATTGGTGTTGATCCTGTGCTCTTAAGTCAGCAAATAGTCCTCTGCCATATTGTTTTGTTTCTTCTGTCATATTTGCATTTCAGATGAATTTCCCTAAAGGATCTGAACATCAGACTTTCATCTCTGAGCTAACAATATTTACAGCCAATCACACAGAGATTTTAAAAATTCACTTATAGCAATTACACAAACATTATTAATATTCCAACGGCAAAGAAAACCAGAAGTCAACATAATTATTTCACTCAAAACAATAAATCACATTTCATATAGCTCAGACACTATTTATTTATTTATTTATTTACCTGTGGTGATGTTCACAGTAATTCTTTCACTTTTACATGGAAGATCATTTAAATTACTAAACTATCTGATGAATAATTCCCTGGTTCTGTTTGATTATTTAAAGAACACTGCAAAAGTACACAGTGCTTCACAAAGCAAAGATGGAGTCCCTGTCCAGGGAGTTTACAATTAAAGAGCCAGATTCTGAAAAGTCATTCTGCAAATCAATGGCATCACTTGCCTAGGGCCAGACAGGCACTTCAGACTGTGAGCTAGGGCAGCATGTAGTTGTGCAGTCTTATGAACAGAATAGGGACCTGCTTCCCTCTTGCTTCATGGGGAAAGTAATCCGCACAAGATCTATATCTAGCAGAGAATATTTCTTCCTCTGTGCTGTCTCAGCTGTGTCTCTTACTACAGGGCTGACACCAACATTATGTCCATGTCTTCTGTTCTGTCAACCAATACCCACTCTCCTGAAAATGGGGGTGATGGCTGCTTTCTCCCCTGTGTTGTGGCCTGTGTAGGCTGCTGGCCCTATTCCACTCCATGGGTGCACAGGCCAGATCATGAATGAACCTATAAAGACATGCAGAATCTGGCTCCGAATGTATAGAGAAACAACGGGAAGAACGAACAGACATGAGGAGGAAGGGTGACAACACTACGATCATGGGGTACTTAAGGTGGTTGCTGTTTGTATCACGAGAATTACTTAGTTAAATTTTTAAATTTAGTTTTTAAAATAAGATTATGGGAAGTCTTTAAATTTAATTGCACACAAATGAACTGCCAGTGAAGTGAACTATAACAATGAGTACTCCAGCAATAAAAGGGAAAAAAACAAGACACAGGAAATAGCATTATTTAAATAATTCTCCTGTGTATTAATAGACTAATATTAATAACTTAATGAAGACATATTACAATTTGCTCATAAAGAAACACATTTTTGTGATTTTACCTATTTAAAAATCTATTAAAAACCAGTCAAGTAATCACAGATCTAAGCAGTAACACAAAATTTACAAAGCAAAAGGGAAATGAACTAGCAGAAACATGGAATCCTTTAAATGTTAGGTCATGCACTCAATAGTTAATTTATACCAGCTCCAGTTTTAAAGATTACAACAGAATAAAAAAATAAAATAAAATAACCACAGACACGTGGTTCAAAAAAGTCTTCAGTGACACAAATTAGATGCATTGGATTCTGCTTGGCACTTTTTCAAATCATGAAGTATTCTATACAGGCAATGTTTATTTCATGTGGGTTTCAAATTTTGTTCTTTTCTTTTGAGTCTTTAAAGCACACCCAGAATAAATATTTCAAAGACAGCAAAGAATAGTATAAAGATGTTTGAGCTTGTTTAAATGCCAATTCATTAGATTGATATTTTGTTAGTGTCACCCATCCCAACAAAAGAAGCATTTATAACTTACTATAAGCCTGGTTTAATTAAAATTCAAATACTACACCAAACCTATATTGAATTTCATTTGTCACCATGTAATTATAGTTTGTTGCACACTTTAAACTGTATTTTATTACATCCCCAAAAATGTATGCAAAACAAATGGCAATTTGTTTCATGTTTCAGAATATACAATGGAAGAGAAAGAAATCCCCATACATGCCCTTTGCACTTATATAGATCTGCTACAAGATGTTTAACAGATTACATAAAAACCTACATGTCCTTAATCTGACATATGAAAGAAAAGAGCTAATATTATTTCTACTAGTATGACAGAAAATCTTAGTAAGCTAGCTGTGATTAGTTTAAGTGATATGAATGTTACTTTAGTGCTTGTAGAATTACTGCATTGTTTTTTGAAGCACTGCTCATATTGCATGGCACAAACAGATTCAAAAACAAGTCTTTTGCCCAAAGCTACTGGTAAAAAGTTTGATTTGGACAGAAATCTTTCAAATACAAAGACAATAGACTGGCTGACCTGTCAAGCATGATGGATGAGTTAAGGGGATTAAAACCACTATTTGCATCACAATACATAAAAATTAGCAATATAGAATTTCTCAGTAGGTGGTTTCAGTTCTGTTTGTTCCTCAAGAAAAGAAAAGGTCCATTTTTTTAGAGGAATTAACAGTTGGTTTAAATAATAGTAATTTGCAGAGGTTAAACTTCAATGTTGATTTTCCTTCTACACATATGCCTTAAGAATGATGACGTAAATAGTCTAGCAATGAAAAATGCAATGTATTAGTTCTATATGGAAAATTTAAATCTGGGGGGGGGTTTATGTGACAAAAATGTTTTTAAATTACATATGTTGGTTTTTAAAATTCACTCTAATTTTTGCA
This sequence comes from Podocnemis expansa, assembly GCA_007922195.1. Classification (NCBI taxonomy): domain Eukaryota; kingdom Metazoa; phylum Chordata; order Testudines; family Podocnemididae; genus Podocnemis; species Podocnemis expansa. Next base: position 125,656,461 of record ML681963.1, read on the forward strand.
CACACGTAATCTGCCTTTGCAAAGTATTAAATACTGAAGAAGGTAAAATTATTATAAGACAAATATATTCATTTAAAAATACTAATTAAGTTACACAGTGCTTTCCTGAGTTCCAAGTCCAAGTGAGATGTTTAAAATAATGCCTATGTATTTCTTTCAGCTAGATTAATAGTACATAGTGGTAGTGTCAAGAGAGATCTGAAAACTCACAACACAAAGTGTAATGAAAGACTTGCTTTGTACTGTAAGTTCAACAATTAACACTAACGAAATAGAAAATATTCACAACTAAGTTAAAAATATATAAGAATGGAAATAGGTATGATATGGAAATGCCAAAAGTGTTGATACAACAGAATACACCCACTAGTGTGAACTGAAGATTTGTGCTGTGGCCACTCCTGCTGAACAGAGTTACAACAGAGGAATTCAGGCTTGCACTAAGGAGGCTGTGGGAAATCTATTTCCCAAGATCTTCTATGTCTTAAATAAGAACACACCTCTTGTCAAAAGTAATGTAGCATGGACGAAGCATATTGAGGTTTAGCAGTCAGTGAGCAGCCTACTAAAAACGCAGTTCATGTTTAAAAAAACTCATTGCACAGCCAAATATGACCTTACACTTATGCTTACACCTCCCATGGCGGACCCATGGTTTAATTGGTGATGCATTCTGCCGTCTATTATAGCGACATTAATGCAGAACAAAGTCATGACATTATGAAAGTAGCTTTCTTCCACGTATATAGAAAAAACCTGTGACATGATTTTTCAGTTCAGCATTTACTATAATGAGATTGTCAGACAGCTGGTCACTTCCCTTGTTTAGTGGTTCCAATTTTGACAAAATTCAGCAGCTCTCTAAACAAGGTAAATATCAGTTTGCCTCAGCTGAGGACTGTTATGTCTATGTATTGCTCGGCAGAGGGGGAATTAATTTACATAAGATTAATGACAGTGCGAGCTGCCTTCATTTTCAGCTCCTCAGATTCTGTAGTAGCATTGCTCACAGTTGTCTGCAAAAGCTGTTTGCTTAGCTTATAAATTATTTGGTGCAGTGAAGATGTTTTGTTTTCACAACAGGTGCAAAAAGGTATTTAAACATTCATTATGTCAAGTGTTCTGGACTCTGTTTCATGTAATGACAGGTTCTGACAGCATATGGGCCAATTTCAGAAACATCTGACCAACTTTTTTTTGCTCATACCACACAAGAGATTCATAAACATATTTAAACTAGAGACTATTTCAATATTATTTTCTGCACCTTCTTCCTTAATATCAGCCATACCTCATTAACCCCATTTATGCCATTTGATATCAAATGGGCAGATGCAAGGTATCTCTAAAGGTCCTACAGGATTCCCAGAATTTCAGCCTGAAAGGAGAGGGAAAGCTTGAGCCTTTTGTTACTTAGGCAAGGAAACTTAAAATGATGTTGCAAAACTCAAAATGTTATTCCTTACCATAAAGTGTGACACTGAGTGTTGGTACTATGGAGCTAAGTAATGAATGTTAAAAATAATTCTACACTGGAATATATTTTGGTAAGTATTGAAAATATTTCTTTATGCCTACTAATCTGAAAAATACCTGCCATTTCCAAACCCCTTTTTTCTCAATCAAACGCTTCACAGCCAACTCATACAATTTAAAGAAATACACAAAGAATACAATTGTTTCCAAGGAATGTAATTAACATATTACTACCAAGTTTATTAGTGCAGGAAAATATTCAGTGTGGGCACTCAATATTAGCAGGCAGCCATTAAGAGAGTCACTGGAAAATTTCACCCCAAGTGTCCCCAAACATGAATCAGAATTCTAATTTTTAAATATATAATTCTATGTGACTATTTTGTCACAACCCAGATATCAAGGGAAAGGATGGAGAGGAGAAAGAAAATTATAATCTTTAATTGTCTTTGCACAAGCTTTTTTATCCCTACATTAAGATACTAAATCACATCTTTATTTTGCCGAGTAGTACATGCTTATATTTTGTCACAAAGCAGAAGAGTGAATTTCGTTCAGAACATATGAGTGATTGGAACCTTAATTTTAAAAAAGAAAGTTAACCAGGCAGGTGAATACCAATACTATAGGATATGCAATTTATAAACAAACCTTATATGTAAGATGAGATACAGGAGAAATCAAAGAAAGTATGGTTTGTGGCTAAAATATTGTTGGCTTAGGACACAGGAACTTGGATTCAATGCCCAACTCTGCATTTATGTCTTCCATTGGTAGAAGAGGAATAAGTTACTTCCCTACCTCTCCGGATCATTGTGAGACTCATTAATATGTAAGATATTAGGTGATAGATGACATAAAAAAATGTAGACAGGAATGAATGTAGGCACAGAATGCAAGGTTCAACACAGAAATTTTTATAGAAGAACAGGTAATTTTTATATAGAAATTTTTATAGAAGAACACATAATTAGTTAATATCCACAATGAAAACCATGCTGTAATAAATGAGTATTAGAATCTTCTAGTTAGTGGCACTCTCACAGAGATTTACTCAGTAAAAGAGCAACATGAAAGACCAATGCTACTTCCCACACGATGTATTTATTTCCCTTCCACTCGTGCTCTTTTCAGCATGGCTATCACACTCAATGATTTTAGCAAACAGTAACTTGAATCCCTGACAGGAACAACTAATATTTCAGGATGAGCAGAAAGGACTCCATTTCATAGATTAGACATGTCTTGCTGGAGATGTTGGGCAGGGGATTGAATCAGATCAAGGACACAGGATGGAGTGTTCCAATATAATCACCCTGGTTAAGACCAAGAGAACTATAGCAGTTGTATTGGCAGGAACTGCAAACATGGTAACCTTATTAAATAACAGCAGCAGCAACAACAAAGAGGAATTTACGTACAAATGAAGAGGTTTGGAATTGCATTATGTATCTAACCAGGTCAGTTGCAGATCTTTTGCCCTTTCACTTTGCTCCTGTAAGTGTAATCTTACCTTTTGCTCATAATTAGTCAAATGACAGAATTTGTTTTTTAAACCTGTGGTTTTTAAGTTTTCTATGTATTTTTCCTCTTGGAATTTGGTACTTTTTAACCTCAAAACCAGTTAATAAACAATTTACAAAAGAAAAACTGATCCTTCCACCTCCTTCCCTGCTTTTCCACTTACTCCAAGGAGGTACTAATCTCCTACAGGACCCTCCATGACACACTGACTCTGCTGCACAGAACTTTAGTTCCACCCATTCTCTTCCTCCTCCTCATACCTATGCACCAAACCCCCTGTGAAGTTGTTCCAGGGCATGATACAGTGTGTGTTAGCCCCACTTAAGGACATTATATGGCCTCAGAGGCTCGGGCACAGTCTTCCTTGATCTAAATCTTAGTGCTAGTAGAGAGTCAGATTGATAATGACCCTAATTACGCTGATGTAAATCCAGAGTAGCTCCATTAAATATAGGGTAGTTGCTTTGGATTTAAAAGGAGATTAGAATCTACTCTACGCATAACAGGTTAGCATGCAATTGGCCAAATACAGGAATAAATATAAAGCTACTTTGCACCGTCCTAGAAAACCAATGCATATACTTATAATTTTAAGACTAAAGTATGCATTTAGCTTTCCAAAAATATTAGTTTTACAAACATCTATACACTTTTCCATACTATTTTCTTATCTTTATTATTGTGGGAAGTATGTACATTAGTCATAAACAAAGCTGCCCTCTACATTTTTCTACAGCCTTCTTAAGTATTTTACTGATGTGCCCACTCTCTTCAGCCTGGAAACAGAAATCTGTCCTTTAAATACAGTGTGTTCTTTGGCAGAATGGACAATTTATAAAACAGTAGATCTATCTTCTACAGCTTAAGAACATCTTGTGCCAATACTATTTTTTGTGCCAATACCACAATATTATGCCAATTACCACTTGTACCTAAGCCCCTGTTACACAATTATGTCAATTAATTCCTAACATGACATTTCAGGACACACTAGGCTTTTTATATTGGGAGATTTAAAAAATAAATATTTCTTTCTGGAGTGCTCCCTAGGCACCCTGCATGATGATGGGCAGAACTATCATTGCGTAAACATATAAGGGGGTAAATGAAGGTTGCATAGACAACCTTAATTTTGGAATTTCCCAATGCTGGAATAGAAGGCTTAACTGCAAAGTTAACATTCCTTCAACACTGCATGTGTACATACATGCAAACACATTTGAACCATGGTTTGGTTCTCTCGACAATATAAAGATGACTGAAATAAAAACATATTTCATTTTAAAGGGTCTACACAAGCTTGTGTAAAGGCTTTTAAAACAAGAGAATTAAAACAATGTATTTATTTAGAGCAAAATGAAAGATTGCTTCTGGTGCCGTTTATACAGTAAATGAGTTCTCTGCTGGGAGAAATTTATAGTTATGTTATTCCTGTCAAGTAGGGTAGTAGGCCACAAGGATTTCCTGGTGCCATGCGTAAAGTTTCTCATTTCCCTAACTATACTGAAGTACACTGTTATCTAAATGCAAACAAACCTTTCTTTAGGAAAACAAACCCCTCAAGACTCTACAGTAGTGCTCCCCAAGGGCCTAATCTTGATCTCATTGCTGCTATACTTCAGGTTGTGTCCCATAACACAGGTTTAACAGCATTTCTGGGAAAAGTTTGTCCTAGAAAACAGATTTGGTTAGGGTATCTATCACTTTTAGAAAGTCAGTCAAAATGGTGGAGAGATCATAAAAATAACAGTTCATAGAACAAACTACAAATATGATAACATGACTTTTAAAAGGGACCAAACAAAGATATACTGAAAACTGCTTTTAAAATCCCTTCACACCTCAACTGCTCAGCTTTCAAGTCTCTTGTCATGTGTGATTAGTTTCCCACAAAGTACAGTCAGTTCCCCAAATCACAGGAATACTCTAACACCAACATACAGGAGATTGAACTAAACACAAAGAAAAATAAACTAGCTAACAACAATAAATCAACAGGGTCAACCAGCCCAACAAGAAATGGATATTTGAAGGCAAAGACAACCAAAGCCCCCAACAGGAATGCCAGAAAGTCTAGGAGAAAGAATAAAATTTTATAGTTTTTCCATATTTCTAAGTATATTAGTTAAATGTAATGAGAAATGCTGTTTTCCTGGGTTTAGATGTTTTGATACAGAAGCTGAATGCCCATCTTACATTCAATGCCTGTAGCCTCTGCTCTTGACTGTAGGTACATGGCTTTGATACAAGACTGGTTCGAGTGAAACTGTGACACTACCTTTGGGAAGAAGACTGGATGAGGGGTTAGGTGAACCTTGTCTTTGAAGATGATCATGTAAGGAGGCTCAGACATGACAGCCTTAATTTCTGAACCTCATCTAGCTCAAGTGACAGCCACTAGAAGGGCTACCTTCCATGAAAGGTGGAGGAGGGAACACAATGCTAAAGGATCATACCACCCTTATCTCTCTCACAGTGGTGTGGGTTGACAGCTTTTCCTGGGACCAGAATCTTTGAGTCCTCAGCCCTCCTAGGTGAACCTCCTCAGTTACTGATGAAGCACAGTGACTAAAGTCCGAGAGAAGGATGGTGTGGAAAAGAGGATTCCTGCACAGACTAACTGCAATTGAGACACCAGTGAAGCATTTCTAACACAGCCAGGGGGATTGAGACTATCTTCAGTCTGTGTGATCACAAAAAAAGATGATAGATGCAGACCTGCCGCATCTGCAGACGTCTGAAATACAGCCTAACATGTCAGAAAACATATGTACATGTCACTAGGTATACCAGTAGTTTCAGCTGGTTCCATGCTGTGGTGGTGGGATGCTGTTTCCATCTTCTGTAGTGGAATATATGATTCAGAAATGAAAGCTCGGTAGGTAAGCCTTGCCCTGGTTTGAATCTAGCACTGTACCTATGAACTCTAATCTCTATGTAGAAGTCATGGCTGATTTTTGCATATTGATCGCAATGCCTAACCTGGTGAAAGTTGAATTTATGAACTTTACCCACATTTCCACTTCTTGCCTGGAACAGCTTTTGATTAGCTAGTCATCCAGGTACGGATTAACTTCTGTCTTTTGCTTTCTGAGGAACACAGCCATGACTGCTATACATGTTGTAAACACTCTAGGAGCTGCCAAGAGGCCAAACAAGAGTATCATACATTGATAGTGAGTCTAGTTGTCTATAAAGCAGAGGACCTTCTGTGTCCTGGGTTAATTGATATATGGAAGTACACAACGTTCAAGTCAAGGACAGTATACCAGTTCCCCAGATCCAAGGAAAGAATAATCGAGGCCAAAGACACTTTGTGGACACACAACTTCCTCATGAATCTGTTGAGGTTTCATAAGTCCACAATGGGTCTGAGACTGCCTTTGGCTTTCAGGATTAGAAAGTACTGAGAATATAATTCTGTGCCCCTTCGTTCTCACAGAAACTTTTTCATGTCTGTGTCTAGGAATCCTTGCACTTTTTGAACCAGAAGTTGCTCATTAGAGGGATGGGAAGAGTGGAGATTGTGAAGAGGTCGGGAGCTAAATTGGAGGGAGAATCCCAGTTCTACCATGCATAGCACTCACCAGTCCGACATGATCAGGGCTCGTGCCTGGCAAAATTGAAACAACTGGTTTAAAAATAAACTAGGTGAAGGATCCAAGACCTGGGCTGGGACACCATCCCTGGGTGCACTTTCAAAAGTTTTGCTTGGGCCCAAAGGTTGTGTTGTCAAGTCTGCCCTGTGGTTAGTGGAGGACTAAGATTTTCTCGTACAATTTCTGCACCTCTTGTGAATGAAGTTCTGCCTCTGCTGAGGTTGGTAGAATCAAGTCAGGGCTTGGGGCTTAAAATGTTTTCTTTATGCTACTAGAATGTGGAAGCCTAGGGACTTGAGGGTGGCTTGACAATCCTTGAGATTATGCAGCTTTGAGTCTGTTTTGAAATAAGGCCAGGCTTTCAAAGGGGAGGTCTAAAGTCAAAGTGCTGGGCACAGAATTGGACAGGCCCAGTGATGGCTGGAGTGCAGTTTCCAAGAGGATAAACTTTAGTCTCTGACTCCTCTTCTCCATTGAGGGAAAAGTTTCCAATGACTGTGAACACAATGTGCACACACCTAATTGGAATCGACATGATTAAGTACTCGAAGAAGAAGAAAGATTGACCACATCATATTGAAGAAAAGTATTGTCAAATGCAAACATGGAAATGAAGGACCACTGAGTGCAATTAAACAACTTTTTAAAATATGCAGATAGTGCACATTTGTTGCCTTGTTCTGGTATATGGGTCAGTGTGAATAGCCTTATAGAGTACTCAGAGCACTCTCCTCCCCTGCTTTATCAGGATTTAAGTGCTGCCTATCTCACTTACCACTACTTGTTGGTCTGCTTTTGTCAACAAGCTGAGCTAATCTGTTGGGGGAAAAAAAAAAGTGTATTATCAACAGACTATGACACTGACCATATACTGTCTTCAGTATTCTTGTTTCAGGTATACTGCAATTTCCATACATGGGATTCACCAAATATTTATTATATTTCCATTTAATATTATATCTGCTTTTTGACTCCAGCTATTATGAGTAGTCCTGTTGTTTGCTCCTTATCCTGCTTTAGTGTGGGCAGTTGGGTCTTTTTATTCTCCAAGATAAAATTTTAAATGCCATATATTTACATTTTCAGAACTGAGATCATCCAGTGATGAAAACCACATCACTTACTTTTGTTGCTACAATCTTTTCTGATTGCCTGAAACATGAGTGTATTTCCCAAGTATGGGCCCTCTCACTCTCTAGGTAAACAATGCCACTTGCACCTCAAAGTTTCCTTAGTGCTTTTCTGTTGGGGGCAGAGTTTATCCATCCTGCCATGGTTCCCAAATCCAACATGCAAGAGCTACGATACTAAGGTTTTCTGAGTGAGAGGTTTCATGACACAGACACTAAGGCCAAGTCTACACTGATGGCAACAAATCTGCCATCATCCATTCAAACTGTGGATCGACTAAGCAATCAGGGAAGACTCAATCAATTCAGAAATTAATGCATTAAGACCACCTCCTCAAGAAGAGTAGTGCTAAGTCAAAGGGAAAGTATTTCCCTTTGCTCCAGCACAGTGGAGATGCCACAGTAAGCAGGCAATAGGAAGTTGAAAGGAGATATACAAGTTATTTTATGCAGCTCGAGTACCTCTCTTTGATTCCCAATGAATTCCGTGGCAAGTGGTTAAATTGTACATATTTCCTCTAACTCTGTATGCAATAATTTGAATGACTTTGCCCTCTGGACATAAAGAGAAGGATAACATGAAAATCCTGACACCCCCATCATCTTCTCAGCCAATTCCCACAGGCCCAAAGGTCTCCTCTGCTTATACGAGGAGAGAGAACTATTGACGCCATAAACATCCAGGTATTTACAATATCTAAAAGAGCATCCTGCAAAAATTCAGACCAGCATATCCATTACCATAAGCAAAAATCTATTGGTCATCAGTCATTTTGTTTAAATACATCACAAGCACTCTACTGGAGAGGCAATAAGAGAATGCTGTCACAAGATCAATGACTTCTACTTAAAAAATATTAAGGCTCCAAATATCTCTCAGTTTCATAGCTGCAGAAGATCATTACTTTGTGCAGACGTTAGATCCCATTAACATTATTTTTTTTAATTTAATACTGATTTGCCACATTTTCCATGACTGAACTTTAATTTATTATAGCCAATAGTAAGTAGGTTTTGAAATATATTTTTAGGTTTTTCATAAGCTATGCTGTTCATGAAGGTAACCGATCAATATCACAGGTCACAGGCAAACATACAGTCTTCCCCACATAGCTTTGCCAATGCCTCTCAATATGGATCTCTTCCAATTCTGGGATCTTCCTCTGTATGGTTGTCAAAGTGTTGGCTAGTCTGCATTCACTGACAAATGTTCTGTCACCACTAGTTCAACACAACCAATCCTGTTTCACACAGCTAAGTGCCAAATTGAACGTACAACCCAAATGTTTAAAATGTGTGCCTCAGTCAGAACTGTGGATGAGATTAGGTGTATACCCAACCTAGACTCAACCTGAGTTTTATGTGCTTCTCTCATCCTTTTTGTATAAAGGAGGCTAAATTTAGCTAATTAAATTTAGTCCTACTAAAGGATTATGGTCTTTTATATGATGGCTATAAATGCTGCATAAAGACCTCTCTTACTACAGTTAGCTATAAAATAGCTGGGGAGTGGAAAATATAAATCATTTGAACTTAATGTCAAAATGGTTATAGATGATGAGATTAAGATAATGAAATTGTTGGACTTAAAGCACTAAGTAATTGTTTATCTGACTGAAATGGGGAGGGAAGAAGAGACAAAGATGCACATTCTCAATAGAAAGTAGCACTACCTTAATCTTTATACTATATTTTTAACCTAAAATGAGTGAAACTTTTACAGATTAAAGACTGAATTAATCCTACAGTTATACCCATTGGGCTAAATCCTGCATTTCCAGTGAACCTAAAAGTTCCACTGTAACTGAAGTCAGCAGCAATTTTAGTTGTGTAGAGAATACAGAATTGCACTTTAAGAAGGTACATTTTACAAAAATCATTTCCATGAAAGATAAAACCAACAACCATCTGCTTTTCTGCAAAGTAACTGTTTCTTTTTTATACTGAGCGAAACATTCTTGATCTGTTACTGACTTCCTGCTATGATGTACAGAAACTTAAGTCATGTTAACACTGATATTGTTGTCAATGTAGAGAAGAAAATCTATCTAAACGCCAGTTACATGTCAGTAGATAATTCGCAACATGCAGGTCCTCCACTGCAATTTACAACACAGAATCCTTCAGATCTAGTAATAGGTTACGCTGACTTTGTCCTTACCAGTAGGCAGACCTCCCTATCCAAGAATAACATCATATTGCACAAACAAGTTACTGTAGAGAACGAGATGGCAAAGTAACATGGGGGGGGGGCGGAGAAAGAGCTGTTGTGTTCCCAGGAATATCCGAAATTTAAGAACAGGGTAGTGCATATGCACATCCAAATGAAACTCGTGCTGGAGTAGTACCCTGCAAGTACGAACACCCAACAATCTCTTCAGTTTAAGAGGACAGTACTGACTTCTTGGTCTGGGAACAAAGTCTGATCCAAATAACACTTTTCAATGAAACAGACATACTTTTTAGCTTCCAAAATGTCCTCTTTAGACAAAAACTAGCTTCTTCTATCCATATAGTTCTAATAGAGCTGCAGCAAGCACATTGGGTTCTGTATCAAAAAATATTGACAGCTTGAAGGCATCTGGTAGAAGAGCAATAAAATTATTAGTGAACTGTCGGGACTGATATGTGAAGAAAGATTAAAAGTGTCTGCCAAAGTAACAACTAAGAGAAGACATAATTATCAACACATATCTGGATAGTGTAAACACCAACAACCTGAGCCTAGAAGGTTCTGAGAACATTCTGGGAACCACCAAGTCCCCTCATCTCACAATGACAAACTGAATCAGTGGGAATTGAGGGTGCTAAGCACTACACAAAAATTAAAGATGGGCTGCAATTACTAGTTTGTTTGTTTGTTTCTGCTAGAGCCATGAGTTATATGATAAACAAACATGAGCTAGATGATAAACAAATATAAAAGGAGAGCATAGTCTCTGCCTTGATGAGTTTGCAATTTAAAATGAAACAAAAGGGAACGAGTAGTGGAAAAAGATACAACATACAAGTGAAGCAGTCAAAGATGACAACTGGCCTTGTTTTGTGAATATAGTATTTTTTCCTTACATGTGTAACACTTCCAATTGCCATTCAGCCTAACTACTATTAGCAGACTTATTACTTGTAGGTCATGTAGAAGTGAGTCTTCTGGAGTGATCTGAATGTTGAGAGGCTAATGGACCAGCTCATGAAGAGAGCTCCATGCACATTGAGTGGCAAGGAAGAAAGCATGGAGGATGGAACAGACAAATAATCTGTTGAGGTCACCACTCTTAGAAGAGTGAGGTGGAGTGGGAGGGTGTACAACAGAAGAACATCACAAAGAGACACATGGGCAACTAAGTGGGTCAGAGAAGAGTTATGCAGGGTCTTTAAAGTGTGGGCAAGAAGCCTCAACTTAATGAGGAAAGAGGTGGTGAGAGAGGAGGGACAAGGGATTACTTAATGTAATATCAAGGGACTTGATTAAAAGGAATGGGATGCAGTTAAAGAAAATGTTAGATGTAAATATTAGGGAGAATCTCCTTAAAGATCTGGACTATGGAATATTCTTCTAAGGGAGTCTCATCAGTCGGGGCATCTAAAACTAGATTGGAGACAGCAATACAAAATGCACAACAGGGAACAATTCGGCAGCAGCAGGGGGATGGGCCTAAGGACCTACAAAAGAATTCTCCAGCTGCAGTTCTTTAGAAAATAAGTCTTTAAATAGCTTCCTGTATGTTAGGTGGTATATCAGCTTTGCTCCAGGCTATGGTATACTCAAGTCACAGTACCACAGCTCTCCTCTGGGGGTTCCAGAACAAGAGATAAATGCCTATAAACACAATCCCTGATGGGAAGCCCACTATAAACAATTTAATCCCTCTGTAATACATCAAACATCATCAAATTTCAACACATCCCTTAATACAGGAAACTGACCTTCATATTGTTCATATTTCTATGGCTTCTCTGAGAAGCAGGTGAGTAGAATGAAAAGTATTTTCTGGAGCTAGTTCTGCTGTGCCAGTTCCGCCATTCACTTTTTAATCCCTTCCAATAACATTTCTCTTAATCTGTCAAACTCTGGCTCAGGCCTATGGCACAGAAAAGTTCCTCTCTTCTTTTCTTTCAGGCTTTATTTAACTGAAAATATATGCCACACACAAAGAGGAGAGGGAGAATAGGTGATGCTAAGAGACTTTCTTTCCGAGTCCCTTCCAGAAACCAGTTTTGTAAGCCAGTATTACTCTGACAGTATGTTCATTGCTCTTCTGGCTTGTCCTGGACAGATTACCTTTTTTAAAGTCAGATACACAGTCTGCTAGCCTTCCTCACTTTGAATGATATCTGACTCCTATCCAACTTGCTCAATAGGACTGTTGATGGAATAAGATACTGCATAATGTGAGTAAGGGAGGTAAGAATCTGTTATCTTTTAATCCTTTGTTATCTTTTTAAACAACCTTACCTTTGTAATGATTGATGTCAGATTAAAATGCACCATGTAAAAGGCCTGGAAGCAAAAAACATCAGCAGCCTTTTCATCTGTTTTACTTTACACATTAAACCACGATCAACCAAGTCCATTAAGGCATCTAAGTGTGACTCTCCACATGTGTTAATTGAAAACCAAACAAAACAAAACAAAAACACACCCAAATTTTGAAATTGGACATTGATGTATTTCCATTACTTAGACCCTTATTGATGCTACAATCTCCCACTTTTATAGTTTATAAATCTTTGATTTAAAATATAGCCATTTTATCATTTGTACCACATTTACCTCATCTTACCACTATTCTGAGTGGATGAGAAGCTAATGTAGCCTACACCGTCTGGTCAATTATTGCATGGACACGAGGGACCAATTAATGCCATCCATAAAAGCCTGAATCATTCTGTCAATTAACTAGAACTAACTATGTCATCAGATATATTACTGGTGAGCAAGTCTATTTGGTTGCAATATATCTTGAAGGAGAGCAGTATCAAATGAATCACAATTGACTTGGACAACTGCTAGCATAATTTCAGAAGATGAAAAGACAAATGTGGTAGTTATTAGTGGTCCCCTGAGGAATTACAGCCAAGCAATTGTAATGTGCTAAGACTGTACTAGCAGGTGCCCACAGCGCAAATCAGGCAGAGGGTTAAATCAATATTTTCAATTTCTTAGGATCAATCCAGTGTTTGAACAAGATGGAAACTTGTTAGCAATTGGCAGAATGTGTAAATGAAAAGTCAAACTTCATATTATTTGTTAAAAGGGAATCAGTGCACTACATCATGCCCTTGTCACAAGGTAATGCTTTCATGATCCAGTTGCTTTATTATTCACTGAAAATCAAGCAGTTCTTAAATTTTAATAGAGTGCAAAAAGGTTAGTTTTAATACGTGTTGAACATTCAAGATCTTTAAAAATGATTGAAGTGTCAATGGAAAAGTTTTTGGGCTGTGACAAGAGTACAGTTATTAATGATTAGTACAAGGGGGAGGAAAAAAACCCTCTTGATTGCTTTGGAAAAAATCCTAACAGGAATGCATCTTAACATCTTATTGACATTTATTCTGTTTTATATGGAAGAGTCCTAGGATCACTAAGTAGTTCTTTTGACAATTAAACATTAAGGGGAAAAGAAACTTTATAAATTGATTCCATTAAGCACTGCTGAGTTTAAAGTATCATGTACAACGAATAAAAAAGACATCAGATTCTCTGATTTTAACACCGATGTATACAACTGACTATATACTCAAATACTGTTTCGCAAAGGAAAGTGGAACAATATTCTGCCAGTCAGGTGGGATACAGATGAACGTTTTGGGTAGGGGTGTGGGAATTTTTGTTTTGTTTTTTAAATAAGAGTTTGGAGAAACACCACTTCATGGCTACCCCCTAGTCAATCCACATGCCGAACACCTGGAATTTCAAGGCAGAACTCTGTTAAAAATCAGTACTAACTTATGACATAATTATTATTTTCAAAACAAAATTCACAACAAAATGGTGTCAAGGAAGGCTACTTCCATTACATATTCCTGAACGTGGATATGTACCTTAACCCTTTATGCCTGCTACTTCTTTCAGATTAAAAACTCAAATCCCTGTTTGAATAGTAAAACTGCAAAAAAAGTAAAATAATTAAAAAATGGAAATTTACCGAACTACAGTTTTAAAATGTGTTATCCAAATTTTAAATATATGTGTAAACAAATTTATTTAACATAGTTCCCTGTCTATTTGGCTAGCAGTGACAATTCCCTGAAGTTTGAATACTCTCGACACTGTACCAGATGCAGTGGAGACTGCTACACTTAACAATTCTTTTGATAAGCAGTGGAGCTGGAGAAGGGTGTCTGCTGCAACACCCCCATACCAGCACTATACTGATAGAGGCTCTGTTGAATTACCATTATGTGGTCTCCCCAGTACAACAAAGAAAGCTGGGTAGGATGAGCTGTGATGCAGCCTTGGTGGGGGAGCTTTGTTGGTAAAACACTGCTAGGAAGCTGAAAGGAGGTATCTGAGGTCTTGGAGACAGTATAGAGATATGAGCTATGAGAAGTTGATTCCTTGAGCGGCAGAAGACAAACAAACCTTCCTCATATCCCTGGAATGATCATGAGGAAACTGTACATTAGAAGACTGCTGTGGAATTCCCCTCTCTACCACTGCCAACATAGCTGTCGGCAGCATTATTATCTAGCCCATATGCAGTGGCCTTCGATAGCAATGTGAGTTTTTCCACTGATTTCAATGGACATTGTGATCAGGACCAGAGTGTCTTGAAAATAATCTCTATTCTTGTAACTAACACCACCCTGGATTATTTATATGGACAGATCTGACAAAGTTATTTGCTCCTCACCAAGTGTGCTGAATTCACCACAGACAATGAAAACAGATGTGTCAGATAAGTCAGCTTAGATTCTCAGATGCTACTTGATTCTTTCAAGTCTGAGTTGCACTAGACCTTTCAAGATAGTGTGCTCATTTAAAAAAAAAAAAAAAAAGTCACTTCATTAAATTTAAAAAAGCCCACAGAAACATCAAGTAAAATATTAATTATAATATTTGGAAACTGGACATTTACAGAGTGCCTCTCATACTGAAGGATCCCAGAGGACACTCAGAACCAGTTAAGGAAAACACTTCTTTAAACAGTACATGGTGAAACTGTAGAATTCGGTGCTACAAGATGAGCAACAAATGCTGAGGATTTTGTTAAAATGTCAATTTTTAAAAATGAACAAGAAATTCTATGCACATTACTTTTTAATGAAAAGAAACATTTGAGCAGATTGCAGCTTGCCTTGCTAAACATGTCATAGTTAACCTGCTTGATTTCAGAGCATAAAAACCAATGCACGGAAGATGTTTGCTAACTTTACCCAGTACAGGCTAAGAACAAGAGAGACACTGTATACACTGCCTTGTTTTGGACTCAGTTTAATCAGAGATCCTGCACCTTTAAGATGTTCATCTAACAAGCACAATTATTTGAAACCACGGTTTAGCTAAAAGGAGCCAATAAAAATGGTGTAATTTGAAACCAACCCACGCACTGCCCAAGATTAATCTACAGCTTGTCTAACTCTCTCAGACACACCCTTGTAGCTCTTCTAGAAAAGCAGTACCCTGTTCACAAGACAAGAAGCTAATTGATTCATTCCTCTTCTGTATGAGCAGCTATAAAATAAGCACATAAAGAACAATATGAACATACAGTTCAGTTGACTATTTTAAAAGACTTACTAACAATGTACTGATCACAGAACAAGCACAGTGATTGTTTAAACCAGATGCCAGAGTATGAAGAATGCATAATTTAAGTACTTGTGAATCATAGACCCAACAGTAAAATGTATCTGTTGTGGAACAGCAAGCTGGCTTTATGTTCACTTGACATTAACATTGTCACTAAAAATCTAAGGAGTTGTGCAGAGAACATCATTGCTGGCTAGTCTATATGCCTCCAGCTCATGAATAGCCTTCATGAACCCACCATTCCCCAAGCTTCACACTGCCAATTAACAGACTTTGATCTTTAATAAAAGCACCATTTTGTCCTACTTAGAAATTTAATTTCTGCAAGTTCTACTATACCAATCATCTGCAACTAGGAAGATGATTCAACCCTGCCAGAAACAGGTGAACACAGAATAAACCTCGTTAGACCGATGTGAGTATATTACTTAATGGTGATTTCCTCAGTTTGATTTATTTCAGAACTGGACAAACACGTCTGATCCTGACCAAACTGCTCAGCAGACCTAACAAAAACATCACCACGACTGAAAGCAGTCAACCAAGACTCTATACAACAGTTTTCAAAGACCTAAAGAGGAGGAACATCTATTACATAAACATAAGAGAAAATACCCTTACTATACTGTGCCATTTACCTCCAAGACAAGAGGACTAAAGAATGCATAATTTAAGTGTTTGAGAATTATACATCCTCCAATAAAATGTGATAAAGTGAGAAATTTACTACCTGTTACGTGTAAGGCTCACCCTTCACCAAAGACAATCTCCTTAAACTATAATGAGAGAAGAAGAGAAATTTTATGTGTGGTTTATAAGCCTTTTAAAATGTAAGCTCACTGTGATTTCTAAAATGGTTCTCAACTGGTGAGAAAAAAGTTGCACTTGCATCTTGCGTAAAGAAGCCACCTGCTATTTAAAAAACGAGGTGTTCTGTACATGGACACTACATGCTGTAAACTCAACATTGTATGTTATTGTTAAGGCTTCTTTTTTTCCTAGAGAAACTGACATTAAAAAATGTAGAATAAATATTTTTTTAAGACTTCAGGGCTCCAAACATAGAGAAATAATATATAGCTGCAAAGAGACGCAAAACAAATTTCCAACAGATCGTCGAGCCTACCTCTCCTCTCATTTATGCTGGTGTGAATCAGGAGTAATTCCACTGAAGTCAATTGACTCACACTGATGTAAAACTGGCATACTTGGGAAAAGAATCAAGTCCAGTATCTTCATCATACTACGCAAGCGTAAGGGCCTATAACTCAGACTCCCCATAAAAGGTTAGCAAAAACCAGGGTTTCTTTGTCACGTATTCAGACGGTTAGGATCCTTATCAAATCTGAGAAATAAGTAGGCAAATAAATAAACCAAACGTTCATGGAGGCATCCAAAAGTCTTACCATTGGTTAGATTAATTTAGTAAATCCGTAAGAGGATGACCAAAGGCATGTTCCCATGAACTTAACTGTTGGATTTTTCAAACACCAGAGTACACAAACATCAAGAGTGAAGTCCCAAGGACTTCAGTGGATCTCACATCTCCCTCCACAGGAACTGCATGGAGTATAGGGGAATAAGACCCAAATATTTTTACACTGATGAATTTTAGGGTGAAATTCAGGCTGGAGAAAGTGAATGCAACTTCCATGGAAATCTACAGATCAAATTAAAGTCAGGCAAATATATATTGCACATTGTGCCTGGTTCTGATCTCACACTGAAGTCACTTTGGGACAATGCAAGCAACACCAGCATTTCAGCTGGATCTTTTATTTTCTTTACCTACTCTAGCTAAAAATTCTGCATTATATATGCTATGGTATGCACAGCTGGCCTCACAAGACTTCTAATTTTTCCCATTACTGATTCCCTGAACCTTAATTGTGGGCTTGAGTTAAGGACATTAATCTTTGCCCCCACAGCATTGTTTTCCATCAGTTGACTTTTAAAGTCTTGGTACAGATTTACATCTTTACAAGTGAATGGAGAACCAAGTCCTTGAAGCTGTCTCCCAGGACACTGTATTATTGTTCTGTTTAGGAGAAATGTTCACATCCCTCAAAAGGATATCAGCCTGGAACAGTAGACTTAAGAAAGAGAGAACAGAATGATCAGAGGTTCATAACCATTCCTTCTTTCAAACTGATGACCGTGACCAAGTGGCCTCACAAGAACACTCCTATTTCCCTTTCAATCCATCTTGATACCTGACTTCTTTTGGGTGACACTGGCTTCAGCATGATCCATCTTGATCTTTCTACACCAAGTAACTACGTAGCTTCTATAATCACAAGTACAGGGAGAAGAAATACAGGAAACAGAAATTCTTTTTCTGAGAAAGACATAGCACTGTTCCCAACAGTGTCTTACAAGAAGCACCAGGCAGCCATTTCAGACAGCCATTTCAGAAGCTGAGAGTTCACATGAGTCAAACAAAATACTCAACTGATTTCTCCATATGAATAAAGAAATACAAATATTAAAATAACTATGGTCACTTCATGTCACATGTGCCACTCCACATTCAGTTAGGGCAGCCTTCAAAATGTCTCTATAATTTAGATACAGTTTGTTCCCCATTGTTCAAGACTGAAATATATATATCCATCCTAATTTTATATATTATAATTATGATACAATATATTTATATATTGTTTCCCTCCCCCTTTCTGTAAGTCCTCCATCTTCAAGCATCTGATGAAGTAAGACTTCTCTCACAAAAATTCATGTGATAAATAAATTTATTAGTCTTTAACTGCCACAAGACTTCTTTTTATATATTCTGAATCTCATGGGAGGTCAATAATGAGCATGTAACTAGACACTGCTACTTTTTTATGTCAGCTTAAAAGATTTCCATATTCCTACACAATTAGGCCCAAACATTGTTCTGTCCTGGCCATATAATGTGCTGAAGGAATACAGTGAACACACGCATGCCAGTTAAATACCAATTTTGGCTGCAAAACAATTAAACTTTCAAAAATTCACACTTGAAGACTGCTATATCTTTTTGATGAAGATACTCTGTATGACAGTTGTAGCATAAACAGCATGATCCAACACATAACACAGTAAATATCAATTTAAATGGATTATTAGAGTAAACCAGTAAAATTCATTATGAACAGAGAGATGCAATCTCCTGATGCTCCTTCACAAAAAAAGAAGCAAGTTCAGCTGCTTACCTTTTGGGACTCGTACAATCTGTCCATTTAAACCAGACATCACCTTTCATATAGAAGAACTTTGAACACATATAAAGTATACACAAAGGAAATTCCATATATTTTAGGTGGAACAGAAGTTGCTGAAGAATAGAGCTTTTCAAACCTCAATAGGAGCCCTAAATACACAGTGCATATATTTAACTAATCGGATCAATTGCAACTCACCAGCAAAGCACCTTCCAATTATCAAGAATGATGAAATTTTGTCACCTCTCAGCAGTGAGAGACCCAGCTCCAGGTGAAAAGTAAGAGAAACCAGTGAAGGATGTCTTCCAGACATCACACTGAAGCAAGTTTTTGTGTTTTTATTTTTCAGAGACATCCCCTGTGGATTTTGATTTGCTAAAGCTGGTTTCATCTCATCGATTCTCTCTCAAAAGACATTCACCCTTTCAACAATTGCAATCCTTTTTAGATAGGGTTTTGCTGTCCATGCCACAGCAAGGCGGATGACCAGTTCTTCAGACCCACAAACAGCCTAGAAAGCAATTAATAAGTATTTGTGGGGGAAACCAAAATTTCTCACAGAACTATACAGAAAACTCTCAAATAGCCTTTGTTTTTAGCCAACTCTTAAGCAATAATTTGCAGGTTTTACTGCAGTACCCTTGAAAAGAGACAGGTAAAACTCTTTTTCTTTGAAAAGGCAGAGATAACATTATTTATCCACAATGTTCCTTTCAAAACGTTCACCAGGGAATTCAGGTATAGAATTGGACAAGTAATTTTTGGCTTGATGATAGTTCTGACAAGTACAAAATAAAATTCAACTCCAGTGAAACCAAACCTGAAGTGTTTTAGAATTTTTGGATACTCAAAACGGTTCATTTTGGATCACAGGAAATATTTCCAAGCACATTCTCAACACAATAGGATAAATTTAGCCCCTGTAAATGGGTGTAATTTCACTGAAATCAGTGGATCTACCCGTTTATAGCAAGGTTTGATAAGTACCTCCTCTTCAAGGGGATTCTTTCAACTTCCAAAAATCAGTGCCAGCCCCTAAACATCTATACTTTGATTTCCCTTTTTCTTTTTCAAAACTACACAAATTTAGTTCCAAAAACTACTACTGGAAGTTGAACCAAAAAAGAAAAAGGGTTTTGGAGTTTAACAACCAACTTTCTATACCTTGATTCTTGCAACAGTGTGTCTTTCACCTTTGTTAGCAGCACTGAGACTCAGCTGTGTGCAGAAAAGGGAAGGATCCACTTCCAGTTCTATAATGTGTTAGAGGAGTTGTATCCAAACTCATAATGTTGGTTCTCATCCTGAAGGCTGTGGATTCCTAGCGATGCGGGCATGAGTAGAGCCTTGTAAATCTGTGGATGCAAATGTACTGTTCACCAAGTTATTGGATGACAATCCAGATTTTGTATCCACACAAGACCCGTGGCATGGGAGGTCAGAAACAGGTCAAGAGATATCACAATCACTCTTTCTTTATCACCAGACAGAAGGGAGTCCCAAAATGATGGTTGTAACATGGAGCTGAGGTTTGGAAAAGGTTGTAAACCATGTCTATAATTCTTCCATTCTATATAATCTGTGCTGCAATATGGATACATCTAGACCTTCCCTGATTCATAGAAGACCAGTCACCTCAATGGGACTGACTGTTCTCTGTGTAATAAAGGCAGAATGGAGCCCCAAATATCCAGGCTGTTAACTGTTTGTAACTGTAAAGTTCAATAAGGGACTAATCTACTGTATATGTAAAAATTAGCACATACAGTAATTGCCAGATAATTACATGGTTGAATTTCCTTTTATTGTAAACATTAGCATAAAAGCTGCAGATGACTCAGCAGCTATATTCTGAGTGTAATATTTATGCAATCCACACAACATATAATCACTGCATGCTCTCTGGATTACACTCTGAAAAGAAATCAATTAAATGGTACCACATGACAATTACATAGCTATCTGTGTCCTGTGAAGCATGGGGTAACCAGTATTTATTTCATTTTTGGCACACATGGAAACAGAAAAAAAGGGCTCTAGCACTGATGTCCATTCAAAAGGGCAACATGACTATTAGCACATGATGGCAGTATTCCCAAAGGATGAAATCTGTCTTGGTGCCGACAGCCATCCAGAGCCTGTGCGCTGAAGTTCTACTGGTGCCTACACCTTGCTCTGGTTCTCTGTATGAGTGAAGTTCACCAAAAATATTCAGTGAATGCTGGGTATGCAGCAGGTCCCTACACCAGGGGCATCACTTGCACTGAGCACAAGGGTCACAAGCATCCAGTACCAATCCCCAGACTCCGGCTGGGGCTGTGGAGCTGGGCAGTCATGGCAGTGGCAGCCAGATTCGGCCCCAGGTGGGGCTAGATCGGGCCTGTGGAGGAGGGAGGGCAGTGGTCCTGGTGGGACCAAGCCCCAAGAGATTTTTGGAGCCAGTGATGCCCCCATTCTACACACTAACTAACATAAGAGGTATGGCCGGGGCCAGGAGGGGAGGATGAAACAATGAGACACATAAGTAACCTGAGCTGAAACAAGTAAGAGAGGCTTCTGGCGACAGAAGACTACACCATAAACTTTAGAAGGAATACAAAAGCGAAGCAACCTAACAAGTGGATTGTTCTACCAGAAGCAGGTGAGCCCCATCTACAGTGATCTTTGGTTGGCAACAGGCAAGCTAGACTCAGCCTATCTGCTATGGCATAACTAAGTAATGGTGCTTTTTTTTTTAAATGTTCAAACTCAAATATTCATTTACCATACTGTAAACTGAAACAATCACACCTATACAAAAAGGAGGCCCAAGTGCCGTGCTGGTGTAACACAAGGAGAGACAACAATACATCTTCTGTGACACTTCTTGCTAAGGAGCATTGTACCTAACTATCAATATTAACAAAAATCTAAGGAAAAAACATGTCAAATATGTTCAAAATAGTGTGAGAAATGTTGCACCTGCACAGAATCATAGAATTACAGGACATAGATGGTCATTGAATCCAGTCCCCTGCACTCATGGTGGGGTCAAGTACTATCTAGACCAGGGGTCTCAAACTCAAATCACCATGGGGGCCGCATGAGGACTAGTAGAGGACCGCATGAGGGACTAGTATGTTAGCCTGAGGGCGCACCCCTGAAACCTTTTCATACAACGAAATTGCAAATATCAATAATGATAGTGTTGTCACGGGCTGCAGGAAATAGTGTTAGGGGCCGCACGTGGGCTGCGTGTTTGAGACCCCTGATCTAGACCATCCCTGACAGGGTGTTTGTCTAACCTGCTCTTAAAAATGTCCAGTGACAGATTTCACAGCCTCCTTAGGCAACTTATTCCAGTGGTTAATCACCCTGACAGTTAGGAATATTTTCCTAATGTCCAACCTAAACCTCCCTTGCTGTAATTTAAGCCCATTGTTTCTTGTCCAATCATCAGCAGTTAAGGAAAATAATTTTTCTCCCTCCTCCTTCTAACAATCTTTTAGGCACTTGAAAACTGTAATCATGTCCCCTCTTAGTCTCCTCTTTTCCCGACTAAACAAACCCAGTTCTTTCAATCTTCCCTCCCAGGTCACATGGTCCAGGCCTTTAATCATTTTTGTTGCTCTTCCCCAGACTTTCTCCAATTTGTCCACATCTTTAAAGTAAAATTACAGACCAGGGGTAGGCAACCCCTGGCACGTGTGTCAACAGTGGCCCCCAAGCCAACTCAGAGCAGCACGCAGCACCCGCTGCGGTACCACAGAAATTGCCACTCCTGCCACTGAAAGCCACTCTGAGTGGCTTCCTTCAGATGCAGCTGGGACACAGGGGGTCCCCCCATGCCTCGGTGTGACACAGAAAAGTGCTGCCTGGAGTGGTTCGTCTCTGTAGTTTGATGCTCCCCAAAGGAGCCGGTCCAGGCAGCTTCTTTCTGCAGCATGCCTGGGAACCCCTAAAAAGAATCACTTCTTTTCATGGCATGCCTGGGACCCCCTCTCCTCAGGCACACTGCCAAGATGAGCTGCTCTGGGCGACTTCCTTCTGTGGCATGCCTGAGAAGCACTCCCACTCCAGCTGTGACTGCTGCTGAATTTTCAGGCAGCCACCACATTTTTTCAGCAGAAGGGGCTGCTGGCACAAGCTGAGGGTCAGGGAGGAAGGACCAGCACAGGAGTCAGTAAAGGTTGACGACCCCCTGTTACAGACATTTGGAACAACTTTATGAAACTTTCAGTAAAATTCACTAATGCAAGATTAGAACACAAGCAGTCACTCAAACTTCATCTGATAGTAGCCATAGCTAAAGTGCAGTTCAACAAACCTGAGTGAAGGACTTCACCTTGACAGACCATGTAAGAAGTTCTATTACTGAAGGCTTGAGATTGTGGATACATGCACTCTCTAATTTGCTTTAGCTGAATCTGGGGCTCATCGATGGAACTGGAATCACTGGACAGGTGACACAACCACTCAGTATATGAAGCGGATACCCAACTGACTGCTTCTAACCAAGCTTTTCTAATCAGACACTTGATATATTTCAACTGGAACAATATCCCCTGTCAACTGAACATTTTATATTTTATTGAACTGAGGAGAACACTTAGCTTCAACAATTTGTAAGTTTCCACAGTGCTCAACAAGACATGACCAAAATAAGTTAGGAGAAAAGTGGAGTGCTGACCTGCATTCTAATATCAATACTAAAACTGGGAGAAAGATACGCAGTTAACAATACTTTGGTTATGACATTTCAACTGATTCCACAAAAGGTACTGAACTCACTGGACTGCATTAAAGGGGGAAAAAGTTAACATGTGTTATGATGATAAATGTTGGAATTCGGGTAAAGACAAAAAAACTTGTTTTGTGTGTTGTGGGATTTTAAATGGTTTAAAAGACCCTAAGGATTAGGAGTGTAGCAACTTAAAACCACCATACCAAAAGACTAAAAAATATGTATTTCAGATTATTTAGATCTGTGCTATCTAAAGAATTCACAAAGAAAAGATTATTCTTAGGGTATGTCTACACGGCACTTTTCTTTCGAAATAACACTCGTTATTTCGAAATAAAAGAAATTTAGTCTACACGATGTTTTCTTATTTCGAAAGGACGGATTCCGTCCTTTCGAAATGAGAATCATTGTTTCGAAAAAGTTAAACCCCGCTGTTTTCGAAATGGCTGTTATTCTGAAATGGATATTTCGAAATAACGCCAATTAGACCTGTTGTTTCGAAACAACAGGTCCAAACGGCTTTATTTCAAAATAACCATTTCGAAATAACAGCCGTTTGGATTGCAGGCTTTCCCTTAATTCGAATTAACATTTTGTTAACTCGAATGAACTTATTTCGAAATAAGGATTTTATTTCAAAATGGGTTATTTCGAAAGGGGTTCTTTTGAAATAAAAGTTACTGTGTAGACATAGCCTTAGAGAGAGGCTGGCGGTAAAAAATTCTATTACCTGTAAGATGGGCTCCTAGAAACATGCTATTGCTACACCAGATCAAAGGGGGCAGTGCAGGTAGGTTAGGGTGGGACTGGGGAGCAGTCCCCCGGGCCTGTGTGGGTGGGGGACTAAGCGAACCTGTGGGTGGCCGGTGAAGGCGCCCCCGGGATGCGGCAGGAAGCCAGCACTTTAAACAGTCTGTCCCTAGCAGCTGGCTTCCTTTGCCTCTATAGTGCTGGCAATGACATTTATTATGCATATTGCAGTAGTACCTACTGTCCCCAGTCACGGACATTGGTCCCAGGGTGCTAGGTGCTATACAAAGACATAACAAAACTCAGAATGTTAGTCCAGATTCCTTTCCTCTTGTGCTTGTGGAAGAGAAGTTCTCTGAAAAAACATACCTGAAAGGTCACTGTTCTGATAATCTGGCCTCTCAACCTCAACATCTCCTCATTTCTATTCTGATTCTTGAGCACTAGTGCTGGTTACTTCTGCCTGGGTTGGAGAAGTGAAATTAGATGAGACAGTTTCCCTCTTTCTCTCTTGTACTCAGGCACAAGTGCCTGGGATTCAGGAGATGGTTTAAATGCAAATCCCTTTTCGCCCCCCTTACCATTCCCCCTCACCTTTCTACTGACCTTTTCCAATGCAAAGTTTTCTGTTCCCATTAACAATATGTAAACTTGGCTTCTGAACCAAGACGAGATGACACTGTTGCTCTATCCAGCTGCAATGTGCGGAGTCTGCCTGCTGCTGTTGGAGTTTCATTAGTTTGTACCTTTTACTTATTTTTTTTCTGAGGGCTTGGACAGCTTGTTCTGTCTATCTTACGTACCCTAGAAATACTGATCACGAGGCATACATACAAATGCAGTTATTGTGCCTCTGTCCTGCAACAGGCATGCCTCAAACCCACCCTTCGAGTTCTGGTTTTGTTCTTCCTGAATCTGTAATTCTGCACCACGCTGCCTGCTTTAAGCCTGGCCTTTAACCCAGTGACATCTAGCACAGAGGAGCAAATCTGTGCGGAAGCCTATGCTCTTTGTAGCAAACTAGGAATCTTGGTGCAAAGTCTGGGAAGCTGGCTGGCAGGCAGGCAGGAAAGGTGCCCCGGGGTGGGGGTGTCAGGGAACTGGTGGGGAACCTGCTCAGCTGCATTATCAGCTTAGAAGCAAGACTGACATCAACCCAATGAATGACATCTTTAGGAATGAAAAAGGTTTAGGCAGAACATTCACTCTGAATGGAACATGGCTACAGTTTCAACTGTCTTTAATAGTCTGCATTATAAAAACACCACAGACAATATGTCTTAATCAGCAATTTCTGATCAAGGAGAGGTCAAGAAGTAATTTTCATGCACGTACTAAGGGGTATGGGAGCTAAACTACCATGGGAGCTTGTAAAAACAAACAAATCAACAGAGTGGTCCGAGCAGGTCACAAGAACACAATGGGAAAATACAATTTGAAGTGCTAGAATGAGGTGCTCAAACCAATGACAGGAATTTAGCCCTACATCTTCTCGGAAGTTGGTGACAAAATTCCCTGCACTATTCTGGAAATCTACAGTTTCGAATTTTCCAGGTGTACACAGAACTTTTATCTTTTACTACTGCTTGGTGACAATGAAACCCTCACTTCCACTCCAGAAAAGTAAAAATATTCACCTGTCAGTTAAACTCTTTCTCTTTAAATATGCCTGGTGTGAAAAGCTGATAGAATGAGCAGTTGAATTAATATTAAAATCAGTTTAGTTGGGAAAGTTTACCCTTGACAATTAGGATACGTCATTATTAATTTGTGTAGCACACACCCATGTGTTCATTGCTGTTTTAGAGCCTGCTATAATATGAACTGAGATCAAAATCTAAACAAGAAAAATGCAAGGAATACACTGGGAAGCAAATAGAAAGGAATCATTAGGATTTTTTTTCATTTATTAGTAATATTATTGTCAACTAACGTGTTGGTGATCTACTAAGGACTCTAGAGAGGTAGCCGTATTGGTTTGTTTCAGCAAAACAAATGGAAGACTAACAAATTTATTTGAGCATAAACTTTTGTGGGCTCTGTGCCTGAGCGACCTCCTGCAGGTGGCTTCTTATCAGCTGTCTGATTAGGTAGATGCGGAAGGGATTAATCCTTTAGTTTGGGGGGTTAAAAATACTATAGGGCTTTAGAACAGCAACAAGGCTTTTTATATTCACAATAGCCTACCTGTTACCAGTTCTATGTTCCCACAAAAAGGAATATGGGGTAGGACAAGGTGCCCTTCATGATCTTGCATGCTATATCTGAACCACAGATGCAGCCCACATGGGGATACAGCCTCCACAGTGATGCTACGTACCCTTACCAGCACAGATGGTTGGGAATGTCCACTCCAGGGTGTCAAGACTCCGTCTCCTAATGCAGTACTTCTCAACCACTGGGTCACCATACAGCACAAACCGTGGCACAGAGAGTCAGGGCAATGGTCAGATTTGGCCTGGGGAAAGAGGGCTGGTTGTCCTGTAAGGTTGTGATATGCCACCAAACGTGTCGTGACCCACAAACAATTGAGAACCATTACCCTAATGCACATGAGGCATAGTCCTCGTCCAGGTTAGCTCCTCATCAGAGTAAACAGGTGGTTACAATGTGATTTGTCAAGCCATGATCTGTTTCCCAAGATAGTGTGACACAGCACCATCCCTTGCTCAGGAGATACTGTAGCCCAAAGAGCCACTCTGGGCACGTCTAACTTTGTAGCTGGAACGGAGCCTCTGCTTCTGGCTCAGCTGCTTTGTGCTAGCAGGGGCTCCCACTAACATAGTAAAAACAGCAACATAGATCTTCTGGCTCACCCTAATGATTGCTCTCTCAAGCCAGGTAAGCTTGAGCCTGAATTTCCTCCCACACTGGAAATGGCCACACCACTTTCTCCACACTAGCTTAAGCCCCACTCGCATGCGTCTATCTGCCCTGGCGAGGAGACTCGCCTCCAAATGTAGCACAGACACCCCTTTGGGCTTGATGTAGAATCTTAAGTGCATCATTGATCCTAATTGTGCAGCTGCTACTTTTCCTCTTGTGCTGACAACTCATGTGTTAGGCAGGCCCATACAAAACACCCCTGTAGTAGGAGTTGCAGGGTATAGCATCTGTAAATGTTGACCTTTGGTATATCATGTCGCCATCTCCAGAAAAGTATTTACTTTAGTATATCACTACGGCTTAGTCCACACTTAACAGTTCTGTTGGCGTCACTGTATATCTAAGGACCTGAAAGAAAAAAATCACCCCCCAAACTGACAGCTGTGCTTTAAAAAGCTCTGTTATAAATGCACTTATACCAATAAAAAAAATCCTTATTTGTTTAGGTATAAACTTACTTATTTATTTAGGTGTAAGCTACTCTGGCAGGAGGACTCTTGCTGGTATGAGCTATGCCTCCACTAGGATTTGCATGTTAAACCTGTATAACAAACAAGGAGTTCTATAGCACTTTTAAAGACTAACAAATTTATCTCATGAGCTTTTGGGAAGATGGGGAACTTACAGAATGGGACAAAAATAAATGCAGGGAAGTATAAATCATAGGATCTGGCCAGGCTGTTATAACAAATCAAATTCTAAACTGACCTGATCATGTAACTTACACATGAACTTCAATGACTGTGAAGCCAATACTACCAAATAAATCTCTGCATCTGGCCACTCCTTTTTAAACCAGGCTTATCTAGAAAGCCTCTTGAATCCATAGGAAATGCTGGCAGAAGAATCAAGCAGTGTGTATTAAACAAGAAGCAGCCAGGATGGCATGAAAAAAAGATATGAATTAGTAAATTTAATGTGTTGCTGAAAGTTCCACCAAAAACGTAATCTCTTCTCTCGTCACTCTCTGATGACTAATATTTGGCTAAACTTTTGCTAGCAAGTTGTGGCTGCACAGTTGAAAGCAGTAAAGTTTTTCTCCATCATCAGGTTTCTGTGCCTAGTGCAAACAGAAATGTCCAAATTTCACCAAAGACACAGCCCTGAGTCACTGGATAAGGCAACCAGAAAGCTGCAAAACACGTATATCATGCAACTCAGATCTGTAGAGCCCTTCAAATCACTACTGACAGCTTTATGTCCGCAGATATCTCCTACCATGGATGAAGACAATTGCGAGCCATTTCTGCACATCGTGGACCGATGCAGATGCAAATTTTATACCTAAAGCCCTGTAAATCTGTGGAGATCCATTTTATATCCATGGATAATTTTTGTGAATTGCAGATCAGATGAAGATACATATTTTGTATCCGTGCAGGGCTCTATAGATATGTAATATCCAGATTCTTGAAATGTACGAACCCCTTTGCTCCCTTGTATACATCAGCCTGAAGCTGTGGCAGGCCACATTATTATTTGGTTTCCCAACGTATGTTTGTTGTTCACACATCTGTGTCAACTATAATCAGAAGTGTGCACAAGAAGAATACATGATCTTTAGGGGGAAAGATCCTTTATACAGAACAGGGGAAGACTTAACAGCTAGCTCTAGCTCATACAGAATGTTCATCCTTTTAAACTGATGTAACTAAGGCAGAAAGTTCTATATAAATTCTGTAATCTCCACTCGTGTACTATGGGGAGGAGGGTAATCCCAGGTCACCATGGAATGGAAAATAAGTGTGCTTCAAATGTTGACTATGACTGTGTGAGCTTGTGTGTGTGCTCAAGGAAGCTCAGAGATGGCAAGCTAGCTAGTCCAACCATTCCCTGAATGACTGGGACACTAGGTGTACAACATTCAACCATGCGCCTTAGGTACAGTCAAGAATTCACTGCCTCAAATTAGAGAATGTAGAAGCACCAGAATACTCAGGAAGAGCACAGATCAGTCCATCTTCCTGTCTCCCTTTGAGGAAACAAAGCTCATATACTCCTACAGATTACTGTTCATCTCCCCCTAGATAAGTATGAATATTTGTATTATGGTGGTACAGGGCCCCTCTATGCTAGGCACTGTACAAACATGGAAAGGAAACAAGATTCCTTCCCAAAACTACTTACATGTTAGCATAGGGTAAGAAATCTCACTACTGACAGATTAATGACAACCTGGCACAATAACCACTCCCATTCTGTGTGGGGGTTTTTGCAGAATGGGAGCATTTAGGCTCTTATAATTAGCCTAGAATAGTTAATATTTTGTTAAAATTACGTAATTAAGACTGTGGCTCTGGCTATACCTGTACTGTAGTATTATATTATACAAGTATTACTTAAAATGCTTTTGAAATGAATAAACACATTTAAACTTGCACCTCCTAGAATAAATTTTACTCTAAGATGTGCAGACAATTCCCACAGAAGCCATTAGCAGCCCTCTATGGGATCTTCTGTGATTTACAGACAAACTATCAAGATTTTTTTTGTTTTCAGAGCAGACCTTGTAAATACCATCTGTAGATTTATTTTTTTCCTTTGAAGCCAGCATTACACATCCAATTTAGTTTAAACATTATAAAAAAAAAAAAACCAAAAGATATTGCTAGGTTATAGGACTTCCCTTAACACAGAAGTAATATTTATTTCATATATTTATGTGAAAAATAAGATTCTCCTCAAATTAGTGCTTCTTTTTGACTATCTATAATTTAGTCGTTAAGTGTCAGTGAAACACAATTCTAAAAACCATCGAAGTCACATAATTTTTATAATTGCCAGAGGTTCATAGATAAAGCATTTTGCTCTGCATACATAAATTACATCTGCACATGCAGCTTGTAACTGCCTATGGACAATTTCAGACTGGGGTGTAGCCATGGGTGGGCTTGGGTGGGTCAAGGCCCACCTACTTGACCCTGAGCTCCGATCACCTCAGCCCCCATCAGAAATGCAAAGTTTGCCACTGCGGCCGCCAGGCCACCCTGTACAGGTTCCTATGCTAAAGCATTTTGCTCCACATACGCTGTGCTCCACTCATGGCTCCGCTCCACTCACACCTCTGGGGTCCAGTGGCCGCAGCCATGAGTGGGACAGAGGCGACAGCACTAGAGACTCTGTTTCACTTGTGGCCAGCAGCCCCTGCAGCTGCAAGCAGACCTGAAGTGCTGGTGCCTCTGCCTCCTTGCAGCCTCGGCCACCGGCTGCTGGGCAGCCCCACAACTGTAGCGGTGAAGCTCACACCATTGCCAGTTTGGGAACAGTGGCAGTCCCTCTTTGGGGGGGATGAGGTGGAACAGTGGAGCCCAGCTTCAAGCTGCCCTTGCCCAGGCCCACCCTATACTTGCAGGGGTCCAGCCAGTCCTGACTAAGGAAGGCAGGATTGATCCCTTTACTGGATTCCTGTAAAGCAGTGGTTCTCATCCACTGTGCCAGGACACATTAGTTTGTTGGCACACAGTAAGTATGCCACAAAGAACTGTAAAGATGGTTGGATACAGACTGAAGGAACTGGCTGGTGTGTCCTGTAGGGTCACTACACACCACCAAGTGTGTCACGACCTGCAAAAGGCTGAGAACCAATGCTCTATAGTATGTCTGAATTCAAATTTCAGAGAAGCAGTAAAAATTTTGAAGTTGATTTTTTTAAAAAAAATAAACTGTCATTTGTTTAACAAAAACAAGATAACCCATTCTGAAGAGCTCAGATGATTCATGGCATACAATGCACAAAAAGACCTTGGAAAAGAAGAAAAATAAATCTTACAATAAAAGTCTTATAACTGATGAATGATTAAAAGCACATGATAGAATTTCATTTTTCACCCTGAAATCAAGATTTAGTAAAAGGCTGAAATTACTGAAGCAGATTTTTAATAATTCCATTTATGTTATATGCACTCAAATGAAACTGCCATAGAAATAAAAAGAAACTGTCTCCAGATTTCACACAGTTGCCATATTTTACCAAAACAAACAAGGAATCTTTGGCACTTTTAAAGACTACCTACCTGTTTCTCAATCTTTGATGTTTTCATCAACATACACAGATATACAAGACTTCACGACAACAAATGGCAGCTTTGTTTCCATCTAATAACTACAATGCATGGATAAGAAACAGGTCCAGCAGAAATTCCTATGGGCAAGGCCTCATTGTGAACATTAAGTAATCATTACAACATGATTCACATTACGTGAAACTGGTGTGACTTTTCTCATGTTATGTTATCTCTCTCTTTTACTTCAAGTGATGTAAGGCCTGATCCAAAGCCTATTAACTTACATGGTTTTGATCAGACTTGTGTTCAAAAACTGCCAATATGCTGGCATTTCACATTTCATTATTTTGTTATTAGTAAAGGAATGCCATCAACGTCTTTTTTTTAACATGATCAGAAACTGAAATGTAAAGTTCCAAAGGGGTAGCTATGTTAGTCTAGATCAGCAAAACAAGCAAGTAGACTAACAAATTTATTTATTGCTTGAGCTTTTTTGAGGGAGAAGATCCTTCATCTGACAAAATGGGATTTTTTTCCCCACAAAAGCTCATACAATACATAAATTTGTTAGTCTTTTAAGTCCCACAGGACTCCTTGCTTGAAATTAAAAAAAAAATATATAGGAATCTATTTAAAAGGTACTTTGATCTAATTTTGTTTTTAAATTTTTTCCAACATTGTTATAAAGATATTTCTTTTCTTTTCTTTAAATTCACTATGATCTTTTCTGTAAAGGAAAAAAGAATATTCAGAGAAAACAGGGAAACCTCTGATTACACACTAAAAAGTGTCAAATTAACAAACTTGAGGAAAAAAGTAGAATGTTGTTTTCCTCATTTAAAATAATTTTTAATTCCTACATAATAGCCAGTATCACTTTTTCTGACACAAATGGAGTACAAGTTGATGGTGTATCTTTAAATAATATTTACTAAATAAAGGCAGTTCTGTTATTTTCTTAAACCTGCTACCAACTATGGAGTATTTACATGTCTGGTAAGCCCCAAAAATGATCAATTAGTTGAAATGCTATCACAAATGAGTCATCTATGTAACTGTATTAATTGTTATTTTGTAGTCCAGTAGTGCCTAGAGGGCCCAGTCAGGCATCTGAGCTTTACTGTGCTAAAAATATAAATAAATAAATTGCAGCAGGCTCACAAAAGGCAAAGCCGTGAGGACCACTGGCTGATGTTTCCTGTGCTGGCTATCTCCAAAAGAGAAACATCCTGTGGAAGTCCTTCATGTTTAACTTCCCACATCCTTCAGCAGAATGATTTTCACCTCTGCCAAACAGCAGTTAAACTATAATTTGGTGGGCCCCAGAACCCTCCTAAATTTGAGGCCCCTTTACCCACCCCAGCTACTGCCTCCCCAAATGCCAGCCCCCCCCATCAGACTCCTCTTTCCCCATGTCTTCCCCAGCCCACTATCCCGATCCTTTCTTGCCACCCCACCCCACCATGCCCTTTCCCCACCAGCTACCCAACTGTCCTCAACCGCCCCCCCCCCCAGCCCCCTTACCCAGTGGGGCAGGGAAGGGCTGTGCAGAGACTTATGGCCACCACTGACGTAGCCAAGGATCCTAGCCGGACCAGGGCAGGAGGGAGGCGGCAGCTGTGGCACCAGCCAGCCAGCGAGAGGCGGCACAGGCCCAAGACTTGTTCCAGGCCATGCACACCACCCAGGTCCAGCAGGTTGGGGGGGAGGGCGCTGCAGGAGCCGAGAAACAGGGAGAAGGGTGACCAGACTCATTCCCGCCCACAACCCCTTCAGCCAGCCCGGGGGGGGGGGGGGGGGGGCAGCAGAACACTGCATTCCAGTGCATTCTTCTATTTTTAGGGGCTCTGGAACGCTGCCCCCTGAAAATGGGGGCTCTGGAACATCGTTCCAGGGCATTCTAGCTTACTTTAATCCCAGCCTGCAAAGCAGGTCCTCTACTCTAGAAGAGGTAGTCGAATTCTCTGCACTTCATTCTCCATAGTTTATGAAGATCCAAACTGCCAACAGCTGAAATGTATATGTCATTATAATGAATTCTGTCATAACTGTGCAAAACACAGAAATGTTAGAAAGCATTTATCAAAGATACGACAGGGCTTTCGAATTATGCTGCCTTTCAAACTACTGCTTAATAAAAATGTGTGAAGTGATGGAACACTCCATCTAGTCTACACCATTAGCTGCAATGGACTTGTTTTCTTTGGGAACATCTATTCAATAATTTTTGATGAGTTCAGATTTATAATTACAGAAACTGCAGTTGACGTATTTTCAAAATGGTGCAAAGATATAAATACATGAACCTATTATCCTTAAACAGCTTTTGTCACATGCTCTGCTTCACCTAAAGAGCTAAAATTCTTTTATCCATTCATTCCTTCCATTCAGGTAGAAGCTAAAAGGGAGTAAAGGCTGCAGGACTGGACTCTTAGTAGAAAATACTGTCATGGTCAAAATATTTTTATTGTTCCAAGGGCAACTCAGCTGTGTATGTATTCCCTTAGACTGCAAACACTTTAGGATAGATGTATTCTTTGTTCTGTGGTTATACAACAGGTCCATGGCTGGGACTCCTAGATGGTATCCCAGTACAAACAATAATAATTTGTGCTTTTGGGACATAATCTAAAACCCACTAAAATCAATGGGGGTCATTTCACTGATTGCAGCAGGCTTTGGAACAAAATGTCAAGACTGGAATTTAGTGGCAAATTCCCACTGATCTCAGTGATAATGTGATCAAGCCCATAACTACTGCTGCTGTTGTACCAAATCTAGGCCTTAGTCCAACAGGAAATTTAAGCACGTCTATCTTTAAGTGTCCTTTTAACTAAAATCTTACTATAAAAACTAAACTTTTTGAAAAGCACACGTCACACTGAGCTAAAAAAATACTACATGTAAAACATAATGAAACAGACAAAAATAAAAGTTTTGAAGTCAGTTTAATCTTAATGGACTCCACTATTTACCCAGTTCCAAAGGGGCAGCTGTGTTAGTCTAGTCCAGTAAAACAAAAACAAAAACAAACAAGGAGTCCTGTGGCACCTAAAGACTAACAAATACATATAATGATATAATAATACAATATATAATCTTCAAAGCATTTGACAAAGTACGATTTTGTCCCATGAAAGCTCATGCAATAGATATATTTGTTAGTCTTTAAGTGCCACAGGACTCCTTGTTTGTTTCACTATTTACCACTGTGTTACATGTCATTACTTGGAAATAAGTGGATGTGTGTGTTTTTCTTTTTCCTGCAAACTGCCAGCTTATTTTTCTATCTGTGCTGTATACTGCCCCATCATACATTTTTGGTTCTACTGATTAATACCAATATCATTTAAAGTTCTAATATATTTGGTACCCTCTTACATATTTTTTTGTTTATAAGAAATGAATAAAGCCAAAATTCAAAAAATACCTTAGCTTCTGAAATTTCTTCCCAAGCACTTAAATTAATTATTTCACTCCTACAGTCTACTCTGGATACACGTTGTTTCAGATTTCACAAACCAACATCAACATATGAAACCCTGCCAGAGCACTTCAGAAAATATCTATGACATATGGACTGTTACTACTGACTTTCCCTATAACTGCTTTAAAATGCATGTGGAATCAAAGATGTCTGTCCCTTTGCAACCTAGACTGCTTATTTCTGTTAAAATGTTGGTAACTAAACCCTTTTACTATCTCATTTTTCTATTGTTCATATTGTCCTCATTATATATAAAGCGAGGATAGATTTTTTTAACAGCTGCTAAGTATTCCACATGCGCCATTTGTTAGAATGATGACAGAATTGAACTGACCCAGTATCTACCAGCAGGGACACTGTAGCAATGGGATGAGATAACTTCTCTTCTCCTGTTTGATCTCCAAGAGCCAAGATAACCCAAAAAATATCTGCCATGAAGGCAGTGTGATCAGAACTCAACGCAATGTGCTGATTCAGCACATTCTGCACTGCAGTTTCCATTTATAAGAATCCAGGCATATTTACAGTTGCCTGCCCTGGTACGACTCCTGGTACAGGCAGACAGGTAACAACGGAGCTGCTACTACTACGACTACGGCTACTTTTCCATGGTGTAGATAAAGTCATATTCATTGTGGGACAGAGGGGAACAAAACTTGCAGTTAAAGCAGAATAATAGTTGCAGCGAGCTGCCAGTGATGAATGCATGTAAAAGCCTCCTCACTATCATTCATTACCCCAAATATCGACTTAGGATCCTAACTTCAGATACTCAGACCTGAAAATTTTGGCTGTTGATTCTAAATTCTACTATATGTTTCCTTTCTAACTTTCAACATGAAGCCACTTCACATTTGTGTACCTTGTGTGACAGCTACTATACACACCAAAGGTCCCCAAACCACTATGTCCACTTTACATATATCTTACGGGCTAGGGGATTGTATTCTTGCTCCACAGGGGAGCTAAAGAGTTTCCTGCAGGAACTAAAATCACAGGTGGAAGGAGGGAGAGAGGGTAGGTGGAGGCAGTAATTAATGCAACTCCCCAGCCCAGTAGCAAGTCTGGAGAAGCCTCACCCCTGGGGGAATTGTATAGACCAGGTGTGGCCAAACTGCGGCTCTTCTAAGAAAAACTGCAGCTCCCCGAAGAGCACAGCAGGGAAGGGTGGCATGGTGGGAGGCAGGGGCGAGAAGTGTGCAATGGTCAGGGACCGCAGAGAGGCAGCGGCATGGTAAGAGCCAGCAGGGAAAGGCAGTGTGGTCAGGGATCGCAGGAAGGGGCAGTGTGGTCAGGGACTACAGAGAACCAGGGCATGGTCACTGCCAGCAAGGAAAGGCAGCATGGTCAGAGACTGCAGGGAAGGGGCAGCATTATCAGAACTGGCAGGAAAGGGGTACCGTGGTCAGAGCCACCAGGTAAGGGCAGTATGGTTAGGGTCAGGGTGGGCAGAAGTGTGGCATGGTTGGGGAGAGCAGAGAAGGAGCAGCGTGGTAAGAGACTGCAGGGAATTGGCAACATGGGTGGGGGAGGGAAGCGCAGCATGGTTAGAGAAGCCCCGGCATGTTTAGGTTTTCTCATAGGGCCTAATGTAGCTTACTCATTATTAAAATAAAATCGTGTTTTACAAGTCCTAAACATGATGTGGAATACTGAGAAATGAAAATATGAAATGAAAAACAAAGGAGAAAAGTTTAAAACTGAATGCAGATTACTTTCAATTTTTGGCACAACTGCTGTGAAGCATTGTATTCCACAATGACATTCAAAACACTGAGCAATGCTTAGAGATCAGCATCTGAGAGAGCTTTTACTTACTGCATTGACAAGTTACTGCCCAGATTTTAAAAAACTTGCCACAAGCCTGCAGTGTTCTATATCTAGTTTTAATGGTAACCTTAAGTAATTATTAGAATCTAACGTTAGCAGGATCAATATTTGTTCTGTTTTTACGATAAAGTTAAAGTACGCAATGAATTTTAAGCTTAGTAATTTTGGAGTAGGTAAAAATATGTGTTTATATGCCTCCATGTGGCTCTTGAAAGTTTAATAATCAACTTGTGTGGCTCTTGAGTTCCATAACTTTGGCCACCCCTCATATAGATTGATTTAACCTGGATTCACATGCCTAACAAAGAACTTATTGTTGTATTCAGTAATCAGCCATGCCAGGAGATGGGTCATCTTCACCCAGTCCAATAACTGACATGAGACAGTGACCCAGAGGGATGGAGCCTGTGAGGGGCTGTCTGATGCCTGCCATGGTCTCCATGTGGAAGATGTATGACATCTGGTGAGCCAGGAATGTGTTTAAGCTGTTTATTGCTTTTAAGATATGTTTTTATTTTCTAAAGCTTTTTTTCTGTATAGACAGTACTCTGCCTTATGGCTAGTCACTAGTTAAGCCTTTCACTGCACCTGAGAGAACAGATGCTGAACTAAGTCAGACTTGCTGAGGTAACTGCAGGAAAAACAGAAACCTGCGTCACTCATCTGGGAGAAAGTCATGGGATTCTGCTCCAAGAAAGATGGTGGCTAGAGTTCCAAAATGTAACTAGGGGGGACACAGTCATAGGTGGGCCAGTGTGGCATTTTGCCAGGAGGCCTGCCCACCCCACTGCTTTGCAATGGTGTGAATTTCACCACTACAGCTGTACGGTCACCCAGGAACCACAGCCATGGCAGAACAGAGGTGTAAACACCAAAGCGTCTACTCTGCTTGCAGTTGAAGGGCCTGGTGATTGCAGCCACGAGCAGGACAGAGGCGCTAGCACCAATGTTCTGCTCTGCTCATGGCCACAACTGTCAGGCCCCCAGTCATGGCTGCAAGCAGAGCAGAGACAGTGGCGCTGGTGCCTGTGCCCCGCTCACAGCTGTGACTGTCAGCTGCTGGCTGGCCCCATGGCCATGCCAGCAAAGTTCACATCGTTGCCAGGGGCTGTGCCTTTCCTCTCAGGGGCCTGGCCAGAATTCAGGGGCTGGTAACACCTCTGGTAAGTGAGATGTCCTCAAAGACATGAAAAAGTGGTCAAAGGTGCAGTTACCTCAGAAATTATGATACCTCACTTTCACCATTTGTAAAATAGGGATAATAATTCCCTTTATGGGGATGTTGTGTAGTTGAATTTATAAATGTTTATAACATGCTTTGAGATGCTGACAAAGGGATTTTTATTCTATAAAAGCAAAAGTTACATACCACCTCATGCAGGTAGCCAGAAAAAAAGCTTAAGCAACAAACCTATCCATATCAGAGTAGTTACACCAATACAAATATCTCCAGTACAGATGGGCCCTGATTGGTGCACAGTTCGTGTTTTGGCTCTATGCTTAGGCTTGAATTTCATCCTAAGTGAGGCCTCAGCAAGCAAAGAGGCAGAAAGCCCAGTTAAAAGCAACTATGTCAGACGCTTTTCCTGTGGTTTTTAGTGACTAGTTTGTCTTGCCAGATACCAGTTTTTAATGTCCATAAATCATAAGGTTTACAGAGCTGGGAATTCACTTTTTGCCTTACAGTGCTTATATCTCCAGCCGAGGGCCTGTCTACATGGGGACCCTCAGGAAAGTTAAGTCAAATTAACTTTTAAAGTGGATTAGCTAAACCACATTGAACTCTTTTATAGACGCTCTCATTCAAACTGAAAGTGACTAATTCAGTGTAGCTTAATTCACTTCATAATGAACTCCCTTGCACCTCCATGTAATGGGACTCATCAACCCTATGGCAGAGCAGGGAGCCCTCTCTACAGCTGTCTTTCCACAGAAGTGAATGAGCGAGCAGTGACCCCCAGCTGAGACTGAGAGGCAGAAGAGGAGAACAAAGAGCCATCCAATTGCTGAATGGCCAGCTAGCACTTCCCTTCTCAATTATCTGAACACCTGATTATTCAAATAAAATCTGCACCCCCAATGCTATTTGGATAATCAGGAATATACTGTAAATCTCCATTAAATGCACACCTTTAGTTAATTTGGATTAATTTTCCTGTGTGTGTCTGCGTTGAAAAGCCTTAAATACCAGATTCAAAAGGGATAACCGTGTTAGTCTAGTCCAGTGAAAAAACAACAAGGAGTTGTGAGGCACTTTAAGACTAACAGATATATTTTTTGCATGAGCTTTCGTGGGAGAAGATCCCACTTCCTCAGATGCTTCGAAGATGGGTGAACTTACAGAAAGGAATGAAACTAAATGCAAGGGGGTGTTAAATACCAGAGCCTGTCTATACGAATGCTTAGGACTTGTCTACATAGTAAGGTAATGTGCACTTTGGGGGTGTGATTTCTAAATTCCACTAATCTCTCGCAAATAAATTGATCTGTGCATGTTAACATAGTACTATTTCAAACTGCTCTATATTAAAACTCACAAGGGAAACTTTAGTATGTACTAGTGGGGTCTGCATGGACCCATTAATGAGCAACGTATTAGTGCTCTTCAGAAATCACCCCCAACTCCACATCACGTGTTATGCCCCTACATAGACAACAATTCTTTCTGGCAAACTATGTTGTAAATCCCCCTCACACTAGCATGCCATGAACTAACTGTTCATGCGCACTCTGCTGCCACACACTAAAAGTTCCCCAGTGCAATTTAATCTACTTCTGTTTCAAAGGAGGGTAAATTAATGCACAGTAGGGAATTTGTAGTGCATGGCAGCCAGGTTCACACAGATAGTGTAAGGTAGATTTACACCCCAGATTGCTGCAAACTAAGTGTTTGTCTAGACAAGCCCATAATCAGTGTCCTTTATTGCTCTTCCTGTTCCTTCACAGGCTGTCATCTTGGATTTTGTGGCAAGATGGCAATTCTGTGAATAAAATCAGTTGTTGCACCTGTTTTGCTCATTGTCTTCTCCCATGCCCTCAAATACAATTAATTAAAGTTAACCACCTTCACAAACAGGGAGAGAGAGATGAATTATTATATGGAATGGTTTGCAATAAACAATCAGAAAAAAGCTACAAAAAGAAATGCCCAGATTAAAATACTTAACTAGCCCAGAGTCAAGCAGGAAAAGCAATGCTACAACACCACTTTCCCACTGCCACTTGGGTAGCAGAGCTTTGGACATAGTCCTCTGTGGGGGAAATTATTTAAGACAAAATTTTCAAGAGGCCACTAATTTTGTATGCCTCACTTTTAGATGCTGAGGCAGACGACTTTGGCTCTAGTGACGATGAAGGCTGAGATTTTGTCACTGATATTTTTAGTAAAAGTCATGCCCATGTTATGGGCTATTAGCAATAAATCAGAGAAGTCTGAGTTCCACAGTGCAATGTGGAGTGGACAGCCCCAAGCACAACCGCCCAGGGTTGAAGTCACAGAGGTCATATAAAAATCAGAGAATTTGTAACCTCTGTGACCAACCCATGCTGTAGCTTTAGTGACAATCACCACCAGCTACTTTAATGGAAATGATGGCTGCCCAGATCAAAAGGATGATGGAGTGAACTATGGAAAAAATATTGAGTTTGTAACACCTAACTTATTTTGGGACACACAATGATGCCCTTAGAATTAATGAGTGGATGGGGAGAATAGCATTAAACATAAAAAGTTGACTTCAGCTCAACCTTCCAACGTTTTGCCAAAAAGTGATCTCTTGAATACTTAGACATGATTAAATAAAAAAAGTAACCAGCTGGCAAAATTTCATAGAACAGCTAAAATATGGAATTGTGAACTCTCTCAAAATGCATCTGCAAGACTATGGGCAAAACAAGTATTGTTATTTCAAACAAGATAAGAACAGCCATGCTGAGTGAGAACAATGGTCCATATAATCTGGTATCCTGTCTTCCAACAGTGCAGGTGCCAGATGCCTCAGAGGCAATGAACTTATCCTCCAGAAACTTACCTAATTCTTTTTGGAATTCAGTTACAGTTCTGGCTTCTTCAGAGGCAGCGCATCAGATTTTTTTCATTGTGTAATTTGCAAAAGGATACTACTGTTCAAAGGGCAAAAATCTCACCTTCAATTGCACCTTTGAAACGCCATTGGTTTCAATGGAACTGTGCTGCTGTAAGAAAGAGGACAAGTTGCCCTTTCCATATAACCTGGCATAACACTTTTGCTCAGTATTTTAGCTTCATTCTTTTTAACAACCCGCAAGACAATTTTCAACAAAGAAAACTCTATTAGGATTTATATCCACTTACTTCAGGTTATCTTTTGTAGTTTAATCTAAACAGGCTTTGAAATCAAGGTTTGCCTGTGGTAGACAGCCCACCAATTCATTCGATTGTCCAGTACAACTTTCAATTCTCACAGGCAATTTCACGATTGCAGAGTATTTCACACTACATGTTCCCAAGTCCAGTGCTGTAAAAAGACTGAAACCTACATTACAGCATATCATTCTAACAGCACTTGTTGAACCATGAATTTTGGATGACAGGAATTCTTTAAGCTAACAAGTCTTGTTTTTCTTGTGACAAAAACGTCAGAAGCACTGCATCTGGCCTGCATACCTTCAGACTCATGTAAACACTCTGTGTGTTTTTTTCTAATCCCCTCATGCTGTAGTCAGAAAATGTACAATACATGGTTTTGTAAGTAAATAAATAATGAAGACACACCACCCACCAAGTAACACTTCATACACATTTATTTAATCTTGTAACTCATTGGCATTTGACTGATGCTTCTCCCTTGAAGGCAAACACAGAAGAGGAAGGATGGATCTGAGTCAAACATGACCTCTCTGTCAAGGGCTGATTCTGCTCTCATTGGCTTCAGTTGAATGACTCATGATGTGAAACAAGAAATAGGCACCCAGGACCTTATTTATGGCTCCTGTGAGTCTGAGTCGTGTTAGAAGACAGGGAACAGGTTACCAGCCCAAGCAACAGTGTATAGAGGCATCATTTTTTTAAAGGCATAAAGTGCATCCAATAAAACAGTGTTTCTCAACCTTTAGTTTCCTGAGGAACATCTAAAGGCATTAATAACCTCACACAAAACACCCAATGAAAGCTTTCTCAAAATAATCAACACATATTGGATGTAATATTCATAATATTGGTGTACCATGCATTCCTGTGAGAAAATTCAGGGAACTGAATTACATATGATTTTATGAATATAACGTGCATGTATTTCTAAAGATAGATACATAATGATTATGCACTCATCTTAAAACTGAAAATGATTTTACTCAAGTTTTAATGGGAATTCTCAAAGTCATCTATTCTTGGAGTAAGGTTCATCAAAGAGAGTCTTACTGTGGAACTTATATCCAAGTGATGTCAATGCCAGTAGTAACAACAGCAGAAAATTTTAAATTCCCCATCTGCAACAAAGGAACAAGGCAGTGATGGACGCCAATGAGTGCCTGGAAGCTTTGCTGTGGCTGGGGCATTTTAAATTTCTCAGGCACATTTTGGCTTGCCGCATTGCTCCTTCACCCCTCCTCACTCAGCCCCACCTAGTTCCCCACTGGTTGTGGAACACCTTCACAATGTCCATAGAGCACCAGTGTTCTGCAGAACACTAGTTGGGAAAAATTGCAATAAAACACCTGTGGCTGGCCTGTGTCAATTGATTTGAGCTCATGGGGTTCAGGCTGCGGGGCAATAAAGTAGCATTTCAGACGTTCAGGCGAAGGCTGATGTCCAGGCTCTGGAACCCAAGAGTCCAGCCTGAGCCCAGGCACCTAGACTGCAATGTTTTAGCCCCACAGCCTGAGTTAGCTG
Source organism: Podocnemis expansa (assembly GCA_007922195.1). Taxonomy (NCBI): domain Eukaryota; kingdom Metazoa; phylum Chordata; order Testudines; family Podocnemididae; genus Podocnemis; species Podocnemis expansa. Next base: position 125,698,701 of record ML681963.1, read on the forward strand.
ACACAGAGCAGCTGATGGTATTTTACTGCAATGCAGAAATACCCCCTAGGCACTTGTGTGGGTAAGCACTCCCAGCTTCAGCTTTTTAAAAGGAGTGTTTCCCAACAGCACTGTTCTGAAATCACACTGAGGGGTGAGGGCATGGCCTAACCTTCCTGGCCAAGTCGGCAGAATGCTAATACAGCCATCAGCACTAGCTAGGATTCTGCCCTCATTCAGTGGTGCTGTCACCATTAGCCCAATCATTGTGTGCCACAAGCCCCCAACATCTGAGCTGGAATGACCATAATTTTGCCCTGAAAAATGCACCATCAAAACCATGAATGCAAACAGACTTTAAAAAATGCAATATTCAAGAGTACTTTAAGTCCTTCTTGCTGCTCTATTCTAAGTTTAAAGCTGAACTTCATACCTTCTATATTTTATAGTTACTTTATAACTCTGAATAAGTGCATGTAAAAATGTTATGATTTGCAGCATGCAATTAATCTGCAACGTATTCTATGTTTACACACATTCGCTACCTCAAAGAAAAATATATAGGAACAGAAAGCCAGTTTGAAAGCAGATTTTAAACACTGCGTGCTTTCAGCAAGCTTGAGTCACTTCTGATTCTGATCAATTTTTTCTATAAGAAGGGACTAATAAAGCTTCCATGCTGACAACTCAGCAAGATAAGGACCTTGCCAACTTTGTAATTCATGACTTTGTTTATTCTTTCTGATACAAAACAAGCATTAAACAATTAATGGAAAATTTAACATCTTTGAAATATATGGCAGCTTTTAATTTTTTTAAAAAAGGATTTTGGGGGAGAAGACTTAGGGAGGAGCGCAGACTTTCAAATTAATGCTGTTGATGGTAGGTTAATTTTATCACATAAGAGGTGATTCTGCCCAGCTTTAGAAATTGACAGTATATTACTAAAATACATTATTGATGCCAGTCTCAAAAATGTATAATTTACAAATGAAAGAGTACAGAAAATTTTAATCCCACTAACCTTGCAGATTCAATACAGTTCTGGCAAAAAGAATTAGATTCTTCCTCCATCTCACACATCAACACAATGATTGTTAAAGAGAGATCCTTAACTTGAAATGCAGTCAGCTTAAAAAAAAATTAATTAGAAGTCATTTCAGGTACTATACCAGCCTCCGAGTCCCTCTCGCTAATTTACGTGGATTTACAACCACTTTTTCCTATATTCAGACATTTCTCTTTCCCCTAACGACAAATAAAAGCTTAACATTGTTCTCAGTGTCACTATACCCATTTATTCCAGCTGAAGAAATGGCCTTTATTTTTTATAATCGAGTTCCTTCCCACACTTTTACAATCTCTCAAGGTCCATTTTAATGGTGTGTTCTAACACTGAGTTCTAGTAGATATTTATCAGGCTATTAGAGACGTCTTCTACTTGACACTGTACTCACGATACCCAGGAAGTCTCTTTCAGGAAACTGAGTCATGGCTTTAGATCTTCTGCCACACAAAGTAACTTTCTAAAATTCAGATTACCTCCTCAATATTCGCTGTCACGTTCAGTGGTTCTAGTCAAAATAGGTTTGCGTAAGGTCTGTGAATGTGACTTGTAAGGTCTTACACATTTAGAAATACTTCATCTTTGAAGTTGTCGCCATCACATATCCCTATGTCTTCAAGCGTCTGATGAAGCAGGATTCCCTCCCACGAAAGCTCACGTGATAAAAGTGCCACCAGACTCCTTGTTTGTTTTCCTGAACTAGACTATCATAGCTACCCCTTTTGGAACTTCCATCTGTCAGTGTTGCTGATTCTTACCACTAAAGGTTTGATTACTAAGTCAAATAGCACGGGTAAAGAGGGGAATCCTCATGTGGGGTGCCCCATGACAGAATGAAGGGAGTAGCAGCTTGCCAATGTTTGTTAGTGAGGCTTTTTATCATGTATTAGTCCCTTTTCCAGTGATGCCAACCTTGGTAACCCATTTGTCCAGGTCTCCCACAAGTGCCTTTGCTCTTTTCTCCATCCCCATCCCTTACGTACAGGCAACACTCTATGTACTACTACTGTCCTCCAAATTCCTTCTCAACACCCTCTTCTATAGGCATACCTACAGCAAAGAGTCTGCTGATAATACAGCAGGGTTTACTGTCAATATTTATTTTGTTACACATACTCTATAAACAAAACTAAAACAAGTTGCTGATTTATTGAATGTTGAATGTCTAAGAGTCATCAAAACGTGTACAGTTAGTCTATGTAACCATGGATTTCCATGACTATTAACTTCATCCTTCTTGCCTGCTATTTGTGTGTTATGCTCTGTTCTGCAACGTGCCTTAAAGCTGCAAAACGCTGGAGCAGGGACTACAGCATATCTTACTCTGTATTTATAACAGTCCTTAGCATGATGGGGTCCTTATCCTGACTATATTCTTTTTGCACTGCTACCATACAAATACTATTGCTTCTACCAACTATAATAATAATTAGTAATTAATCAATAATTAACCCAAAATAGCATTACTGTAACAGTGGCATATCAATGTCGCTGGAGAAGAATTTTATATCAACTTTTCTTGAGAGGCTGTACACAAATTGCTGAATAAATAATAAATGTCAGCTTGCATTTATATAGTCTTCATCTCAAAGGATCTCAAAACCAAACACTTTATAAACTCAATTTAAGGACCACTTCACTCACCACATCTAGGATTAAATGTAACAGCTGCTTAACAGTACACAACAGTAAGGGCAGAAAGTGAAGAATGTAATAGCCCATTAAAATTGCAGGGGGAACAGGGTAGCTAAACTGCAACTGCAGGAACAGAAATTTGTCCATGACACATTACAACTCCTACAAGAAACTGGTTCACATTCCAGCTATGTCAAGATGTGAAATACCCCTTTTTAAAATAGCATTTTATGCACACTCAGAAAAGAAACCCCAACAATCCACAAATAGAAGTCCTGTACTAACTTTATTGTAAAGCTTCCAATGCTATTAGCATTTTGAACACATTCCAGATTAAAATGTTAGATCATTATTCCATTAAGCTGTAACTGGCTTTTAAATAACACATTTTCACTTTATACAAACACCAGATTTAACTTGAAAAGCTACAAACTTGAGAGCCAGTTTGAATTGAAATATTTAAAAAATGCACTAGCACCAAACTGAGATCACCCTAACATCTGGGTCATACAAATATATTTCCATGTCTTTTTATCTCCATTTTAGTAAGTGATATAAATATTCAAGTCAGCCTTCAAATTCCTTAGTAATCAGTTACATGTAGCTGAGGTATGGAGCTTGTACAGGTTTTAATTTCCTGTACAGAAACAACATACATAGACTTTCTTCTTAGTTATGCTAAAACAAAAGAAAACAAAGAGTATAATGTTCAAGTAATAAACTAATATAGGTCACACCCTCTTGATGAACAATCAACAAGTCTTTTGAAATGGTATGACTAAAGGAAGTGAAGTCTCTTTAGACAGTATGGAAAGTGCTGTAATTATACAGCACCTTAGGCTTAGAAATTACTAATGAGAATGTACTATGAAAAGGGGAATATTAGATAGTTAGACTACATGCTGTGGAAAAGGTACATAAATAAGGCTGCATTTTAGAATGCAGAGTACTACTGGCCGGTCAAAATTAAATCTAAATCATGACAAACTTCAACTTTTGTTTCTGCAGAACTTTTAAAATGTTTTTAGTTTCACACAACAGGGCCCTGTTCAGCTTCTTGCTGCCATGGTGTTTTTCTATCTTGACAATTCACTTCCGTGAACAGGCATGCAGCCAACTCAAATGAGACTCAACGCAGTGAAAAGCCCTTCAGGTAAACAGTGTGATAAGCTAAACTGCAAAAACTAGACAATGTTTTTGGACTATGAGGCAGTTGCTATGGAGACAGTTGCTAATTAACTGCATTCAGCCAAGAGAACAAAAGGTTTAAGGGCAGACAGGACTCTGTATCTTAGAGTGAGCAATGCATAACATCTTATGCAATCTGCACATCTCTCATAGTTGGAATACCTGAGGCCTTTGCTTAACTTGTAAAATACCTTAAGAAATGACAAGTGTGTTTTATTCATTTTAATCTGAACTAATTCTGTAATAGCCATGATCTGTGAATAATTAAAAAACAAAAAGAGAATCCATATACAAAGTCATGGGTATCATGAATCAAAATGTACAAAGTCAGAATTATATTCAAAATTTACGCCATTTAGGTTCATTCAAAGTTACTCCTTTCACATCTAAAAAAGGGACAAATGAAAATCACTTCTTAGACAACATAATGAACATGATTTATTACTCTCTATTATGTGCTAAGAATTATTAAGTTTCAAGCTTAGTGCTCAAAATAATGAATGCTTCATTTCCTCCCTGAACTAAACTATCATAAACATGCTGGTTGGAAGGGAAGTTAGTTACCTTCCTTCTAGTTAATCTAAAGCATATATTAACACTGAAATGGTTTGTTCTTGGAAGTGGTTGATTTCCATACTTTTTAAATAGTTTATATTTTGGGATGGATCTTTATTATGATTTATTATTTCTACACTGCCAATTAGATCTATGGCAGTTTATCAACAAAGGGTAAGATTTTCAAAAGTATTTCAATGACTTAGAGGCGTACGTCCCATTTTCAAAAGTGACTTGGGCTCCTAGATGCCTCAGTCACTTTTTATAATGGAGTTAGGTACTTTAAAAAATTTTACCCAGATACTTTAAGACAAAATCTGTGCCCTAAAGAGTTACAGTCTAAGGACCTGGGTCTGATCTCATACTAAGTCAAGCAGTTCAGTAAAGTAACACCAGTATAAAACTCAGGTGAATGAAATGAAATTCAGATCCCATTACACAATAATGTAGAGAGTCAGAGGAGATGGACAAAAGTTCTTTAAGCCTACAGTTTCACTTTCTTCCATGGACAGAAGACCTGTAATGTGAAGAGGCTGTCACTTGCTAGTAAGACTAACAGATTCTTCACAATAGATAACTTAGAAAGGGTATCTTTTGCTACTTCATTTTCCCCCAAAATATTTTAGGTTTAATAGTTAATTTTAATATCTAGAAATTTGGACGGGGCCAGTCAACAGTGTGCTTCTATCGCATACACAGTTTCATCAGACCAAATATGACAGCATATTTACTTTTCTGCTGTTTGGTTGAGACTGATACTTCTTTGAAAAGGAGCACATTGAAGCTTTGCTGCTTCAGGAAGGCAGTGTTGGTGGGTGGGGACAGACCCTGAGGTTCACCTGGTTCATAAATTAGCAACCCTTTGTGGTCTTTAACCACTTCCAATTTTGTCTCTTGCTGGATGTTTGTGGGTAGTCCTCTTTGATCTGCACCTTGCCTCTATTACCTATGCTTCTGTGCCATCCAAACTGGATTATTCTAATAATTCTAATTCACTTTAAGGCTATTTTTGAAGGCTACTCTGGAACTGCAGCTAGCGTAGCGTACGTAGCCTTACTTAGTCTACACTTAAGGGGCTTTTCAGCAGCAGTCGACAAACATTTAACGCAACTGCCGGGACACACTCAGGGAAGCCGACCTCAAATGGCTTGTGGTCAGCCTTCCCCTACGCCTTCTAGAGGCCAGGACTTCCAGTGCTGCCTTCTGGGAGCTAATCACGCCCAGAACATTGGATTCATTTAGCTGCCATCATTGAAGATGTACCCTTAGTGATGTGGTCTTAGCAGCAAGCATTGCATTACAACAGTTGTAATCACCCACACAGGCTTTGTATTTGCTTAAAAGTCCAACTCATGAAATCCTGCAGTTTGTAGCCTGTATTCTACATGAACGCCCTCTCTTTTCCATAACAGCCAATGGTCAGCTAAGGTCCCCTTATTAACAATCCACAGGTGGTTGGGTATTCTCAGGATAGGGCCCACAAATGTGGACATTATTTTTCTCCACCACCATTTTAAACAGCTTGAGATTTTTCTCATTAGAGAATAATGCAATTTCCCCTTACTCTTTCCTCAAGATTGCAGATTAGAGCAGTTGGAAAGGTAAGTGTAGTAGGCATATCTCATCTTTGCTTGATGTTCTGGTTTTAGTAGTAATTGCTGAATGTATACCCACCAAAAGACTTAGCTAATGGGAGTATTTTATAAATGTACATACAACTCAGTGAAACCCTTCAACACAAGAATTGTCTCAGTTTAGTGAGACCTTTGGAAACTACCATAAATAAATTCCAAAGGGGTAGCCATGTTACTTTAGTACAGCAAAACAAAAAAGGAGTCTTGTGGCACTTTTAAAGAATAACAAATTTATTTTTAACGTAAGCTTTTATGGGTGAAACCCCACTTTGTGAGATGCCAGAGTGAAGAAAACTTACATTAGAAAAAAAATAAAGAAACAATGATATAGTATGGGAGTGACAGAGAAATCCTGTGATTATATTTCACTTCATCAGGTCAGATTATTTCAGAAAATCAAACAAGCTGTATAGATTCAAACACGTAACAGAAAGTGATGAGGCTGAGAAGAGTGAGAATCACTGTTAGTGATGAAAAACAAAGGAGGAATCCCTTGGTTCATTTAAAGTTTAATGTTTGTAGTGGGAAAACTAGTTTATACTCTCACTGAGACCCAAGTTGATGGCATTGAATTTGCACATGAATTCTAACTCTGAAGTCTCTCTTTGAAGCCTTGATCTAGAACAGTGGTTCCCAACCTTCTTCAGGCTGGGGATCTCTTTTTAACCAAAAAAATTTCTGCTGCCCCCACCCCCGGCTGATTATGTAATCGGGGCTACCCAGGCAGACTCTGACCTGCACCGCTCTGCTGCTGCCACTGGGACAGCTGGCAAGCAGCGCTGCCACCACCATGGTCCACGTCACTGGGGAGCCATGCTGCGGAAGCTATGGCCCCCTGCCAGGGAGCTGCTCTGACCCCATGCCCCTTCCAGGATCCAGCCACAGGAGGGGAAAGACAGCACTGGCAGGGAGCATCGGGGCTGTAGCGGGATTCCAGCCCCAGTAGGGAGAGGCTCCACGGACCCCCTGCAACATGTCCGCGAACCCCTGTGGGTCCCCAGACCACAGGTTGGGAACCACGGATCTAGAGAAAATGTGCCTGAGAATACAAACAGGTAAATCCATTACTGAATGGCTTGGGAGGTTAAGGTGATTTCCTACAGATACCTTCCTTCCAACACTACAGGAAGGTAGATTCTGCATGGACTTCTTCTAATGGTCCTAACAACAGACTGGACTTCTATATAGACTGTTTCCACCCCCATGCACAGGCTGAAGTCATGGACAAACAATAGTGCTTACATCATAACCTCAGCCATTGCGAACGCAATGCCATCCAGAACCTCAGAAACAACTATTTTAAAAGATGACCCCTCACTCTCTCTAGCCTTGGGAGACAGATGTCTCCTTGCCTAGACAACACCCGAACCTTAAACAGATACTCACCAGCAACTACAAACCTAACAACAGAAACATTAAAGCAGGCACATATCCCTGCAACAATCCACGCTGCCAACTTTGTCCACATATCTGCACTAAAGACACCATCACAGGGACCTAATCAAGCCAGCTACTCCATCACAAGGTCCTTCACCTGCTTATCCCCTAATGTGATTTATGCCATCATGTGCTGTAAATGCCCCCAAGCCTTATATGTTGGACAAACAGGACAATCCCTATGCAGAAGAATAAATGCACACAAAACTGACATCAGAAATCACAACACACACACACACAAAAAAAAACAGTTGCTGAGCACTTCCATCTTCCTAATCACTCCATTGATGATTTGTTAACAATGATCATCAAGAAAATCAATGGGACATCAAGACTTCACAGAGAAACAGCTGAAATTGAACTAACATGCAAATTAGGTTATGTGAAAGCAGGGCTGAATCGTGACTATGGATTGTTTTCACATTCTAAGAGGTAATTTGACTTTACCCTCCCTCTGTGTGCTGTTTCCTAAACTTTGAATCCTTACAAATGCTTTGATTTGCTGTTGCAGTATGACCTGATCCCATGTCTTACACTCCCCTGCATTTATTTTCATCCATTTCTCTAAGTGCTCCCTCTTCAAAGCATCTGACAAAGTGGGATATTCTCCCGTGAAACATCATGCGATAAATAAATCTGTTAGTCTTTAAGTGCCACAAGACTCCTTGCTTGTTTTGCTTTACTAGACTAACACAGCTGCCCCTTTGGAACTTGGCTAGAAACAACTCTGATATTGTTAAGTTCCAAAGGGGCAGCCGTGTTAGTCTAGTAAAGCAAAACAAGCAAGGAGTCCTGTGGCACTTAAAGACTAATAGATTTATTTTTTGCATGATCTTTCATGGGAGAAAATCCCACTTTGTCAGACACTTTGAAGTGATAGTATCACTAAAGAGGCTGACAAAGACGTGCTGTAGTTTTCATGAGTAAATCAGATTATGATCAAGAGGCCTATAGACAACTTTCCAACACGACGTTCTACAAGCCACTTGTCTCTGACCCCACTGAGGAATACCAAAAGAAACTATGTCGCCTACTCAAAAAACGCCTTGAAGCAACAGAAGAACAAATCAAGACAGAGACATCCCCAGAGCCCTGACCAGGGATTTTCTATCTACTACCAAAAATCCATAAAGATGAAAATCCTGGGCACTTAATCATTCCAGGCATTGGCACTTTTACAGAAGGCTTATCCAGCTACATGGACTCTCTCCTCAGACCCTATGCTATCAACACTCCTAGCTATCTTCGAGACACCATGGATTTCTCAAGAAAAATTCACTCCTTTGTTAATCTTCCAGAAAACATGATCCTGGCCTCTGTGGACGTCAACAACATCCCATACAAAGATGAATTACAAGCCATTAGGAGAACTATCCCAGATGATGGTCATGGTATACCTGATGGCTGAGCTTTGTGACTTTGTAGTCACCCATAATCACATCAGATTTGGAAATGATTTATATCTTCAAGTCAGCAGCACTGCTATGGATACCCACATGGTCCCACAATATGCTAACATTTTTCTGGCCGACTTAGAACAATGCTTCCTGAGCTCTTGTCCCCAAGTACCACTCATCTATTTACACTATATCAGAGACATTTTCTTCATCTGGACCTATGGAAAGGAGGCCCTTCAAGAATTCCTGAGATTTTAACTAATTTCCACTTCACAATCAAATTCAGCTAGAGCATTCTACACAGGAAATCCACTTTCTGAGTGCTACAGTTCAGATTTAAGTAATGGACACATTAAACACTACATTAAACACCATCCCACAACAGAATCCTATTGACCGCTATAGTTATCTACATCTCTCAAGCTTTCATCCAAACCACACTACGCGATCCATTGTCCACAGCCAAGCCCTAAGAGACAACTGCATTTGCTCTGATTTCACGAACAGAGATAGATACCTCCAGGATCTCTATCAAGCTTTCTTAAAACTATAGTGCCCACCTCTGCAAGTGAAGAAATAGATTGACAGAGACAGATGGATACCAAGAAGTCAACTTCTACAGGACAAACCCAAGAAGGACAACAACAGAACATCACTGGTCACCACCTACAGCCCTCAATTCAGACCTCAGTCTACAACACATCATCAAGGATCTACAGCCTATCCTACTCACCCAAGCCTTGGGAGGCAGATCTCTCCTTGCTTACAGACAGCCCCCAATCTTAAACAGATATTCACCAGGAACTAGACTTTACAACAGAAACAGTAAAGCACTTACATATTCCTGCAACAAACCCCTCTGCAAACTCTACCCACATATCAATACTAATGACACCTTCATAGGACCTAATTAAAAAAAGATGCTCCATCAGGGACTCATTCACCTGCTCATTCACCAATGTATTATACACCATCATGCACCAACTATCCCTCCTATGCCTTATACTTCAGACAAACTGCACAGTTTCTGCAAAAAATAATAAATGGACAAAAATCTGACATCAGGCATAAGAATATTCAAAAACCAATAGGAAATCACTTTAATCTCCAAAGCCACTCAGCAATGGACTTATCTGTATGTATTCTCAGGCACATTTACTCTAGATCAAAGCTTCAAAGAGAGACTTTGGAGTTAAAATTTATATGCAAATTCAGTGTCATCAACATGGGTCTCAATTAGACTATAAACTGGTTCTCCCACTACAAACATTAAAACTTTAAACTGACAGCAGGACTCCTCCTTTGTTTTTCATTTCACTACTAATTGTTGTGTTTGAATCTATACAGCTTGTGTAATTTGCTGCAGTAATCTGATCTGATGAAGTGAAATGTAACTACAGGATTTATCTTTCACTCCCATACTGTAAGGGTTTTTTTTTCAATGTAAGTTTTCTCTACTCTGTCATCCAACAAAGTAGGACTTAATCCACAGAAGCTCATACGAAATAAATCTGTTAGTCTTTAAGAGTACCACAAGACTCCTCTTTTATTTTATCATAAATAGAAATATTTACTATTACATGGACATGTACAATATTGTATGATATTTCACTATGTCTACCTCTCTGTGTTTTGGTTTAATCTACTGAGCTAGCACTGTTGTCTTATGCGCAGGTACCAAGGGGATAGAGACAGAGTTGGGTGTTTTCTGCTGGGTTTTGTTTGTTTGTTTTGTTTTGTTTGTGGGGTGTTTTCTAGCACAATTCCTGTAATTGAAATCTGAAACTACACCTGACTGTTCGTCTGCTCAAGAGACCAACAAAGACTAATTGCTTAATGAAGATGATTTTCTCAAACGTGGAACTTAAATGTGCTCAAAACACATGGTTTTTAAAGTCTGAGTCAAAGTATTGTTTACATCTTTTATTTTAATGCAATTTTAGAAACTCACAATAGGCATTTTTATTATTTATAGACTAATATCAGGATTTGAACTTATCCCATTCCTCTTAATAAGCATAAATTCACACCTAATCTGATGCTATTATTATTAGCAAGGTTTGTTGTACTTTGCACACTGAACAAGCAATGGGCTAATTTAGTACACAAGGGCTTAAAACATCTTTTTAAATGACATGTTAAATTATGGTGCATCTGCAAACAGATCCTAAATCTGCATGGCACATGGATTTTCAACACCAGCCAACTGAGACTGCCTCTCAACATCCCTCCAACCATTAATCATTAGTCCACTTTACTGTGTACTTCATATTTCTTTTACGTAAAGAGGTCTGCAAGATTTTTAAACTCCTGCCTACCAAGTAGAAATCACTACTTATGTGGCAAACTGAATTTTAAACATAAGGGATCCAATTCTGCTCTCAGATACAGTTTCACAAATCTGAAAAAATACCATTAAATTTATAACAGTGTAACTAAGGGAGAAATTGAGTCCAACATATTTTCTCAATCTGTAATTAAATATCAGAATTTTAACTTGGCATATGCTATAAGGACTTCTTGCCTTGAATGCAACATATAAAAAGAAAGCAAACTATTTTCACTACTACAGTGAAAGTTATAAGGAACAAATATATATTCCTCTTCCAAAGACTTCAACACCAGGAAAAAATTTTAAAACAAAAGACTGAAAAAACAGGACTTGTGTCATCTCTGTTTTCAATCCACACCGTGAACAAATGAAGGATGCTTAAGAAAATCATTCAGGAGATCTGGAACTCAGTTCTGCTATACATTTCCTAGGTGACCTTGGACAAGGAACAATCTCTGTGCTTTGATTTCCTATTTGTAAAAAGGGTAAAATAATCCTCCTTAGTTTATCCTGTCTGTTTAGACTGCAAACTCTCTGAGGCAGAATCTGTTTTTTCTCACATGTATAGCAGCTGGCAAAGTGGTGCCTAGTTTTTGACTGGGACCTCTAAATGCTACTACAACACAAATTATAAATCAGAATAATGATGCACAATAATATGTTCCTTTTTTATTTTAAAAATGACTTGTATTAAAATACTGTTAAATATTTAAAGCTTGATGCAAAAGTAAAATATCATGAATACAGAATCACAGAAATTAATGATGGAAGAGATTTATTAGCCCATCTATAATTATTTATTAGCCCCAAAGGAACAGCTGTGTTAGTATAGCTCAGCAAAACAAACAAATCCCACTTTGTCATAAGCTCATGAGATAAATAAAGGTGTTAGTATTTAAAAGTGCCACAGGACTCCCTGTTTATTTATTAGCCCACTTTGGTTTAGAATCATAGCATCATAGAAACTGGAAGGGACCATGAGAGGTCATCGAGTCCAATCTCCTGTACTCATGGCAGGATCAAATAACCTCTTAAGCCATTCCTGACAGGTGCGTATCTAACCTGCTCTTAAACACTTCCAATGATGGAGATTCCACAACCTGCCTAGGCAACTTATTCCAGTGGTTAAATCACTCCGACAGTTAAGAATTTTTCCTAATGTCCACCCTAAACCCCCATTGCTGAAATTTAAGCCCATTGTTTGTTTCCTTCCATATACTCCCCAGGTCATTGTCAGATTAATTTTTAAAATGTCTCAAACAGCAGCATTTCTCTCACAAAATTATTCAACATTTCAACAGAAAGACCTGTGTGACCTTGGGGGGGGGGGGTACTGAGCTGAAGTGACATCTCCCCGCCTGTTGTCAGGTGCAAAACTGGACTATCTGTGGAGGAGCTGTGGACTCAAGCTACCAAGATGAGCTCAGTGACTGGGTGCTGTGGGCAGAGCACTGGCATCTCCTCTGAAGGGCTGGGGCCTTGCTCCCTTCCCAGCAGTGGGATGGGGTGCTCTGTCTCTCTGATGCCAACAACTTGACTTTAGTCACCACCACCCTCTCACTGGAAGGGAGTGTGTGTGTATCTGTGTGTTATTTTGCATCTGTGAATAACCCAGGGCTCCACTAATACATAACACTCAGTAAAGCCTCTTATATTTAACCTAATTTTATCTTTGCTTAATACCACCTGATCACTCCTATCTTTATTTTCTCTTTCCCATAGCACAGTCTTTCACAACATCCATTCTGCTAACTTCATTAGTCAGGTACAACCTAGTTGATGTTGCTCACCAGCAGCACAGAGCTGTGGAAAGTGGCTACAGAGTCCCCTCTGGATGGTGGACTGAATGAGTTAACTGTTAACTCAGCCCCAAAAGTGGGTAGAACTGAGCTAGGAATATACTGAATCAGTTCATCTCCTGATCAAGTTTCACTGGCAAGCTTATTATGGAGATTCAACCATAACTTGCCACTTGCCTTCCACTGAGGAAAATCCTGACAGAGCCCAAAAGTGGTAGCTCCACATGGTCTCCAGGAAGGAGAATTCCTTTGGGAGAATCAGGAAGCTGCAATTTCTACAAGCTTCAGTGACTGCCCTTATCTCAAGGTAAACTATTGGGCTCATGTGTTGGAACATTCCCTTGAAGATCCTTCTCACAGTAGGTCACATGACCAGTCCTTTCCCAAAGAAGATTACAGTTTTGAAGTAAATTTAAAGTTCCCAGAATATATAAGGGAACCCACTAAAACAATTCAAAGGATACTTTTTACTTTTACTATGAACACTGTTAAACTACCTATCTATAGTTGCCTACAACAGCTGTAAATGGTGGTAGGCCTCACTGCCTTCTGCTGGACAGAAATGGACCTTCTCTGGTTTAGGACAGCTCTTCCCAACCACCTGAACTCACGCAGTTGCTCTTTAGCTAGGGTTAAAGGCCAATGTTTTTGTAGCCAAAACTCTCAAGGGGTCTCACTTCTAGGTGGCTGAGAATGGTTTTAGCATCACATTTTTATTCTACCCAACTGGAATAATTTGTATTCATTTCAGTAGGCAACTTACACTGTCCTCCTTTTTATACACTAACCAGATGCAAGCTAATGCTGAAGTGTAAACAAAGAAAAGGAAAAAGATTTAAGTTTGAATTGTTTCAGGTTTGCCAGAATGAGTAGTCACAGTAAAAATAACTCATGAAAATAATGTTCAGGGATTCCTTATATGAGAATTTACTTTAATGTAGTTCTCCCACTTCCATGCAGATAAGTACTGCACACTATAGTGCCTCTACTTCCTAAACTATCACATATTCAGTCTATGATTTGGAAAGGGCTTCAGGGCTGTCCAGGATTCAGCCCAGCACAATTCCATTATCTCTCAGTCTAAGATGCTCCTCTGGATCTGATAGAACCTATTCTAACTATGCTGAGAGAACAATCATTAGCAATAATTTATCAACTTGGATACATATGGAGTTGGTAAACTTCAGAGGCTGTCTGCCATCACTGGTTTGATCCAAGGGGCACAATCGAACAACCTAAAGTTAGGGATTCTAGCCAATATTCAGCTCTGTCTGCATGGCTCATTATATAACGTTGAGTCTCTACTCAACTATGTCTTTGACAACGTTCAGATCAGGATAACGCAAATTTGGCATCAATTCCTGGCTTGAGTGGCAGGTATTTAAGAACACAAGATAAAAATCTGGCACCGATTCCTGGCTTACAGGTATTTAAGAAAACAAGACAGTTCAATCTTAACTACTAAAGACCAGTTTCCTACAAACGTCATGTATTATTCTTGCTTATGCAAAACAGCCACAAAGATAATATGGGCAATGTCCAATAACAGTGGTTCAGTAAAGTTTTCAGAGTTTTTACTATTAGTAAAAATTCTGCACATAGCACTGTAAAATTCCACAACACTTTACAAATGTTGGGCCCAAGTGCATGCTAATACTCTGCAAACTTATTAGCATCCACTGCAAGGAGTAAGACAATGCAATATTTAGTTACATTAAGATACGGTCCCTCATTCTGATGAACTAGAGACATACCATGAGTAGACTATAAGAAGGCTTCTATAAAAGGCAATAGCTCACTATACCTAGTAGACTCCATGACGGCTTGATCTATGTATTGGCAGTGGAACTACGATAATTGCTACAAGAGCATTTTTCAGAGTCTTCTGAATACAGAATTCAAGTGTTGACTGGTGTCCACTCTATGTAAAATCCTAATGGACCATTTTACTGCCAGCCATAGGGAGGTGCTCCAAAGGCTAGTTGCATTCACTATTCTCTGGAGGTTTACATTTCCTTGTGAATTCAGGAACCATCATTCTGCCCACCAGAATCAATTAAATTGGCAAAACATGAACTAAGACAGTAACACCAGTTCCCTGCATTTTGACTTTGGCACCAGCATATTTATGATCACCTTTTTCCCCCAACTCAGATTATTTTTCTGAACAAATTATGTAATTAGCTTAAACTAGTATAATAACTTTAGAGTGCCTCAAGATAGAAAAAACTTTTGGGATTGCATCCTAAATAGGCAGAATAACTACTTTTCCACTTGAACAGGCTCCAAATTGAGAGGTTCTAAGGAATGTTCAATCCCTTAATTTAAAACATACATTCAGAGCAAAACCATTTCACAATGTCCACTCTAAGTTCAAGACTGACTGTCCTGCATGCTATTGTTTGTGTAATCTTACAAAATTTATGCAACAGTACGACTACTGTCACTCTGAGTGTGTCTCAAAAATCACATATCTATCTCAAAAGGAAATCGCTTTGAGTAAAATTTTTAAATTAATGACAGTTTTGCACAACATGGCCTTAGAAGCCAATGTCATCTGACCACTGCAACATTAGCTCTGCGACAGTTTTGTGGGGCTCTTTATTAGAATCTATCGGGTAAAACATGCGGGTGGTGTAGGTCAGAAGAAAATCCCATTTCTCCAAGAGACTGCACATCCCACAAAGACCAGACATACTGTAGAAGTTCTTCATTTTTCTATTTCCACTTTTTGACCAGTAGTTCTATTTGTGGCCATCTCCACAACAGGAAGGCCCAGAGGAAAAAGGGATTTGGGTAGAGTTCTCCTGCCTACAACATTCAGACGCCTGTGTTTCAGCCAATCTTCTCACTGGTTCAAGCTCCACTTCACCAGCAGGGCTGGCAGTGAGGGCATGTCTTCACTGACGGCAACAAAATCGCTGCCTTCAACTTGGCATTCCAGGAGCAGTTCACAGGGAGTCTGCACTTGCTGTGCTGCTCCGGGAAGTCGGCCCCAGGGCATAGGGGAAAGCCAACCGCAAGGGATTTGTGGTCAGCTTTTCCGTGCTGTGTATCGGCAGCTAAGAAAGTCGCCAACAGTTATGCAAGGAATTTTACGTTCCTTGCATAACTGGCAGTCGACTGCCATCAAAAAGCACCCAAGTACAGACTAAGGCTGCGTCTGTATTTCCACAATGTCCCCTTGATTGCTGATCTAAGCCACAGCAGTGATGTTGTCAAGATAATTCCTTACTGGTTTTCATTTAGCCTGTCTTGAAAGTACAACAATGCTCTATTTGCTGTCACATCTCTGTCTTGTTGAAAGACTGAGTCAGGCTCTCCTCTCACTTACTCCTTCATATCTTCTTTAATGTGGCCTTCTTCCTTGAGACGCTTGTTATGCATGTCCCCCCTAACCTGAGACATTGGTGTCTATTCTAAAAACAAAGTCTCCACATTCCAGTGGTAACACCTTCCCAAACAAAGTGATTACTGTGGCCATAAGACAGATTTGACCAATGGTAAAAAAGGGGACATCTCCATAGTAGTTTCATATGAAAGTTATTGAAAGAATCCTCATGCAGGTTATCTGTTACAGCCCTTAAAAGCCTGTGGGCCTCCATTGACTGTAGCTCTGTTGTTCCCAAATCATCATCTGCTGGGCAGGAAAGAGTTCTGACCTACAGCATTTCTAAGAGGGATCCCAGTTACTGCACTGAATGATCCCAAAAGGAAGAGTACTTTTTCTTTTACACTCACTACCTCTCTGGCTTTTTTAACACATCCACTCACTCTTGTGATCTTTTTGATACTAGATTACAGACTCCCCCTGGTACAGTAAACCGATCTCACTAACTCTCTTTTAGCCACCAACCTACCCTCTCCTATCTCCAAAGTTACAAACTAACATCTTAAGAACAGTTTACTGCAAACAGCTATATGCAGCTGCGGGACCTCAGATTAAATTAGTGACATCAACCTAGGAGGAAACAATGAGCTGAACTCATATAAATCACACTCAACAACCTTTTAACACGCGTACTTGATGGTCTAGTCAACTTCTATTATTCCAGTGCTGATAAAATTCCCCTAAGCCAAAAAGGAATTCCTCCCATTCCAGAACATGCACCTTGAGGACAACACATTCTCATTTTCATAAAGAAAAAAAAAATACTCTTCTCTCTATTCTTCATCACTAGGAATGGCTGGTAAGTGATGCTAGAGTCTCAAATTCCTAAGACAGTCATGCCACCTTACCAGATAGTTAGTTAGCCACTGCTTGGTGCAGGGTGAGAGAGAATTCAGATGGAAACTGCTTTACAAATAGGTTTCAAACACTGCAAAACCTGATGAGAGATTGCATTGAGCTGTCCTGACATTCTGTCTCACAATAAAAGGCTTATATAGGGCCTTCTGCATCTGTTTTGCATAACTAAGTACAGACAGAACAGCAGGATATGCCAAAAGGGATGAGACTTCTAAAATTAACTCTCAAATGGTATTCTGCTCTTCTTGGTGCTCAGTTTGGTAGCAGCACTCCTTTGGAGAATGTTATTCCCTCAATTCCAGATAACCAGTGGAGGTATTCAGTATTTGTACCACGTATGACTCTTCATCCTACCGATTCATTGCTTCCCTGGCTGACCTCTCCCTGCTTCACAAGTAGGAGCTCCTATCTGAAGTAGAGCACTGCCCTTGAAAGTGGAAACTAGCAACAGAGAGAAAAAATTCTTCTCTCCCTCATGGAATTTTACCTTGCTGTCCTAATTCCTAGTCAAAGAAGCATTTAATCCAGAGAGACCATGGTACAAAACTAAATTGTTCACCCATGTGGCAGAACAGAGCACTACTACTATACTGGTCACAAGCTCAGCCCTATCTTCTTTAATTTTAAGGACAAAAATATTATGCAATGTGCTTTCCTGAGTACACAGTATGATGATGCAATACAATGAACAATCATAGGATTGCAGGAATGTTTCTAGACAGATTTGTTTATAAGTAACCTAAATAGTAACTTTCATAAGAAGTGTCCTATCTGTGATGCATTTTGTGTATGTTGCTGTGAGACAGAAAATGCAAGAGCACATCTTTGTACAACGACTACAACAACAGACAAATAAACATGCAACCTGATACCCTACATCTGCTGTTTCATCACTCCAAATACCTCGTCACATTTAAATATATTTAACATGATGGAAACTTTATAAGTTAATAACGTCTTTATAGAGGCAGTAACATGAATGGAAAATTTCAAATTAAAAGCAGAAATAAAACATTATTTTTGACAAGTTAGTATTGTTTCCATAAAACTATTCATTGAATAGTCTCCTGATAACAAGTATCAAGACAGAAGAAGGGAAGAGTACTGAACCATGTCACGGAAGCCTCATCAAATAGAGCTTTTTCCTGATGTAGTAGCTGTGAGATCTATTTGAAGTTCCATTAATATTAGTATGGTGCTTTAGAGATGAAAAGTGCCATTATGAATCTCACAAAATTCTATTTGCCTAGGTAGTGTATTTTTGATGACTGAGTAAAATACCATTAGTTTTTTCATTACCATCCTGGTATGGACAGGCCCATAGCTTTTGTGCCTGAATTACTAAATTGATATAATAGTTTTTCAAGGTTGCAATATACTCTTACAACTTTTTATTGTGCTTATTAATCTTTTAGAAAATGTAAACAGCCTTATTACATTTTGTAAACAATTTTAAAATTTAACAGAATAAAACTATTAATATATTTGTCCAGTAGCTTTGTTTCCTAAACAATCACAAACACTCACTTCATCACTTAAGATTACTTTACAGTATAATTGATTTAATTTAAAATATTAAATATCAAATTATTTTCCCTATTAAATACAAAAGCCCATCTTCACTACCTTGATGATAGGTTAATAACACGGGTAGTAAAATATCTGTATGTCTACAGGCACCATCGCACTTAACGCCTATTTTGAATTACTTGTATATCGTCTCCAAAGTGCTCCCAAAGATACATCTCAGTATGTCTACATTTCAGATGAATGAAAACAAAAGCACTCGATCAAATTTAATTCCTGCTGTAACTCCACTGACTTCAGGGTTGTTACACCAGGGATGAATTAGAGTTGCATTTCACAGCAGAACCTCTGCCATCTTCATTCTTCTAATCTTTCCAAAACAGATTTTGCAGAAGCAGAGACAAGCGCAGACAAGTATCCTGCCAATAAGTGAGTTAACAGGAATTGCTACAAGTAAGTAAACTGCCCACAGAAAAAGACCAGCGCTTTGAACAAAGTGCAAATATAGCCAAAGCTCTCTAATGAACTGTAGGTTTTATTGAGTTTCAGAAAATAAAAACATAAATTCATGATTGTTTGCTTACACGAATAGAAAAAAGTCCTACCATGTCACCCTTCCTATTCATAAACAGTCATTGCATTAAGTATTGACAAAAATGCAATAAAAAAGTGAGCAGAAGGCATTCAGCAACTTTCAGGATGAGATCCTCCATCCTGGATCAAACCTCCATTTTTCACCCACAGCCACTCCTTTATTGATAACAATAATAAAATAATAAAAACATAACTGAGGAAAAAAGATGAAACTATGGGTTTCATAGTTCTGCAGAAACTCTCTACTCTATTCATTTGGTCATTATTGGCCACTCTCCTTCTTCTAGGAATTTCCTAACCAGTATTCCTGGCAGGAATCCTGGCCTAAATGGGCCATTATTTTGGCTTTTAGCTAAAGTCAAAGTAAGTCAAAGTTCAGGAAAACAAACAAGGAGTCCTGTGGCACTTAAAGACTAACAAATATATTTATTGCATGTTTCCCAATGCTGGTTGTGATGGGGCCATAAAACACTAAGAGAAAATCAAGGCATAACAGAAGACATCTCTGTTTTGTTGCATCTTGCACCTCTTTTCTCCCCGATACTCTGGATTTGCAATAGTGGGAGGCCAGATCTTCCTCTCAGCCCAAACCACATAGTCTTCAAATCCTACTTCACTGTGGGGGACAACGCTGAGAGAAATAAGAACTGGAATAAAGAGAAAATGGCCTGGACCTCAGGGAGGAAAGGGAATGGCTTTGTCTGGCTCCCTAAAAAAAAAACAACAAGGAGTTGTGTGGCACTTTAAGACTAATAGATTTATTTTTTGCATGAGCTTTCGTGGGAGAAGATCCCTAAAAAAATAATCACAAAGGTACAGAAGAACAGCTGAAGAAAACCAAGTCATATTCACACAACACAGAAGCCAGGGGCATTCCTCAAAGCCAGAGATAGATAGCAGTGACACAGCAGCTCACATTTCCTTCTTCAGAGAGAACTCCTCATACACATACATCTCCACTGTGGATCTGGGATTTACAGAAGTCCCAGCAATGCCTGAATACCAATGAAGTCAAAATAAGTATGAAAGTCAGGAACCCACACACAATCACTTTCATGAACTCCACTCCTGAGCTCTGCTCAAGATAATCACGAAGAGTCAGGAAGCAATTCTAACTTCTGCTTAAACTTATATTACAATTTTTTATTAAATTTATAATGGTGATTGTTAAAACCTTTCACGAGAACAGATTCCTTCCTTCTTCAAAATATCTCTTTTTTGAAAAGGAAAATCACAACTGCCCTAACTTGAGTGGATCAAAGAAAGATTGTTACATTTGTCTTTATAGAAAATCATATTTGTTCTAGTATCTATATTTAAAGGTAATTTCAGTCTGAAAATGAAATGGTGCTATCTTGACCTTTTGTCTTGCATGGTTCATGAATTACTGACACATTACAATATACCCTAACCCTGCAGAAGCTTTGAAATGTTGCAATGTCTTTCTTGTAAGTGAAATAAACTTGGTATGCCACTAAAAGGCATTAAATTATTTTCATTATGCCACACAGAATCTAAAACACTTATGCTGTTTTGATTTCAAAATCCTTGGAGAACAATTATGCTCTTAGGGCCATAAGACTCTATTATAAAGTCCTTAGAAACCTAGCATGGCTTCAATAAATCCTCAAAATAAAAATATAAAGCAGTTACTCAGCTTGAAGAATGAAAACATGAGTTCATCCCCTAAAAAGTCAAGATGTAAATACTACTAAATGCAGTATTCTGCATTTCCTAACACATTTCTTCTTCAAAATTATGGCAACAGTAAACAAAAATTGCAATAAATGTACGTATTTTATTTTCATATCAAATTACTATTAAAAACATTATTTAGGATTTGTAACTATATTCAAAATAACACCTCTGTATTTAATATAATGACACAAAGATGCAGAAGATGTAGTGTAAAGCATTCACTGCCAATTAATACTACATATTTATTGCAAAGATAAGTTTTCTATATTTTAGTAATTTTTGGTATTTGGGATTCAATATAATTGCCTTATTAAACCTACAATGGTAGACGGTTAAAAAGTGAAATCCTTAATCACACACACAAGTGTGAATTTTCATTAAATCACAAAAGTTCACACTAAACACAGTAACTTTTGCAGAAAGTGATTTTAACATAAAAACCACATTTCAGACATCATTACTGTAAATTACCTATAAATTACTGGACCCTTGTTATTAAAACTGAGTCAACATTATATTTGGCAGACTAGAGTGTCCGTGCACAAGTACAGTCTGTAACTACAAATATATAAGAAACATGTTTATAAGTAAATCTGTATGTCATTCTAGAAAAAACACAACCTATCAATTCAACCAATTTTTCATCCTTTTTAAAAAAGAGTAAAAACAAAGAAAAATTTCAGTCAAAATTAAAGGAAATTACAGAAGAGTGGTAGGACAACAGAAGAAAAACTATATTCTCAGATACAAAAAAGAAAAGAAAAATCCAGCCAGAAACCAGGGCCTAGAAACTTTCTGCCAACAGCAGCTGAGATGCTTCATCACAAGTCTATTTTTCCAGACATTATGTTTCATTTGGCTGCAAGGGTCACATGACAGCTGCAAACTAATGCCTTAAGGTTTGTTTCTGCCTCTCTGTGACACTGACAGGCTGTGAGACTCCCAACACCACAGAAAGACATTTTTTTTTCCTTGTTTCCATTACATCATCCAGCCAGTACTGGGGGAGGGGGCACAGCTGGTGGCAGCTGCAGTACCATCTGCTTTCTCCTTACAGCGCCTGCTAGTTTGCTCTGTAGGTTCCTACCCATATTGATGAAGAAGGGACTGTGTTAAAGGCACAAAATCCCATTATGTGACATACATTTACAATTATTTAGGAACAAATCAGTCTAGTCTAAAGATCAGGAAAACTACATCAATGTATTAGGTAGACTCCTGATCATTTTTAATCATAACAATACAAAACTAGTTCCAGAGGACTAGCTGTGTTAGTCTGTTTCAGCAAAACAAGCAAGGAGTCCTGTGGTAGTTTTAAAGACTAACAAATTTATTTATCACTTGAGCTTTCGTGGGAGAAAATCCCACTTTAGTGGACTCATACATTTCTTCAAAGCCTCTGACGACATGGGATTTTCTTCCACAAAAGTTCATGTGGTAAATAAATTTGTTACTCTTTCAAGGTGCCACAGGACTCCTAGCTTGTTTTAGTACAAAACTGCAATCACCAAAACACTCCATGATTAGTAGAAACATACAATGAACAAGAACAAACCACCACCTCCCTTTTATAACATGAAAAGCCAAAACTAAAACTCTAGAGCAGTGGTTTCCACCCCTTTGATCTGCCGCGGCACACCGTGCCACACGGTCGTTCACAGCTCCCTGACCCTGTTGGTGTTGGCAGCCCCCCAGCCAGGGCTGGATCCTGCCGCCACTAGCGGCCCCCGGAGCATGGTTGGGGCTACGTCCTGCTGCTGCTGGCGACACATCATAGGGGTTGCTGTGGCACACCAGTTGGGAACCACTGCTCTAGAGTCAGTAAGATTTGCAAAGGTTTAAAAAAAAAAAAAAAAAAAAAAAGCCAACAAAAGCCTCCAATGTCAGGTATTAGCTGGGAGTAAACTGGAAATACAAAAAGTAAACAACGTTGTATAGTATGCCTAGATGTCTCTTTTCTTTGATGGGCTACATTTATGATGCACTTTCAGAACACCATGTAATTTATAGTAGTTCACAAAGAAAAAAGACCTGGCATCCCTCACTGAGAAGACTGTGAAAACTGACAAGAACTTTATCACTTCTGTATTAAAGTGCTGTGTACTCCATCGCACAATCACTTGAACTGCATTTCCAGTCACTGGTTGAAGCTGATTTTATTTTACTGCACAATTCATTGAAAAATAAAGAGTGCTTGCATGTTCTTTATGCACAAGGAGTCACATGTTTAAAATCTTCTTTTAAACAAACATTCTCATTTAGCCATATTGTAGATACAATCATTCAAATTACAATTTTGCAATATCTTTTCTACCAATCACTAACTGCAGTCTGGAGAGATTCACAACTGAATGGTCTAGCACTCCCTTGATTTCACGAGAGTTCTAGCTGATTTACACTGGTGTAACTGGAGACAAGAATCTGGTCTTTTGTCTAGATACAGGTTGGACTGTGTGCATCTCACTGGACAATTACTTCAAAAGGCTAAATTCACACTACTTACCATACATTTTGCCTTCATCTGATAAGATGATTTTCCTCCTCCCACATGGTGGATAGATAGCTAGAGCCTCCTGAAAGCTCTGTTCAATGTCAGGGCTCCACACACCTTCTGCATCATTGTCAATAGGTTTATCTGCAGAATCACTCATTCTTTCAATGTCTTCGGCAGGGCTCTCGCTGCCGCTCCAGCTGCTGGGCTCAATGATGATGGTTGGGGTCTCCAAGCCTAAGCCTGGAGTCTCAAAGAATATAAACCTAAAGGAAACAAACAAAAAGGTATCAAAGACATGGAACTTAATATGAACATTCCTTAGCTACTACCAATTCTAAACTAACTTGCATAGATTTTGCTAGCAATGGGCAAAATGTGAAAGTGTTTTTGTGATTACAGAGTATGTAAAAACCAAGTAAAAAGTGAAATATAAATATAACAACATTTGTAGAATGATTTGAAACAAGAGCCGTTAACTACACTTCACTTTTTTTGTACCGCTACATGTAAAAATAAGGTATCAAGTTACTTTTTAAGCATAGTGGGAGGAAAAAAGTGTAATACCTAATACTAGAGAAAAAAATCTGAATTTAATATATTCCATTTGGATTTCCACTGGAAACATTCAAATAAAGGGGCAGATCCTCAGCTGGTACAAATCACACCACTGATTTCAATGGAAGTAAACTGATTTTCTCCCTGGAGGATTCAGACCATTAAATAGAAAAAGAATAAACATGTTAAATAAAAGAAAACAACACTATTGTCCAAATTCATCCCACATGTTAACAGAGTCAGAAGCATTGCACCAGTATGAAAACAATCCAGTACGGTTAACTGGAAAACACTGAGTTGTTTAGATTTTATCAAATAAATAACACAGTCTGAGCTATACATAGGGTGAAATCTTTAAAATAATAATACCAGAGAAAGGAATAATTACAGAAGATATTACACATTTAATCTCTGTTTTAAAAAGTCTCTGCCTTAAAACTATATCAGAACAAAAATTACAAGCTTCAGCTTGCTGGATCAATTTAATAAGAAATAATTCAGTATAGCAGCACCTGCTAATACTATTCAGCTACAGATCTGTCTGTGTTCCTTTTATATTTTTTGAAAGAAATACAACTCTGCTATAAAGGTTTGCTTCAGGCTAAAATCTTCAATACCTGATCAAATTCTTCTCTAGTGTAACTCCTGGAAGGCAATTATGCAACACTAGGAATGAATATGACTCAAATATCCAGGCATTATCACATTTTTATTAAGAAAAAATAAGAGGTCTGGTGACTTCTATTACATAAATAGGAAAAGTATTAAAAACAATTTTCCCTTTAAATAAACAAATGTAAACAAACCTCTTAATTTCATAATCATTTATTTGATTTTTAAATGCAGTACCATAATGAAAGGCAAGTGAGGAGAGGGAAATCAGCCGTCTCTACAGCACCACCCTAGTTCCTTCAGGCGGCTCTCTGCCTGTTCCACACGGATGAGGTGTATGGCAAGCTAAGCAACGTTTGTCTGCCTGCCTCCATCCCACAGAAACAGCAGAAGAAAAGTCAGTAAAGCCAGAGGCCATAGCAGTCTTCCTGAGGATACCCCTCCATTTTGAGGAATTCCCTTACAGAGGCAGTACTGAGAGCAAGCACAGTTTGGGGAGTATCAGTCACTAGGACCCAATCCACCAAAAAGGGGATGCTGCCTTGTAAATTTTTTCAGTCAAAACTAGAAATAATCCCTCTGTCCCACAGTAAATGGTTTGATTTTCAAAAGCACTGAGCATCTTCAGCTTTCACTGGTTCCAGTGAGAACTGATGTTGCTCAAGACCATGACAAAACAAGCCATGAGAAAAGCCTTCAACTCCTGTGTTGTCTTCTGTATGAAGGCAGCATTCAGACTCACAGACTATGAGGTGAGAAAGGACTAGTATGATCATCTAGTCTGACTTCCTGCACAATGCAGGTTTCAAAACCTCACCCACTCACTCCAGCAATAAGCCTCTGGAGTTATTGAGTCCTCAAATCATAATTTAAGGACTTTAAGATACAGAGAATTCACACGCAGGTGAGCATGCCCCATGTTACAGAGGAAGGTGAAACTGATTTAACAAATTCCACAGTACAAGAAAATATTAATGACTGCCCACTATTAATATCAGGATTAATCTGTGTCTAAAAGATTTTTTTAATAAAGCGGTATTAAACAGACAGAACTAGTGGCAGCGCAGAGGTTTTTAAGCTAACTGACAAACACAGTACACTGCACAGCAGCAGCATGTGAGAACAGAAACTTCAGCCAACAATGTCAGGGCAAAAACATACTCTTGCAAAAAAAAAAGTACTATGGGATCTTTATCATCCATGGAAAACAGATAGTGCCTTGAATTTTCTGAGACATCCAGAGGAGGGAAACACAAACACAAACAGAAGAAGGAAACACAAACATCACGAAAAGATGAGGGTCTCATTTTATCCTGACAAGACTCATACCTTGTGTGCAAACCCCCTACCTACATCAGCAACATCTACATAAAAGTACTGGGCAAGAATTGAAGAATAACCATTCCCAGTTGGAACTCCATTACATGGAGAATTTAAGGCAACTGAGGGTAATTATATTCTGATTAGCGTAATGACACTCTACCAAGGACAATAATTTTATTGCCACTGCTCTTGCCAAAATAATAAACAATTTCATCATTGATGGCCTCTAGCAATCAAGATCTCTGGTTTATATTTCATCCTAAAACAGCACCTCCTGCGACACGGGGCTCCTTATGATTTACTAGGGCATTTCTTCAATATAGATGTATAGGAGATGCATACCACCTATTGGGTCACCAGTGACACCTCCTGTTGCTTGCAGTTGATGCATGTAGGTCTTTCATTCTAACACAGGGGTCTCAAACTCAAAACCACCACAAGGGCTGCAAGAGGACTAGTACAGGGCCATCTAAGGACTAGTATGTTTGCCCATGGGCCACATCACTGAAACCTTTTCATACAACAATACTGCAAATATCAGTAATAAGTGTCATTGCGAGCCGCAGGAAAAGCTTTAGGGGCTGCATGTGGCCCGTGGGCCATGTGTTTGATACCCCTGTTCTAACCCTAACCATGCTCCACTTAGGAACTGTGCCAGAATCAAAATCCTGACCACCCCCCATATAAAATTATTTTTAAAAAATACATAAGAAAACATTACGTAGGCTCCAAAATAATTGTTATTTGATATTCATGCTGGACACTGCATTGTGTCTAATGATGACATTTCATTAACTTTGTCTCCCTTTCCCATCCCTTCCTACCTCCTTGGGTCATCTTCAGGCAAAACTACAGCTTCTACAAATCAATGTTTAGCAGCCTCTACAGAATACAACAAGCATGTGTTTCTTCTCAAATGTCAGGATTGTGGGGGAGGGGAGCAATCTGTTGGAACTAAGCTCTCATGTACTGAAGGAAGCGTTAGTGAATTCCATATTTGTGAATGCTGACACTGCAGATCAAGCCAGCAGACACAGGGAGGGAAAAAGCTTGCATCCCAACTAGTAAATGACTCCCTCTTATTTCAGGAGAATAATAAACTCCTCAGTTAAGTTACTTCCACCTCTGCACCATGCATCAAAAGGCCATTTCACTTCATATTATAGTTTGAATTCTAAGGCAGCAATCATGATGAAATAATTCAGTGTTAATGTTCTAGAGTTCAAAGTGACTATTTGAAAAATCACAATTCATCTGCCATTAGACAAACTATACTACAGACTTATAAAGGTGCTGTAAAGCTAAAACCAAACAAATGGACTTGTGCCCAGTTCCTGTGGAAAACACTTCACTTCATGCACTTCTTTGATGTGTGTAAATTTCAAAGCTCAAAGTAACACCTTATCATGCAGGAGAATTTGATTAACTGGAAACAGCAGGAAAGAAGCAGCTATATACATATATACTCACGCACACTCTCAAACTAGGATGAATGGCTCCACTAGTATTCTCCAACACATTACAACTCATCTATTTTACCTTTTAAATAATACCATCACTCTCCTGTGCATTATCATCTCTGCCAAACAAAATTTAAACTCTCAACACCAAACTCCAAATTTAGTAAAATGTTCTATCAGTTCTCCCTTTCTGTACCTCAGAGGTTGTTTTAACATCAAATTTCATCTTAAGATGTCTCTTTTGATATTTCTCTTTTAGTTGCATTGTCCTGTTCCCTGCACCCTTTATTCTTTATTTCTGGCTGACCCCTATCATGCAGATAACGTTCTTAGCTGCAGGCCACAGTAACCCCCACCTGACCATAATCTTTCCTATCTTTGCTCTCCCCTGTAGGCTTGTCTGCTTCTTCCTCTCCTCTGTCAAGCCTAACCCATATAGGGGTTGTCTTACAGCTACACTCTTCTTCTGCATAAAAGCAGTAGCACCAGCAAGGCTGTATGCTTCATCCATCCATTCCCCCCCTCCCCTGAAGCAATGCCACTTTTCACTAAACAAAATAGAAATCTACAGAGGATCACATTTAATTTTATAAATATATTATAATGGCCATTTTTATAAACATATTATAATGGCCATCATCAGTGCAGCAACGCTTCATAAAGACAGAATAAATGTTTTAGTCTGTAACTAAAGCTTATGTGTATCAATTCATGTTTAGCTTGTTGGAGCCCTCCTTAGAAAAATTCCAAGAGACAAGGGATAACTTCTATACTACCTAGTCAAAAACAATCAGTCAACTTACCTTCTGGAACTTCTCACTGAAGGAAGAATTTTGTTTTCTTCAGCTGAGTCTAGCATGTCAGACACAAATTATCCATTTTTGTGCCCCTGTATTTATCACTGAGCAATGAAAACAGAGGCCTGATCTTGCCAGCTGCCATTCACAGGCAGACAACTAAAGTCAATAAAGTTCTGTAACAGTGCAGAACAACTTGCTCCACACTGGCATCACAACAAGCAACAGATCTTTCAGCATTTGCACCATGGATTGGCACACAAAGAAGTCTAAAATGTTGTGTTTGTCAGATCAGAATAAATTTCACACTAGCCTAACAAAATTGTGATCTTTTTCATTTAGTTCAGTTTATTTGATTTCTTGAATTTCCAGCATCTAGATTCTAAATCAGGCTTACCAACATGCAGCCCATGGCCCAGAATTCAGCCTGCCAACGCCTTTATCTGGCCTGTGGAGTGCTGCCACAAGAGCCTAGGAGCTGGGGCTGGCCAGGGCTATCTGGAATACTCTTTCTTGCTACGTCAAGTATGCGGGCAGACATCGACAATTTGTGCAAGCAAACGCAATGCCAAATATCACACTAATCATTGTTCTATTCAAGTTTATTAATAAAGATCAATTTGTATGTGTTGTCTATCAAAAATGTTCTCACTACCACCCCCACCCTGACTGAGAAAAGAATTGCTATGTGGCCCCTCACCCAAAAAGGTTGGACACCCCTGTTCTAAATAGTAGCTTTTCACTGGCATCTTGTCCCCAAACAGGGGGCAGCACTAGCCTCCTCCCAGTGGGGAAGCTGAAGTGAGCTAGACAGAAAACTGAGGGTGCTGTGTCCCCCTCTCACCACAAGACCCCATCCCTTTCCATGCTAATCCCCCTCCCCTGCTGATCCTCTTCAGGAGAACCCACCTCTTCTACCACCTACTTCCAGGGCCCTGTCTCCTCGCTAGATCAGCGGGCAGAAGCAAGAGCCAGGCAGGGTGGAGCACTGGCTGCTCCCAGCTCATTGAGTAAGTGGGGAGACCCCGCTCTGGGCCTGGGAGAGCCCATGGAGAGCAGCAACCCCAGGGAATGGGTCCCAGAATAATGCTGGACCATGGCACATCAGCCCAGGATGTTTTAGAAAGCAGTACCTCCCAAATGCCCTGAGTGGCATACTCCAGCAGATAGGCAGATGGGCCAGGAACTGCTCTCAGGCACTCCACTTCCCTTCCAGACTCCTCTGCTGTTGCTGGAGCAGGGGTCCTGGCCAGCAGCCTTCACTATTTCCACTCTATCATCAGCAGCTGCTATAAGAGCAGCAACTGCTATTGGGGAGCTAGTGCAAATTATGGGTGGTCACACACCCTGCAAGACTCCCCTGTGCCCACCAAAAATGATAACTCACTTCTGTAACTCCTGCTCTTTGAAATGTGTTGCTCTCACGTCCATTTCAATTAGGTGTTTGCGAGACCTTGTGCACAGCTGTCAGAGATTTCTCTGCCTTAATGATATCCACAGGGCTGACACTGGTGCCCTGAGCTCATGCAACAGTGTATGAGGTCCTGTCAACCCTGAGTCCCCTCAGTTCCTTCCTGCAATCAACACTGAGGGTAGGTCATGGAATAGACATGAGCAACAGTTACAGAAATTTAGTAACCATTTTTTGCTTTGAATGATTGCTCATGTCAATTCCATGTTAGGTGTCTCAAAAGCAGTATCCTTGGAGGTGCGCTCAGAACTCATGAATATGCCGCTTGCTGGCACCATCCCAAGCCTCCTGGGTGACAGCAAAATGGAATGCAAAAGTATGAACTGAAGGCCACGCATGAGCTCAACAGACATCCTGGCTTGCAAGATGGGCCAAAGAGGCAGCTGTTGAAGCCTCGTCAAGTGAGCTCCTACAATCGCTGGTGTAGGCACTTTTTCTTGTTCATAACAGAACTTGGTACAGGTGGTTAGCCTCAAAGAGCCCTGGAAGGAGACTGGCAGACCTTTCATCCTTTCTGTCACTGTGACAAAGAGCTGAGTCAACCTTTAGAAGGGTTTAGTCCTTTTCATGAAGAAGGCCAAGGCCCATACCACATCTAGAGTCTGTAACCTATGCTCCTCACTGGATGTGTGCAGTTTGGGGAAGAATATAGTCAGGAATACATCCTGGTTATTGTGGAACTGTGTCACCACCTTTGGTAAGAAGGCTACTGGGGTAGTGGTGGAGGATGCTGCAGCTAAACTGAGTTTTTTAAATCACTGTGCAAGGCAGTTCCAGGGTGAGTGCTTCGATCTCAGAAACCCTTCGTGCTGAGGTGATTGCCACTGAAAAGAAACCTTCCAAGACAGGAACAGCAGACACTAATATGCTAATGGCTTGAAGGGGGAGTCATGAGCCTTGAAAGGACTCGATTCAGGTCCCAGAAAGAAGCAGGCTTTCTGACTTGTGGGGAAAGCCTCTTCAGGCCATTTAAGAACCTGACCCTCACCCCCTAGGAGCAAACTGATATACTGTGGACTGAAGGATGCGAGGCTGGAACAGCCACCCGCTTAGTCGTTAAGTGAAAAAAGGGCTAGGCTTTGATTTTTGAGATGTAATAGGTAGGTCCAGATGCAACAGACAATTGCATGTCCTGGGACAGGCGGCCTGGCCAAAATGGCAGCTCCATAAGGATTCCTGTTGAGCATTCCAGGAGGATGCTGAGCCAGTGCTATCAATATCAAGTTCACCTTATCCCACTTGATCTTCAACAAGATCCTGTGAACCAGCAATAAGGAGGATGGGGTACAGCAGTGTCCTTACCCAAGAAAGCAGAAAGGCATCAGCCAGAGAGCGTCTAAGTGAGCCTGCAGATGAAACACAACTGGTAGCACTTTCTGTTGCTGGACGCAAACAGATCAATTCAGGGTGTCTCCCATCTTTGGAAAAATCATGCTGACAGCCAGTGGGTGGAGTGACAACTCATGATGAAATGAAACGGACATGCTGAGGAGGTTCACTAGCACAGTCCTGGTGCCTAAGAGGTGCAATACTACAATGTGGATGGCATTCTGCATTCAGAAGTTCCATACATAGATAGCCTCTTGGAACAGGGGATGGTGAGCAAGCACTTCCTTGATTGTTGATGTAAACCACCACAGTGGTATTGTCTGACAATATTTGGACTACCTTGCCAGCCGTATAGGGAAGGAACACCTGACTATCCAGTTGTACCACCCTGAGCCCCATGACATTTATGTGGAGGGAGCGATCCTCCTGAGTTCAGAATCCCTGTGTGCTGAGGGTCATAGAAGTGAGCTCTTCACTACAGCTACAAGGTGTCGGAGACCAGCATCACTAAAGGGGAAGGTCCTCCAAATGGCACTTCCTGTAACACTGAGTGAGGGTTTGTCCCTCAAATTAGGGATGGTCAGATACGAAGAGATACTATGACCAAAGGTCCCAACTGTGCCTGCGGGGAGCGCAGAATTGATGCTAGCCACAACTGTATGAATAGGAGACATAGATGAGCATGCTGCCACATACGTGCATGCGGTCATGTGTCCCATCAGTCTGAGGCAAGATCGAGTGGCAGTGATCAGCTGGGATTGTATGATTGTAATGAGACCCAACATGACTTGAAGCAGGACTAAGAATGAAGGCCGTGGCCTATTGGGAGCCAAGAACGGCTTCTATGAACGCTAGCCATTGAACAAGCAACTGTTGATTTTTGCTCGTTCACAAGCAGGCCCAAATTTTGACAGGTGAGGCTGAGACTGTGCTGGACCTTAGACTGCAACTTGACCTTGATGTGCCACTTGTCAATATTTAAGTAAATCTGCATCCCTTGATGCTTCATGTTACCGGCCATTACTGACATAAATTTTGTTGAAGACTCTTTGGGTGGAAGAGTGGCCAAAGGGCAGTGTCATGAACTGACAGTTTATCAGCCCACCACAAACCAAAGGAATTTTCTGTGGCCTTGGAAAATGGAAATATATATCCTTTAAGTTGAGGGCAACCTACCAGCCTCCTGGATCTACAGAAGGGATGATAGAAGCTAGGAAGACCATGTGGAACTTCAACTTCTTGAGATACCTCTTGAGGTGATGCAGGTCCAGAATGGATCTGAAGCCTCCTTTGGTCTTCAGTATAAGAAAGCACCTGGCATAAAATCCTTACCCAGGAACTTTCTCCACAGCCCCCGCCCATCTCCTGAACAAGAAGCTGCTAGTAAGAATGTTCCCTGAAGAGAAATGGGGAGGGAGGGTGTCAGGGAGAAACTCAAGAAAACTGCAGAGTGTAGCCCTCTGATGTGGTGTTGACGACCCAACAGTCCAATGTAATCTGAAAAGGAAGGGGATCAGCTGATTTAAAAACTAAACTGGGGGATGGATCCTGAGGTCAGACTGGAACGCAGTCTTCAGGTATACTCTCAAAACCCCTGCCACATGCCACCTGATGGCGCATAGACCTTGACTGGGCAGGGAAGGAGGAAGATATAGAATGGCAATGCTGAAACCCTCTCTCTTCGTCCCTTCTCTTATAGGTTCCTTCCTTAGCTGATCAGAACATTACAGCCAGTGGCCAGAATGGCCTTCTAAAAAACTGCAGACTATAAGGCCCAATGGATCATAGAGTAACCCTGCAGTCTTTCAGGCTATGAAGCCTGGTCTCAAGTCTGCTCCAAAAACAGGACGCTTCCCTTGAATAAGAGATCTTGTATAGATTGCTACATCTCTTGAAATAATCCCAAGGACTGCAGCCAGGAAAACTGTTGCATGGAAACCAGCAAAATCTTGACCTAGCCATGGAACTGGGGGAGTCCATTACCATTTGGAAGGAAGCTCTAGTCACCATCTTGCCCTCCTACAAAATGGATGCAAACTCCTGCCTGGTGTTCTGTGGCAAAGTCCTTGAATTTGACTATGGAGTCCCAAAGGTTATAACTGTATCTACCCAGCAGTACCTGCTAGTTGAAGATTCTAAACTGAAGACTGGCTGTGGAAGAGATCTTTTGTTCCAAACAAGTCCATGTTCTTAGCATCCTTGTTCTTAGATGCTGAACTTGCCAGACCCTGCCTGTCCTGCTTGTTTGTTGCCACTGCCACCACCAAGAATCCAGGAGGTGGGTGGAAAAACAGGTATTCATATCCCTTGGCTGGAACATACTTCTTCTCAGTCCTTTTGGCAGGATGGGTGCCTGCCAAAGGGCTTTGATAACCTTCAACACCTCTTTGTTCACTTGCAGTACAAATTTAGCTGGTGGTGTGGCCCTAGGAATGTCAAAATAGCCATCCATAGGCTCTTCAGTCTCCAAGCCCAGATTGGATGTGATCCTTTTAATGAGTTTTTGGTGGGCCCAAAAATCATCTGGCAGATGAGGGACCTGCACCAGCCACTAACATGTTCAAAGATGAGAAAAGTGATGGCAATGCTGCAGGAGAAAATTGTGCCTCCTCCTTTCCAAGGAGCATCATTTCAATCTCCAGATCCCGTGGTTCAGTGCCAATACCAGATCCTGAGTTCAGGTCCTAGACGTTCAGTGCCATGAATCATTTTCTGGACACTGCTACAGAGAACTGAAGTGAATAGGGTTCTAGTGCCAATGCACTCTACAATGAGTTCCATGGAGACCGGATAAGCCCCTATTTTTGAGACCAGGCACCCACTGCCAGCCAGGACTGAATGGTGGCATGCCAGCCAAGGTGCATTTTTGAGGCCAGTGACTAGGCTCTCCCTCTGACCCTGATAAGGACAGTTCCTCCCTCAGGGACCAAGGTGGAGTCAATGGAGGCACCTCCTGTGAGCTACAGTTTAGAAACGGGGAGGGATGATGGGGAGATGGTGACCAGTAATGGTATTCCCCTGGTTCTGCCAATATGGCAGCGTGTGATTAGATGTCAGGCTGCGTAGTGATGGAGATCCAGCAACTGTTGCCATGCTACCAGTGCAAGGAAGACAATGACTAGTATCAGGGAGACTGAGATCACTGATGCATAGCTAGTGAGTGTCTCTTCCAGGTCAGCAACCAAGAGAATGATGCTGAGGACCGGAGTTGAGATGATGGGAACCTTTTCCATGGTGCCAGAGATCTTGGAGGAGGTACTGTGAACTGGTGCTGAGATGAAGAATGGCACTGATCAACTGAACACTGTGGTGGCCCCAAAATGGTCTTAACCCTGGAGTCAGGCCAGGATCTTTACCAGCTCTAGTGATGAGGGTAAGGCCAGAGAAGTAGGAGGTACTGGGAGGGCCATCAAGTCCACAGCCACTAAAAGGCCCCTGGCCTCAAAGGCACCTTTCACCAAAGGAGCTCCTTTTCACTCCCAGTCATCAGGAGCTGCCCTCTCAGAGGGTTTTCAGCCTGGAAGAAGAGGCTGGTTCTAGCTGTTCTGGGGCAGATTAATTGGTCCAATGCAGGTCCTTTTCTCAACCTCGCCTTCTCATCCCTCTTTGGTGGAGGGAAACAACCACTACTTCTACTGCCACTTCCTCAGCATCAGTGAAGATGAAAGGTATCAAGAAGTGCTCAATGCCCTTCAGTCTAGCTACACACTGACACTGAAGCATGTGGCATAAACAAGCACTTGAAGAAGAGCCTGCTTTACTGAAACAGTGCTGATTCTGTCCAAGGATGGGGAATCTGGAAGGGATAAAAACTTACTGTACTTCACAGAACTTTATAATCAAGCTGATAAAAATGACCATACCGCTCCATGTAGTCCTCTTAAACTTTCATCTCTGCCTAACCAGTATTGATTGATTGATTTAACCTTTTAGGCACAACCTGCAATGACATCTTTAGAGAGTTCAGCATGAGAAAGGATCATTGTAACCAACTAGTCCAATCTCCTTAATAATATAGGACACAGCTGATCCTTTTGGACACTGAGTCTTCTGTGCTTAGGTCCCACCATGTGCTCTTAAGCTTCCCTTGGTCCAAATAGGCTGTTTTGCTGTCTCCTTCTGGTTTCTCTGGCACACTATGCAGGCACAAACTACCTGTTAACCACCCACAGAAGAGAGACCTCACAAATCATCCAACTGCATTTGGGACCACTGCTGACTTCCCATGATACCCTAGTTGCTTAAATGTACCCTTCCCAGAGCTCTAACCTTGTGGGCAGTCTGGTTTACAGTTCACCTTTCCATAAACATAAAATAACTACAGCATAGCAACATACGTGATCTTTGCAGAATCTTCCAAAAGCAATCACTTTACTGCAGACTGTAAAAGCAACACAGAGACCTAGACAGAAAACAAACAGATACATGCCCTTTCTTGTTTCACAGCTCTAACATGTTCTTCAGGAATGGATTAGTGTCCTTTGAAAATTCCAAATCCCCTCCTGCAACTTGTTCCTCATGAGTTTTCCCCTGAAACAGGCAGTCTGTTCTCTCTCCCCTCTAACCAGCTGGTGGTCCCACAGTCAAAAAAGACCCATCTCTGTCAGGTGAACCCTCAATCAACCTTGTCAGGTGATAAAAGCTCCAAATCATGTGATGCATTGATTAGTTTCCAGTCCACCTGTCCAGAACCAGTTTTCTTGGCTTAGACACTTTCTTCAGCATACACATTTTATTGCCCTGGTAGACCTATTCCGCTATCAGGGTCTTGAAAGTGCAGTCACCCAATCTAGACATGACGGCACCACTTTCATGCCTCCAGAGAGTTCATGATCTCACACAGGATTAATAAATTTCACAGCTCCTCCAAATCATTACATTGTATTTTTCAGAATAGCACTCACTCTTGATTTAAGGACTTGAAAGATTTTGGTGATCTCTTTCAATGGTTTAATTACTCTCACTGTTAAAAATGTGATCCCTTAATTATAGTGTGAATTTTACTAGCTTTGTATCCTGTAATTCTGTATTTATAAATTTTCTGCCCTCACTTCTAAAAATCTGGCAAAACCCAGGAATATATATACAAGGTGAGATTTCACATGATCTGACTCAAATCTGAACCCTTTATAATATTGTACTAATACTTAAAACTAACTGGAACGCTTTTTGGACAAAATTACTAATTGTTCCATGCATCACTCTCATTTCTGAAATCAGGGACATAGCTATCCAGGTGTTCTACATGGTAAAGGCCAGCGGGGGGGGGGGGGGGGAGCACCTATTTCTCCTAACTTGGTACTTGAATTTTTAGTCAAGCCATTTCTAAGTTGGTCAATCCATCCCCCCTTCTCCTCCAAGCCCACTGAAATACGGATTCCAACCCATAACAAAAGATCAGTTTAAATGTTTTCATAAAACATGAAGTAATGCAGCCTTACTTAGCAGTACGAAATATACCTGGAGGTGTCTTTGGCAGGTGAGCGCAGCATAGCTTACTACTTAATGAAGAAACCTGTACCAGAGTTGAGTACTAACAACGCCAATGAGATTTAAAGAACCCTGAGTGAATGTTTCAAAATGTGAGTCTTATGAACAACTCTTGGGCTGGGGAGGATGCTCTAAAGGGGTCATCGTCAATCTGTGGTCTGCAGATTCCTAGGGGACAGAAGCTATGTCTAAGATTTCTAAACCAATCAGCACTGCCATTTGAAATATTTTAAGGATCTGCAAATGAAAAAAGGTTGAAAACCAGTGCCCCAAGAATCTAATGCCTGTCTCCCAAAGACAGGGGGGTGTTTAAATTGGGCTTCTGTTTACCAAAGCCATGTATTCAAAGAAGTACAGACTTATAAGAAATAAGTCATTACATCATCAGTGAAAATTACTTTATGATCTACCCTCTCGGACTGAGGCAAGGTTAAAAACAATATGCACAGATTTTCTCTTTTATTGTGATCCTCTATTTTGCTTTAAAATGAGGGGGGGGGGAACAATGCTTATAGCAGATTTTGTGCTCCATAAATATATATGGACTTTTCTCTTTGAGGTGTTTACATGGCATTGCTTTTAGGAAAATACTAGATACTTCAATAATAAATATCTAACTGATTATACATAATTTATCTTTATGAGGAAACGTTATAATGACAAACCAACAATAAAGATGTAAATCATTTACAGAGCATCCAAGGGTGAAATCATTACATTAAAATGACTGTATTGTATTTCTGTTACAAGGTCCATTTATCAGCAATAATTCCTTCCAAGGAGAAAGAACACCAGGAGAGAGCAGAAGCCTGCCTCCAACACAAAATATTCATTTAAAACCCAGCCAGACAAATTCAGCAGTTCACATAATGTTTGCCATTAAAATGAAATACAAAAGTTCTTCCCTGAATTCTCAAAAGCTGTAGGGACAGCAGATGTATTCATCTGAAGGTCAAGAGCTTACACCTACTTGGTTTAGACTGTCAGGGTACTCCTGGGTCTTATCTATACTCAAAAACTGCATCACACAAGCCACTAATAAACAGAACATGACGCACACTCAGTGCTCAGTGTAAAAAATGACTGTGCATATTGAACATCAGGTTAGTTGGCCATGGTTAGCAGCTGATGTGATGTTCAACACAACAGTCACTGTCTATACTCGGGCTGAAATTTTGGCTTGACTTCAAAGGAGACAGGATTTTATGCTGAGTATTAATCATGTACATTAGCACATGTTCACACACAGTGTCATTTGCTAATATAAGCAAATGCATGGTGAGTACTCCTTTCCTCTGGAATGCACGGATATTCACCATCTGAGCACATCATGTACCCAAACTCCCACTGAAACCAAAAGGTGTGCAAGGACCATAGAATTAGGCCCAGTCGGATTAATTTCAACACCTGCCTTTTTGGCAATTGGGGAAAAAGGGGGGGAGGGGTGAGAAGAAGAAGAAGAATCAGCGATTGCAGAAGCTGAAGAAGAAAATGCTCCTTTTTTAATTTTAACTTTTTTACCCTACATAATCTTAGGCTGCAGAGCAGGCGTACAATATGAAACTGCTAAAATACATTGTGGCTTGAATATTTTATAGTCCTTTCAAAAAAAATTTTTTTCCCAAAGATAAGCCCAGCAGCTGCTAACTCTTTATAGCTGATGTGATCTTGAGTGGCCTCTCAGAAAATGGCACCACAAACAATGGCTGCAGGACACAGGCTCAGAGCCCTGTATCGGAAGTGTTCTGTTCCATGTTATCTGCAGAGATGCTTGACTGCCCTTTGCAAATGCTGTCTCTTCGTCCACACCACTGTGTCTGTCCTATCTTCTTTGTCAAATCAACGGGAATTATAATACTTAATTCTGAAGGGGGTCACTCATTCTAATAGTTCTTTTGGTTTGGAATAAAATAACGAGATTTTTATAAATACTCAGACTCCTAAGAAGCACAAGCACTATAGAAAAGCATCAAAATGTAACACGCTTTTATGACTGGCTAATGACTGAAAGAAGGCTAACACATACTTTATATGACAGACTAAATCCAGCCTTGGACTGACAGCAGCACTCTCTGACCTCTAGCTCTGTTCGGGCTTCTGCACTCATGTACACCAGCTGCCAAATGTTTTCCTGTAGAAATTCACACATATCCAGCAATCCAAATAAGGACTGACATTAGTGCAGTTCAGCCAATTTATTTGATTTTCAAGTCCTAGCTGATAATTATGCTGCAAAAGAAGCCGTTCCTCCTGCAACTCTGTGAGGTAACCTAAGGGCAAGGCTCAATTTAGCTGCTGCCCTCTGCAGCAGCAGCAGATTGTGCATATACACCATCATAAAAAGGTTTCGCTTCTGAACAGCAATAGCAACACACATTGCAACTGTAATACCATGATAAGTTGGCCCCAGCTGCTTTTCCTTTCTCAAAAGCGAACAGAGCTACGCACAGAGGAGTTATGACTTTTTTTAAATAAATGGTTCTACCTTTTAAACATCCCCCAATTTTTAGAACATACATTTTGCAAAATATACTTTCAGTCCTTTAGGATCACACTTCATTTGCTTATTCCAGGCATCTGACTAATTGGCCCTTCATTTCGTAACCAGCCTTTTCTCCTCTCTCATTCCTCCTTTTCCCAATAGCTTGAATAGTATTTTCAGCAATGGCCGTAAAAACATGTATGCCCATTGTGAGTAACTGCTTGTGTGCTTCAATAGAGAAGGATTCCAAAACCACCTGCTTAAGCAACTTTTTATAAGCTAAGTCATGAAAGGGAGAAAGAACGCTATTTGAAGAGTGGTCCAATATCTTACCAGTTCATATGCAACATAAAATACTAGTCTATATAAGAAAACAACAAGGAGTTGTGTGGCACTTTAAGACTAACAGATTTATTTTTTGCATCAGCTTTCGTGGGAGAAGCAACAAGATAAACATGACTTGATCTAAAGATCACACTTCCTCAACATCTCCAAACCAGAATATATCCTAAGTAGGTTAATTCTTTCTAACACAACCAATGTAACCTGAAAAAACTTTATAATAAGTATGCTGTCCATCACAGCTTCAGCCTTGTCCAACCAAACTAGTTAGAGGAAGTAAGAATTTCTCATCTCCCATCATTTTTTCTCCTTTCTTCTGTTTTGGCAAGCCTGAGATTTAGCAGGTTCAACCACGGTAAGAAGTTCAAGTTTCGTATGAGACAGCAGCTAGTTTTGGTACTCCAGATGTGAAATCAGAGCAGGACATCAGCAAACAGAGTGGGTTGTATAGCTGCTGATTAGCTTCCAGCAACTGTAACAGGGGATGAGCTGTCTGGACTGATAGCTAGGGAGAGAATCAGACCATGCTGGGGATGGCGTCAATCCAGCAGCTAGAAGGGAAGTTGGTCAGGTCATCTTGTGAAAGTGTTTTGTGTATGGGGAAGGGATCCTTGGATAACTAGTTTTGTGTGCCTGAAAAATTAAGAGGTTTAATCAAAATTAGCCAATCACAGCTGTAGCATCAACATAAAATACACCATCCTTTAATTCTCCTTTATCCCCCTCATCTAAATTCTAGCGCTTTAATTTCTAGAAGACATCAAAAGTGTGATTTTCATCAAAAGTGTGATTTTATTAGACATATTTGATGTTGTTAGAACTTCTCACTCCATAAACCTACCATGATACATAAAGACAAAAATGGTTTCTGCATGTGTTGCTAGCTAGCATAGGTATTAAACAAGTGTTAATGTTAACCACAGCACCTAAGTAAAGAATATTAACATACATAAACTACTCTGCAATTAAAACATCAAGGGTTCTTCAGTCTTCTCTTGGACCAATTTCATGCAGGAAATAACGTAACTGTCTCAAGTGCAAGCAAGTGTAATATAACCAAATGGATGGGTTTCTGAACTGGAATTCAAAAAACTGGATTTTGCTCCTGGTTCTGGTACTGGTTTGTAGGTTACTCTTGTGAAAGTTGCTTTACTTTTCCATGTGTCAGTTGCCCCATCTATAAGAAGTGGAAAACACTATTTCCTAAATATTTTGAGCAGTACGGATGAGAAGTGCTCTTAATTATCATTACTGACCTTTGTGGAGTGACTCCTGATGTTGGTGAGGAGAATCAGTACTTAAAACTAAAAATTAAACAGAAGCACAGACACTCAAGAAGGCTAATGCTGTTTTAATATAGACAAATCTGAAATTCCTGCAAAACCTGACCGCAACTGGTGAGCTTTAATATGCGTATCAATAATACACCTCAAATGAATGGGTCAATGTTATCAAGTGGAAAGTGAAAAAGGCAGCACATTTATTCAATAAATAAGTCAGAAACTGCACATGAACAGGTAACCCCTGTAGCACTGGAACTTTACTCAGCCCTCAAGGGCATGACCTCCAAGTAGGCATTGGACAAGCTAGATGTGTTGTCCCCCACTGTCTATAAATCCCACATCTTGTTTTGCTCACAGGTGAGAAAATCATTTCAGCAGCAAGTGCATTGAGGTTTAAGGGCTCTCTTCTGTAACTGGGTGGCTAGAAAATTCTACTGGTAGACAGCCAGTCACCATCCATGAGGCCAATCATCCTTTAAACCAATCTTCTACCTCAACCTCTCACATAGCCCATGTTAACTGCCTAATACCAATTTGAACCAACTTATTGGATAATAAGCAGAACCAGCAGGAAACATGACTTGGGGGGGGGGTCCTTTTGTCTGTGTTACACCCTAACCCAACATATAGGCATGTGAGTAATTTTACATGTACAGGTAATCCCCTGAGTTTAATGGGACTGCTCACATTTAGGTATTTACAGGATTGAGGCCTTAAGTATTACTTATGGAAAAGTTTTGAGGAAAATATCAGAAAGAATTCTGCCAAGAGACTGATATTAGGAAATAGTATTGCTTGATGCTTAACATACAAGGTCATGAGACAGAAGTGCAAGGGATGAAATCCTGACTCCACTGAAATCAATGGTAAAACTTCTAGTAGAGTCAGGATTTCACCCCACATTTTTTATTACCTACACTCCCACTGACCCTACATAGAAACTTAGAAACTCACAAATCAGTTCAAACCAAGAATCCATTTAAACTGGTATCCACTCTTTGATACTAGCTAGTACAAAGTGCTACAACTCATGATAGGCCTAAAAAATGCAAAGTAACTAACGATTGTGTGTGTGCAAGCACAGTAGTCACTTGTCAAATGTAACAGTATCAGCTGCTTTTGTTTTCCAACTGCTAAACAGGATTAAGCAGGGTTATAGGTTAATTATCTGCCAAATTTAAAGTCGGACTTGTTCTGTTGTATAGCACGAGTAAGCCTCCAACACTAGGAAACAACATTAAAATAATCAGCACTTTTGCACTCCAAACTGTACTCTTACCTTTTAGTCATATCACCCCTTCCCTAAGCACCCACCCATTCTACAAGCCAGGAGTATTATGGCATCTTTTTGACGCCATCAATCAATTGACTGATGCTAGAAGTGATCCATCTAAAAAACAGGTAAGGATGAAGGGGTATCAAACTCATGGCCTGTGGGCCAGGTCAGGATTTATTTATTTATTTATTTATTGGTTATGATCAAAAAATGGACTGCAAAATGACACTTTCTTGCTCTAAACATGGAGGGGGAAAAGGGTTGGGAAACCCGTGCGGTCACGTGCCCCAAGACAGGTGTCTTGCCTTCCAGTGTGGCCCCCTATACTAAATGAGTTTGACATCCCTTTAAATATTATGTGCTTCCCTAACACTGGCCAACGCATCTCTTACATCTCAGAGTACGCTCACCCGGGAAACAAAAGAAGCACTATGCTTGTGTAGTAGCTGCAGTTCTTCAAATGTGTCCTCTATGCATGTTCCACTTCATGAGCACGTGACTGGAGATTTTTCCACTAGCAACACCGTAACCTTCTCATGCTGGATACCACAGTTACAAAGGGCCATGCAGGCAAATCACCCTCATTTCCTTCTCCACTCAAATGTCTCCACAACCTGAAACAGCAGTGGAGGAGGAGTAGGTAGCAGAGCACCCATAAAGACACACCTGGAAGAGTACACATTGAAGAACTGAAGTTACCATACAAGGTACGCAGACCTCTTCTTTGAATTGTGTCCCTCTAGGTGCTCCACTTAAGGTGACTTCTGAGCAGTTTCCTAGAAGGAGGAACGAATTCCATGGCTAAGTACAGAACCAAAGACAGCACTACAAAACCCAGTGCTACATCAGACCTTATGGCATGGACTCAAGTGTGGTACTTCAAAAAGGCACATACTGAAGCTCACGTAGAGGCCTCCC
Organism: Podocnemis expansa; assembly: GCA_007922195.1. Classification (NCBI taxonomy): domain Eukaryota; kingdom Metazoa; phylum Chordata; order Testudines; family Podocnemididae; genus Podocnemis; species Podocnemis expansa. Next base: position 125,741,623 of record ML681963.1, read on the forward strand.
ATATCTCAGATACTAATGTGTTCAGACACAGTGCTGTGGATGTCCCTCATGACCTGGCAGAATGTGCTATGACCCTCTGAGAAGGATGAACACCCATGGTATTATAGCAAGTGATAAAATCTCCAGATACCCATTCTGGTAGCCTCTGAATAGAAACTGAGAATCCCTTGGATCTGTCCACAAAGGAGATGAGCAGATTGGATACCCTTCAAAATTTCTTGGTCCTGTCCAGCTAGAAGGCTAGAATCCTTCTAATATTCAGGATATGAAAACAGGACTCCTGCAGAACTATATGGCTTCAGGACAAACACTGGTAGATGAATAGACTGGTTAAGCTGAATCTCAGAGACCTTTATATAAGAATTTAGGGTGTGGGCATAAATAAACCTTATAATTAAAGAATGCTTTTAAAAAGGGGGATCTGCCTTCAAGGCACCAGTCTTCTCATATCTGTGTACAAATATAATGGTTGCTAAAAAGATAGTCTCCACAGACAAATGGAGTAGAGAAAAGGTTGCCATTGGCTGAATGGATGTTTGATACAGTAATGGAGTACCAGGTTGAGATCTCAGGTCAGGATGGAATCTCTAGTCTTGGGGAACCTCATAATAAGCCTAGATGTCACAGGATGAGCAAATATGGAAAGCCCCTCTATAGCCAGATTAGGGACTCGTATTGTGACCAAATGAACCTTAATTGAGATAACCCCATTTTTTTCAGATCCAGCAAATAATCCAGGAGAACTAAAAGGCACAGATCCAAATAGGAAGCAGTAATGTCAGCACCAATGAATGAAACTCCTTCATATCTGCAGGTGAACAGTACAGGGTAACTTCTTCCTACTATCTGGTAACCCCCGTTGCACTTCCTTAAAGCAGGAGTATTCTAACCCCACAAAACATTGAGGATTTAGACCCAGAGGCAGAGGACTTCTAGACTGGTATGAAACATGCAACTCACATATTGCAAGATGTGGAGTGGTGAAGAATTTGATTAGTAAATGGACACATAGATGGAGCAGGTAAGGGTACCATGCTTCTCTCAGTCAGGCTGATACTATCAAGATAACTCTAACATTGCGCTGTCTGATTTTCTTCTTCAGCCTCAGTCTCAGTGGAGGTAGAGGAAATGCACAAGGCAGACCCTTCTTCCATTTCCAATCAACTCCATTTTTGAAATATGCTACAGAACAGTGGTTCCCAACCTTTTTCAGGCTGAAGACCCCTTTTAAAAAAAAAAAAAAAAAAAATCTTTGCAGCCCCCTGGCTGATTATGTCATCTGGCCCATGCAGGCAGACTCTGGCCCACACTACTATGGCAGTGCTACTGGGACAGCCAATGAGTGGTGCCACTGCCACCATGGACATCATCGCCGGGGAGCTGAGCCGTGGCAGCTACGGCCCCCTACCCTTGCCCCTGCCGGGGAGCTGCCATGGCCCCATCCCCCTGCTGGGATCCAGCCATGGGCAGAGAGAGGCAGCCCTGCTGGGGTGCATTGGGGCTGTAGGTGGATTCTGGCCCCAGTAAGGAGAGACTCCGCTGACCCCCTGCAACATGTCCGTGGACCCCCGGGGGTCCCTGGACCCCAGGTCAGGAACCACTGCTATCGAGGACTGGAGAGTCTAGCTCCCATTTATGACACTGTCTGGGTCTAGGGGACTGTTCATGGTTATCTTTCATATTAATATTTCATATTTGCAATAATCCATATGTGATATGCCACATTTGGTATCAATAGAAAGGCTGTAATCTGCTAAGAATGATTATGTGGTTTATAGTAGGTAACATATCTGTATTAGACATTAGGAATCTATTTGTTTTATGTGTGTTCCAAGTCATTTGATTTTAAGGCAATCCCAGACTGGGTGCTGCAAAACCATTGTCCTTTTGATGGCCCATCAAAGGAACTCCCAGGTACAATGGGTCTAGGAAGAAACCTGTTTGACCAGTCACCCAGACTGACCATGTGACTCAACTCCATTTTGATTTGGCAAGGACCCTGAGAGCATGTGAAAGCCACAGGTGATAAAAGGCAGTGTCCCCATCTCCATTTTGTCTTTGGTCTTAAGTCTGTCTGCAACCAACACCCTCCTCTGGAACTATTCTTCTAAGACTGAACAAAGGACTAAGACCCAGCCAGATGCTGGGTGTATACCAGAGGAATTGGACTAACCTGCAAACTAAAGATTCTTCAAGGACTTCCTTTCTATGGACTCTAAATCATTTGTATGTATGTGATTCACTTTGACCCTTTAACATCTCTCATATTTTGTTTGTTTTCTTTTTATATTAAACCTTTAGCTGTAGTTAAAGGACTGGCTGGCAGCTTGGTATCTTGGGCAAGATCCAAGCCTATACTGTACTGGGTGATGTAGCTGCCCTTTGAGGTCAAGAAAACCTACTTCTTTAAGAGACCCAGTGGCTAGGTGGGGACTAGAGTAGCTGATGTGCAATAAAGGGGGCTGTTTCTATTTTCTTATTCTTGGTGATGAGCAGAGTGGGGAATCAGAAGCATGTGTTGTTACTGATTGGGAGACTGGTTTAGGTACCACCCTTCAGTGATCTAAGGGTTTGGCCCCTGGTTTTGCAACTTGCCCCGATTTTGGCACATTCAGTAGTAGGTTATCCCAGGAGGCCCAGGTCACATCATTCACAGTCCTGTGAGAAGCATCTGTTGAAAACAAGAGCTCTGGTGTTCTGAATACCTGAAAATTGTTCAAACTGTTAGAATTCAAATCTGATGAGCTATGCACCAAGTTTCACAGATTCCTGGCTCCTCCCTGCTTGTTAATTCAGAACATGTTGTCCATCATGACTCTGTCTGAAAGGGAGACAAGCATTTCTGACTGCACTAAGTTCCAAGAGATTGATGTGGAGATTGCTTTCCTGAGTTCTCCATTTACCCTAACTCACGACAGCATTGAGATGAGTTCTCCATCCAAACTGAGATGATTTCCCCATTCCCCCTGTGACACATTTGTTATTAAAGCTAGTGATGGAGTTGGGTGACAGAAGGAAAGATCCCCACAGATGCTGAGTTGATCTTTCCACTAAACCAGAGACTTCTTCATTTTTAGGGGAATTCTCACCTGTCACCAGAGACCAAGGGGTCTCTGACTGTAGACTGTCATTCTGAGCCAACCTTTAAAAGAGGAAAGGCATAGCCTTGAGTCAATCACTCACAAAAGTGCAAGCTGCCATGTGCCTCACTAGACAGTTCCTTATAGTGGTCCTAGAACTTCTCTGAATTGTCTTTTCATAACTTCATCAGGTTTAGATCTGTCTAAGGGAAGGAAGGCCCTAGTTGTTAAGAAGTTCAAAAAAGCCCCTATACACTGTACCTTTTTTATGGAGATTAACATGGATTTCCTTAGATTTAGTGGAAGACCCAAATCTTGGAATTCAATAATGTTGGCCAGGTGAAAGATAGAACTGCTTCATCGGAACGGCCCTGAGTAGCTGGTTGTCAAATGTATAGGAAGATCAGGATCTACTGCCAAGATCCTGGCAAACATCCTTGGGACTGAGGAGAGACTGAATGGAAGCACTCGTTATTCAAAATGATCGTGGTTAGCAGTGAATCACAGGTATTTCCTGTGCAAAGGTGTATTTTATATGGAAATAGGCATCTTGTAGGAGAAAGGCCCTTCTCCAGTGAAGGAATTGTAGTTACCAGTCACCAGTCTGAATTTTCAGGCTTTACAAATTTATTTAGGCAGTTATAGATCTAAGGAGTGGTCTCCACCCTTGGTCCAGTCCTTCCCTGGTACCACAAAATATCTTGAGCAAAATCCTTTACCCCTGTGAAGGGGAGAGACCCCACTCTCTTGTTCCTAAGCAGAGGAGAGTTCACCTCCTATCTTAATATAAGCTCATAAGAGGGGTCCTTGAAGAGAGATGGAGAAGGAAAGTGGAAAGAAGGAAATGACCTAAAATGGATGGTACAAGTCTGATGTTACAACATCTATGACCCACTTGTCCATAAAAATCCACCTGTAGGCATGTTGGAAATGAAAAAGGTTAACACCCCCCCCCCCCAAAAAAGGTGATAAGCAAATGGGCTCAGGTATAAAACCAGAGAGGTGGGAGTAACTGAACCCTTGACTGGACCATCAAGACTGCTGCTTAGAAAACAGTTGCGTAGTTATGGGGGATGGGCAGGTAGCCTTCTTTCTTGGAAATTTATGCCTTTTCATGGGCATGAGTTGGTGGGCCTATGGAAACCAGAGAACTAAGTAAGATGCAACCTCTGGGCAGTTTGTGACCTACTAAACAATCTCTTATTTGGAGGTGTCTGCATGCCTAAGGAACATAAAGTGGCTCTAAAGTCCTTCAGTGTATGAAAGATTTGTCTGTGGTCTCAAAGAAGAGCCCATAACCATCAAAAAGAGGTCTTAAATGGTGTTCTGTACTTCTCTTAGAAACCCTCAGAACTGGAACCAAGATGTCCTGTGCATAAGTAGTAACATGAGGCAGAACCTGTCCACACCATCAAAGGATGCCTTAAGACCAGGTCCCTGTGAAATGATGGACCGGAATTGATCCCCATGTTCCTGTGGCAAGGTGTTCAACAAAGGCTGTCAATCTAATATGGTGAAATTGTATTTAAACATGATCACCTGATTGCTTGAGATCTTACACTTATGACAAATATGAATTTCATCTAAGCAGATCCAGTCTCTTTTGGTGTTTGTCAAGTGGAGTAGACTTGGAGAAGTGTGGCCTGCCCCAACTCATTTGCTGAATCCACTTCTAGGGGGTTAGATGAAGTGTGGAGAATTCAGAAATCCTTAGAGAGAATGTAATACTTTTTATCCACCCTTTTGCACACTGGTGGGATAGCAGCAAGCATTTGCCACACAGACTAGTCTGGATCCAGATCATTGATGGTTAATGCCACCTCAAAGGTACTGGAGATAGTAAGATATCCAACAGCTTGTGTTGTGAACCCCTGACTATTTTGAATGGAACCCAAAGACTGTTAACTAGATTCTATAAAGTATTGAAACTGCCAAAAACCAGCGGCTGTGGAAGGTGGCGCAGGCAGAGGAGGAGGAGACCAGTGTTTGAGGGGTGGCCTCTATCTGCCTTCATTTTCTATTTCTCAAAGTCTCCTCCTGCAAGAAGTGTGGAGTGAGGAAGCAGAATTGTTTCTGGAGGAGAGAAATCAACAATCCCAGCCTCCCTTTCACATAGCACCAATGGTCTGGAGAACTGCTGTTGGTGAGAAGCCCTAGAACCTCAGGATGGCCACTGGAGTGCTGCAGTGTTCTGCCTCATCTGGCCCTCTGTTTTCCTCCCAGTTCTGCTTAGGTTCGCTCCACTGGTGTTTGAGATTCCCACAAAAGGCTCACATTCCATTGTGTTTGCTGTCACCTGTGCTTTTTATTTACAGCGCTCACAGTAGGTCCCCCACTCCTGCCCCAGATACTCTAGGGATTTCAAAGCTCAGAGCTCTACATACTTCCAAGCCAGAAGGCAGTCTTATGAACAGCTTCTATCTGCTCTGTTTGACAACGCCTCTCCTTCTATTGTTTCCTGCCATGGCCTATACAGCCCCCTGGGCCAGCTCACAAGCTTTCAATTCCCCTGGTTAACCCCAGCTTTGATTCAGCCTAAATCAGTCACATACCTGCTGTCAGCCTCTCATGCCAAGGCTGACAGAGGAACAGAGGGGTTTATCCACTCTGTATCCCTGAAGTGGATCATCTGTAGGGATTCTGCTCCCAGAAGAAATGGCTATTGTTCATTAGGACTTGAGTCTCATACATGAAAATTGAAAACACTGTTTTGCTGAGATACCAAAACTGTCTCACACTGTGGCAAATCTTTAATTGCTAAACATTTTAAGTAAAAGCTACAAACGACCAACTACCACGTTTCCAAAACCCAATATAATAGTTATGCAGTTAGTCTGTACTTCTCCTGCAGTGAAGCAATGACAGTCAGAATTTGAGAGTGTTTCCAGTCTCTGTTATCTCCTTGTTCCCTGTGTAATTTAGCTCTGCTTTTTGAGGTGCCAATTTACCATAAAAAATAATTGTCATCATCTAGCAGGACTGTGAAGTCACTGAACCCTGAGTTAAAGGAGATGGCACAGATCTGCATGTGAAGAGCCCCAATTTGGGGAAAAAAAATAAATTAAAAATAGTTCTGAATTCTTCACGGCACATATGAGATGCTAACACCAGGATGACAGCAGCATCATTAGGTGGGGAAAACACACACACACTCACCTAAATTTAGAAGGCCATTCGTTGTCTCAACTGCCACTATTCCTAGCTGCTGTATTTAGGGCTATTTACTGGAAAGGGAGTGCCAGACAGCTCCTCACCTGAGAGGGGAGATTCCATGGGTTAACTATCCTGGGGATTCTCAATTCTAGCTGTGTGGTGAGTTTCTTTATGCTCTACTGGAACTAGTCTACGACTCTGGCTGAACACTCTAAAATCTTACAGAAGGAAGGATATCTGAAAGGATGACAGAGATTGAAGGGGAAAAATAAGCCTCTATGGAAAAGAAATTTATAGATGTGCTTTGTTTGCCTAAACGAGGGCTTAACAAAACCTGGGCATCAGGTCACCATGGTGATCAAGGTTTGTAGCCTGGCACCTAGCTCCACTGCAGAAATGCTGCTAAGAAGCACCCTCTGGCAACCAAAAATAAAACTGCTGGTGACTAGGTGGGAGCCAATTTTGTCAGGCCCTGGTTTAAACTCATCTCTATTCAGCAATATAATGCCTTGCTGTGTACAAGACTCAATTGTGAGACCTGGAGCATCTCTGTTGTCTAACCAGAGGCCAGGCCCAGTAAAGAGCCAGCAGCATTCTCAGCAGCAGCTCAAGTATCTACATGAATTCAAAAGTAACCCTATCTTGGCTCTACATTAATACAGTTTGCAGGTAATAGAGAAATACATGACTGTTTCAAGATCTGTATGATCTTAACTTAAAATTGTCCCAGTGTCAGAAGCATACTGGAGTTGGGGCTGGCACTGGAACAGGGTTGCTGGGGCAGGGCTGCAGTGTATTTGAGGATGACAAGCAGCTGGGAAGATGCTCCTATAAATTAATCAGGCCTCCAGGATGGAGTCTAAGTTATGCCTGGGTCTCAGAGGAGCCCAGGATCAGAAGGGCATGAAGGTGACTTAAAGCCATCATGATCTCCTGCCTGCTTCCTCTAGGCTGCAGAAAAGAATCTCACCTCTTAGGTCAAAACCACTGATCCCTACTACATGAAGATCCCTGGACCAAGATGCATGCCAGGCCTTGTACTCTATGAAGCCTACATCTCCCTATTGAAGAGCACCGCAGTCCTTTGAGCTTCACTTTACCATCTGAGCCTTCCCATAGTTGGTTTAAAGCATTCATATGTTAACTGAGATGCAACAATCTGCTGTATTTTCTATTGTTTTTCAGCTGAGAGCTAGGCCCCGATAACACAAGCTGTTCGGCATGAACAGACTCCTGTGCAGAGTGCTGCTGGGGCCCCACATGGGCACAGAGACCTTCCTGCACAAAGTAACTTGTAAGGGTAGGGGGAGAATCAAATAGTCAGAAATCCATTTTGCTCTTAGAAGCGTCTCTGATGTTACTTTAGTCAGATAATTAAAAATTGGCTTACAGGGAGCTGGACAATTAAGCCTTTCTGGCTGCCCCCTTCCCAAGAGCAGAATCATAGATAGGACTGCCACCATACTTAGGCTCTTGAAAATGATATCAGAGATTACGGTCTCCCCCTAACAGACTGGTTATTTCTCAGAGAAACCCAGAACAGGTAGCTGGAGAAGAACTTTGAAATTCAGCCTTGCCTTCTTCAAGGTTATACTCTTTCCTACCTATTAAGTGATTTCTCAGATCAGCCAAGATGAAGCTTCTAATGACCATTAGACTTCACCACTCTTCTTAGAAGGCAGTGATTAATATTTGAATTAAGTGTCTCTCTTGGTAAATTCAGGACAGACAGCTCAAGTCAGGAAAGAGCAATCAAAGGCTCACATATGGCTTGAAGATACACTAAAATGGGAGAAGGTGTCCAAGCATCACAGCAAAGAATTAAAGCTATGATTGTCTGTGACATTTCCTGTGGTTTGTCCACAGGCAAAGGGGAGGGGAACAGTGGTTGCTATGTAGTAAGGATCACACTTGAGAGTGTTCCTCCTTAGTGGTCCACCCACAGGCCAAGCAGGTGTTTTGCAGGAGGAGGAAAAAGTGATTTTGCAAAGTGGGAGAAGATTAGGCTTAGTCTCTTCCCACTCCAGAGGGCTGACTGGGGACTATATAGGCCCAAACCATTTACAGCTATCTAGTTTACAGAGACTAAAGAATTCTAAGGATTTGTCTAAATGCTCGTACTCAAACTATGGGGGTGTACTTTCTGAAGCACACTAACATGCCGCACATTAACTGGTCTCTGTTGATCCTGCTGATGCGCACTAAATGTACCCAAATATGCTATTACAAGAGCTGTTTCACTAATATTGGTCTTTAATTATAAAATATTTTAGCCTGTGCAAGGAGAGAGTGGTCCTTTCCCCATCTCCACTGAGTAATGATATTCTGTTTAGTCTTGTGTTATTCTCACTGTACCAAAAATAATCCTTTCTGGTACTATTTGAAACAAAGCCTCCAGACTGCTGAAGCTCAGAGCTTTGGTAATCCCTCCCTCATCCCTTACTCTGCCTTCAGGCTTCTTGCCATTTACATTTTGTTTATTTTGTCTTGTTCTTATGAGTTTGGACAGATTCAGACTGAATGACAGTCTTAAAGTTCAGCACTGTGGGCAATTTTATTTGCTGTTCTAGCCAGTCCACTAATGAAACAGACTACAGACAATGTTATCTGTGCTAAAAGATTTATCTTGAATGTTTAAAGCTGTCCACACCTCTCATTTCAGGACTATGTCTGATGTGGTGTTCTATATGAGGCTCTCAGGAGGTATGGTGTCGGTTTGTTTACCAGTTTCTTGTTACGATCCTCTGTACACAGTAACATTCCCACTTCATCTCAGTAGGACAGATCCTGTTGCTATTAACATTTATAACAGAACTCCTGATTGACTTTAGTGTTCCTGGATGGAGCCTTAAGTCATGTTCTGCTCTGAAAGGTATCAGTGAAAATGCCAACACGGGGGATCCCATGTTTACTGTCTCTCAGTAACTTGCATATCATGCTGGTTGGATTAATTTACTAATAGAACTCTGGATTACACTAATAACTAGCACCATGAGGTTAGAACAAGGTGACTTCTAGATCCCCCATGAGCAGCAATAAATATGTATCTTGAATTTACTGGGCAGTTAGCAACTCTGTTGCTACAGAAGTTAGAACAGGATCCAGCTCCCTCTGCCATAAGCAGGTTGACTCTGGATGATGTAAAAATTAATTATTGTTACTAAAGTAAGACAGACCCTGAAAACACACAGAACAGATATGTTGCTTACACAGTGTCAGTCTGCTTTACAAATAAGACTTATAGCCATTTTTACATATTAGTAGTTTGGCCCACCAAGGGATATTAGGACAAGTGTACGTTACAAGCTGCACACTGGGGCCAAGTGTCATAGAGTCAGGCACTGGTTCCGTTCACACAGACACACATCCCTATCCAAATAGAGCCAGGACAGGGTAGAAAATCTTTTCCTCTACTTTTATTAATCTTTCTGCAGATTCTATGCTAAACCAGGGTCAGAGCAACTTGTCTTGGCACATCACATACTTTGCCTGTTCCTTCTCCATATATGGATCATAGAGCTAACATAAGGTTCTCTGCAGAGTCCAGAATCAGTGGTGAATGGTGCTGCAAGGGCAGGGCCTGCAACCATGCAGGCAGAGGGAGATGTGTGCGTGAGGGTCTCCTCCACTTCAGATGATTTGGTTCTCTTTCATCTTATTTTTACTCCCCTAGCACCCAGAATCATAACTTGGAAAAAAAACTCTCTCCTGATTTTGTTCCATGTATAAACTACAATCAAAGGGTTCTGTGTTTGTTTGGAAGGGTGGCTCCTAATTATTAACTTCACAGTTTTTGAAGAGCTAGTTCAGGTCTCCCCAAATCATTTTTACTTTTAGTGCTTGAACATAATTTAAAGTAAATCACTTCGGCTGGCATGTGCCACCTTTCCTTACGCTGACGGGTGTATGAACATTCAAACAGCCCCATCAAAATGTTATTCAACATGTCTAGATGGTGAAGACTTAGCCCCCCAAGTAATCAGAGGTGTTGACCACGTACAGCTCTCATTAGCTTCAGCTGCTCAACACTTCTGAAAATCAGCCCCAACACTAAAATATCCTGTAAGAACGGCTCCAGCATTTCAGACATATCACAACCCCGTTTAATCACTGCTTTACAATGAAAACGCTTGTGTAGTCTCATTCAGTTGGCAAAGCATGAATATCTATATTATTTAAGATATGTATCACTTCAGCAGGGATACTGAATATAATGGATAAGTACAATATACACATAAGGTGACAGCTGGGGGTAAAAGCCTTTTTTAATTCCTCAAACTAAAGAGCTTTTTCAAATTTCATCTGTGATCTTTTATTTCCACTGTGGACTGTGAACATTTAATCTCTACATCCTTAACCAATAATGCTGCTCCGATTTTTAGGGAGTTTGGCTTCTACAGTGCCCAACATGGTTATGAATTATTTGTATCAGGCACTTTTCCAGGAATACTTTAAAAAGCTCACTTAAGGCCTCTGAAATTTTTCCCAGTCTTTTCTGCCTTGTGCTAAAACATTAGATTTCCTTCCCAGTCACTTGGAACTACATGCTCAGTAAGCATTTTGTTATTAACTGAGAACTGCTTCTACAAAATCCATTCCAACATTTGAATAGTTAGGCCTTAATCACACAAGTTTAGATGCATCTGCTCTCTCTCTCTCTCTCTCTCTCTCTCGCTCTCTCTCTCGCTCTCTCTCATCCAACAGCACCTTTTTTTCCTGTAATTTTAGTATTACAAGTTCTGCAAGCAACTATTCTTGGAGCTAAAATTAGGAAATGTCCTTTCCAGGCACTTAGCACAGATTCGCTGTTTATGAGCCAGTGGCAGTTTCACATCGGTTCCAGTTGTTTTTTGACTCAATTCGTTTTCCTATTCTTGAGGTGGGTTGTTGCTTAAAGCACTTCAGGATTTTGTTTTATTTTTTGTTTGTTTCTGCTATATAAATTACCCATTCCAATCTGATACTTCTTCCTTGAACTCCCTCTGTATGGTTTGCCTGTTCTAAGGGAAGCATATTTCAGATCTTCAAGTAAAATGTTTCATTGGGCAATTCTTTCAACTATATATATAATCTAAAAGAAACAAGAATCAGAATAAAAGGTATGTTAACACACTAATAATAACCATGTTTCTTCTAGATACATCTTATCTATGGCCATTGCAACCAACAGAGTAACAACAATTTAAACCATCTCAGAAAGGCAAGTTCTATCGAAGATTTACCTTGCGTCTCCATTTTAGAACCTCTATTGTTAAAAATGGAAATGACGGATGTTTTAATATCTAACTATTTTTAAATGAGTATACATTACTACTGACTTCATCAGAATCCTAAGGATGTTTTTGTTTCCCATGCAAAGAGAAGATTGTGGTGGACATGATAACGCAACACTGAAATATTTTAGTGTTAGCACAGAAGCAAAACCCACAAGTGATTTATACCCAGAAAGAATCTAAATTTCTGTGTACAGATGAGCATATAGGTCTTCCTGTCTTCTATTCTGTTCTATCTGCTATAAATTTTCTTGCATCATCCAACTTGGAATCTTATCCAAATATCAGAACTAATCCTTTTCAGTTACATTGTCCAAAAAAAATGTGATTAGCTGATACACTCCTTACTTTCATGGAGAGGCTGCTAGTTTTGATTAGGCAATCTCTGTCCTACTCTTAAGTTTTTCCAGGAACTACACAGTATGTTATACTATTCATTGAGTAATAAGGTAGCATTTCTACTAGCCAACTACCACTTGTGCTGAATTTTGGGGAATACATTGACAGGGTCTGGTTTACCTCTCATTTTGTGTAAAAAATAGGAATAACTCCAGTTCAGGATAAAAACTGTGACAGTTGAGGAATCAGATCATTGGATTCTCATCAGCTTCTGAAGCTGCATAGCATTGTTTTCTGTACTAGAGTGCTTACCCAATAGTTTAGTCAGAGCAGCAAAATGAATAAACCAGAATTTACACCAATTTCACCCTACTATGACTGCTGGGGAATTGCTGGGAGGCTAATCTACTGCCTTGGATTTCATGTAGTCATTAACACTTGGGCAATGAGAGCTCAGTGAGCATTAGGACATCCATGCCAGTGAATGTACTATTGTGATTTGGTAGCCTCCACATGCAGTTTGCTCAGGAGAAAATTTTTAGTAAGGTACAAGCCAGTGGACCCTTTTGTAAGCTCTTATAAGATCTCCCATGATCATGGAAGTACTCCTGTCATGACAAAGATATTTTTTACAATAAAAAGGATAAGCTCATTCAAAGTGCAGCTCTATCTTTTGAAGTCTAGGGTTACCAAGCTCTAAAATTTTTTCAAAAGATCAACACCTCTAATAATATTAAGTGATAGTTTATGGTGAGAGGCAAAAAGAGAGAAATGAGTTGCTATTAGCATATTAACTGATCCAAACTCTATTTTGATGTTTTTCATGGAAATTCTGACTAGATTAATTCTGGCAAAGGATTTTAGACTATTTTTGGAAGCTTTAAAAAAAACCATGCACTGCCTCCACTTTTATCCTTAAACAATAGTTATTTCTGTTTATTATTAGAATGTATTTATTAAATGTCACAAAAAGGATCTGCTTAACTCCACCTAGCTTCAATATTACAAAGACCAGAGTAAAAGCAGCCAGGCAGGAACCCTATTCAAGCCCCTATTCAAGTCTAACATTATGGAAACCTTTCCAACATCTTACATCAATTAGGATAAACTGAGTCTTTTGATTTTTAAGTTCCCAAGAATCATACAGAGATCATAAGAAAAGCACAGCATTTGAACAGATTGAAAATGCAGATAAAATCATTTTTCTTTCTTTATACTTCTAATCAGGGTGGGTCAAACCAGAAGTTAAGTAAATTATCTCCAGAGATAGTGTTGCTTGTCATAGGCACTAGGCCCCATCAGAAGATAGGACACGGGACTAGATGGACCATTTTTCTAACCCAGTGCAGCTGTTTTTATGTACTAATAGAATAGTTTTCACTTTTGTCTGGTAGGAAGAGGGAGAGGACTATTTATTGCAAAATAACTTATCTCCAGAAGAACAGCTCGACTGAAAATTTGGAGACTGCAAAGGTTCACAGGTAAGGATACATACAGCCACTATGGTCAGTTGTTAAGGCAGCATTAGGGATGGAACACAGGACCTACCACTCCAACACAATACTCTTATCTGAGCAAGGGGAGAATCCTTATTAGATGCATCTAAAAACCAACAGTTGTAGGCTGACCTACAGTCTTTAAGAGTTACAGATGCTTCAGAAACTCTCAACGCATATCTGTATCAACAGCAGCACTGTCAGAGCCACCAAATCGATACCGCAGGAACAACTGAGCGGCAGTTGACACTCGCTCAATTGATCCAGAAGTCTACATCATTAATCCACCCCTGCAAAAAAAAAAAAAGCAATGCTGTGTCAACAGGAGGGCATCATCCATCAGCACAGCACAGTGGGGACAGTGAGTCAAGTAAAAGTTTGGAAGTCGACAGAAGATAACAAAAGCTACTCTCTGTAGCTTGCATATCTCCCATCAAGCACAATCAAATTGCACCAAGGGTGTAGATCAAATCTGAGTGATACAAAGGGACTTACACTGACCTTCTCTTCCACATGTGATTTTCAACCTCTAGGCATTCAACCCTCCCCTTAAAAGGAATTACACACATTAAAAAGAAAACAGAGCTCTGCAACTTTGTAAACTGGCATTTCCTCTTCAGTTTGATCTGCTTCTGCAAACATTCAAGATCTGTTCAAAATTTTTCACCTCAAGAAACTTAGAACAAAAAGTTAGGTATCTATTATGATGTCCCCCAAAACACAAGGCAGCTTTTCATGATGGATTTTGGCTTTCAAACAAAGATTGGTCAACCATGTTACTCTTCACAACAAAATGTCTCAGACTGCCTGATTACAGTACCTTGTCTGTATGTCCAAGAAATCCAGGACAGCCATTTTCACTTGATATCACAGTGGGAAAAGTTTCAACCACTCCAACAGCTATTTAAACAACAAAGGCACTCACCACCCCTACTGTCTCCAATCCAATTCTTTCTCTGTCAGACTAAGACAGACTCAGGCACACTAGAGCTTGTACATTCTCCACTTAGAGAGGACTGATACCCCACCACAGACAAGGGCCTTGACTGTGATCTCACACCAGCATAGGTCAGGAACATTTTTATAGAAATCAATGGAATTATATCTGCATAAAGCTGATGCAACATAAGAATGGGGCCTCATTTATGATGCAGACATTTGCCTTCCCAGGGCTTGCAGTACTAGTACTTGGAATCCCTTCCATTTTTACTGAATGGAGAATTCTTATTAATGTAACAGTATTTCAGATTTCCTTACCTCAAAGTAGTATAGTTTCATAAATGAGTGGTCTTCAAAAAAGAGTTCAGTTATTGCACCACACATGGGTCTAATTCTCTAGGTCAAATTCTCAGCAAGTGTAAATAAGCACAGCTCCTCTGAAATCAGTGATTTACACCAGAGTGAGGAAGCCCTCTATGCATATGTCTACACTGCAGTAAAACACCCAGTCAGGTGACTCACTATTGGGCTGCTGGGCTATACTTCAGAATGGATGTTTGGACTCAGTCTATAGCCTAAGATCTGGTACACCACAAGGAGCATCTGAACATCTACACTGCAGGTTGGAAACCCAAGAACCCAGGAGCTGTGAGCCAAGTCACCTGACACAGGCAAGCCCTGCAGTATAGATGTGCTATCACTGCACCTGACAGAGCACTATGCTATCATCAGATGCTGTCTATACCAGTGGTTCCCAATATTTTCTCTGCCGTGGCACACCTTGCTACCTTCAAGTAATTTGAGGCACACCACCATATAGCTTCCAAATGAGCTCATGAATATTCATGACCAATGAACCAATCCAGAGCTCTTTTTGTAGTTTTTAAAAAAAAAAAAAAAATTGGCACACCTGCTCAGATCTGGCAGCACACCTGTGTGCTGTGGCACACTGGTTGGGAAATGCTGATCTATACTATCTAAAATTCATCACCAAGGGACCGATTATTTGATCATTTTAATGGGTATCATGAGTTTTAACAGCAGCTATTATAAACTTGCTGGAGCAGGGACTTGGTACTTGTGTTTGCATGGTGGTGTCCTGGCCCATAAAAGGGGATCTTAGGCTCCATGGAAATAGTCGTAAATACTAATAATCATCTTCCGAAAATGTAGTTTGTCGGAGTGTCAGCACTGGAAATGGGGGTGGTTCTACATCTGGTAGGAAGCAGGGGAGGATCCTGCACAACTGCCCTCATGGGAAGGCAGCAGCAGCATCATGTGGCTGAACATAGGGAAGGATTTGCACAACTCTATTTGCATTAGCCGCTTCCTAACTATTGTACAAAGCTCAAAAAGCAGTTGCTTGAAATTTTATCGTGAATATCTCTAAGCTATTGGGACTTAAGTACAACTGGCTGCACACAAGCCTGAACCATTTCATCAATATTCTGCTATAAAATATGAAATGGCAGAATCTTTTGCCCAATCTTTCAGAGACAAAATTTTGCCAGCCCTACATAACCACTTTGTGTAGTAGGACAATGCAGTGTAGAGGCTAATGCAATTTCTCCTGCATTGAGTAACACCAGCATAACTCCTTAAGCAAACTTGTTCTACTCCTGCCAGTTGTGCACAAGGAGCTGTATCTACAGCTCCCTAGAACAAAAGACATGAAAAGGAAGAAAAGAAATCAAACAAAAATTAGCTTTAGAGCCTTGTCCTGTGATTTGAATAAACCAAAAAAGTAAGCAAAACTGTTCATGTTTATATAAGCAACTTGACTGCTCTGTAACAGAGGACAGGGGTATGAAACTATGTCCTTATAAAGTAAAGCTCATCTTTTACTTATCTAACAAAGAAAAACAGAGGGTCAGAGGCTGCTGAAGGAAAAAATCCATTATTAATGCCAACAAAATGGAAAACAAAGTTTTACAAAGATAAGAATAGTTGCAGATGGGACAGCACAAAACTAAATACTGCTTATTCATCTATTGGAAAGAAGAATATATATATATATATATAAATAAATGTGTTGGTCTTTAAAAGTGCCACAATACTAGTAATTCATCAAGTCACATGCAAATATATGTCTGAGGAAAGCCAATGCTGAACTTGTCAGTACAAAAATGGCTAAAGTGGGATTAAATAAGGATGAATATTCCCGGTCTTGAATATTTTTAAAGACAAAAAGCTTACACAGTAATGTAAATTCAGTATGTATACCTCATCAGTCTGACTTTCAGATATTTTGCATTATCATCATTACCTTATAGAAGTTCCTTTAGTGGCTGAGGATTCCTAGTATGAAATATCAGTTAATTATTAATGGATTATGACTTCTTACATTTCAAAAAAGTCAGAATTTCTAGCTATCATTAGTATTTTTGTGAAATAAGTCCTTTCACTCTAGTGCAAGAAAATTCTCAGACTACTAATTAGTTTTGTTGATCAAAAATCTTCAATCTGTTACAGAACTGACAGAAGATTTTAAAAGTAGACTTGTGCACACAGACAGACACACACACAAAAACAACTGAAAGCTGAAAGCAAACTTACAGCAAACTTCTGGATCAGTATTGACATCACCCACTCAAGTGAAATCAAACACCAGCCAATCAGGCACTATTAGACTGGCAGTACAAAATAAACAAAAGCTGGGCCCTCTGCTCCACAATGAGGGAGGGGGAAGTGGAAGAGACTATTGTATTATTCCAAAGTGTTTTAAATTATGTTGCTTTAAGTATTTCTTTTGACAATGCCCGTGCAAAGTCTTAAAGGAACAGGAACCTGCCCATACATGGTCTGTTGAAGGACAGTTGGGATTTTTCTTGTTGCTTTAGATTTTATTGATTTATTTAACAATGTACTGCAAAACCCTGTAAAGAGGATAGTACCTTCCGTGCACAATGTGTTAAAGGCAGAATTTTCTCCAGAATTTCCATACAGGCTCAGCACAGCTGTTGAAGCCAGTTTTCAGAACAGTTCAGCATGTTGGGTGCTCAACTCTTTTGAAGATTTGGTCTTCATACAAGCACCTACATGGGATCTGAAGTCTTCAGAAAATCTGGCTCCAGTTGTGAGTGTTGAGCACTTGCAAAATCTTGCTCAAGGACTGTTCTGTGGTGAAACCAAAACATTTATATACAATAGATAATGCAAACACACATACTTTATTATATTTTTAAAGCCTATTAAAGAGCCTCTGACCTCTCCAACCTTAAAGTGTCAACTCTTCATTTTTGCACAGTTGAAAGTGCAGGTTTGAAAATTCCAATGCAAGATCCTTTTCACTGTATTCACATGAATGTTTCATACTCTGATAATTAAGATGAGTAGGACTGGATCCATTGTGTGACCACATTCCTGAGGCTGATACAGGGCCCAGCCAGCACTACACTTCTTGGACGTGCCAAACTTCCACTGAACTCAAAAGAGTTCGAATCAGCCTATACTTCACTAAAAAGCACACACAGTTTGACTTTAAAAGGTTCAGCTCAATTGTGTATGAAGCTAATTGAATGACTTCAGCTCTCCCACCATTTCCCTGAAGAAAAAAATGCAACATGTATCCACATGCTACAGTTTGGACTGAACCTTCCTGGAGCTTTCTCACTGCCAGCTATATAGTCAAGTGTATGGAGACAGGTAAACACATTCCAGAGACAATGAATAATTTTATGAATTCTGGCATTCTGTACATAAGGAGCATGAGTCAATCATATCTTTAACAAATCGGAATTTTTCTACCCATGCTCTAACAATTGATCCTATAAGTGCAAACAAACAATTAAATATTGTGTAATAGATGATATACATGCAATAGAATTCCCAAACTCTGGGCCAGATTTTCAAATGTTTTGCATGTGTCATAGTTTATGGCTTGCTACAAAACTCTTGTCAAGCTGCCCACACAATACAGCCTATACTGTGTGGTTTAGACACATGGTTATTAATTTTCTCTTTGCAGGTGTTGCATTCCAGGAATAGTTTATCCTCTTATAGAACAGAAACTGGAATTCTGCATTAAAAATGATCATTTCAAAAAAAAAAAAAAAAAAAAAGTAAATCTTGTCTCAAGAAGGTTCTAAAACAGATATATAAATTCATTTGATCGCTTTAATTTTTGTAACTGTTCATTTGCAACTCAAACATATATTTTAAATATCTTACAGATGTCAGATAATCTGGGAACCCACATATGGGAAGTTTGTTTATTCACCTCCATTACAAGAGCAACTTGCTGGGTATCAGCATCTCTCTGAAGTCAAATTTGCTATTTCACTAAGTAACTGCTATTTCAGTGCTTCAGGTATTTTAATCAAGAGGCCTAATTCTTGAATCCCTACTCAGAGCACAAGTGAGTGAGCATTGTTTAGGAGATCCCCGGGAATGGTCATGGGTCAAAATTATGCTAAACCTTAGAACACAGAGCCCTGATTCATCTGCTATTATACCACATGGACTGCAATAGCAGTTATCTGTATCCCTTCCCTTCCCTACATGAGGGATTCACTCAGTACATCCACATAGCTGTGGAGCTGCTGACCATCCCCCCAACCACACTGTCTAGCACACTTCTTTGATGGTCACTGTTACACACTGCAAAATACTACCGTCACATATACTCTTGCATCTTTGCACTGGGAAGTCAGTGATAGCAGATCGTCTTTTTGTCATTTGAATTAAAATAATTTTTAGGCCTGATATTTTGCTTTTGTATTTTTTTTAGATGATATTTGTTAAATCCTGAAAGCTAACTCCTGCTCTTCATTCCAATATTAACTTTATGGATAAGGAAGACTCTAAATGCAGTAGAACTGCTGCTGTTCTATGTATATTGGGTTTTTATATGGAGCCCATTTCCATAGTGCATAGAATTAAGGAATCATAAAATCCCAAAACAAAATGATATGTTAACCAAGAAAACTCCACCTTATCATGCAGACTTCATACTAGTCACCAACAGTTTACCAGACAAAGATGGCGGGCTACTAAATCTTCAGCCTGGACATGATGACACTGCCTATGTCTATATATACACAATTGTAACTGGGCCTTGCCTAGTCCAAGGTTCTAGTTTTAACTAGCTGCACGTCCTAGTTCAAACTAAAGTTTTAGTTCAAACTAGAATGCGTGGTTAGTTCAAAACTAATGGCTTAGTTTGAATTTTTTTAAGTTAAAACTAACCATTGCATGCACTTAGTTAAAGTTTGAACTAAGTGGGTCAAGTCTCAACTAACCACAGGGTCTTACTAGTCTAGACTAAGCTTTGCCTAGTCCAAACTAAGAATTCTTTTAGTTTGGACTAGCCAAAGCCTAGTGTGGCCAAGGGCTAAATTAGTCCAGGCTAAGCTTGCTTAGTCCAAACCAATTTGCCAATGTAGACATAACCACTCAGTTTAAAAGAGGAGAAGCCAAAGGAATGTCAATCCCTGGAGATTTTTTTCCAAAGCATAATTCGGATGGAACTTTAGACACTTTCTACCAGCATATTAGACACCTCTTGATTATAGCAGGCCTCAACAAATCTGTTTCTGGTCACCATGGTGACCAGTTTTAGTAGCCTAGCGCCTAGCTCCACTACAGAAAATGTAATGGAGGAGCACCCTCTGGAGACCAAAAGTAAAATTGCTGGTGCCTAGCTGTGAGCAGGTTTTGTCCACTCCTGGGCTATAACTACTTAAATAGGATTCTACATGTCAGGTATAGTCTAAATCAGCTAAATTCCTACATTTAACATACAACTTCTTTGTTACTACATGTTTGCATGTTTCATACCCAAATTCTACATTCTGGATTCAAGATTTCAATACTCCCTTTTAGGAAGAATCAGCAGTAGAAGGCACTTAAGTATCTCTTTGGAGCATATGCCATAGATTTTACTGGTGATTTTTAATTCTGAGCAAGTGAACCCTGATCTACATTTACAGTGCTCAGTGATCAATCACTCTCACTCATACATTATGTACAGAGCTGTCACTACATATGCCAACTAACAGTTCATATATTCTAAGATAACTATACTGCGTGAACCCATCCAACTTTCTGGTACCAACTATATAGAACACAATAGGTACACTGGACAAAGTGCTTGAGTCTACTGACTGAGTCCATTTCACATGTGGCCAGGTGAAGACTGAACCCATTTTGAATAACATGTGATAAACAGAATTGGCAAAAACTTTAATAAACCATAGGGCATATGTGTAACTATACCACGTGGTAACTACTGCTGACTATTTTAGAATTTAAAGGACAGGTACTAAGCTGATGTGAGTTGTCAGAGCTCAACTTAAGCCAAGACCAGTGATGTTCAAGCCAAACTGCTGCCAAAAATTCTATTAATATTTATACTTAGAATAAAAACAAGATGTGAGGGAAAGTTTATCAACAAGAATTCTTAGTTATGAGGAGACAGAATGAAGATAGTATACATCTCCATATAGATGTGGGGAAGCATATGCCAGGAAGGCCCACAGATGCAGTTCAGAAAAAGAACTTCGCCTCAGAGAATAAAGAAGGGATGAACGAGTTTGTTAACAGGCTCCTTCTCCTTCCCAAATCCTCCAGTCTCCTCCCTACAGGACTGGGATAAATGGGAGAAAGGGAGAAGAATGTGCATGCACAAGGCCTGAATAAGAAAACTGAGGTGAAGTGATATTTTTATTTTAATAAAAACATTTTGATCCTCAAAACATAGAGAAAATAGTTGATTCATATCCTCCAGCCATACTTAGTTATTGTCATGGAATATGCTTCTCAAACAGCCAGCCCGTGCTGCCTGATAAAAATTCCATTCTAGGGCTCTCTCCCATAAACTAGTAACACCTCTCACTGGTTTCCAACCTGGGGTGTGGGACTATCTCAGGGGACATCAAAGATTAGAGAGGGTTCATGAGGCTTCAGCAATAATGGGACCTTTAGCCTGCAGGGCAGACTCAAAACCTGCACTGCTGAAAAGGAGGATCCCTGCACCAATGGGGAATTGAAGCAGCCCTTTCCAGCCTGTCAGTGCCTGCCACCTCCATCACTCTCCATCCAAAAGAGATAGAAAGAGGCAGAGCCACACAGAGCATACTGTGGCAGCTCTACCAGGGAAAGCTTAGCATTTTACTCAGCTAAGAGTAATTTATTATCAATATCACTTATGTAAATTAATGGTATTATTATTGTGTGTGTTAATAGAAGTTATATGTGTTTATAGCTGGGTTGGGGAGAGGGTAGGGGAGTTCATGTTTTACTTAGTATTAAATGGGGGGCTTTCACTCAAAAAGGTTGGGAATCGCCAATTAACTGACATTACCATTATTTACTGTCTCCCTTAAATAGAAAAAAAAATAATGTCATACTAAATGTGGATCAAATTCTGTATTTGGACACTCCCACAATTTCCACCAAGTCAAATATTCTACTAGCCTGCTATCTGACAGAATGCCTAAATGCCCAGCGTTGAGTAACCCAAACAAACAAACATAAAAACAGTGGATCAAGTGTCTTTACTCAAACTTAGTACCCAAAGGAAAAACACTTCACTGAACTAGATATTAAATACATTGCAAACAAATCACAGGTGTATAAAATAGTAGCACAGATGAAAAACAATTCCATGAGGTATGGTGACTGATAACATAACCCACTGCATTAAAACCCCAACTGCACTGCAGTATCTATTGTTTACTCCTTCCCCTTGGACCTGCTATTAGTTCAGAGTCAACAGAAGGCCATTTACACCTAAAATAAATCTAAGTGGCTAAGTGTCACTTTCTTTCCCTCCATAGCTTGCTCACAAGATGTATGAACTATTCCAGAATGGTTTCTCCACTTTAATAGGAACTAGTTTTCTTTTTGATTTTACAAGAAAGTATTTTACAGTTCAGAGAAGATGAGTCATCAGTTAATCTTTGTCTAGTTGCCAAAAACCTGCCCCTCTTCATTATGAACATAAAGATAAAAGCTCTTACACTACATTAGCTAGCATACGCCTACACAGACAGTACAAATAAATTAATTGTGCCTGGCCTCAAACATCCAAAGAGGTGCAGTAGGAACTCACTCCATCTTGTTTCATTAACAAATTAAACTGAAATAGAGCATCAGCAGTTCTCTTATGTACATAAACTTGGCTGTTGTACAAAAATGTTTTGTAAGTATCATATCCTTTTATATAAATATGATTCTTCTAATATTAGTTACTTTGTATGTTGAATTATAGGAACGCCAACAAAAATCTCTGGCAAACGCTCAAAAATTCTAAATGTAAGGTAAGTCCTTTGTATATTCCTATAAAACTAAACAAAAATCTTAAAGCTATATGTCCTACTAAACAACTACATCTGGTAATGGCAGTTAACTTGCACTCTTTTGAGAAAGACATATACTAGTCACTATTTTGATGACACTTAAGGTCTATAAAATTACTAATGACCTGGTTGCACCAGGCAAGCAATGGTAAGTTTGAGTAAATAGATTCTGCGCCAGAACTTGCGTGGTAATAAGTTCCAGAGGGGTAGTCATGTTAGTCTATATACAGCAAATGTTAGCACTTGTCATTCCCAATTTAATTTTTCTAACCCTTGCAAGTGTATATACACCTCCTAACTATAGTTTCCACTTCATGCATCTGATGAAGTGGGTTGCAGTCCATAAAAACTTATGGCTGAAGAAATCTGTTAGGCTACGTTCACACACAAGGGGTTATTTCAATACAAGTTGTTTCGAAACAACTTGTATCGAAATAATGCCTTATTTCGAAATAAGTTAATTCAAATAAAGAAAATATTAATTCGAATTAAGGAAAAAAGCTCAAACCGAAATAGCATGTTCGTACAACAGTTATTTTGAAACAAGTCACCGTTGCTTCCAAACAACAAGTTCTGACGGGATTGTTTCAAAACAACGTTGTTTCATCACCAAATGGGGTTTAAGTTGTTTCGAAACAACAGTACGTCATGTGAACGTGGCGTTTCTTATTTTGAAACAACCTCTGTTGTTTCGAAATAAGACTGCCATGTGAACACATCCTTAGTCTTTAGGCTGCCACAGGACTTTCATCATGTGTTAACTGATACATCTTCAAGACATGTTAGCAAAGCTGCATTACTTAAAAACACAAGGGCTAATTTACTTTTTCTGCAAACATATACAATTTAAAAAAACAAAATCAAAGAAAGCACTGAGTAAAGTCAGCGTGTAATATAACTACAGCTGAACTAGGAACCCCCTATTACTGAAATAAGCCAACATTTATCGTCATCAAACCATACTGCAGACAAGCTGTGCTCCTTCTGGAATGCTCACAATCTTTAGCATGAGAAAGTTATACAAGACCAACCTGAAAAACAAGTTTAACACTACTTAGCCACAAGCTAATATTACACCCTCAAAGACACCTTTCTATGATTTCTTATAAGAGATTTACTTGCAGAATCCAGTTAAAAGCAATTTGTTAAAATTGCTGTGTGATTTTCTTTATCCGTATACTGTATAATTTAAGCGGCCTGCATTTTATAAGTTCAAAGAATCTGCTTTTGGTAATTACATACTTTTGTCTGTCCTTATCTTCTGAAAAATGAAAGCAGTACCAGCGAGGAGGTGCTGGTAAGGGTGGGGAGAAGATTAAAAAAAAAAAAAATTGAAAGAAAGACTTTAGAAAGTAGGAAAGTAAAAATACCACAGAGGAACTACTCCCCTGCCCCCGACCCTCAAAACTATTGTGGCCACCAGAGATAAACATTTTTTAAAAAATCTAAATCAAGTGCCACAATATTGCTTAAAAGCCCAATTCACATTTATTATTTTGTGTAAATTGCTCATATTTTGTCCTTAAAAGTACCAAATTAATTTTATATTTATTTTTTTAAAAGCCAGCAAAACTTATAAGTGATCTTTGATATTTCACTCTTATTGTTACTGCTCTACCTTCTTGGGTTGGGATTTCAGGCTTGCAGCCAGGAGGAAAAGAGGGCAAGGGTATTCTTACCAGCACAGAGTTGAACTCCCAGCTAACAAAACTCTTAATGACTTCCACAGGGTCAGGATTTCACCCTGTACTTTGGATGAGACCCAAAACAAAGGTTATGATCACGTGTGGTCATTAGCATGGTCATCACATGATATTTTTCATAAGAACAGTAAGGTGTTACTGTCTCTTCAACATTCTGGCTAAATTTAGTCTGGATAACTACATTCTACCTATCCAAGTTCCTTCTGAAGTCTCACTTCCTATCCTACGTTTAACATATTTAAAATATTTCTCTTCACTTCCTGTGCTCAGCTACTGTTCAGTGTTGCTATATGCTGTATGACAGCCGCTGAAGTCCACTCCACACAGACCTGACCAGTTAAAGGCAGCTGAAGAGGTTCCAGGATATATATTAAAGGCCAAATTCTGCCCTCGGATGTGCAGATGCAGCTCTCACTGACCAATGGAGCTATGTCTATGCATCTGATAGCAGAATTTGACCCAAAGCTCTCAGCACATATATTTTTCAGCTAGAGACTGGCTGTAATAAGCTACTGATACAGTGGTGACTTATTGGCAATCACATGTGATGTCTTCTAAGAAATAATGACAGTTTAGCAGCTCATGGTATGGGCAGCTTGCCCCCAGGAGAACAGCGACACGTGTCGGATTGAGATAATGTAATACTAACTCAGGTTTTTGTACAGTATTTCAATCAATAAACAACTTTCTTACAAGCCTGCTGCACTAGCAATTGCTTTGAAGCTTGCAAAAAGGGCTCTATAAATCACTCTGTCAACCTGTAGACCACAGGCCAAATCCAGCCAGCCATTAAGTGCATCTCAGCTGCTGTCTGCCAGGGCCTCATAGCTGAGCTGGCAGCCACTGCAGTCATGAGGGGGAAGTGCCTGCTCAACAGCGGATGTGGCTCTACACAGCTCCTTCCTCCATATAGTCAGAGGCTTGGAGGCAGCCTCTCTTCCCACCACCACATGGCCTTGGAGTCATGGGGAACAATTTTAGATGCGGAGGGTAAGAGGGACTTGCTCTCTGTGTAGTGAGGGTCAGAGAAGTCTCAGCAATGCAACAAATGGTACAGGAACCATGAAGTTTGGGAACTAGACTCCTTCATCTGTGGGATGGGGGCAAACAATGCTTGCCGTATGAGAGAACTTAAAACTCTCCACATTTCCTTCCTCTCCTATTGCGAGTGGGTATGTTCTGGCCAACAACATTTTTAAGTCATCTTTTTAGAATACAAAACCCAACTTTTTCCTTATCACCAAATTACATAGACAGTTACATAGTATTATGGATTACCCCCTCTACAATTAACCTACTGATATAAATATATAAAATACAGTCCAGAGACGGTCTTTGTTGTTAGGAAAATAAATCAAATTTTAAGTTTTGTAGCCACCAGCATCTCACAGTGATGAGGCACCATCTTCAAAAAACCCAGCCACAACCCAATTCATGTAGATACATAATATTTGATAAGTAAGTACAGATCTCCTTTCTTTTATGAGGTTAACACTTGCCCTAGGAGGTAATTGTACAGGACTTCTGATGACTGACTCCCTTCAAAAGGCAGCAAGTCACCCAGCTGAAACCACACACTAGACAGGTAATGTATCCCTTTGCATTATTTAACCAAATTCTGTAATATGAAAGCATCAGTTTAAATGCACAATACTGCAGAGTTATACTTTTTGGTCACCATGAGTTGTGAAGACACACATTTATTCTTTCAGACTAATCCTGTATCATAGTCAGATCTTGCCAGTATTCCAGAACAGATTGTACCAGCACATCTCTGGTGACAAAACAGTTTGTACAGAATTTAAGTTTGCATTCGTTTAAAAAAAAATTAATAAAAAAAGCCCTCAGTTTCTTGGTTGAGTAAAAGAAATTGAAGCAGGACGTAAACCAGCAAAATCTTGCTGAGATTACACAGGGAAGTGAGGGGCTGAATTCTCCACTATAATCAGTGGAATTAAAATATAGTAAATCTGATATGGAGTAGCTAAAGTCAGAATTTGGTCCACTACCATCAAATCAGGTGTTGACTCTGAAGTCTAATAACAGCAGTGACATTTAAATTGCTGACTATTTGCTGATAACTTAAGGGAAGGGAGGGCAGATCTAAGGTAGACCATTAATCCCTTCTACCATCTGTCCTCTGCTTCTGTGACCTCATAAAAATGTGGGTCTTACTCTCCTTTCACTTAAGAGTAGCCCCTCTGGAGTCAAAGAAGTTACTGTAGTAAGCCATAAATACACAGAGAATCAAGCCCATTGTTCTGACCCATTCATAGGCATTTCCAGCTCTGTCTGTCCATTTTAAGAGAATAAGGATATTATATTTTCAATTCTGCCCTCTTACAGAGTACCACCACCTCAAAGGAAGCTGAGGAGGTTATAGATATAACAACTAACCAAGTTTAGTTAGTGTGCTATTGTAGGGAAAGGTTCTTTCATAAGACACTTTTGTTTTTATTTTAAAAAATATGCAAACAAAGAAATAAAATAGTGGATTAGAAATCAATTCATTTAGTACATAAAGGTTTCCTTTCTGGCTGAGACATGACAAGTGATGACATTTAAACCTATAAATTAGGTTTAGCATATCCACAGAACAGTAATTTCTCCTTTCACCACAGGCTACAAGTGTAAACTTGTTTCCTGGTCAAGGAGAAATTTGTGCTAGGGGAAAAGTAATTCCATCGTCCATTCAGTCCTACAGTGTCTCATTTTCATAAAGTGAGGAATCTTTGTCAGTCAGGTTACCTAGGAGCAAAAGTTATGTCTCATAATCCTTAATTCAATTGCACTATACACCATCTGGTGACAAAATCAAAGCTAATCTGATTTTTCTATTTAAAAAAATTATAGCCATAGCATACCCTATATGCAGTAGGGCAGAAAAATCACTTATTCAAATCTGATTATTTATATATAGTTTACAAATCAACAGGAACTCTCAATCTGTTAGCCTAGAAAAGGATTTCTTGCATTTGTTCTATTGTAAATTCAAATCCACTGACAGTTTTGCATTAATGGGTACTACTAAAATGGCACATTTAAAAATGAATTTTATTTGCATTAAGACCCTCTTCTTGGAATTTGCATGCATGGTGACATTAAAATTATGGCGAAGATAGCACAGTTGCATCTAATCTCCCTCCCCCCATATAATGACCTTCCACAGCATTGCAGCAAGTTGCTTTAAAGAAAGAATCTGATACAATTTGGTTGAACAGTAGTCATTCAGAATAAGGCAGAAGTTCTCAAACATTTCTTTAGAAGAGGGGGCTTGTCTATGCAGAGCCATTGCAGGATTAAGGCCAGACACTGTAATTTCACAGTTTGTAGAAGATTTGTTTTGGTCATTTCCTTTTCAGCCTTAAAATAATAATCAAAATAGCTACAGGGTTGCCAAAAACCATATTCTTGCAAGATACATTAAAACAAGAATGAGACCTACTGGGCAAAGCCAAGACACTAAGTATATATACAATGAACTGATGGAAGTACAGACATCAGTCTCCCCTACACTCAATTTGCCAAACGATTTTAGTGGATCTAACTGATTCCACTAATGCAACTTTAAGAATCCCCAACCCATCTATACACACAAGACATACTCAAAATGTTATCCAAAGAGGTGGGGAGAACAAATAAGGATTTCTGCAATCCGAAGTCAGATTTTTTCTGGGAAAGTCGTGTACGGTATTACCAAAAAAGTATAATATGCACATAGACCCATAGTCCTTCAATATGTTCACAGGTAATTAAAACAATTTCCCCCTTCCATATGTTTGTTGTTTCATCTATCTAGAATGATTAACAACTTTTAGAAATAGGAAGGGTGAGGGTTTGTTTGTTTTTAACACTTGCCTAATTCATCATGAATTTTAAATTCTTCCCCATTTCTCCTGTAGAACCAGCCTTATTCCAACGTTATTTAGAGAAGGGATAGATTTATATTAAGGGCCGGATTGTTCCCTCAGGATCACAGAAGGCTCTCTAAGATGTGGTGGACGGGAAAAGAGGAGGAACTGGTGAATTTTCAACATGCCCTGTACATCCATGGCAGTTTTCTTTTTTGCCTTGACAGATGCCATTTCCATCATGAGATCTCATCAGGACAATGACAGGGCTTCTTCCCAGCAGCTTTAAGTTAGTAGCACTCCACAAAAATCAAGAGAAGTTTGTAAAGGCTCATTTGAACCCGTTTAAGGCACAATCCCAGCTTTGAGGAGAGGGAAGGTGTGTTCATTGGCAGCTCATGTGGTGCTATACCTCTTCACTGGATGTAGCATATCCATCCCCACCACTTCCCGTCAAGCAGTTGGCCAGGTCAAACAGTGTGTTGCAGAGGCTTAGGAAAGCAGCAGTCCACTGAATTCAGAGAATGCAAGAACAGAAACCATGTCCCACTGCTGCAAGAGACAAAAGCTGGGGGAGCTGTACATCCTGCCCTCCCGCTTTGCAGACCTGTGGAACAGTAGGTCACAATCCGTCCCTAAACAACCTAGACATCATTTCACAGTTTTGCAGCATGTGTTTCATCTTCACTATGAGAATATTTCACTGCTCATTTCCCCAGAACCAAGTTTGCCATGTGGCAGCTTGCATCCACTACCTGCTATTATTAAACTTACTTTGAACAAAGTATTTAAATATCTGACAAGCTTTTTTTTTTTTTTCAATGAACACAATCCACGAATTAGGCAATTGTACTTCTAACTGAGTTGCCTGCCAGAAAAGTACATGACTTCTGATAACAAAGAAGTGAGGTCATCTTGGCCAATTACCAAAACCAACACACTTCTCTTTTTGTTCTGCATGCTGCACCTCCACACTCTGTCTGTTCTGTACTGTGAGCTCCGAGCAAGAAGTGCGTCCTTATCCTAACAAAATTTAAACCAGTGGACACTGTTAAAAATGAAGATGAAAGGAATGAGGAACCAAACAAAGTATCCCTCAATTTCATCACATTTCAGATGTTATAATTAATTCCAATCCCATATCCTCTTCACTGTAAAAGACCAGACTCTATCTTGATATTTTAGGCATTTATCATTCCCCTGGTAAATCAAATTAATCCAACAGATTTACAAAGAGTAAGGATGCTCTTGCAGGCATCAGGAGATCTGAGTTCAAATCTTGACTCTGCCACAGACTTCCTGTGTAAACTTGAGCAAGACACAATCTCAGAGTTTTCAATTTTCTGTTTATATGTGCTATCCCTTTCTTTCACCTTTGTTTGTCCCGTCTATTTAAAAAGTAAACTCTGAAATGTGTCTCTTAAATATGGTTTTGTACCAAACCTAGCTCATGGTAATAAAAATAAAAAGATAATAGTAACTGTAGTTATCTCCCAAATCACTGTTTGTAAGCAAGAATCTGGTATTAAAAAAAGTCTTACGAGTTTCTCATTGTGATGACCACACTTCTGATATGCCTCAATTTATGAATGGTCCATCTGCTTAACTTCATTTTGATTTTTTAAGTTCTCATTTTCTACTGAGAAGCCTCCCAAGGGATTTGCTCACAGGTACTGACCTAGCTTCATAAAGAGAAGACCTGAGATCTGTTCCTCTCTGATGAAATTCTGAGTCTCCAGCAGCCCCCAGACCCCTATTTTAAGTTCTTTAGAACTAAAAGGTCCTTAGCAACATTCCTAATTAAAATGTTATATTATTTTCAAATGTCATTGCAATCAAGTAAATGCTGACACTGTGCTGTGATCTCAACTAGGAAAGGTCTGAATTCCTCAATCTACAGGCCATCCAAATTTATGACTCATTTCATTCTATCTTGGCCGCAGAACAAGTTTTGTAGTTGTTGTGACTTCCTTTTGGGGAGATTTTATAATGTGACCAAAATAAGTGGGCATATAACGAGAACTACATTGCAATCTTAACTATGGAACAGCTGCCACTACTTCAAACGAGCAACAGTTCATTCTAAACCTGCACTAAAAACGTCACACAAGAAATAACGTGTTTATCCTGCCTACATTATAACAGTTTAAAAGCAGTGAAGGCTCTGCAGCATACACAAGGGGTGCTCTTTACTTCTCACCTTTTGAGTCAAATGCAACATTACCCACTGTTGTAGATTGGCTCTAACCCTAATTTGCCTGCTATCTTTCAGATGACATCAGCCTGCACTGTTTAGCAGTTGAGACTAGCAAGCCAGTTCACTCTTTCTTCTTCAAGGGTCTGAGTTGGCTGATGTACTTTACTGAAGACAGAAAACTTACAAATATGAAAAATTTACCACTCCCATGGTAAATCCACTCCAGCAGCCTTCCTAGGAAAAGGCAATGATCTAGCAGTGAGAGAGTCAGAGCATTACCCTTCTCTGCCAAACTTTAGCATAGAGTTCAAGTATACACAAAACAATTTACACTAACAGAATCACTATCAATAGCACTACATCTGCAGGAAGCCTATTCTGAAGTTACTCTCCAGTATTCACCCAATAAATTAATTCTGAAGATCACTACTCCTGGAGTCACCATCTCTCCACTTAATGTAGGCAACTACAAGTGATGTGAGTTACAAAATGAACAGTTTTACAACTGTCTGACCAGTTACATGACTTATACTTCATGGAAAACCTCCAGTAGCCACTCTGGTGATGATGTCACAGAATGCTTGTGATGACCAAACTTCATTCACAGCCCTCTTGGAAGCACTAATGGGCTGGCTTCCCACCAGTAATGAATTCTCCTTCCTGAGCTGTTGAAAGGCCGATTACTCACATTGTCTTCTTCTGTTGCCTATGGGCCTGCACAGCTGTTTTGGAGATGTCAAAAACATTTCCTTAATTGGTTTAGAAACCTTCATTTGTGCTCATCTTAAGGGAGAGGAATGGGGAGAAGAACTGTATAACTTTCAACGGAAAAAGTTAATATGCCGATAGCTGCATTCCTCTTGCCAATAGGGTAGCTGTAATTAACTGCCTCACTTTAGGCCTCTCTCCCTGTGATGTACTGATACAGCTGCAGTCAGTAGGGAAACACTTCAGTGGGATTACCTTCATAAATGGTTTGGGACTTTGTTTCTTGAAACACCATCTCTTTCCTCACGTCACACAACTCCAGCTGAGATCAGAAGAGGCGCTGGCTCTTTCTGTATAAGTGAAAAAGCCCTGCTGGCAAGGTGTCTATAAGGTATCAGTAGTTTTTGAACTCAGTCCCCACTTTGTTCCATCAGAGTCTCTACTTCTGGCCTCTCTGCACCGCTGATCTATTCTCCGTAAAGGAGGGTTTAAGCTGAGGTAGAAAGATGTATGGGCAATTTATCTTGCGATCTTTAATGGATGGACTTCAGTGGACAGCTATACTTGAATTTCAGAAGAAAAAGGGAATTCTTAATAAAGGCCATGGAACTCTGAAACCTTACCCTGAAATAGCCCTAAATTGATGACCTTGCCTGCATACTTCAAAAGCTTCACAGGTGTGCTTTCATTTTTGGTTGCCTGAGCTAATTCATTATTTGTATATAATTATTTTTCTCCTCAGTGGTCATCAGTTGTGATTTTAAGCTTAATTAACTGTTAGAGAACTTGGAGCTTTTTTGTATGGACTTTTTTATTGTTGTTTAAATTTAAAGATATAAAAAATGTTAAAAATCATAAATGAAATCATCAACAGCTTCTTTGAAATAGAAAGCATGGATGATTCTGTGAGTTGCCATTGGCAGGGACTCTAAGTGTCTTCCCTTTGATGCAACCCTGATTGGCAGTTTCTGTTTACTCTTTCTGAAGAATATCAATCCTTCTGTGAATGCTGGTAGCCAGTCTTTAGCTCCAGAAGAGCTATTAGTTTCATCACGCATTAATGGTTCCTTACTCAAAGTAATCATTGAAATTTACATAATTTTGATCATTAACTATTTATTCTTCACTACATCTGACATAACTTAGTAAGTGTTACTAGCCCCATTTTACCAATGTAGGAAATTGAGGCAGACAAAACAAATAACTTTCCTGGGTACAGAGCTGAGATTAGAATTCAGGAGTTCCTGGCTTCGTACTGTGTGTGCAGATACACTCATTAACATGAGCTCCTTGGCAAATGAGACCAGAAGGAAATACTGTGTAGGGAAGGAAAAAGAAGATTTTGTGATAACTCCATTCCAGGCAATTTTTTGCATTTACAAACATTCTTCACCTAGAAATATCAAAAGATTTCACAGATACTAATGTATTCAACCTAACAGCATTGCTCTGCAATGGGTAATACTGTCCCTTAGTTCACAGATTAGTAACGGAAGCAACACAGGTCACCCAGTTTGCTCCAGGTCACATAAATCTATTGAAGAAATCAGAAAGGAACTCAAGTGTCTTGCCCTACACATATGAATAGAATGTTCCCAGGTCTGTGCCCTAAACATGTGATCATTGTTTTTCCTAGGAGCAATAAAAAGAGAGATGTGCCCCAATTATAGAGAAGTAAGACAACAGTACCAAGATGATATGTCAACTAATAAATTTAAACATAAGTGGCAAGAACCAGCAGGTGGACATTGCTTTGCGGTTTTTTGGTTTTCTTTTTAAACTTACTGCTTTTTTCAGCATCTAAAGCAGCTATTAACTTAATGCTTGCTTTTAATTCTCTTGTTTCAAAATAGGAATATTAAGTATGCTGATAAAATGGTTAGAGTTCTACTCAAGCTTCTGTAAGCATCTCTATATGCTATGCTGAAATGTTAGTTCACTATTTCCCACAGCAGTTCTCAACAGAGAATCAAAACACACATCTTCATGCCTTTGACAGCAACAGTAGATCATAGATAAAACACTCCTCCTTCCCTCAAACCATGGCAGAACATGACAGACAAAGATGGACTAAGAAGCCAAGTCACTGGCCTTTTCTAGACTAAAAACCACATGTACAGGTTTAGTTGACTGCCATACTTGGGATCGGGAAGGAATTTTCTCCCAGGACAGACTGACAGAGGCCCGGGGGGGGGGGGGGGGGGATATTCACCTTCCTCTGCATTGTAAGCACTGTATCTTGAAGTCTTTAAAACACAATTTGAGGACTTTAATAACTTAGTGATAGGCTGGGATCTATTATAGGAGTAGGTGGGTAAAGGTCTGTGGCCTGCGTTGTGCAGGAGGTCAGACTACATGATCATAATGGTCCCCTTCTGACTTTCTTGTCTATGGATCCTGCATACAATATGTACATGTAAAATTAGAAGAGAAGGAGAAGCAATTATCTTTCTCAAAGTCTGTATATAATGGATTATGGTTACAAGTACATCTAAAGAGCTGAGATAGGAACAAAGACTTGATCTGATTGAAATAATGGGCTGCATTCTGCTCGACATCTGAGCTGTTTGGCAGTGAAAGGGATGGAAGGAGTAGCATCCTTATACAGTTGCTCTAAGAAATCTTATGTGAGCAGAGGATCATTACTTGGACATGCCCATACCCCAGACATATGCCAAATGGGAGGGGCAGCTGGTGGAGAAACTGTCTCAACCTTCATGCCACTTGCAAATTTCCCTCCACGGGGGGAGGGGGGGATTTTCTGCCTGTCCTATACAGCCAGAATCCAGCCATTGGCAGACTGGGAGAGTACACAATGACTGGAGCACAAACGGGAAACTGGGCCAATATACAGGAACACAGAGAAGGATAAATCAGACACATCACTCTTAGATAGCAATTTGAAATAGAACACATGGCCACAATTCCATCTCACAGATATCAATGGCAAAATTTTGATGGCATCAGGATTTGGGTGACACCATCCTAAACCCCAAGGGTGAAATCTTGGCTACGTTGAAATCAATGAAAGTTTTGTCAATGAATTGAATGGGGCCACAATTTCACCCCAAATAGTCATGGATATAACTGTTTTTATTCCATTTAGTTTATTCTGCCCAAAGATTTATCAGGGAAACTCACAATCAAGGCCTTGTTTTCAAGCTATTTGTTACATATGCACACATAAGAACAGTGTATGCACAGGAATCCCTCATATTTTAAACTCTCCTGTTATTTACATCAGCTTTAATGTAGTGCAGAAGAACTGCATACAATTTGGTCTGACATTATAATAATGAAGGCACCACTCAAATGACTACAGTTGTGAAAAGGGCAATACAGACTTCAAAACTACAGGTTTTCACTCCGCTTATTCTGTAATAATTTTAGTACAATAGGAATGCCTTGTCAAAATCTGACGAAAGGAAAGATTTTGAAGTGTTTTTAATCACACTGTCTTTTCAAAACTTCCTTTCTGCTTCAACAATCCTTAACCCTCTTTCTTTCATAATCAACTGCTGAATGATTCTTTAGTCCATAAGCTAGTGGCGGCTGCAATTTTTTTTCTTCATTGGTCAGGAAAACAGGTGTCAAATCCCTGTCTCTTAAAAAGGTGACTATACAGTCCAAAGCACAAAGACAAATCCTGCATTCATAAAAACTTCAGGCTTTATGACAAATACGTTTTCCTTGACTATTGCAATGTATACATATTGACATATCATATTAAGGAATGAGTTTACATTTAATGCAGTATTAATAACTACATGTTATGACAAGTTCAGTATTTATAGAAAGGAAGTAGTGTATTTTCTACAGTTTTTTATAACAGAGCCTTAGCTTAATTACTACATATAGTGTCAAGGGCAAGAACACTTCCTACACAGCACCTGTCACTAGTCCAGCAGATAATTGCATACCACTGACCTTCATATGGAGCTCCATGGAAATTTTGTTACTAGAAACTGAACTGCATTTCATACAATACTGCACTGTAACTATGACTTATAAAATGCATGCTTACAAAAGGACTAGAACTGAACTATTTATAATTTTTAGGACTACCAAGAACCATTTCACAATGTCTGCAACACACACTCCTTTGCTGTCTTAATACAAGGCCAATGCTACCAAGAGTCACAGTACAGACAAATGCAGAACGTAAAACATTCCCTGAAGTCATAATCACAGGGTTATACCGGATGCCATTTAAAAGCTATTCACCAACAAAGTCCTCTTCCTTTTAGCCAGAATCCTACTGTATAAATTCAACTAAAAACAAACAAACAAAAAAAAAAAAGGCAATTAATTGAAATTGTGGTTCTCCATAGTCTAGAACTGAAAATGTAAGATTAAGTAGCTAAAAGTAAGTCTGTATTTGCTAGGAGATGTTAGAAAAAGAGATTGGGGGCCAGGACTTCACAGTTCCTATTCTGTTCTCTGCCAATGACTCTTTTACATGGCCCTGGGAAAATCTGTCTAATTTACCACTGCAATGGAGCTAAAGTGCTCCACTGCTAAATTCCACTGAAGCTCTATAGATTTCCTCTTTCTCGTCTCTGTTTCTTAAATCTGCTGGAAATGCTGTAGCCCAGCATATGCCGCCCCAACTGCCTTCCAGTCTTTTTAAATATGTATAGCGTGAGCAGGAGCATCACTAGTGCCCGGCACAGGGGGCATGTGCCCTAAATCCCAGTGTCCCAAGTGCCTGGTGCAGCCCCTGCCTCTCCTGGACACATACCCGGGGCTGGGCTGGCCACAGCAGCACCAGCCTCTCCCGGTTGGGTACCTGGCCTCGGCCACCTTTGGCAGCCACTGCCTCACCTCACCCTGCCCTGTCCCTGGCTAGGGATCAGGGGGCTGGGCTGGCAGTGGCAGGAGTCCAGGGCTCCGACTCCAGATGGGAGCCATGGCTGGGGCCCCAGGTCTTTTACCGTGGCAATGACGCTCCTGAGCCCGAGAATCTGCCAGCTCATTTCCAAGCCATAGTGGGTCTCATTAATAGTCAATAGTAGCAATACTTATTTATTCTGGGGATTTTTGTTTTCAGTGCAGTGTACAAACAAAAGCTAATGTATCATGCCACAGGAAGCAGATTATCTACATTTTTACAAATGAGAAAACAGAGGTTTATACAATTTGTCCAAAGTGAAAACAGCAAATCAGAATGCTAGTTTTCAGACCCATGGCTAACCCAAACAACCACATCTGACGAAATGGGTTCCAGGCCATGAAAGCTTATACCCAAATACTTTTTTTAGTCTTTAGGTACCACAGGACTCCTCGTTTGTTTTGCTGAAACACACTAACATGGCTACCCCCCTAGAACCAGATAACCAGCATCTCACTTCATGTAATCCCAGCCTTAGTTTTCCAATGGCAGTCCTATTCCATGCTGACTCTGAAGCCTCTGGCCAGAAAACCACAAGGAGAAAAAAGGAGCAGGTCAGCCACTCAGCAGGTGCAAGAGATTATACACAAGACATGCTTTTTGGAAACTGCACATGCTCACAGAGGAATCCAGCTGACTGCTGCTACTATTCACTCCCACCCTTCATTGCTTCTTCCTGTCTTCCTACTAAATTAGCCCAAGTGACATCAGTGGGCTGACATGTCCCCCAGGACTGTTCTGAAAGGAATCATCTTTCCTCTAGCACATACCTACATCAAATAATGGTAATACCAGCAAAATCAAGAGCCAGTCACCAATTAACAGTAAGGCTCGTGGGCCAGGCAGCCTTGCGAGATAGATCAGTAAGAAGCACACTGATTTTACAGATGAAAAAATGAGATCTCCCAAACAAGTTTTTCAACCTTCCTCAAACAATACAGAAAACGTCCTACCCTGCTAAAAGATGACAACTGGATTAACTCAGGCTGACTGACTTCATTTTGGTAACCAATAATCAAAATTGGGTTTATGATGGAAATATAGTTTCAGATCTAATCACAAAAAAGCTAGCACCTTTCCACAATGCAAAGAGCAGTGAAGATATGCAACAGCACTATCTGCTTTTAAAGAATTAGCTAACCAAGCACTACAGGAATAAATTTCCATGAACTACTTCCACATTGCATGAAGTTATCACTTTAAAAGCCAAAGCCAAAAAGCATATGAAATTCAGCTGGCATCAACAACTTATTCCAGTCTACCAGAACAGACATAAAAGATTTACATCTGATGGAAAAGACTTCCGGTGAAATTCTCACCCAACTGCAGTGAACAGGGCTTTTGCTTCAAAAAGACCAGGACATCACCCCTTAACTTCAAATGAACAAAGGGAAGAAAAGTTATGCAGCCAACAGATACAAAGAAAGGCCACGTTAAACTCTTGCATGTTACAGCAGTGCAAAGGGTCAGTTAGGCTGGAGAGAGCAGACACAGTTGGTATTTCTGAGAAGTTTCAAGAAAACTACCACATTTTGGTCAAAATCCTGCCACAGTTAAAGTAAATAACAAAGCTACCACTGGCCTCAACGTCAGCTGAGTTGGGCACTTCTAAGACACAATCTAAGAACAAATCTATCTATGTACACTACACTACCTGGAGAGGTATCCTAGGTTATGTTCACACAGGGCAGACTTGTTTCGAAACAAGATGTTTCAAAACAAGCTGTTTCGAAATAACAAGTTATTTCGAAACACCTTATTTCACAGGACAAAAACTATGTCCGCGAAATAAGGGAGCGAAATAGCAGGTCCACAATGTGGACCTGCTATTTCGCTTGCGGAGGGGACTGCAGGCACCGGCGGAGTCAGGCGCGGGGCTGCGCCTCACTCTGCCAGTGCCTGCAGGGGACTGCAGG